>OV884004.1:72154027-72754027 GCA_930367185.1 Myathropa florea
TCCATGGTGGATACCCCTTAAGACCTTTTGTAACAGAGTCAGTCCCTTTGAAATATTTTACAGCTTTGCCTATAATACGCTTATATGGACGATTATGTCGACTATAATCTGCTCGAGCAAAACGCTCTCTCTCGATCCTCTTTGCTGGAGCGTTGTTGTCCATTCGCTCGATGTGGTAGAGCCAGTGTAGTCGTCGTTTTTTTGGCTTTCTGGACTACATCCATATCTTTGTACAGCTCGTAGAGTTTGCGGTTGTATCTTCTCCTCCATTCGCCCTCCTCGCACACGGGACCTAAAATTCGACGAAGAATTTTTCTCTCAAAAGTACCCAAAATATGTTCTGCTTTCCAGCTTATCGTCCAACACTCGGCGCCATAGCCATAGAACTGGCAGGATTAGCGTTTTATAGAGCATGTATTTTGTCTTTCGAGTTAGGAGCTTTGAAACCATTTGCTTCGCCAAACCGAAGTAGCAGCGGTTTCCTTGGGTAACTCTTCGTCGAATCTCCACTAGGGTGTCATTCGTGGGGTTGATATTTACTCCGAGGCATATAAACTCCTTAACCAACTCGAAGTTATTGCTGCCAACAGTGACGTTCTGTCCCAGGCGGTGGACCGATAACTCTTTGTTTGTTGACAGCAAATACTTGGTCTTGTCCTCATTTACTTCAAGATCAACACGTTTCGCCTCTTCTTCAATGGCCTTCACGGCCTTTAACGATTTTTGTGGTAAGTTTTCACAATTTCAACAAGTTCAGCGATTATTAAACGATATTGCAAATTCTTCTTCTTCTCATGGGGCTTCAGTCCGAGACGGACCTCCACCTGGTACGATCTTTAGGCAGCTGCATCCATTTACGCACGCCAAATATATTGCAACTTGGCAAACTTTAAACAAAACATGTCCAGTCTCAGCTGACAGTTCGGTTTGGTGAATGCCATTAAAACAGGGATGTCAAAACCCGGATCACGAACTGGATGACCCTACATAATCAATAACCCCTCTTTCATAGATTAAGTTCCTGTCGGTGACATTGCATTCGAAAAAAAAAATCGCCAAAATTAAAAAAAGGTTTTGATGAGACGATAAAGAAGTTTTCGTGAATAAAACTTTTTGTGAACACATCCCGGGACGAGACTGGCAACAAAAACCCGCTTGGAAAGGTCGTGCGAAATAAATTGGACCATCTCAACTTTCGCCCAGTAATTACTGAGTATTATCTTTCATCCCTCGTTTGGGCCATCGTTTGCGTTTCATACACCGACGGCCAAGCATTGTGTTCCTTTGTAGGGAATGTCCGCTGTAATTCCGTCACATTAACTTTATTCCCCGATTCAATTGTCAGGCCAAGTGATTTTCAAGCAAAGTGAGGCGCAGGCGATGAAAATTCCGATTTATCCTGATTTCCCCAAGAATTCCTCGGCGTAGATTCTCCGTGCGAGTGTGTGAACGTGTACCTGCGAGTGTGGGTTGTGGTGTGGGTTGTATGGTGTACTTGAGTGAATGTCCCTCTGCCTGATACACACATGAACAAAAGAATACCAACTTCACAGCCAGAAATGTACATAATGTATCGTGCTACCTCAACAGGTGATGCTGCTGGGTGACTCCGGCGTGGGAAAGACGTGTCTCTTGGTGAGATTTCGAGACGGGACATTCCTCTCGGGAAATTTCATATCAACAGTTGGAATTGATTTTAGGGTGAGCCTTCCGAGATACACGCACGTAGAGCATCCTTCCTCTTGTGATAAATTTAAATTCCTCCATCCTTCGATGCGTAACGAGTGTGCCGTGTGCACGTATGTTTGTGTGCACACGTTAATGTGAATTTGTGTATTCGTATCTCTGTCTGTTTGATGTTGTAGGAAACTTAATGAATGCTTACTTGGAATGCGTGTTTGTTTTTTGTTCTTCATTTGCCTGCTCTCCCTCTCTGTTTGATGTAAACTTTCCAATGTGACCGTTAGTGCTATCTACTTGTTGTTCTCTTTTTGATGTAACACTACTCACGACTGTACATTTGTCTGTTTGTATCCGTCTAAGTAGTTGCCATTGTTTCGAATGGTTTCCTTGTGGCTCTGTGTAGTTGTGCTACTCGAAGCATATTTCGCTGCGTATGTGTGTTCTTCGCATGATTTTGTTTAGCACTTAAGGGGTGTTGTGGCCACCCTACTCTTTTTTTTCTTTAGATATTCGTAAGCCTTTCCTTTTCTTTTTTAAATAAATAAATAAGGTCTTAGGGCCAAGTACCAGCCTTTATTTTTGAACTCTGAGAATTATCCCACTCGAAGGTTTGATGGTAATTAAGAATTAAATTGAAAAAAAATACCGTCAAACTTCGGCAATGAGAAGAAGGAAATGTGTTATGAATGGACGTCTAAGGCGTACTCTGTTCAAGAATCAATCAAGTGTTTTGAACTATTATGCTTTGGCAGCTGGGTCAAGTTTGTGAAAATGTAAAAGAATGCCCCGAAGTTACACAAACTGATTAAGTGTTGTCTGATTTAAGACAATGTGTAATATGTCCATGTCGCTCTTAACTATAATAATAATAATAATAATAATAATAATAATAATGGCAGCGCTACAGTCCGACCTGGGCCTAGCTCTCTCAAGACGTACGTGCAAGTTTATCGCTGTGAAGTAGTTGTCGCATAAGTTATTTTGACACCGACTGCTGTTTCCCGCTCCAAATCTTGACAGAAGGTCAGCACCATACCTCCGCGGAACGAAATGAATCGCTTTAGCATTGAACAACGTTGGGAAATATTGAAAACTTATTTCTAAAGTGAGTGCTGTGTAGCGTAAACAGGGCGTTTTTTTTGAAAAGAAGTTCTGGCCGAAATGAAGCACCCATCGCGACTGCTGTACGCAAGTTTGTGCAAAAAGTTCTTGAGACTGGTATGCTAGTGGACAACACTCATGGTCCCCGTCGTTGTACGGTGCGGACAGATGAATGCGGCTGCTATGGCCGAGAGTGTGGGACTCAATTCACGAAAATCAACTCGCAATCGATCTCAACAGCTCAACATTTCACGCACACGCACTAGCCTGAGGATAATTCAGCACAAATATCTCGGATTATTCGCTTACAAGGTCGACGCAATTGACTCAGCAATTGAAGGCGCGCGACCATTCGCTTCGTTATCGCGTCGCAGTTTGGGCCTTAGAGCAGAGCAGCTTGAATTGGACAACGATTTTGGGCGAAGAGGCGGATTTTCATCTCGACGACTACGTTAACAAACAAAATTGCCGCATCTGGGGCTCGGAAAACCCGCCCCGCACGTTACTGTCGAGAAGCCAATGCGTCCACAGAGAGTGACAGTTTGGTGCGGATTCATTGGACCACTTCGAAAATTAGGCTGGGAACAAAGTTTCAGTCAACGATGGGCATAACAGAGCCATGTTAACCGACTTTTTTTTACTGATGTTGACCTCTAGTTCATGCAGGACGCCGTGCCACGCAACACAGCCCATGCCACAATCGATCTTTTGCGCATCAAATTTCCAAATCGTGTTATAAGCCGTCTTGGCGATGTCAATTGGCCGCCTCGAAGCTGCGATTTGATTTTTGTGGTGAACCGTAAAGTACCGATGTTATGCCTACAATCCGGAAACGATTCAAGGCCAATATCATCCAAGCAATCGGTGAGCTGGACAACTAATAGTAGATTCGCAGTCGATAATGAGAATTTGGAAAAATCATTTCTGCAGACTGTTGAACGGCGATGAGAACACAGATACCGCTGTCAGGCAGAATGTTCCACTCAACACAACGGACGATGATAGAAGAGAATTCCGTCCCCCCGATCTAGATGAAGTCAAGATAGCGCTATCGAGACTGAAGTCTAACAAAGCTGCTGGTGCAGACAGTCTGCCCGCTGAAATGTTTAAAGCAGTTGGAGATGGCTTGGTAGGGCGCATGCACCAGCTCATCTGTAAGATATGGTCGGGGGAAAGCATGCCCGATGAATGGAATCTCAGTATCGTTTGCCCGACCCACAAGAAAGGAGACCCCTTTGACTGCGCCAAATATCGAGGGATAAGTCTCCTTAACGTTGCCTATAAGATCTTATCTGCCGTTTTGTGTGAACGCCTGCAACCTTTCGTCACCAAACTGATAGGTGTGTGGTTTCAGACCGGGAAAGTCCACCATCGATCAAATCTTCACACTCCGGCATATCCTGGAGAAAACCCAAGAAATGCATATGACAGCGTGTATAGAGACGAGCTAAACAGCGCCATTTCTAGTTTTGACATTCCTGCTAAACTCGTCAGACTGAGCAGGATGACGATGGAGAACTCTTGCTATTCCATCAAAATCGGTAACGAACAAACCGAGACCTTAATGTCAAAAAAGGTTTTAGACAAGGCGACGCGCTGTCATGTGACTTCTTTAACATCGTTCTTGAGAAGATCGTGCAAAACTCACTGGCCAACACAAGAGGCACGATCTTCCAAAAGTCCATTCAACTGCTAGCTTACCCGGATGACATTGACGTGATTGGGCGAACACAGCGAGCCATCAATGATGTGTTTGCTGGCATTGAAACGGAAGCGGCTAAAATGGGTCTGGGGCAAAACCAAGTATATGCTGTTATCGAGAAAGGACGCACAACATCGACGACTTGGCCAGAACGTCACCATAGGCAGCTATAACTTTGAGGTAGTTAAGGACTTCGTCTACCTCGACTCCACGGTAAACAGAACAAACAACATCAGTAACGAGATCAAAAGCAGAATAACTCTTGCCAACCGCTGTTTTTATGGGCTCAAAAGGCAATTGAGTAGTAGAGCCCTCTCTCGGAAGACCAAGTTGACTTTGAATAAGACCTTCATCATCCCAGTCCTGCTTCACGGCGCAGAGGCATGGACAATATCCCAAGCGGATGAACAGTCTCTTGGTCTTTTCGAGAGAGTTCTGCGCGCGATCTTTGGTCCTGTTTGCGTTGATGGCATTTGGAGGAGAAGGTTCAACCACGAACTGTATGGGCTGTACAGCGACATGAGTCTAGCCAGGCGTCTACGGATCCAACGCCTAAGATGGCTAGGCCATGTAGAGCGTATAGACAACTTAGCTCCGGCCCGAAGAGTCTTCGACTCTGAGCCTGTAGGACAACGCAACGGAGGACCTCCACGAACAAGGTGGCGCACACAAGTCGAGGGGGACATCGGCCGGCTTGGTGTGCGAAACTGGAGACAGCTGGCGAAAGATCGTGCTGGCTGGAGAGGCATGTTGAGTGAGGCCCAGATCCACCTCGGACTGTAGCGCCCTAAGAAGAAGAATCGGTGAGCTACAGCCCGAAACCATCAACAAGGTCTCGGAATATTGGGGTGACAGAAGAAAGCTACGCTAAACACGTATTATGTGAAAAAAAAATTAATTTTGTTTATCTGTTTGCATTTTTAAAAAGAAACTTGTATTTGACTCTCCCTTTACACATACCATACATATACTCGTAACTACTAAATAAATCTGTTCGTTTGACTGAGACAGCAATCGGTTTAAAGATGGCGTTTAATTATGGAACTCGCATTTTGCGTCACGTGATGTCATCAGTCGTTAAACACGAGTATGTATCATACCTCGTAATGTTAAGGGGAACATATTCGATTAACTACGTCGTGGCGTAGTGGGTAGGTGCATCGACTCCTACGCTCGAGGTCTAAGGTTCGAATCTCGAAAAAAAACACCTAACATTTTTTCACGCCTCTATTGTAGGTCCCCTCCACTCGTGAGAGAACAATAGGTAGGTGCATCGACTCCTACGCTCGAGGTCTAAGGTTCGAATCTCGAAAAAAAACACCTAACATTTTTTCACGCCTCTATTGTAGGTCCCCTCCACTCGCACGCACACAAGTGGTTGCTAAGAAGCTAGGCCCAGATCCACCTCGGACTGTAGCGCCGCTGCCATTACTATTATTCTTATTAGAAAGATAAACTAAAAGTTATTAAAAAAGTATACACCTGTAACACCCTCTATGTGCACCAAATGATAGAATGCTTTTAGTTAGCGTCACACCCGTGCAGTTGGAGGAACGTAACCTCCGAACGACAGAAACAATGGTCTTCGGTGGAATGAGAGAAACGAACAGTGCACGAGAACTCTCACACATCGACAACTGCCTTGTTTGCCACATAAATCGTCGAAATAATGGGTAGTCCGCCGTATAGTCCCACTTGTGTGATTCCCGAAACAATTGTGCCGTCAAAGTACTTGATTTGGAGGTGCCACTCAAGTGGAAAAGGTTCAACGATAATTGCATGCCTAAACGTGTTGAATAAGAACAGCAAATCGTTTAGCGATTAGCAATGAATCTCAAATGAACATTACCAACTTAAACTTTCTGTAATTCGAAGAGCAACGGATTGTACTTTAAAGTCACGTTGCTATAAAAACGCGCCACCGTCATATGAGTAGGTAGGGAAAGGTATCAGCAGGTTTTCCTTGAACATTGGCAATTTAAAACTTCAGACTGTATCTGCTGTTGAGCGTTCCTTTTTTATTTTCTGAAGGCTGTGGGTAAAGCATCCGCGTAAAGGGTTGCTCACAAATTTATCGACACCTGCTGTTGAAAGCAACAAAAGGTTTATTACGCCCATGGGAGAACATTACGCCCAAAAATGTTCTCCGACATAAAAGAAACTTTTTTTTTGAACTTCCCTTAGGTTGCAAGTTTTCAGCGGTTGTTATGAAGGAGTTGTTTATTTACTTTTAAATTCGGGAAGATATTTCATTTTATGTTCGTTCACTTCATAAGTGAACACGTGCTCGGTAAACATTTTATTTATCCGCAGATTGTCAACGAAATCTCCAATGTAAACACGGTGTCTCCCTGCTGGGTACCGGGACACACAGGAGTTCAAGGAAACGAGAGAGCAGACGTGTTGGCAAAGGAGGGCTCAGAGTTAGATAGCACTACCTTATGTCAACATGCCATTAAGTTTCCTAAGAAAAGAAATAGAGGACGAGGGCTTAGGAGGTGGCCACGTAAGTACTGGGCGAATTGCGATTTTTTAAACGACGTCGGTTGGCAACCAAATCTGATTTAATTTTTTAGTCGATCGCTGAGCGACGAAGTAAGAACATAGAGAAACTAAACGTAGAAAGCTTGATCTCAGCTGTTCAAAACTGCCAAGTTCTATGGAAGGACAGCCACGAGGATTATAAAAATAAAAATGTAACAGAAAAGCAGTGCAATGAAGTTAGACACTTTTGTAATTCTTTTTCGGAAATTATAAGCTTCGTAAAGCAGACAGTTGTTCCAGCTCCAACTGAAGGGAATCTGCGACAGCCAGAGGATTATTCAGATGAACGCGGCTTTCAACTAAAAGACTACGACGAACTAAGCTTGAAAATTACATTTTCGCAACTAATCGCTAAGCGATGACGGTCAGTAAATGGCCACCCATCGCTCAGACTCCTCGCTCTATCGCTCGTCGCTCATTGCGCGGCCGCAGCCTTAGAAAAAGCAAATAGGCGATGACTGAATCTGGATATTGGGTCAACTATGAGAGCCCTATGGCTGTAGTTGTACAGGAAGAAATCATTATCAATGATTAGCCTAAGTCGCAAGGATATACGGACGGTGGTAAGAGTTCTCACCGGACATTCTCCAATAGGCACCCATGCCGGAAGTTTAGGTATCCCCCATAGCGACTACCGTAGAAGTTGCAGGGATGAGGAGGAAGTAGAGTCCGTCCGCCACCTGCTATGCGATTGTCCAGCCCTACAGGGAAGGAGACCGCTAACACTAGATAGTAACTTCTTCGACGAGCTGGAGGATCTGAAAAAAAATAGAGCTTAAGCACCTCCTGAGATACATACACACCTGATCAAAAAAATATATACTCCTGACGTTTTTCGTTTTAATGTTGCATAATGAAAGAAATGGTTAAAGTTCGGAAAAAAGGCTAATATATTTTTATTCTATATACTTATTAAAAACTCAAACCATAAAAATATTTTCAATTTCTACGAAAAAATTTTTTTATGAATATTAAATTGTTTTAGCTTATAAAAATCGTGTGATCAAAAAATATTGTAATTTTTTCCAAAATATTTACATGAAGAGCTAAAATGCTTACTTACTTCAGTTGCAAAACCAATTACCACTAATACCCTGTGAAGTTACCCTTTTGTATTACATTTTTTTACAATCCTTTTCGACATACTGCTAATGAATGCTTGACATGTGTCTGGTCTCTGGTATTTCATAACAAGTTTTTGAACAAATTATCACTGTTTGTCTCTATTCGTATATATTCGCTCAAAAAATTTCTTCTTAAGATGCGCCCACAATTTTTCAATAGAGTTTAGGCCTAGAGATTGACTTTGCCAAGCTGGCAGGTCGATTCTGTTGTGAACAAAACTTTTTTTACTAGTGTGGAAGTATCCTTTGGATCGTTACCCTGCTGAAAGACCCAAAACAGAGGCATGTTTTCCTTGGCATATGATAGCATTACCATTTGCAAAATGTCTTAGTACTCGGCTGCTGTCGTATTATTTGTAGTCTGGAATTTTGGACGAACATCATTCTAAGAAAAACTTCCCCAGGCCATTATGTTGCCGCCTCCATGATCCACTGTATTTTTATGCAACGGTTATGAAATTCCTTGGCTCGAGAATCCCTTCATTCTTTTCACAGTAATTTCCAAAGATATTAATCTTTGTTTCGTCGCTCAACAAAATATTTCGCCATTTATTTTCACCGATATCGCACGTCCTATTTGCATTTGTCAGGGCAAACTGTATCCTCATGCTTAATTTTTTTCTCATAAGGGGAACTTTCCTAGCTATTCGTCCGAGAAGTTTGGCTTTTTGTAAGCCACCACGAACTCTTGGAGCACTAACGGTGTTGTCAATTTCTGTGGAAATCGGCTTTGATGACTTAAAAGTTCACTTTTTGATAACATTGTTATATAGCGATCATCCGCTGAGGTTGTTCTTTTTCGATCTGAAAATTAACAAAATGAGGTGACCGTCCCGCACAGTTTTAAGCTTTTAATAAGTATATAGAATACAAATATATTAGCCTTTTTTGTGAACTTTAACCATTTCTTTCGTTGTGCATTTTAAAAGTGCAATTATCCTTAATTTCTCTACTCTCCCATAAAACTCATCCCTCCCATACTTTAGGTTTAAGAAATATTTGTACTAATTTTAAGTTAAACTGTTTAAATTGAGTTTAATTACTAAAAAAGATGTAAATCTTAATGTACATGCCTTTTAAGTTAAACACTGAAGACGAAAAAAGTAAAGTGTATCTATTTTTTTGATCAGGTGTGTATGTATGGTGCCGAGAACAAATCGATCCGTCGCACACCACCTGAGATAAAATATCACGATCGACAGCTAAAATTGTGATGTAGTGAAGGAGTTTGTCTACCCCGGGGCAAATGTTAACTTCGCAAACGACATCCTGGTGGAGACCCGACGCTGAATCGCCCTTGGCAACCGTTGTTACTTCGGTTTGTCTAAATAGCTTGGGTCAAAACTCCTAACTCGAGGGACCAAAACCATGCTCTACAAATCCCTTATTCTGTCAGTCCTGCTTTACGGAGCCGAATGTTGGGCAATAAGTAGAACGGCAGAGCTGATTCTTGGTTCCATCGAAAGAAAAATTCTGCGTCGGTTATATGGTTCTATCTGCGAGGAAGATGAATGGAGGAGAAGGCATAACCGCGAACTCTATAGGCTGTACCAAGATGTGGACGTAGCCCGGAAGGCAAAACTCCGTCGACTACATTGGCTCGACCGCATCAAGCGTATGAACACCAATGCTCCAGCTAAGGGGGTCTTCGAATTCGAGCCTTCTGGTTCAAGAAGGAAAGAAAGACCGAACCTCCGGTTTAAAGACCAAGTCATTGCGGAGGCAAGACAGCTTGGCCTAGACAACTGGAAGCAGCGTGCCCGGGATTATCTACTGACTCATGCCTCAACCCCACATACATGCCCTGAACTTAATAATAATAATTATAATAATAATAATAATGGCGGCGCTACAGTCCGAGGTGGACCTGGGCCTAGCTTCTCAGCAACCACTCGTGTTGTGCGTGCTATTGTTCTCTCACGAGTGGAGGGGACCTACAGTTTAATGCCGACTCCGAACGGCGAGCAGAAGCTTTTTCTAGACAGTTATACTCTTTGAGCATTGTCAGTGACTCGAAAGAGGTGGAGCCGTGAAAAAAATGTTTGATGTTTTTTTTTCGAGATTCGAACCGACGACCTCAAGCGTAGGAGTCGACGCACCTACCCACTACGCCACGGCGCCACTGAACTTAACAGAAAGTAAATATAACGATACAGATGTAGCATCCCCACATGCACAAGTCTAATACAAGTTCTTGAAAAACTGTGCCCAGTGTCACCTTAAAAATCTACATTTCTCACGGACTACCTCAATCGAATAATACATAAAATACTGTTTACAGTCCGAAAAACGTACACAGTTCTCTTTGCAATACCCGAATCAAACCCCGTTAAAAAACGGAGGAAGGAGGCGATTAAATTGCCTTTAAAGGTTCGGTGAGAAATTTCCTCAAAGGCCATTCCGAATGAGTGACCCATCATTCAGGCAACACGAATTCAGCAAAATTGGCGTCAATGTATGTGCTCCTCCAAAAAAATGTTTTATTCCACTTTAAGAGGGAATGTTGACTTGACAGGACCTTGGAAGACGAAAGTTGAGATTTATTCTGTTCGATTTATCTTCTGGGGATAGAAACAATAAACACGACCTTCAGCACGTGACAAGGAGACTAAGGCACTCATCGGGAATGAAAGTGCTGAGGTGTAATCTTCGTTGTAAAATAATACGCTATTAACCTTCTCCTCTGTTTCGTCAGTGCCCAATGGACAATCTAAGTCGATTGAAACTTAATTCGAGATAAATCAATCATCCGATGTCTTGGGGGGATGACAACAGCCATCTGTTTAAAAGTCTTTCTGTTGCGTCACCTAATGTTGAGCAGATTTAAGAACTTTTTCTCTTGTCTCTTCATACAATCTTTTTGACTTTCAAGAAAATACTACAAAAGTGGTACTTGTTTTGAACTTGTTCAGTAAATACAGGGTGTTTTATATGTTCAAGGTCGATGTTAATTTAAATAAAAAATAGTATGTTACATATCTTATTGATATTGGTAGACCAAATGCAATAAAATGAACAAATTCAAATTTTTTCCATGAATTATAGCTTTATTAGTAAGGATAAACATTCCCATACATATCCATGAAATACAAAGTCGTTCAAGTGGCTGCCTCGGCTGACGTCGCAGCAGCACATTCAAAATAATAATAATGGCAGCGCTACAGTCCGAGGACCTGAGCCTAATTTCTCAGCACTCGTGTTGTGCGTGCTATTATTCTTTCACGAGTGGAAAGGATCTACAATTTACTCGTTTCCGGATTGTTGGCATAACATCGCTGCTTCACCTTCACGGTTCCCCACAAAAAATAAAGTCCAAAGGGGTCAAATCGCAACTCCGAGGCTTCCAATTGATAACACGATTTGGGAATTTGTTGCGCAAAATATCGATTGTGGCAACGAGCTATGAGGCATGGCGCGCCATCCTGCATGAACCAGAGCTCGTCCAAATCCATGCCTTCGATTTCAGTAAAAAAAAGTCTGTTAGCATGGCTCTGTACCGCCCACCGTTGACCGAAACGATGTTCCCAGTCTCATTTCGAAGAAAAATGGTCCAATGATGCCACCACTCCACAACCCGCACCAAACTGTCACTCTCTGTGGACGCACTGGGTCCTCGACAATAACGTGCTGGTTTTCAGAGCTCCAGATGCGTCAATTTTGTTTGCTAACGTAGACGTAGCCGCCGATATGAAAATGCGCCTTGTCAGAATATAATAATTTTTCGCCCAAAATCGTTGTCCAGTTCAAGCTGCTCTAAGGCCCACCACCCAAACTGCGAAGCGATAACGAAGCGGATGGTCGCGCGCCTGCAATTGCTAAGTCACTTGAACCTTGTGAGCGAATAATCCGACATCTTTGTGCAGAATTCTCCTCAGGCTAGTGCGTGTGCGTGAAATGTTGAGCTGTTGAAATCGATGCCGAGTTGATGTTCGTGAATTGGACCTCACACTCTCGGCCATAGCAGTCACATTCTCATCTGTGTACACCGTACGACAACGGGAACCTTGAGTGTTGTCTACTAGCATACCAGTTTCACGATCTTTTTGCACAAATTTGCATTCAGCAGTCGCGGTGAGTGCTTCATTTCGGCCAAAACTTCTTTTCAAAAAACGCACTGTTTGGGCTATACAGCACTCACTTTGGAAATAAGTTTTCAAGACGTTGTTGCTTAAGAGTAAAGCGACTCATTTCGTTAAAAAAAATAATCTACGATTTAAAAAAAAACACTAGATGGCCCACCCTGTACATATATCCTTGCTTTAAGCAATTGTCAAGTTATGCGGAATCAAACAAAAGCACTCATTTCTACTGTTAAATGGCCAAGCAATGGTTATTCAATAGGCACATAACAATTTTTGAATTTTCATACAAACGTACGTACGTTAAAAAATGTTTACGATCTGTCAATGTCAAAACGTCAGTCAAGGTTTACGTTTGCATCAGGGTGAAGTTTATGAACGAGCCACGTTTGGAAATTATTAAAAAAGTGTACCGAAATTCCATGTAGGTGGTCGCAACTTTAAGAGCACTTACTCCAATTTTCGGTGTTAATAGTTCTACGCACGTGCTGTGCATGCTATAGTCGACAAATTGGACTTAACATTGTCTTTATTGAATCTCCCTTACTCAGTGAGACAACGCACCGGTTAAAGTACCGAAAATATAGCAACCAGCAGTGCTTCAGTCCAAAATGAGCCACGGAGGTCGATTCCATGCTGTTCACAGGAATTGGGAACCTTTACGTCCACATTATGGCGGATTTTGTAAAAAGATTTTTCCCTAAAATTTGTCAAGATCTAATTAAATTAGGAACTGAAACCTCTTGATCATTTGAAGTTCGACGAGCTAAGCCGTGCAACCGCAAGCGTGCCGCCATCCTACAAACCGTCACCGTGGTCCAGCCAAGCCTTCTGCAACAATGTCAATATCCTCCGCAACGAACTCTTTAATGTTCAATATTTCCCATTCAAATTGTACATTCTCGTAGTACGTGATTATTTATTTGACGTACTCGTACATAAGTACGTTTCAAGAGAAAATCTGTTTATTTACCCTTTAACAAGCTTCCTATCGATAGAATATATTCACACACATTATTTGGAGATAAATGCTTACACAATATGTAGATGTGCATACGAAAAGCATGCTCTCGATTGATTTTTGTGTTCTGAAATCTGGTGGATACACTGTGTATCACGAAATACAAGGAATCTGCATGTAGTTCGACAGACGTGAATGTGAATTATCCAAGGGGTGCCTATGGTATGTGCAAAGAAACATTCTTCACTGAAGTCGTTGTCCTGAATGCTCAGATTGCTGAGGTGGTTGTGAAAATAGAATCTCAGTTGGGGCCCTGAAGGGATTTGTGATATCCACGTGGATATCGGATTTTGTTCTCTGCAACATGATTCAAGACTATTTGAGGGTTGTACGTGCAGACTAATTTAAAGTCTGTTTATGACAAGTAAACTTCTGTGGAAAATTGAGACTAAGGCTATTCCGTAGTCAGTAGTTGTTGCCGGTGTTCATTCCATCTTGGTGTATGGCAGAGTTGTCTGGTGTCCTGGACGCAGCTGTACCTTACAGTATCTGAACGAAGGTTCAGGGACAAACTTGCGTTATAGTATAAATGTATTGACTGTACTTTAAATCACACCTTCAGTTGCGGTTCCATTTTTCCTTTACCACTTGGACCCACTTAAAGCACCTCGTCCGATAATTGGCAACGAGCTCTTCTATTCGTCTTCATGTCAGAATATTTTACGGACACTCCACAATGTTGCAAAAATTGGAATTCCAGCGTTGATCTTATCAGTCTCCATACCATTCACTCGATAGAATGTTTGGAATTACGAATACATTTCCAGATATACAGTTGCGGTCAAAATAATAGCAGTGCTGCTGTATATTTTTGAGTATAATGTGAGTAATCTATTACTCATTAATTCAAGTAAGTTCAAATCTTCACCATTTTAAAATTATTTTTGGTAGTGGAAGATTATGTCCAAGTTCCCAAGAAAAAAAATGTTCTCTCATATAACGGTTGCTTTCCAAATGTCACTCAATGCATTCATAGCGTGGTGGATCCAGCATAATGGTATGGGCTTCTCCTACTATGGTGTAAGTCCCATATTTCGCACAAATAGTTTGATGGATCAACATGCTTACGTGAATATACTGCAGGGAACTATGCTACCTTGCGCAGAGGAGGAAATGCCACTGAAATGGGTCTTTCAACAAGACAACGACCCCAAGCATACCAGCAAAAAAAGCTAAGGAATGGTTTCGGATCAACAACATTAACGTTATTGACTGGTCTTCCCAATCACCTGATCTCAATACAATAGAGAATCTTTGAGCGAATGTAAAAAAAGTGGTTGCAGCTTCAAAGCCCCGGAATAGTAATGAACTTTGGGTCACAATGAAGAGAGCATGGCAAAACATACCCTTCGAGAGATGTCAGGCTTTGGTGGCTTCTATGAAAAGGCGATGTGAAGCAGTTCTAAAGAATAAAGGGTCTACAACAAAATACTAACTAATTTTAGTACACATTTTCTAAAAATATTCGTTCATTTTGTAATATTATTTAAAAAATATGAATACTACATTTTTTTGACCGCCCTTTTTCAGTACATTGAAAATATCATTATCTTTCTTATTTATTTTTGTTAATTGAAATAAATCTCTTTAGCTTAAATTTAGTTTTCTTCGTCCACAATTTCAATATTATTAAATTTAATCAATAAATAAAAATATTTTAAAACGATTTATGAATGGTATATATTTATGTTATTCAGTTGCTTCGTTTTTTGTGTCGTACTGCTATTATTTTGACCGCAGCTGTACATTTCTGGATTAGTAGTGGTGCTCCCTTTTTTTTAGACAAGGCGACGCGCTGTCATGTGATTTCTTTAACATCGTTCTTGAGTAGTAGAGCCTTCTCTCGGAAGAGCAAGCTGACTCTATACAAGACCGTGATCATCCCAGTCATGCTTTACGCCGCAGAGGCATGGACAATATCCCAAGCGGATGAACAGCCTCTTGGTCTTTTCGAAATAAAAGTTCTGCGCACGATCTTTGGTCCTGTTTACGTTGATGGCATTTGGAGGAGAAGCTTCAATCATGAACTATATGGGTTGCGACATGAGTCTAGCCAGGCGTTTACCGATCCAACGCTTTAGATGACTAGATCATGTAGAGCGTATGGATAATTTAGCTCCGGCCCGAAAAGTCTTCGAGTCTGAGCCTATGGGACAACGCAACAGAGGACGTCCACGTACAAGGTGGCTCACACAAGTTGAGGGGGACCTCGCCCTGCTTGTTGTTCGAAACTGGAAAGAGCTAGCGAGAGATCGTGCTGGCTGGAGAGACTGGTTGGGTGAGGCCCAGGTCCACCTTGGACTGTAGCGCCGTAAGAAAAAGAAGAAGAGTTGAGCATCAGACACTTTTGTCAAAAACACCTGCTTGTGATATCGATGAATTTCCTCTTCTATGGATTAGAAGACTAGACTTTCGGACTATTCAATTCTTTTTCAGTTTCTTTGGAAGCGTTTTAGGCTGATATTCACTAAATGAAGGCTGGTGTTCCCCAAGGCTCTGTTTTGTCTCCAACACTCTTCCTCATTTTTATAAACAGTCTCTTTTCAGCTACTTCTTATCCAATCCACTTGTTTACTGATGACAGTACTCACAGCTTTTCATATTCGTTGGAAGACTCTCGACCCTGTTCTTCGGCCGCCTTGAAAGCTTAAGTTAAGCACATTGAATTCCGACCATGGTACAAATAATAGAGTGGAATTTAAAGCTTTTAAAATTCAACGCTACCTACCTGTTACTTAAGGGAACACTTAAGCCATTATCAATGAACAGCTTGGCTTTGTAAGAC
Source organism: Myathropa florea (assembly GCA_930367185.1). NCBI lineage: Eukaryota > Metazoa > Arthropoda > Insecta > Diptera > Syrphidae > Myathropa > Myathropa florea. The sequence continues at coordinate 72,170,067 of OV884004.1, forward strand.
GTTGGATCAAAAATATCTTAAAGCTATAGCTAAAACACATTTTTCTAAATGTGGTCGGATGTGTTCTAAAATATGCAGTTTCCAAAGGGTTTTTTTCAATACCATGTTACTTTTAATAAATACAAGAACAATTTACCACCCATTTAAGACATATTCCTCTTACCAACTATCAGTTCGTTGAAAATCGATTCGACTCTATCCGCGAGATGAATTATTCATTTAACTCTATATCCAGATAATCCTAAACCTGTTTAGGTTTCCAATTGACTCCACCCTCTCTAATTAACCGACGTCAGATGAAGTAAAACTTTTCAAACGAAGCGAGACCATTAAAAATGTAAGCGGCTGCCATAAACAATTCGAAAATCCCATCTATTACCATTTTATTGAAGAAAAGCCAAGCGATAGCCAACGGCGGAGCGTGGGAAACTTCGGCACCTCCGGCCGTTTAAAAGAAATTGTTTTCGAACTCTTCTCGTAACGCACATCCAAGGAAAGTTCTCAATAACTGACAAGAGAGATGTGGGAGGTTGAGCTATTTTTAGCAGCCTTGAAAATGTCGGGGATTATCAAACAGACATACAACCCGAAAGAGTGAGCACAAATTTGTTCGACTCCGGGGCAAATTTAATTAATAGGCAGAAAGTTAAAATTAAGTTTATACTTAAGAAGCTAACAGACGACGTTTTTAAGAATTGCTTCCGACCCAGATCCAATATTTTTTGTTACTGGAGGCAAGGGAAGCATTAAAATGTCATACAGAGGACAAATAATGGACAAAGATGGAAGAATTGCTTAAGGCTTAACTCGACCAACCTATCGATGTGCATGTACTCCCACAGCCAATCGACCACGAGAATCGTTGAGTTGAATATTGTAACAACAAATAATGTACAGCGATACTTATTAATAAACAAATGAAATAAAATTAAACTAAATCGGTCAAAGTATTCAGACTAAACGTCAATGAAATTTCTTCTGAAAACACTGTGGCCCTATGTTGGTTACCAGGGCATTCAGGGATTCAAGAAAATGAAAGAGCGGACATACTCGCAAAAGGGAACTAAGAGTAAGGAAGACCTCTGCCTCTACTTAATGCAAATGCTCTACTAAGCTTTCTAAGAAACAGGTTAGAAAATTAAGCCTTGCAAGAGCAAACAAAAAACGGTAACTGACCCTAGACATGATTCAACGACGCGACTCCTGTGGCCGACGTTAAGTAAAAAGAGATCCTTTACGACAATGATCGTAGTCGATTTTAACTCATCGGAACGTTTGGACATCAAGTCTGACGCCGATTGCAACGTGATCATCCTAGTTGACGGTTGATTGATGAGTTTCGCTCTATCAACTAGCCTAAGTCTGTTTTCGGAAGTGTTGTCGTGCAGGCTGTGCTTACCAATGCCAAAGATACTCTCTTTACCCAGCTTAGTCTTTAAGTCTCCTAGAATGATCTTGGTGTCGTACCTAAGGCATTGACCGTATGTTCTTTCCAGGAGGCGGTCTGTCAAGGAACCAAAAGTCGTTGTTCTTTTTTCGTATGTTGGGGTCGCAGCAGATCCATTCGAGGCTGTTAGTTGTCTCGTGGTGAGTTAACACCACGTCCAACCCCGAACGAGAAGGCCAGGTCCACTTCCTTAGCCCCTGAGCAAGAAGTCCGGCAGTATCGATAACCTCATTCCGATTGTAAACCCCGCCCTTGCACAATCCGCACCAAACTGTCACTCTCTGTGGATGCATTGGCTTCCCGACAATAACATGTGGGTTTTCCAAGCCCCAGATGCGGCGATTTTGTTTGTTAACGTAGCCGTAGTCGGCGAGATGAAAATGCACCTCGTCAGAAAAGATGATTTTTCGCCCAAAATCGTTCAGATCGATGGCGAGTTGATGCTCGTGAATTGAGTCTCACACTCTCGGCCACAGCATCCACATTCTCATCTGCGCGCACCGTACGACGACAGGGACCATAAGTGTTGTCCAATAGCATACCAGTCTCACAAACTTTTTGCACAAACTTGCGTACAGCGTCGGGGTAGCTGCTTCATTTCGGCCAAAACTTATTTTCAAAAAACGCACTGTTTTGGCTACACAGCACTCACTTTCGGAAATAAGTTTTCAATATTTCCCAACGTTATTCAAAGGTAAAGCGACTCATTTTGTCCCGCGGAGGTATGATATTGACTTTCTGTCAAGATTTCGAGCAGGAAACAGCCGTCAGTGTCAAAATAACCTATGATTTAGAAAAAAAACACCAGATGGTAAATTTGTATAAATGTGGCCGCCGTGGCCGTATGGGTGGTTTATGAGTCAACCCCTATGCACTAGACTTTCAAATCGACGTTCAAATCCCAGAACAGCCCACCACTGAGGACTCTCATCAGTGTCATAACATGACGCTGTGCCATTGGCACACACTATCCTAGTTTACACCTCTCATATAAAGACTTCTACAGAAACTGCAGATAGGAGGAGGAGGAGACTGTAACGCATATCCTTTGCACGTGTGGTCTAAATTCGTAGAAACGCCCATTCGGGAGCCTAATTCTTTGAGGACTTGTATGAGCTGAACAGCATCAGTGTTAGTTAGCGTAAGCTTTTTAAAGCAACCAACAACTGGTTTTATGGAAGAACGAGAAGATACCCGATTCGCGTGGTACCTCAAAGGGCCTATGTTGGCCTAAATGGCCTTCACTAAACCTATCCTAACCTTACCCAGGAATCGGTGCACTCACCCACTGCGACACTACCACTACCAGAAAGACGCCCATCTTCCCCTAATCCTTCCACAATCATACCCAGTAATCCGGCATATTCAAATAACTAACCAATCTCTCCAAAAGAAGACACAACTTAATTCCAGTGAAGGCACTATATCTTCATTTATTCCAAAATGACAATGCTCATGAATCAAGATAAGCAGTTCAACAAAAGCACCTTTCTTTGCAAAAAGGTAACATTTCCATTTCGGATGAATCAAAAAGCTATTGTTCTCGGCTCTTTGAATTTCTGGGTGAATACGGTTCGATGCAAACGGATACAGGACCCCCCAAGAGCTTACCCTTTTCATGCTTAACTGAAACGCAAATACTCAACAATGAGTTGGTTCAATGCCGCCACAAAGGGCGGAATGTTATCCGCCGCCCAAAAATAAACTCGTATGAACTCATCTTGTTCGCCCTTCGTCATCGCACTTCCTCATTTCTAACCCTCAACAAAACCCCTTCTTCACTCCGACAATGCGCTGGAAATCCCATAAAGACCACCAGCAAGCTGTTGCTCGCTGCTCTCCTTCACTCAGTTCGACACGAGGAAAGTAATCAAACAACGTTTTCTTGAAAAAGAAATAAACGCTGATTCATTTTTCGCCAGACACTTACTCAAATACCCTCCACAGCACCTGTACTTCGAGGATTTGCTCACAGTGGAGACCACTTTTTACGGGAATTCATAAAGTTTTCGCTTTTAACGCTCGGCTGCAGGATAGTCCTTTTTGAAAATAAAATCTTTTCAATTACATTTCGCAGGATTCCTTACATCTCGGATGTGAAACGCGCAGTAGAGGCAATCCGCTGGGAGTCGACTGTTTATCTAAAAATACACGACGATGGTCTTTGGATAGGAATTACGGAGCTGAGCGCCTGAATAATGGACACGGACTGAAACTGATTTGATTACCGAAAAGCCGGAGAGGACTATCAAATGCCAATTTAATGTCCTCCTTGAACGACATCAAGTCGGCTCCTCAATAATCCGCCTTAAATCTAGTTTGTGAATCTTTTATCAATCATCTAGTTTGTAAACGCAACGAAATGCTTGGGTGGATAATTAGTATCTTTTGCAAATGAAAATGTGACATAAAGTCTGGGAAAATTGAAAAGGATATGGGGTCTGTGGAGAAAGAAAAGTTTAGCTGACGCGGCCGTGACCCAAAGGGGAGTTCTTTGAGCACATTTTTCGTTACAATTTCCCAGACTTCTGGTGTGTTGTTGGTGATTTTTGTTCGAAGGTTGTTTTTAGGTATCAACGTTCGTTCGTGAATACCTTTTCCCTAGGATTTTGATGAAAGGTTTGGATCCTTTCATGGTATCGTGAGGACTAATGGATATTAACAAAATTTCGTATACGAGCTGTGTTTGATCTGGCAACGCCGTATGCGAATCACATGACAAGACAGTTATGTCCCCATAATAATAATAATAATAATGACGGCGCTACAGTCCGAGGTGGACTTTTCAGCAACCACTCGTGTTGTGCGTGCTATTGTTCTCTCACAAGTGGAGGGGACCTACAGTTTAATGCCGACTCCGAACGGCGAGATTGGGAAGCTTTTTCTAGACATTTATACTCTTTGAGCAGAGTCAGTGACTCGAAAGAGGTGGAGCCGTGCAAAAATGTTTGTTGTTTTTTATGGAATCGAACAAACAACATCGAGCGTAGGAGTAGACGCACCTACCCACTACGCCACGGCGCTCACGTCCCCATAATGGTAACTATTAATTGTTAGAGCATGTCCGCTGGTCCAACACCATTGACTCTAGCAACCTCAAAGAAATGTGGCCCAATGATGTAACCGGCTCAAATAGAGCAAGCACCATGTACGCGGTGCGCCATCTCTTAGGTCGGTATATGAATGTGGAATAACTTTATGAAATAACAACCGATTTTCTTATACGAGGTATTTTTATTTAACTTGATCCCTTACAATTTATTTGGACTCATTTTTGAATACAACATCAATCAAGCGGCCATCTCTATTGACCAAAGCAAAAAAAAGCCCCTTTTGTTATACAGGGTGGGTCATCTAGTGGTTGTTTTTTTAAATCGTAGGATATTTTGACACTGATAGCTGTTTCCCGCTCGAAATCTTGACGAAAGTCAGTATCATACCTCCGCGGAATGAAATGAGTCGCCTTACGCTTGAACAACGTTGGGAAATATTGAAAACTTATTTCCAAAGTGAGTGCTGTGTAGCCAAAACAGTGGGTTTTTTGAAAAAAAGTTTTGACGGAAATGAAGCGGAAATGAAGCACCCACCGCGATTGCTGTGCGCAAGTTTGTGCAAAAATTTCATGAGACTGGTATGCTAGTGGACAACACTCATGGTCCCTGTCATCGTAAGGTATGCACAGATGAGAATGTGGCCGAGAATGTGAGACTCAATTCACGAACATCAACTCGCCATCGATCTCAACAGCCCAATATTTCACTTACTAGCCTGAGGAGAACTCTGCACAAAGATCTCGGATTATTCGCTTACAAGGTCCAATTGACTCAGCAATTGAAGGCGCGCGACCATCCGCTTGGTTATCGCTTCACAGTTTTGGGTTTGGGCCTTAGAGCAGCTTGAATTGGACACCGATTTTGGGCGAAAAATCATCTTTTCTAACGAGGCGCATTTTCATCTTCACGGCTACGTAGCCGAGACAAAATTGCCGCATCTGGGGCTCGGAAAACCCACATGTTATTGTCGAGAAGCCAATGCATCGACAGAGAGTGACAGTTTGGTGTGGATTGTGGTTGTGCGGAGCGGTGCATCATTGGACCATTTTTCTTTGAAAATGAGGCTGGGAACACCGTTTCGGTCAACGGCGGGCGTTACAGAGCCCGCCGTTAACCGACAGAGACATAGATATGGACGACCTATGGTTCATGTAGGATGGCGCGCCATGCCGCACGCACAGCTCTTCTTGGGTTGTGAGAAATGATTGTCGCACGACAAGATCAAATTGGCTTTGGAACGAAACTCGATCCGCGTGCTTTTCGGACTAATCACAGGACATTGCCCCATTGGTACTATGCTTCGAAAATGGAATGGGGTATCCAGCGATCTCTGCCGGAGCTGCGGAGATGAAGAAGAAATAGAGACGATCCAAAATCTGCTTTGCCACTGCCCTGGGCCCTTACTCTGTTTTGCTACTCTAATATGAAATTACTCGAATTCGCAAAATCGGTACTCTCTAACTCTAATAGCAAAGTCACATTTTCGAAAATCGAGTAGTGTTGGGTTGTTAACTTCGACACTTTGTTTTCGCAAAATTGGTACTCTCTATTGCTTAAATCAATGTCAGAACCACTCGAATTCGCATAGTTTTGTTCGATGATGAGTTGGTTGTCGAATGATGAGCAAAGCAAATAAGTTTCCTTTGAAAATGTAAGTATTTTGCCATAAAAAAGACCTACAAATATTTATTTGTATATGATAAGAAACGTAAAAACTTTTCTCAATAGAATCTATTACTAAACACTTAAATATTACCCATTTAATGGCAAATGCTTTTGGATGAAAACTGTTATGTGCATTATGTGTTTTTTTCTATTTGTTTTATAAATTTTTATTATGTGTTATAAGTCAGTTAAATAAGTACAGGAATATAGTAAAGAAAATGTTTTCATGTTTTTTTCAAATATATGGTTCTAAGGGACAACCTAAATTATATGCATGAAATATAGATACTATCAATTTTCAAAATTGTTTGTATTTATATTTTCCATTACTTATTTATTACTAGTCACAATGTTTGTAGTGTCCCTTCGAATTAGATGCCGGTAGCCTTCCGCTGCCAAGAACTTCAACTAGCAACCAATTTGATCATATGTATGTATGTATTTTTACACTGCAGTTCGTCGACAACAACCTGCCAATTTATGCTTTATGCTATTTTAAACAAGCATTAATGTATCCTCACATAGACAAAAGACTTCTGAAATTATAGACAAACATAAATATAAACACGGTATGCTTTTGCAAACATTTTTTTTACCTCTCAGTATTGTCTGCATTACGAGTATGTGCCACCTGTCGACGGTCAATTCTTCCAGCCGCAATATTTTCTTCATTAAACCACTATTCAACACTCTTATTACTTTATATTAATTATTTTCACATTTTAGGCCCAAATTCATTTAATAAAGCCAAAACACATTAACTTTTAAGAAATAAAATTGTTCTCTGCTTGAATTTGAACTGTCAAATTAATTTTTTTCCTTCGAAGTTAAATTTCGAAATTAGCAAATTGTTGGATGCAATTGGCAACAGTAGCACTCGATTCTACTTTCATACAGAGTACCGATTAGAAGTAGAATCGCAAAGCATTTTCGCATATTTGTGCTATTCGAATATCGATACAGAGTAAGGGCCCTGCTCTCCAGAATCGGCGCCTAGTTTCGCTGGGCCAAAGATTCTTCACAGAGACTGCGGACTTAGCGAATGCAGATATATCGGATCTTTTAAAATTCGTAAAGAGCACAGGGTGGTTTCAGCCACCACGTGACAGGATAGGTTAAAAGAATGTGTACTCCACGAATGAAGTGATTCACAATCTTCCCTGTAGCCTCCAAGCGGAAGTGATGTTTAACCATCACACTCCCCTTCCTACACCTATCCTAACTAGGTCCAAGTAGTCCCATTCTGATTTTCAAAGGTCCTTTCCTCCACGTCGTATGCCAAATTGTTGTCGACCCATCTGGTTGTTCTTTGGACATCTAACGATAGGTGAGAGGTTTATTTATTATTTCATGAAGATCATGGAAGAAGTTATCTCCCGGTGATCTATGCCTCAGATGCCAAAGGTAGTGAAGAGTGCCTTTTGTTCCTCTTCATCACCACAGCATACATAGTATGTGATCGGGCGTTCGACAACTTTTCAATTCAAACCTTTTTTTTTAATTTTTTGACTTGATTACTCCAGATGTCCAGGGTTAAATTGAAAATAAATCATCCCACAACATGGACGATTGTCTGCCTATCTCACCACAAACTTGTGTGTTTGAGCACTGCCTGTTGTGCTCTCAAGTTTAGTTCATGATTGCTCATCATTCCTTGCCTACGAACTTTGACGTTTCCGATAGCTGCTGTCAGTAGTTTTCATTCATTTCTGACATGATTGAAATTCATTGTGTTTCACCAACGCTTCATAGCTGTTATCTTTGTCCATCAGTTATTTCCCGTCTGAGAATTCTTATAAAGTTTCTTCCCCGTGAGCAAAACACATTTTTCTCCTTGTCGTAGTTTTAATTAAATTTATAATCGCTGCAAGAAAAAAACACTTGTTTACACGCAAACTTAACAACAGGCACCCTCGGGTTGTTGACGAACAACAAAGCTGGATGGACTTTGACTCACATTAAGGTTGACATAGTTAAAGCGTTTTGGGAGAAAATAAGGCAACGATTAGATAGAGTCTTTAGGTAGGTTGAGAACAACCAACCACACCAGACCCACTTCCAGAGTTCTTTGGTGGTGTCATATGTACACACATACATGCAACTACACATACATTTCTACCAATGAAGAGTCTGTCATAATCTGAACGTTAGATGAATCAGATGAGCATTTCTTAAACCCTCGTTTGTGGTAAATGGTAAGTGCATAGACCTTGAGCATCATTTCATCTTCACCTCTAATGTCTCTTCCTTTTCTTCAAATTCAACTGACTTCAATTTCAAAGTCAGTTAGCGTAGTAGGGTACTTTCTCTCTATTTGTTCACCCGTGAAGAGAGGACTCTTCAGGTAACTAGCAGAGCTTCTCCGGGGACAACTTGTATTATGCGTAATTTTCTGATTGACTCTGTACCAGTGCTCATCTCTCTTTTAGGCAGAGGCGAAGGCTGAACGGCTGATTGGCCAAAGGCGGAATTCAGAGCTCCAGTCAGCAGCAGTTATCTGGTTCACAATCCTTTTAGAACTACTCCAAAATATTTCGGAGCCATGTCCAAAAGGATTTCTTCACGGTTAGGTCGAGACCCTGGAATAGAGACAGCATCAGTTGGGGCTCTGATCTGGTACAGAGCTGCACCAGCCCATCTGAAAAATATGGCCGGAGGAAAGAATGCCTGATGAGTTAAATCTCAGTATCGTTTGCCCGATCCACAAGAAAGGAGACCCATTTGACTGGGCCAACCATCGAGGGATGAGTCTTCTTAGCATCGCAGACAAGATGTTCTCTAAGACTTTATGTGAACGCCTAAAACCTTTCGAGTCACTGACAATGCTCAAAGAGTATAACTGTCTAGAAGAAGCTTCTCAAAATTGCCGTTCGGAGTCAGCATTAAACTGTAGATCCCCTCAACTCGTGAGAAAACAATAGCACGCACTTAAGATTTTAAGGCCGCATATGACAGCGAGAATAGGGAGGTGCTCTATAGCACCACGTCTGATCTTGATATTCCTCCCAAAATGGTCAAGTTGTGTATGATGATCAAGGTCGGTAAAAAGGTAAAAAGGTAAAAAGTTTTTAGACAAGGCGACGAGGTGGCATGTGACTTTTCCAACATCGTTCTTGAGAAGATCGTCCAGAACTCATTAGCCGACACTAGAATCACGATCTTCCAAAAATCCGTGCAACTGCTGACATACACGAATGACATTGACCTGATTGGTCAAACGCAGCGAGCTGCTGACTTTGAAACGGAAGCTTCAAAAATGGGTCTGGCGGTAAAGGAGGGCTGTTAGCGAAAAAAGGCGTACAATGTCGACAACTTAGCGGGAATGTCGCGGCTATAATTTCGAGCTAGTTGATGACTAGCATAGCCGAATGCTATAAACAGTAGGAATATCATTAGTTCCAAGACCAAACACAGGACTCTTGCCAACGGTAGTTATATTAGGCTCAAGTAGCAGTTGAGTAATAGAGCCCTCTTTCGAAGGATCAAGCTGACTTTGTATAAGACATTGATCATCCCAGTCAGAGGCTTTAACAATATCGAAGGCGGGTGAAGAGTCTCTTGGTATTTGAGTTCTGCATGCGATCTTTGGTCCTGTTTGCGTTGAAGAAGAAGAAGCGAAGAAGAATTTAAAGAAGAAGATTCAACCTCGAAATACATGTGATGTGCATGAGTCTAGCCATGCACGTACGGATCCAAAGCTTAAGATTGCTGAGCCATGAAGAACGTATGGAGAACTTGGCTCCGGCCTGAAAAATCTTTGACTGTGAAGTAGTGGGACAACGCAACAGGCAGAGTTGACTGGCTGCTCACTCTGGTGGAGAAGAACCTCAACAAGCTTGGTGTGTGAAGTTCGTGACTGCTAGCGAAGGATGGCGCTAGCTGGAGAGGCATGTTAGTTGAGGCCCAGGTACACCCTGGTCTGTAGCTCCAAGAAGAAGGAGAAGTTTTACTCTCCTAGCATTGTCAACCACTCCAGAGAGGTGGTCCGGTGAAAGTTGATGTGTCCCGAATCGAAATTAAAGCTTAAGCGTAAAAATCGACGCAATTTCCTCACTGCGCCACAGCGGCTATTAACTCTTAATAAGTCAGGGTACTACAGTTCTTGCTACAAGCAGGCGGTGAACTGAACATCTGTCGAATCTGGTCCATCCGAAAAAAAAACAAAATAAAAATAAAACGAGTTGACGTCGCCTTTTACACTGAAACTGAAGCTACTACTTCAGCTTGCATCGTACAGGGTGACCAGATAAGAACGATAGGGAAAAAAAATTCTAATAAGACATCAACGCTATGAGATAGAAAATTGATTCTGATTTTATTTTAAAGCTACATTTATACCATTATGTAAAGAATTTAAATAGCCTCCAATATTCCGGCAAGAGCGCCTCGTATATTGGCCCCGAGCTTGTCCACAGTAATTGAGGTTAGTTTGTTAGCGTAGGCTATGGACTTGATGAAGCTCCAGAGAAAATAGTCGAGTGGTGTCAAGCTGCATAATCGCGGCGGCCAATTGATGAACGGTCGTTGTGAGATGACCCAGTCGCCAAATATTTCCTTCACAACTTCAAGCGTTGCGTCGCTTCTATGACATGTAGCGCCGTCTTATTGGGACCACAGATCGAATATATCGATGTTGTCGAACTCTGGCCACAGAAAGTCGGTTAATATCGCTCTACACCTTAGACCATTGACGGTAACGGTGTCTCCTCCCCTATTTCAAAAGAAATAAAGTCCGATGATGCCGCCATACCATAGACCGCACCAAACAGCCAATCTTTGTGGATGCATTAATGCTTGGTCGAACAGTTGTGGGACAAGTGGCTATCGAACTCCGTTATCAATTGCCCTCTTCACCGACGGATCAGAAATGGACACACAAACAGGAATCATTTAGACTCCCTGATATGTGCAGTACTTCCAAGCAAAAATTCTGGCAATAGAGAAAGCAGCCAAACACATACAAGTAAGCGGTATCCCGCCATCAGATATCACCATCTTTGTAGACAGTCAGGCTGCACTGAAGTCAGTAGGATCCTGTACACTGAGATCAAAGGCTGTTATGAACTACCGCAATTCACTGAGGTCCATCAGTCACCACAAGGTCAAACTCTGTTGGGTTCCGGACCACAGCTCAATCGCAGGGAACGAGAGAGCGGACGAATTGGCCAGTCAATGGCCTAAAATGGACATCAGAGAAGCGGACACGTCACTACGACCACCGATCAGTGCATTGTGACGGATCATAAGCGACACAATACAAAAGAGGCCAACTGATCTTGGTTTAGAAATGATTGTCACACAACAAGATCAACGTGGCCAGAGCTTAACTACGGCAAAAAAAGAAGCTTCTGGCGTTGGACCGGGACTCGATCCGTTTGCTCGTCTTAATCACGGGACACTGCCCCATCAGAACAATGCTCCAGAAATGGATTGCGGAGTCCAATGATCTTTGCAGGAGCTGCGGCGATAAGGAAGAGACCGAGACGATTCAACATCTGCTTTGCCACTGCCCAGCTCTCCAGAATCGGCGTCTAACTTCGCTGCACTAAAGATTCTTCACTGAGACTGCGGACTTAGCGAATGCAGATATACCGGATCTTCTAAAATTCATAAAGCGCATGGGGTGATTTCAGCCACCTCGTGACATGATAGGCTAACAGAATGTGTACTCCACAAATGAAGTGATTCACAATGGGCATTATGGCTTTCGAATGGAAGTGATGTTTCAACATCACACTCTTCTTCCTAAACCTAGCCTAACCTAAGCCATTTTGTCCCTTTGGCGATGCCCAATTCAGCTGATCAACGCCGCATCGACATTTCTGGGTCGTTGTTGATACTGATCGGTACGACCAACGGCTATGTTTTCTTTACTTCGCACCAATTTTTGCCTGGTTGGTAGCTTAAGTTCCAAAAGAGTGTATTCACGGTTAAACTTTCCCGTGGTGCGAGGAATTACCTGCAAACTGAAGCTATGATGAGGACTTACGAGGAAATTCACGTGCATACTTACAACTGAGACCTATATTTTTTAATAATTTTCCCACGTTCGGCAAGCGTAAAACGATGCACGATGAAATGGCAAGCATTATTTAATATTTTGACAGCTTGATGTCATTGATGACTTTGACAGTTTCTGAAACATAACCGTTGGAAAAACTATCACTACTATCTGGTCACCCTTTACTACCCCACAGCGACTTTTAACTCTTAGTTAGTCAGGGCACTACAATTTTTGCTACAACCAGCTCGTCCGCGAATGGAGGGACAAGAACAGCTTGTCCAACAAGCTAAATTGAGCAACCACAGGCTGACGTCGCCCCACTCACTGAAACTGAAGCTACGCCTGTAGCCCTGCTTGGATAGCGGCATAACTCCATCAAAAGAAGAAAAATTCGCAAGTTGGAAGCATTTTCAGATGAAGCAGGATGCGAATATCTCATGACTGCGACGCGAATTATAAGGAATTTAATAATCTTTCGACTACCTAAACTCACATCAGAGTTTAAAGAGTGGTTTGAGGCGGTGCAATCCGCACTGACTTTTGCAACTGACTACTCCTCCAGCTTTCCGGTGATTTCTGTGAAGTCTCTCCATCCCACCAATAATTTTCTCAGGAAACTAAAATGTTCTTGACACCGACATTGAAACTCAACCACCTGGAACATCGTACAGTTCCTTCAGTAAGCTGGAGAAACCAACTTGTCATAGATCACTTAAGCCCTTCAAATACATGTGCCCATGGTTACACACCACATTTTGAGGATGCCCCTAAACAAGAACTCCCGTAAACTGCTGCCAAGCACAACCATCACTCACTCCTGGTTTTTGAGTTCTCTATTGATTGCTGTCTTACTGCTGTATTACTCGACAAAATTGTTCAGCATCATGCTCAGGGGAATAATTTATTAACCACAACGATGAGTCTATCACAGGCAATGAACGCAACCATAACTCCTTCCAGCGTCATAAAATAACCCTTTGCATAAACTTCACCATCTCCCAGGACACAACTCCGAGTGACAGCCCCACAAAACGTAGTTTGTGGCCCGGGAATGTTGAGGTTATCACTGTGAACTGGAATTTTGCGTGTATTTCTCGGTAATCCTCTTAAGTTGATGATGCCTTCATGCTGTTTCGATGATTTTTCTTGTGCGATGGTCTAATTGCCTTTTCATTGGGACGCTGAATGGAGTGAATTAATTTTGCTATCAACGAGCACAGCTGTGGAAAAGGCGCGGTGGAGTGTGCGGGTTTGTGCGTGGTTTCTGATGTTTATGAAATAGAGTGAAGGGGGCGGGAATTTTAGGAACTGTCAAATCCAAGCAACTGTTTACCGCAACTTTTTCATTTTGTGTACCTTTCATCTGGCCGCAAATTGAAATTTCGTCCTTGAAAGCACGCAGATGTGGGGCAGACCACGAGGGCAAGGGAATATTAAGTGCCACAGGCGATAAAGGAAACCTCAAACTTCGATGTTTAGACGCCTGATTGGACAGCCGGGACGTAGACTTTAAAAATGTTGTCTCTATTTTAAGTCTTTTAAGTCGTATTCAACGGGATGGACACCACTTGTACACCCTTTAAGTTAATCCTGTTTTACAATGGATACCTTGTAAGCACGGATGAGCATAGGAGCAGATGTTGTTGAGGCTGCGAACAATTTTTAATTTTTCCGACCCAAGCATTTTCGTTCGTTTAAACGCCACAAATTCCTGGCCAATTTCTGGTCAGTGTTTTAAGTCTTCAATAATCAAACTGTGCGTTTTGGCGGAAATGAAGCACCCACCGCGACGCGACTGCTGTACGCAAGTTTGTGCAAAAAGTTCGTGAGACCGGTATGCTAGTGGACTGTTGTCCACTCATGGTCCCCGTCGTTGTACGGTATGCACAGATGAGAATGTGGCTGCTGTGGTCGAGAGTGTTAGACTCAATTCACGAACATCAACTCGCCATCGATCTCAACAACTCAATATTTTACGCACTAGCCTGAGGAGAATTCTGCACAAAGATTTTGGATTATTCGCTTACAAGCTCCAATTGACTCAGAAATGGAAGGCTTTGGACCCCCTCTACGTTATCGATTCGCAGTTTGGGCTTTAAAGCAGCTTGAATTGGACAACGATTTTGGGTGAACGAACGATATCATCTCTTCTGAAGAGGCGCATTTTCTTATCACAGGCTACGTTAACAAACAAAATTGCCGCATCTGGTGCTCGGAAAACCCGCTCCGCACGATACTGTTGAGTGTTGAGAGTGACAGTTTGGTGCGGGTTGTGGAGTGGTGGCATTGGACCATTTTACTTCGGAAATGAGACCAACGTTTCGGTCAACGGTGGGCGTTACAGAGCCATGTTAACCAACTTTTTTTAATACTGAAATTAAAGACATGAATTTGGACGACCTCTGGTTCATGCAGGATGGCGTGCCATGCCACACAGCTCATGCCACAATCGATCTTTTGCGCAACAAATTCCCAAATCGTGTTATCAGCCGCCTTGGCGATGCCAATTGGCCGCCCCGGAACTGCGATTTGACCCCTTTGGATTTTTTTGTGGGTAATCGTGAAGGACCGATGTTATGCCAACAAACCAGGAACGATTCAAGCACTTAAGGCCAATATCATCCAAGCAATCCCTGAGCTACGGCTACAGCCCGAAAACATCAACAAGGTCTTGGAATTTTGGTGACAGAATGCGCTACTGTGAAGCCAGGCAAGGCAGCCGCTTGAACGACGTTGTATTTCGTAATTAATGGGAATGTTTTTTCTTACTAAACAAGCCATAAAACATGAAAAAAAATTTAATTTTGTTAATTTTATTGCATTTTTAAAAAGAAACTTGTATTTGGCTCAACCTGTATAGTTGAGAACACTGATGGCAAAAGTTTCTTCCTCCTCATTTCCAAAGAAATAGGGCCTGATTATGCCGCCTTGACATAAACCGCACAAAAACAGTCAATCATTGTGGACGCCTTGAAGATATGCCAAAGACTTGACCTTCAGTACGACAACGCTCGGGTGAGATGTTGCAAAAGTCGTAAAGGAAAATTTGGATGCGCTTAAATGGGCTGTACCCCACCCTCCGTATTCACTAGTCTATTCCGACTACGGCGCCGTGGCGTAGTGGGTATGTGCGTCGACTCCTACGCTCGAGGTCGAAGGTTCGAATCTCGAAAAAACACCTAACATTTTTTTTTTTTTACGACTCCACCCCTTTTGAATCGCTGACAATGCTCAAAGAGTATAACTGTCTAGAAAAAGCGTCTCAATCTCGCCGTTCGGGGTCGGCATTAAACAGTATGCCCCCTCCACTCGTGATAGAACAATAGCACGCACAACACGAGTGGTTGCCGAGAAGCTAGGCCCAGGTCCACCTCGGACTGTAGCGCCGCCATTATTATTATTATTATTATTATTCCGACTAACACTTGTTCCAATCGATGACTCATGCCTCGGCCAAGCAGCACTTCACTTTTTTCGACGCTGAGTTCATAAGCTGCCACAAGGTTGAAGTGACTAGGAAGTGAACTTAGACCAAAGTTGATCTATTGTGCCGAAGCTACCGGAAAAGTGTTGAAAAGTCGTGCCTAACAATGACCATCATTTCGAATAAAGTACATTGAACCCATTTCTCTGAAAAAAGCTTCAAATTTACAAGAAAGAAACCTCACAACCTATTTGAAACCTCAATAAATAAAGAAAGAAATATTTGATCACAGACTCAGCGCCCCAAAAACCACCACATCACACTCGATTGTGAGACGCCCTTGAATGGAATTTGTTCTCATGTCACCCTCCACATCTTTTTCCACTTTCAATCAATTAAACATGATTCACGTTCCAACAACCTGTTGTACAGCACAATATATTCAAATTAAATTTATAAATGTAACCCTAAATTGAATCACTTTGCAGACGACGTCGAGTACCCACTCTCGTGCGGTTTAATTGCCCATAATCCCTGCAGGCTGAATGCTCACATAAACTATTCAGCGCTGGTCAGTGGGGAATCTGCTGTGAAGGCTGAAGCAACAGCAACAAAATTAACGCTCATGGAAATGAATGCTTCCCCGAAGAGCCAGCGATAATTGCTTACCAGGACTTGTTTACGATTCCTTTTACAGCACAATTGGCTATTTGGCTCCTGCTCAACAGTGATTACAATACGAGTGCCTAGCGGTGTCTCGGAATGTCAGTGGGCTCCACGGTTCACCCGCACCCTCCAACCACGTCTCTCTGGTCTATGATGAAATAGCCTCAAAGATAGATTGCTATAGAGACAGAACACAAAACATAAAAAACGGTCTCCTTCTGGTGTTTACCTTTGCACCTTCCATCAGGGATAATCGCTGGAGCTTTCAGTTAAATACTCGCACATATATTGTACGAGTGGAAGCAATTAAAATGTTCCATTTATCCTTGAGGCAGGCGGCAACGATGCTGAATGCAAAGAGCGGAAGTCGTTTGAGGTTAAACTAAACTGATCAATCAGAAATCACAAAGAGGAGGAAGAGAAAAGAGAGACTGGCAACAGGCTGGTTTTGTCTTTAGTGCTGAGCACAGGAAAGGAAAATTAAAGCAAAGCATTCAACTCCGATGGAATAAATCGCAGAATCATTTCGAGGCAGATTGTTATGACGCAAGGCAATAAAGGTTGCCCCGTGGAGCGGATATTCATCTTAAATTTTGTTGGATGACGGATATATTCCTTTCCGAGGAATACATGATTTTGGAATGTAACACATGGCCCTAGGGGACTACGGTGCACAACTGTTTAGTGCTGATGACTGGTGGAGGATGAATTAGATCAATTAGCTCTTATAACTTTTGCTGTTTTATTTATGAGCTGGGGAAAGTTATTCCAATTTGTCACAAGGTTAGGAGGACACTCTTTTTCTTAGGAGAGGGTGACCAGATAGCAGTGATTTTTTTTTGCAATTCTTATGTTGGAGCAGCAATCGCAATCGCGTGTAAACTTAAAAGGCTACTGTGGTTACCATGCTTGCCATCCGTCAGAGAGGGCAAGAGGCGGATCATCTCTGTTTATACGCGATAATATAGATCACTTAGTAGGACTAAATATAGAATCCAATCCAATACAATTAACTACGGTTCATGTAAAAAACAAACATTATTCATTTAACGTCTCGTCAATTTACTGCCCTCCGCGTAGTATAATTGATCAAAACGAGCTTGAAAATATTTTCCACACTCTTGGCCCAAATTTCGTAATTGGTGAAGATTTTAACGCGAAGCGCACTTTTTGGGAGTCAAGATGTATCTCACAAAAAGGCAGAAAATTGTACAGAGCTGGTATGAATCTAAGTTGTGATTTTTTCTCGACAGGAAAACCGACCTACTGGCCTTCGGATATTACAAAAATACCTGACGTTGTTGATTTCTTTGTCATAAAAGGCATATCTCGAAACTACTTAAGAATTGAAGAAAGCTTTGATCTAGTAAGAGAAAAACGTAAAGCTCGTAAGAAATGGCAACAGTCCCATGCGCCAGAACATAAAACGTGTCTTAATCAATTGTGTAATTTGCTAAAGGCGAAAATTAAGTCGTTTAAAAATAATAACCTAAGTACCTACTTAAGAGGCTTGTCCGCGAAAAAGGATACCAACTACTCACTCTGGAAAGCAGCTACAGGTTTTAGAAAACCCGAACCACATACGGCCCCAATTCGAAAAAATCAATTCGAGTGGGCAAAAGAAGATAAAGAGAAAGCGGATCTCTTCGCAGATCACTTGGAAGCGACGTTTAAATCGCACAGTAGACAAACACTTCCTGTAAACTCCTACGGTTCGGACATACACTTTGACAATTATTCTATAAGAAATGCTACTCTGACAGAGCTTAAAGAAGAATTACACAAGCTCAAACCCAAAAAAGCTCCTGGTTATGACCTAATCACAGGAGAAGTTCTAAAAGAATTACCTAAGAAAGCGCTTCTGAAGTTTCTCTACCTCATTAATACCGCCTTTAGATTAGAACATGTCCCTAGTCAGTGGAAAGTGGCGGAAGTAATAATGGTACTCAAGCCGGGTAAACCCCCAACAGAAAAAAAGTCTTACAGACCGATTTCACTACTTCCGATAATGTCTAAGGTGTTTGAAAGAATTTTACTTAGGCGTTTAAGCCCGATTGTGGAAGAAAGACGACTTATTCCTAATCACCAATTTGGCTTTAGAAATAAGCATTCGACTATTGACCAAATACATCGAATAACTGATGTTATAGAAAAATCGTTTGAGCAAAAGCAAGTCTGCTCAGCTGTATTTCTCGATGTTTCGCAGGCCTTTGACAAGGTTTGGCACGAGGGTTTGAAACACAAACTGAGACAGCTCTTCCCGGGAAAACTTTACGTAATATTATCAAATTACCTTTCTGACAGAATCTTCCGTGTAAAATATGGAAAAGAATACTCGGTATTTAAATCTATAGAAGCTGGAGTACCCCAAGGAAGTGTTCTTGGTCCTCTCCTCTACTTACTTTTTAGTAGCGATATGCCACAAAATGTTGGCACTGTACTAGGCACATTTGCTGACGACACTGCCATTTTGGTAACTGCCAAAACGGTCGAAGAGTCAACTAGAAAACCGCAACGTGCTTTAGATCGGGTACACGAATGGACAAACACTTGGAGAATTGAACTCAATGAAGCTAAATCCGTTCATATTAATTTTACATATAACAACGTGAATAATTTGCCCGTGTTTATAAATGGTGTTCAAATACCCTTTGGAAATGAAGCGAAATACCTCGGGATGACTCTCGATGTAAAGCTCAAGTGGAAAGAACACGTCAAAAAGAAACGTGAAGAGCTCGAAATAAAATATAAAGACATGTACTGACTTATTGGAAAATATTCCAAACTAAGTACTGAAAGCAAATTGCTTATATACAAGTAACTGCTGAAACCCGTCTAGACATATGGTATACAACTATGGGGTTGTACCAAAGAAAGTAATAAAAATATACTACAAACTTTTCAAAATAAGGTACTAAGAACCATCGTCAACGCACCGTGGTACATACGGAACGACGATATCCACAGAGATCTCGGAATTGCATCAATCCAGGATGAAACGAAGAACATTGCTCGTAAGCATAAGCGTCGTCTGGAAGAGCACATAAACCCTGCTGTCCTTCCAATTCTTGACGAAAGTAATCTATTGCGCCGTCTTCAAAGGACTAAATCCCTTGACCTAGCACGGTGAATTCATCCCGCGCTTAGTTGCGCTATTAACAGGAACTCTCAGTGGAGAATCTCTTGTAAAACGCGTCAAAATCAAGAAAATAAAACTACTGGATAAGTGTCAAACTTAGTTCTAGTATGAATATATTTTATTTTATTTGAAGGGAGGTGTTTTTACTGGGTAAAAATCCCTTTCGCTATGAGGGAACGGTCCCCATAGTGTCTTGAAGATTTTCAACTACCCTCGATAAAAAAAAAAAAAAAAAATTTTGGAGCAGCTGCCGAAATTACCAACGACGTCCAGCTGTAAAAGTATTCAGTAAGAATTGCCATTTCATCATGCACCGTTTCAAGCCGAAGGCGGGGAAATAATTGAAAAATAATATGGAAATTGCGGCTCAGTTGTAAGTACGCAACGTGAATTTCGTCGTAAGGGCGGTCGTCATCGTGGTGTCAGTGTGCAGGCAATTCGTCGCGCCGTGGAAAAGTTTGAACCTGAGTACACTTTTTTGGACCTTAAGCTACCAACCAGACAGAGATAGGTGCGAAATGAAGAAAACATAGCTGTCGTAGCAGCCAGTATCGAAGAAGATCCAGAAATTTTAACTTGGCGCCGATCAGCTGAATTGAGGATCGCCAGAGATTCAATCCGGCTCATTTTGCAGTTGGATTTGGGTCTACATTCGTGTAAGACTGTGCTGACGCAAGAACTGAAGCCATAGGCAACTGAAGCCAAATTCGCTAATTGGACGCTGGAAATGTTGTCCCGAGATCCGAATTTTGGCCAACAAATCATCTTCTCGGACGAGAGATTATATCAGCAAAGCAAAACTGCCGTTATTGGAGCGAACACAATTCACAATTATTGACCAAGCATCAATGCATCCACAAATATTGATTATTTGGTGTGGTTTATGTCAAGATGGCATAATCAGACCACCGTTGCCGTCAATGGTCTCAGGTATACCGTGATGTTGACCGACTTTCCGAGGCCAGAGCTCGACAACATCGATATAACCGAGCTGTGTTTCCAAAAAGACAGCGCTACATGCTATAGAAGCGACGCGACACAACGCTCGAAGTTGTGAAGGAGAAATTTGACGACCAGGGCATCTCACGGCGAAGTCTTATCAGATGGCAGCCGTGATCATCACTCAATTATATACTCCAGGGCTACGTCAAATCCTTGGTATACACTAACAAGCCAACCACTTTGAACGAGCTCGAGATCTACACTCGAGAAGCTATTACCGGAATAGCGCCGCGCGTATTCGATAAGATCATCAATACCTCTTGAAGCCCTGCCTGTGAAGCCAAGGCAGACATTTCAATGATGTGCCATTTCAAACATAATGGCATGAATGTAGCTACTAAATAAAGACAGAATAAATTTTATATTTCACACCGTTGTTTCATTTCCTACCATACACGGTCACACTGTACAAGGTAGGCCAAATACAAGTTTCATTTTAAAAATGCAATAAAGTTAACAAAATTAAATATTTTTCACGTATTATGGCTTGATTAGTAAGAACAAAAATTCCCATTAATTACGAAATACAACGTGGGTAAAGCGGCTGCCTCTGCTGGCTTCGCAGTAGCGCATTCTGTCACCCCAAATTTTCCAAAACCTTGTTGATGGTTTCGGGCTGTAGATCACGGATTGCTTAAATGATATTGGCCTCAAGTGCTTGAATTGCTTCCAGATTGTTGGCATAACATCGGTCCTTCACGATTTTCCACAAAAAAAAAAGTCCAAAGGGGTAAAATCGCAGCTTCGAGGCGGCCAATTGACATCGCATCGCCAAGACTGCTGATTAAACGATTTGGCAATTTCGTGCGCATAAGATCGATTGTGGCATGTGTTGTGTTGCATGGCACGCCATCCTGCATGAACCAGAGATCATCTTCACCACCAACATCGTCTTCAACATCAGTAAAAAAAAGTCGGTTAATATGGCTCTGTAAATCCCATCGTTGACCGAAACGTTATTCACAGCCTCATTTTCGAAGAAAAATGGTCCAATGATGCCACCACTCTACAACCCGCACCAAACTGTCACTCTCTGTGGATGCATTGGCTTCTCGACAATAATGTGTGGGGCGAGGCGGGTTTTCCGAGCCCCAGATGCGTCAATTTTGTTTGTTAACGTAGCCGGCGATATGAAAATGCGCCTCGTCAGAAAAGATGAATTTTCGCCCAAAATCGTTGTCCAATTCAAGCTGCTCTGAAAACCCAACTTCGAAGCGATAACGAAGCGGATGGTCGCGCGCATTCAACTGCTGAGTCAATATGACCTTGGAAGCGAGAAATCCGAGATCTTTGTGCAGAATTCTCCTCAGACTAGTGCATGAAATGTTGAGCTGTTGAGATCGATGGCGAGTTGATGTTCGTGAATTGCACAGCACAGTAGATGGCCGACTCTGTACTTTCGGGGTAGTAATGGACTTCGTCTACCTTAGCTCGCGAGTAAGTAGCGAAAACCATCATAACCCTTATTAAACCCAGAATAACTCTGACCAATCGCTGTTTCTTTGAGCTCAAGAGTCAATTGATTATAGAGGCCTCTCTCGAAGGACTAGGTTGAATTAATATAACACCTTTATCATTTCTGTCGTGCTCAATGGCGCAGAGACTTAGACTATCTAAAGAGCAGATGAAGTAGACCTTGGTCTTTTCGAGAGAAAGGTTTTGCGTGTGATCTTTGGTCCTGTTTACTTTGGTGTCATTTGGGGAAGTAAATTCAACCACGTACTGTTTGACTTTTCCAGTGACCTGAGTCTAGCCAGGCGTCTAGGAATCAATGCTTAGGACAGTTAGACCATGTAGAGCGCATGGACAACATTACTTCAGTCCAAAGAGTTTTCGCCTCCGCGCCCATGGGAAAACGCAAGACGCCCACGAAACCGATGGCGCACACAAGTGGAGAAGGACCTCAGCCAACTTGGCGTGCATAATTGGGGGCAACTGGCTAAAGATCGTGCAACCTGTTGAGGCTTTTTTTCTAAGTTTTTGAAACACTACACTGGAGCACTCATACTCAAAACTCGTCCATTGTACTGCCAGGTAGCAACCTACTCCAGTGCCGTTAATTTGGTCCTAACGGCAAATGGGGACTGGACCAGATTCTACTTCATTGGGATTCGAACCTGGGACCCCTCTGACTAGGGACAGGCACTTAACGAATTGCGCCATCCAGTCACTGGTTGAGGCGTACGTGCACTCTGTACTATAGCGCCATCAGAAGATTAGTACAAAGGAGTGACATCATGTGATTTGACGTCAATCGATTGTTTCATAAGAGGCTACATAAAGCTTTCAGTGTTCGCCGACAGACCGCAAACTAATTGGATTAACGGGGCCAATACAAGCATTAATGGCGAAGTAGATAGATGCTCTTCGTCGGGACATGCGATGAAGCATTGAATTCCTTTCAAAAATATTTGAAAAAATGTTCCCCTTAGTTTGAGGACCGAGAACGTACGAGCACACAAACAACAATCGATTTTTCTTTAATTGAGACATACCATCTGGAGGGCATCCCCTGGACATCCTTTAAGGGTCAGAGTCAGTTTCCCTGGATACAAACCTTATTTCGTTGGTTCAGGTCACTTAATAAATCACATAGTTCGCATAGTTCCGCTCTGCGGTCATCCGTTTTAATTAAACAGAAATATCAGACTCGTCCCAGTTCATCGGACTCTGGCCAAAAGAGAAACACACTTAACTAAAGAAATTATATAAATGGCTCCATTGAGTGGAAACCCAATTAATTTTTTCTCCTCTCTCTAGCTCCTCTACTGAGGTTTCATATTTCACGATGTCCTGGAAACCGACGCCGGCCATTCCTTCAAAGGAAGGGAGCCAAATTGAAATTTTACTTTCTCCTCCAAGTGATTCCTAGAGGCGAAGACGACGAAGGGAAGCACAGTGAAAGTTCTTAGATTTAAACATCAAAATAAGGGAATCAATGTCGGCCATGAGCGCACAGAACAGCATGTGCCCTCCGCCCGTGTCGTCGGCACACTTCGTTGGCAGGGGAATGCGACAAAATGTTTGTTTTCCTTATTTCTGTTCGCTTTATTAAAAAAAATGAACCTGACACTTGGAGAAGCTGATGTTGAATTGTTATTTCCGACATTTAAGAGGGAAATTGCCTCCGAGCAGGAGCGTGATGTTCCGGGGTAATTTAAATATTCAGATTTCAAGCGTTTCGGATATCCACGAGGAGCACGGATACACACGGGGGGCGCATTTAAAAGAGGTACACTTCGCAAACTCCCCCAGGTCATTGCTCGTTCAAAAAGGTCGAAACTTAATTTTTGAAGCTTATCTCGGAGCACTTTAAGACAAATAAAAATTTCACGCTTGTGGCCACTTATGGTAAACGTTTCGCTTTCCGCAGGAGTTCATGTGTTCGAGTGTACGAGTGGACCAGGGGGTTCCTTTTTTGTGTTTTTGCAGACATGGTCCCGGTGGGTTATTTTTGGCAGTAGCCCATTAGCAAATGTCAAGCATTCACGACATGATGTTTGCCTAGAGCGACAGTTACTGAAAGCATTTGTGATTCCTTAAATGTGCATGGCCTCCGCTGGGAAGGTGTTTCTATTTTATTATGGAAAATAAGCGAATGTAATCGTTGAGTGCTGACAAATGTTTGAGCGAGTTGTTGGAGAAAACGATGATTTATGGCCCCAGTACACCTCAGCGGTGTAGATGTGCTATTAGCTACTTGTAAACAGCAGCTCACAAAATAATATCACATGTACTATAGGAGCAACTTGTCAGACCTATGGGCCTGTGTAATTTTTGTCTCTCAAGAGATCACAAACAGCTGCAATGGTTGGTGTCATTAAGGGGCACTGTCTCATAGGTTGTCACGCCAAAAGACTTTTAATGTTTTCCAATGGATTTTGCAAGAACTGCTTAGACGAAGAGAAGGAGGAGAGTGTCCTTCACTCCTTTTGTACTTTTGCAGCTCTGGTCACATGGAAACACATAGCTACTTTTTGAGAACCCTGGTTACTTTGGGCAGTTAACTATCCGGAATTCAGTTTGCTTCCACTCTAGAAGTATACACAGATGGGTAAAAGGCGGCTGAAGGAACAGGATTAGGAGTCTTCGCAACATCGCCAGAGATTTCCCTCTTCCTGTCCCTTCGACTGCCTGACCACTGTATTGTATTCCAGACAGTAGTCAAAGCTATCCAGGAGGCTGCCCGCTTACTGTCGATGAATTCGACGGTTTATCTATCGCTATGTAAAGGGTGGGCCATCTAGTGATTTTTTTTTTTTTAAATCATAGGTTATTTTGACACTGACAGCTGTTTTCCGCTCGAAATCTTGACAGAAAGTCAGTATCATACCTCTGCGGAACGAAATGAGTCACTTTACACTTGAACAACGTCAGGAAATATTGAAAACGTATTTCCAAAGTGAGTGCTGTGTAGCCCAAACAGTGCGTTTTTGAAAAGGTAGAGTAGGTAGGTAGGTAAGATGCCCTTGCGGCTGGATCACAGCTTACTGAAACCAACAGTTGGGTACATTGCACTCTGGGTGTAGGGGGTGTAGCCCGTGAGACCTACACTTTTACTGCTGATTAGAACCACCCAGATTGTGGTATATTACTCAGGAGGTGCTTCAGCTCTATTTTATTCAGATCCTCCAGCTCGTCGAAGAAGTCTTTTTTTCGTAGTATTTTTGAAACACTACACTGGAGCACTCAGACTCAAAACTGGTCCATTGTACTGTCAGATAGCAACCTACTTCATTGCCGTTAATTTGATCCCAACGACAAATGGTGACTGGACCAGAATCGTTTTCACATTTGGTTCTGGGTTCGAACCTGGGACCCTTCTAACTTGGAGCAGGCACTTAACCAACTGCGCCATCCAGTCGTTAGAAAAAGTTACTGCCTAGTGTTATCAGTCTCCTTCCCCGTAGGGCTGGACAATCGCATAGCAGGTGGCGGACGGATTCTATTTCCTCCTCGTCCCTGCAAATTCTACAATAGTTGCTATGGGGGATACCTAACCTTCTGTCATGGGTGCCTATTTGACAATGTCGGGTGGGAACTCCCACCACCGTCCGTATATCCTTGCGACTTAGGCTAATCATTCCTCCTGTTCAACATCCGCCATAGGGCCAAATTCAGACATCGCACCTTTGCTCTTTCTGAGGCTTCGTCCTCTATTTCTTTCCTTAGGAAACTTAACGGCATGTAGGCATAAGGTAGTGCTAGGAAGGCTAACTCTGAGCCCTCCTTCGCCAACACGTCCGCTCTCTCATTTCCTTGAACTTCTGTGTGTCCCGCTACCCTGCAGGGAGTCATCGTTGTTTAGCCAGGAGATTTCGTTGACGTGTTGTCTGCATAGCTTGACAAGTTTCGACTTTAAAATATCCGACACTATGGCGCTTGTAGCCGTTTGGCTATCGGAGTATATGGTTATCTTTTTTTCAGTCAAACTAAGCTCTTTAAGCGTAAATGCGGCCTCATTTATTGCTACCACTTCTGCTTGGAAAACGCTACATTCGTTGCTTAGTTTTAGGGATCTTTCAAAGAGATTGCAGAAGACCCCTATCCCCGTTCCTGCACCTGTTTTCGAGCCATCAGTATATAGGGAGATCTCTATGCCGCCATTTGCTGATAGCTCTTCCCACGCTCTCCTGTCCGGAATTCGAGTAGAGAACTTCCTCGTGGTAGTCAGGGTTGGTGGCAGATTATCCGACGTTTTGTATCTGTGTGATCCTGTCCATTTTTAGAGGATGGACGCGTCCCCATATGACTCGTCTTTCCACATCTTGACTTCCCTGAGTCTCATTGCGGTTATAGTCGCTCTGCTACTACAGAAGATGTCAAGAGGGGTAAGATGGACTAGAACCTCGAGCGCTGCTGTCGGCGTTGTCCTTATAGCACCCGTTATTCCTAAGAAGTTGAAAAGAAGTTTTGGCCGAAATGAAGCACCCACCGCATCTGCTGTACGCAGTGAGACTGGTATGATAGTGGACAACTCTCATGGTCCCCGTTGTCGTACGGTACGCACAGATGAGAATATGGTTGATGTGGCCGAGAGTGTGAGACTCAATTCACGAACATCAACTCGCTATCGATCTCAACAACTCAACATTTCACGCACTGGCCTGAGGAGAATTCTACACAAAGATCTCGGATTATTCGCTTACAAGGTCCAATTGACTCAGCAATTGAAGGCGCACGATTGAAGCCATCCGCTTCGTTATCGCTTCGCTGTTTTGACCTTAGAGCTTGAATTGGCAACGATTTTGGGTGAAAAATCATCTTTTCTGACGAGGCGCATTTTCATCTTCGCGGCTACGTAGCCGAGAGAAAATTGACGCATCTGGAGCTCTGAAAACCAGCACGTTATTGTCGAGGAGCCAGTGCGTCCACAGAGAGTGACAGTTTGGTGCGGGTTGTGGAGTGGTGACATCATTGGACCATTTTTCTTTGAAAATGAGACCGGGAACAACGTTTCGGTCAACGGTGGGCGTTACAGATTCATATTAACCGACTTTTTCTTTTACTGGTGTTGAAGACGATGGTGGTGGTGATGCAACACAACCCATGCCACAATCGATCTGATGCGCACCAAATTCCCAAATCGTGTTATCAGCAGTCTTGGCGATGCGATGTCAATTGGCCGTCTCGGAGCTGCGTTTTAACCCTTTTGGAGTTTTTTTTTTTTGTGGGGAACAGTGACGGACCGCCAACTATTCGGAAACGGTTCAAGCACTTAAGGCCAATATCATCCAAGCAATCCGTGAGCTACACACCGAAACCATCAACAAGGTCTTGAAAATTTGGAGTGACAGAATGCACTACTGCATGGAATGTTTGTTCTTACTAATAAAGGCATAGTAGATGGAAAAATTTAATTTTGTTCATTTTATTGCATTTTTAAAAAGAAACTTGTATTTGCCCCACCCTGTATACACATCCTTTTCTAGCTTGTAGAGTTCGCGGTCATGATTTCAGCTCTATTCGTTTTCCAAATATCCGACATAGATTTTTCTTTTGTCCTGCTTATCGTCCAGCTTTCGGCTCCGTACACCAAGTCTGGCAGGATAAGGATTTTGTAAAGAATGATTTTGGATCCTTGAGCCCGAAGTTTGGCTCAAATTGTTTACACAAACCAAAGAAGAAGCTGTTGACTGGGGTGATTCACGAAGATGTCGTTTGTTAGGTTCACGTTTTTCTCGAGGTAGACATACTCATTAACTACCTCAAAATTGAAACTGTCGATTATGGTGTTTTGTAGCTTCATTCTCAGTATCTAAAGAAATCAAGGTGTGTTTGACAGCTTTGCCGAGACGATGTGTGACGTCATGCTGTGAAGGTGTATGTTAAGAAAAGTGTTAATGGTGTAAAAAAATTAACATTTTTTGCACTTTCTATGAAATTTTTCAAATTATGTTTTTCATAGTCTGCCATCATATTCTAGTTTTTGAAATCTTTCACTGCAAAATTTGGCATATTTCAAAACGATGCACGATATTAATTTAAATTCGTTCATCTTTTCATCATAACACGAAGTTGAATTGTGATGGAAACTTAAAACACAAATCTATTCATTGTCAAAAAACTATCCAGAAGCTGACAAACACACACCCAGTTCTGTACATTTTTTTGGCGAATAAGGGCTGTCAATATCAATATGACGTCTGATTCAAAAAAGACACCAACAGATGGTCCATCCTGCATCACATACATTTAAGAGGTTATTATCAAATGTTCATGTATAAGGTTATTTTTAAATTTCTTTCCCCGATGGATTCAATCACATTATCTCAAGCAAAAGAATACTTGTCCCTTGCATTCCAATACCATATAAAATAATTCCCCCCATATTAACCATTTCATTCGTATTTACTCGCATATTGCCCTTAGCCACGGCTAATCTTCCTTTTGTTTCACTGAAACACAGACATTTTCATTCAAAGTGTGCGCAGGAAATAAATTGAAAGCACTCCCGGCAGTGGCATTTGTTGCTTCACATTCGTATTTGTGAACGAGCAGAAGGATGAGATATGCTCCTCATCCCTTCTGTCATCTATCAGGGATAATCCTATCTACACACGAATAATTTCTTTTGAGAAACGTGTAAGAATCGAATTCCGAATCAGAAGAAGGGTGTCCCCCGGAGCCGCATACGTACAAAACGAGAAGAAAATTAAATGTCGACTCGTGATGTTTACCTTGCCTTCTGTCCCCTTTTATAACGTTCTTCCATCATGCCCAACGACAGCAATTGAACTGAATATAACAGGCGATAATAATTGATGCTTCACTCGAAAAAGGAATAAGCCACGTGTGTGTTCAACCGAGAGGAACCGAGAAGACTTTGGGGATGCGTTGAAATATATATTCAAAAGCAGTCGAACTTTCGGTGCGAGTTTCACACGTCAATCGGTTGATACCAGTTGTTCAACTTTTATAGCCCGTGTCGTCGAGTTTATTCACTTTTCCCAGAAGTTTTTTTGCCACCCAGGGATGTCAACGGAGCAAATGGGTGATAATCGTTTTTCTTTTCGTTTTTTTTTTTAATTTTAAGACTTAGGATATCAGTCGGTTTTTTTAAACAGCTGACAAAAATGTTGTATGTAGTTCGAAGTTTTGCATGAAGACAAGATGCCTTTAAAACTGGTTCAGTGACATTAGGGCATAGAAGATAACCAAGACTTAGTTGGCTCACGCAAGTAGATAGGGGTCTCATCTAACTTGATATGCAATACTGTTGGGAAAAATATCCCAGCTTGATTGGCTTTTTGTTTGAAGCTCGGTCTGTGGCACCACCTCAGGAAAAAAATTCAATTTAAACTTAGAGTATCTTTCTTACTTTTTAAAACCTGATGACTTCAGGACACGATAAATCATCGAAACTTTCGCCCGCACATAACAAGGACAAATCTGCAAAAACAGCCTTTCACTCTCCTCTATTGGGAGAGACTGGAACATCTCTTAAGTGCATCCTTGCAGAATTTCTGGACATTAAAGGAGTCTTTATCAACATCGAACCTGAAACAATCGCATTTAATCTTACCAATCTCGTAATCGAAACGTTTTATTATGACGATAAACTCTAAATATGGTGATGCATGTATCCAAAGATTGGTTACTTGATGCACTGTTTAATGTGGTGTGCTCTTTCTGCTGTCTCCCGTCCGCAGTCAAATCTACAGAACTGGAAATTATCGTCAAAGCTTCATGTTGTTTACACAATTTTCTCCGCAATGTCTCATTAAACGATTTGACTGCTGAACCACTCCTAGGAGAGCCTGGAAATAACCACCAAATCTATGAATTTCTTCAACTCAGGGAACATTACTGGTGCATGTCCATCGCGTTCTTCGAAAAAAACACTACAATTTGATTTCTGCCCACTGCGTTCTCGACTGACCCGCATTCTGATTAAATTGTACACAGTAAAGTGACCGCGGCATTAATTATCATTACCCCACACAACTTGTCCGCGTTCTGTTTGACAAAGCCTCGAATTTCAAGTACTCACTTCATCAGCACTCTTCTTCTTCTTCTTGTGGTCCCACAGTCCGGGGTGGATCTGGACCTCAACCAACAAATCTCTCCAGCTAGCACTATATTTTTTTCAGCTTTCCAACTGCACACTCTAAGTTGGTTGAGGTCCTTCTCCATTTGTGTGCAATCATATTTATTGCATGTTTGTTGCTTTGCCCCACAGGCTCATCATCATCATTTTCAGTGGCCCGCATGTTCCACTAAAGGGGTCGCGGGGTCAATGCATGCCATCCGCCATCGACTCTAACTCATCAGGAGCTATTCCCAGGAGCAACCAGGCGAATTTTTGGACTTGGTCCAACCATCTCGTGCTGTGTCTGCCAAGCGGTCGGCTACCTGATAGAATCGCATTCAAGGCACGCCTCTGAAGTCGTAATGATGGGGATATTCGTGCCACGTGACCAAACCATCGAAGTACAGCCCTTTCCCTTTGAAGAAGCAGCAGCCCAACATTGAGTTCTTCGCGCACTGCCGTGTTTCTCGCTCCATCCCGACGAGTGATTTCCACAACAGCACAAAGAAATCTCATCTCGGCAGCTTGTATTCGCGATCATATTCTTTCGTTCATTACCCAAATTTCATTACCATAGGTGAGTCTTGGAACAAATACTGCGTTAAAAACCCCTAACTCGGCTTTTACACCAAGCTCGGCCTTCCTGATTGCAGATCGACCAAGCTGTTTCAAAATTGACCCAGCTTGGCCAATCCTACAGGAAACCTCAGCATTATTCCTCCCATCACTCGTGAAGAAGACCCCTTAAACTTAAACTTCTCCTTCTGTTTCAATGGGACTCCACTAGAACGCTTGTTCAATGCAGATCTATGGTCGCTTTCCAACTTCCACAGGCTGAGTCAGAAATTGTTCGGACCGTAGCTAATGTGCCCATGCGCTCTACATGGTCTAGCCATCTTATGCATTCGATCCGTAGATGCCTGGCCAGATTCATGTCGCTGTACAGCCCGTTTAGGTCGTCGCTGAATGATCGCTGCCAATCGCTATCGACGCAAACAGGACCAAATATCGCGTAGTTCTTTTCTCAAAAAGGACAAGAGCTTTTTCAACCGTTTTACCTCTGTGCCACAGAGTGTGCGTCCATCAGGCAGTGACCGATAACCAACCCGACTATACTGCTTATTTCCTTCCTGTTTGTATTTGATGCAGATACCAGTAGATGCAAATGAGTCTGACGATTGTTGTATACATCCAGTGTGTCATACATACTCGTAGGTTGGTAGGTTATGTGTCTAAAAACTGTGCATTTAGATTTGGTTAATCAACTTGTTGGAAACAATTCGGAGCTTGGTTAACAGATGCTGTCAAATAAATAATGTTCCCTAAGAGAGGCCAGGGCCTGACAGGTGCAAAGAAGATGTAAAATATTCTCCATATTCAAATGTATGCGTTTTGTTATCAAGGGCAAATTGACTGCATGTGAAAAAAAAGTTTTCTGTTTTAATGCAGACAACGGGCGATGTCACTCAGTCACTTCACCTCCGCATTAATTGGTTGTTTTAGTTTAGAGATGAACCTGTAAAAACTTCTCAATGAAAGAGACTTGCCCGAGTCATAACTGCCAACAAAATATTTTCTGTTCCGATGCAAAACTCCAAACATACACCCTACCAATCAAATCATTTATTCCTTTCAAATTTCAAATGCAAATGTTGCGGCTTCTATCACTTCGTCAGTCTTTTCACAAATAAGTGCTGAACCCATCAAGCAACAACTCATCTCCTCACGACATCAAAACATCGTTTATGATTTAATTTCTTTGCCTTTTTTTGAATCTGGATCAAAATGTTCAAAAATGACGATGATGTTCCTCAAAGAGAATGTCTGAGATGTTGTACGCTGTAACTTTAGAACAACTGGAACGTTGAAAACCCATCCCTCACCCATGTCAACACGATTGAATATCCAAAGCACTTTGACAGAGCATAAAAACCGCCAAAGGATACTCCTCTGCCCATGTGCATACATAATTGCGATAGTAAACAACATTTTGGCATCAAAGGATTGGTTTCCCTTGAACGGATCGTAACTCTACGAACAACCCCCTTAAATTCACTTTGACGGGCTTAAAGTCATACATTTGCTTGAAGAATTTTTCGCACACAAATTTACAGTCAGACACTGGCGATTATCGATTTTTCCTCTCAAGTGTTTGCATATGGAGAACTCATAATTTTCAAAATACACTTAACAATGATGAGGGACGCTAAAAATAAGAGCACGTGAAGGGAGATGATTGATACAGCAGTGGGCAGTGAAGCAGCCTGAAAAGTGAAAAGAAAAATAAAGGAACAATCTTTAATATTGTTTGTGCGTGGAAAAGGGGGAAAATGAGCAGGCCTTTTGGTGCTAAATGCGATTTTAATGCTTAAAAGGGCATTAAGTGAGTGGACTTTGGAAAATATGCCTTTATGTGTGTGTGCTCACCATTATTCGAGACAAAATGTGGTTTATTTCTGGTTTAGAGCATTTTGCGTAAACGACGTCCTGTTCATAAAATAATTTGATTGGAGCCTTGTGGCCATTAAAGTGTACGGAAAACCATTAAATGCGATACCGTCAGGTCAGAGATAATCAATAATGGGTGTTTTTTTTGAAACCCACATTTCTATCTGACAGTTATATCTGTCAAACCAAGTGTCAGATTGCAAAATGTCAGTGTCTTTTTTTTTTACTAGTGTTTTACTGTCGTGGTGATATTCATGCTTCAACAAAGTTGTCAAATTTTTGAATTTGATTCCAAAATTATGAATCTGGGCGCCAAATTTATAAATCACCATATTACACCCGACGTGGGCGCCGTGGCGTAGTGGGTAGGTGCGTCGACTCCTACGCTCGATGTTCTCGGTTCGATTCCCGAAAAAATCACTTAAAAATTTGTTTACGGCTCCACCTCTATCCATTCACTTACAATGGTCAAAGAGTATAACTGTCTAGAAAAAGCTTCTCAATCTCGCCGCTCGGAGTCGGCATTAAACTGTAGGTCCCCTCCACTAGTGAAAGAACTATAGCACGCACAACACGAGTGGTTGCTGAGATGCTGGGCCCAGGTCCACTTCGGACTGTAGCGCCGCCATTATTATTATTATTATATTACACCCGACATAAAGACGTCTGGATGGCGCAGTTGGTTTAGTGCCTGCCTTAAGTTAGAGGGGTCCTAGGTTCGAATTCCAGTGAAAGCAAAGTTAATACGCTTTTATCCGGTTTTTCAAATCTGGTCCAGTCACCATTTGCCGTTAAGATCATATTAACGGCACTATCACTAGAACGGTCGATCAGTGGTAGTAGCCTGACTGTGGGTGTCACATTGGACCAACATGGTCTAAGTGTGCAGGTGAATTCACCCCTAACCTAATCTACACTCGACATAATTGATCAACTGAGTCCCCTATACGTCGTATTTTTGAGAGGAAAAGTCGACTCGTGGGAAACGATTGGGATTATGTGGATTTGGATCAGGTGCAAACCCTGCGTCAGCAATATGACCATACAATGGAATTACAGGTCAATTGGATCGGATTGATGAGGTAACGCATATTTGGCCAGTTGTTATTTGGCTCGTGCATTACGTCTGACGTTGAGAGAAGGATATGTAACTTCTATCCTATCAGGGTGTACAGTACCGCACATGAAAAAGAGACGGAATATCTGGCACCAACCGTAGCCTCACCGAGGAAGTTCTCCACCCGATTTCCTTACATGAGAGTGACTGCTGTAGGTAGGTCCTGGGCACGCTGCTTCCAGTCATCAAGACCAAGCTGCCTTACGTCCGCGATGACTTGGTCTTTGTACCGGAGGTTCGGTCTTTCTCTCCTTCTCGAACCAGGAGGCTCGGATTCGAAGACCCTCTTAGCTGGAGCGTTGTTGTCCATGCGCTCGATGCGGCCGAGCCAGTACAGTCGACGGATTTTTGCCTTCCGGACTATATCCACATCCTGGTACAGCTCATAGAGTTCGTGGTTGTGTCTTCTCCTCCATTCGCCTTAATCGTATACGGGATCATATATCCGACGTAGAACTTTTCTTTCGAAGGCACCAAGAATCAGCTCCGCAGTTCTGCACAGTGTCCAGCTTTCGGCTCCATATAGCAGGACTGGCAGAATAAGAGTTTTATAGAGCATGATTTTGGTCCTTCGACTAAGGAGTTTCCATTTGTTTTGACAAACCGAAGTAGCATCGGTTGCCAAAGGCGATTCTATGTCGGATCTCCACTGTGATGTCGTTCGTGGAGTTCACGTTTGCCGTGAGGTAGACAAGCTCCTTCACTACCTCAAAAAATGTAATTCAAATTTATTTATTTATTTCTGCTTATTACAAGCGAACTTAGACAATCTAACTTAATAAACTAAACTTAAGAACTAAAACTTAACTTAGGGGGAAGAATATCGACTCTTAAGACTATTTCGGAGGGATGATTTTGAGAGATGGAAGTCGAATGAGCGATTAGCGATGTTAACTAAACGTAACATTCTGGAAATAGGGGAGTTTAAGCCATAATTCGTACGATGTGAACTAACGCGGAGTATAAAAGTAGACCTTAGGTGGTTGGAATTAGTGCTAAAGGAGACGAGTTCGAGTAGCTGGGGGCAATTTGTGTGACCAGCAAGTAATTGGTGGAGGAAGAATAAGTCTGTCTGCAGTTTCACGACGGTTTCAAGAGATTCGAGACGTATAAGTTTTAGGCGTTTCGAATTAGGGGGCAAATTAATTCTTTCAGCCCAGTTGAGATAGCGAAGGGCAAAACGTAATAATGCGCTGGATCAGACTGAGCAGCAACACGGTGAAATGGTATACAGAACTGAGGCAGGAGTTTTTGAACCCAGAACAAAATACTTCGAACCCATGGGCAAATGTACCAGCATCTTTCAAGCGGAAATTTATGCCATGGACAGATGCGTTCAGATCAATCTTGAAAGGAATCATGCCAACTGCGACATAGCAATAATGTCAAACAGTCGAGCCGCTATTATGGCACTAGACTCCTACATCATCAAATCCCAGCTTGTATGGGAATGCCTGCAGAAGCTCAAAGAGTTGAGTAGGAGAAACCGGGTAAAACTCTGCTGGATACCTGACCATACGGGGATAGAAGGCAATGAAATGGCCGACTCCCTGGCAAGGAAAGGAAAGGACCATCTCTTCAGAGAAGAATTCAGGGAACTAGAAAGAAGGAACCGCACAGAAACCTGGAACAACGCTCGTGGAATAAAGCAGGCCAAGAAACTCCTAGGGCAATAAAACAGAAAGAGGTTCGAGGCATGCATCAGAATAAACAAGAACACCCTCCGTATCCCAACAGGCTTCCTATCGGGGCACTGTAGACTCAGAGAGCCCCTAAAGAAACTAGGGTTATCAGAAGAACGTCTCTGCAGATTTTGTGGAGAATTTGATGAAATTCTAGAACATATACTGGGATTTTGTGAGGCACTAGCCCACAAAAGAAAAATAAGTCTGGGCAAGTACCTACTATCAGAAGAAGAAATGCAATCACTAGAACCATCTCTCATTCTCAGATTCCTAAAGGAAACTGGCTTAGAGAGAATACTCTAGTGCAAATTTCTTCACCTATGCACAATAGGAGTCCATTACTCTCAAGACAACTCTTAAAAGAACTGTATATGAGGGGAACTCGTAATTGTGCTTAGGTATTGAAAGGGGGCACAATATATCTTGAAGGTCGCGGTGCAATATACCCTCTACCATAATAATAATTCCAGTGCAGAACCTGCAGGGACGTAAAAGAAATAGAATCCATTCAACATCTGCTCTGCTATTGTTCAACTCTAATGGGAAGGAGACCAAAACTTCTAGCCAAAAACTTCCTATACGTGCTCAAAGTTCTATTGGTTTGTACTACACAAAATGTCAGATTTTTGCTCAATCAGAAATAAGAAGTTCTCAAATGAATATCTGTGCCAGAACGTTAATTTTTTTTATAAAATAAAGTGGTATGTCTGCTTTACGTGTGAGAATTTTAGGGTTCGTTACAAGTGCCGTTATATTTTTTCTAGGAATTATTCACCATGCTGCGGCAGTTCAAATTCGAATCCTCTTCCTTTACGAATTTAAAATGGGACAAAATGCATCATTCGCAGTGAAAAACATTAATGATCGGACAAACAATACTAAGATCTTGTACTTGCACACATTCACTTTAATTAAATATGCATGCTACTGACTAATTATACATATTTTTAAATGGTTTATCCACTTACTTTCCCTTACTTCTGTTTTTTAGGCCTTTGGTTTTTAAAACCTTTTCTGTTTGTTCGAGAATTTGTTGCTTACCAAAGTTCTTATGAATTCCTGTTTTCTATTTTATTCTTTTTAGAATAAAGTCGTTGCTGTTGACAACACAAGAGTTAAGTTGCAAATTTGGGACACAGCTGGTCAGGAACGGTTCAGAAGTGTAACGCATGCCTACTACAGGGATGCTCATGGTACGTATAATATTTGTAGCATCTGTGTTTCAATCAGTCGTGTTTTTAGGCCAGAGTAGCCTAGGAAATGTACATAATTTGAAATTTTAAGAATCAATACTTATCAATGCTTATCATACATTTCGGTCAATCACTTTTTAAATTATTTCCTGTGTACCCTTTTTAGCTTTGAGACACAAGAAATAAAGGAGCTATGGGAGTTATATTTGGTCTTTGTTATGTGCTTAACGAGGACATCTATGCGAGCTCTCTCCCTCTCTGTCGAAAATTCCACAGGAATTTTAAGCTATCACTGCTGACGAATCAAGTTCTTAGAATTTTGAACTCTCCAAATGTTATTCTGCTAACGTTTACAGAACTCCATAAATTTAACTCATCTCACCCGAGTTTATATGCAGTCTCTACTCAACATTTCTTGTCGAAGATGTCTTTAGCTATGTCTTTCAATATTCTGAACATGATTTTTCTTTCCTGTTGTGCAAGTTCTCGTTAGAGTAGAATTTTATATCCTGGGACTCAGATATTCTGTAATGGTGAAGCAACCCCCAAGACAAGCTCTCTTATTGTTGATGGATTTCAATCCTGCCTTGATGCAATTTGTAGATCACCATTCGTCTTCCTTGCAGGCAGAGAAAAATATTTGGTGAACAATCTTTCTTTCGAAAGAACACACAAAAGGCTCTTTCTTATGCATAAAACCGCGACTCCAAGTAGCCCCAAAGAAAGAAGTCTGAGATGGTTAAATCGGGCAATCTTGCTAGCCGTGTCAAATCGCCAAAACGGGAGATTACGCGACCAGGAAACGCTTTCTTCACAATATACATTATGGTCCGTCTGGTGATGCCCAATTGCGTGAACCGTCGTCTGGTTAATGTTTTTTCGTTCTCAGTGACATCAGCAGCCACAGCTGCCATATTCTCGGCCGAACCACCAGCCCGGTTGCGGCCACGCTCTGCATGGTCTCCTTTGGTTCCAGTCTGTTCGAATCGAGTAGCTAAGCGCCAAAATGTTTGCCCAGTTAGCGCGACAGGATTAGGAAAGCGGATCGCTAGTTTGGGTCAACATTCCTAGAGAAATTTATTTTAGTATTTTTGAATTTTGTAGACATATTATTCATCTATGTATCTTCACACCGTATTTCATATCGTTCCCATTGTTCGAAGCATATCTGGTACTCGAGCGCCGAAATAAACTAAACTTGGGTTTAGGAAACAATCAGAAATCACACGCGAGAACGGCAATTGGTCGAAAAAATCGATTTGTGCGACAGCGCATTTCATGCAACAAATCTGTTTCTTGCTTAAATTCTCGGTAAGAGTGCGATGGACCGGAGTTTTAAGAGCCGTCTATAATGGCCGTACGGAAATTAAGCAGAACTAAAAAAGTCGAGCGAATACACAAAAGTGACACACATTGCTTCGTTCAGTTTCGTTCACTTTTGCCTACTTACGCTGGAGTAAAATGAATTGTTCTCTACGTATGCAAATGTCAGTTTACAGCTGAATTTTCCTTGAGTTCCAATAAGCAATTATGTAAACTTTGGAATTTGATGATGCTTCTGGTTTCTTTTCGTTTTCTTTTGACCTAGACTTACGATTTCGTACAGCTATTACACTTTGACCTTAAGGAAAGCCAATCATCTTTGGATTGCCACACTCGAGAAGAAAAATTACCGTATCGTTCAATTTTGAACCAACCAAAAAAAATGTGTTTTAAGATAGAAACTGTGGGCGCCGTGGCGTAGTGGGTCGACTCCTACGCTCGATTTTCTCGGTTCGATTCCCGAAAAAACATCAAACATTTTTTCACGGCTCTACCTCTTTCGAGTCACTGATAATGCTCAAAGAGTATAACTGTCTAGAAATAGCTTCTTAATCTCGCCGTTCGGAGTCGGCATTAAACTGTAGTCCCCTCCACTCGTTTAAGAATAATAGCACGCACACCACGAGTGGTTGCTGAGAAGTTTGGCCCAGGTCCACCCCCGATTGTAGCGCCGCCATTATTATTATACGATAGAAACTGTTATGCAAGCTACAGTGAGAGGTATCGTGTAGAAATTAAAACAAAAGTTAAAACATTTCCCGCAAAAAGGTAGTGCCAAGCACTCTGCAGATAGCTTTTATGATATACTTTGGCGCAGGTGGATGGAACGATATTTTTTCAGAAGGAATTTACCTTTTTTTGTATGAAAATAACTTTTTACCAAGTGCGTAGAATGAGAATTAAAATTTCCTCCGAAAAAGTAAATTTATGACGACCTGGCAGCACTGCTCTAAACCAGTGGGACAACGCTACAGATAACACCCATGTCTTAGGTAACTCACCCAAGTGAAGAGAAACCTCAGCCAACTTGGTGTGCGGAATTAGGAAAGGCTAGCAGAAGACCGTTTTTTATCTGAGGTCCTCAGATTGAAGTGCCACAAGACGAAGAAGAAGACACATTCAACGGTTGGCTTTAATGTCATAACTATTGACAGAACAATGGGAAAGCTACGAAATTTGGGGTGAAGATAGATGAATAATGTGTCTACAATTCAATAGATGAACCAGAGATGGCGTTGCAACTGACTGTTCATTTAAACCACTCTCATCGAAAATGTAACAGCCTGTGTGTAACACAATTGAAAACAAATTCATTATCCTTGTCAACCAATCTGTAAAATCCAGGAATTTCAAGGGCATCCAGCAAAAATCTGTATAATCCTTCCGTCAACTGTCCAGGGTTCTCCTTAAACCAATTACAAAAGTACACTTAAGGCGATTTCCCTTTAACAGACGCAAAACGGATTTGTCCTTCAAACGAATTTTAGTCTCATTGAAAAATTTTGTTTCCCACACACAGCTCTCCTTCTACTCTACGACGTCACCAACAAAGTGAGTTTTGACAACATCCGAGCATGGCTGGTTGAGATCAGGGAATACGCCCAGGAGGACGTGGTTATTATGCTTCTCGGTAAGTGCTTGTAGAAATACTCGAATAATCCAAGCAAAATTCCTTCGAAAAGGATTTTACGGTTGTGAAGGAAACAAGTTTTGAAAACAGTTTTTCACAACTTCGCTCTTGAACTAATTACTTTATGGATGTTTGTTGTCGTCGTACACGAGTTAAGTAAGTTCCTTTTGAATTGATAACTTTTGCAATTCTCCATTCAGGTAATAAGGCTGATTGCGGCAGCGACAGACAGGTGAAGCGGGAGGAGGGAGAACGACTGGCTCGTGAATATAATGTTGCCTTCATGGAGACATCAGCCAAAACCGGACTGAATGTGGAATTGGCATTTTTAGCTGTCGCTAGGTAATTAATTCCTTTCATTCTTCTTTTCATTTGATCTTCTGCGTTGCGCTGACCAAATAATTCGTCCCTTTCTTGTGTTTCTTTGATTCCAGGCAACTGAAGAGCAGAAGAAATGAATCCATTGACGAGGCGAAATTCAACGTGCAGGACTTTGTGAGAGAACAAACGCAGCCAAAGCAGTCCTGCCCGCAGTGTAATATGTAACAAAAATGTTCGTGTAATTAGGAGTAATCTCTGGATTAGTTTATTTCATTTTTTTGGTACACCATTTTGTATAAATGAACTCAAACTGAAAGGTATTAACAGAGAAAAAAACAAAAATTAGAAAAATATTTAACAAATTGGTAAATTTAGAGCGAATTTTACATGAAAGATGTAGTGTAGAGGGAGCTTAAAGTGAATGATAAAATATTGATATGAATTTTGAAAATTTAAAAATGCAGTTTATACACACAAAAACTGTATTTACATGAGGGGAAGAATGCAGATATGTGGCAGAGAGGGCTTATGATTTTCCAAATAGTTGGAAAGGAATGTATTTTCCGCGATCCAACCCATCTCTTTCCAACTTCTTTCCTACCCTTTAGGAAGTCAATGTCATCCAGGTTCCTTTTCTATGATAGCAAATGCGGCTCGGCTGTGCTCGGCAACTGCCAACTACGAGTTGTTTCCATCGAAACAGGGAAGGATGGGGAAATGTTCAAAACATGCAAAGGGCTAATGCAAAGAGACACAGCAGACAAATAAATTAGACTGTCAACAGTAAGTACTGATGGAAGAAGAAGATTTTAGCAAATATTTTGGCTGATTACAGTCAGATTTTATTTAATAACTTTTCTCTGTTCTGTTGTTGTTCTGTTCTCTTCCTTTTCATTCATCTTGAATCGATTCCTTCGCCAATGTTGTAGATTCGACTCCGGAAATAAAAACTTTCAAATTCACCGACAAATAAGTCACCGACAATACTCAAAGTACGTGGGCTGTTCGATAAGTCAGTGCCTTTGGAATGAATACTTGATGAAAATTTTATTTATTTTTCAAGTCTCCTTTAAGACCGATGCACTTTTCCCAACAATATTTCTAATTTTTAAGCGTTCCAAAAAAATGATTTCCCAAACTCTGCAAAATAAGCGTTTTTGCCATTTTTAGAGCATCCTCTGTTGAATTGTGAAAATTGAAGTCTAATAAAGCTGGAGCAAGGTTGCTTTACACTTTTAAGTATCTGTCTGTCTGTTTGATGCCTGTCTGTGCTTATATTGCTGTACGTGGTTAAATTCTCTCCTTTAATCTTCATCAACACAAACAGCATCAAAAGTCGTACACAAAACTCTTCTCTCGATACGACCAAGAGCCTTTTTATCCCCTTTTCATCCGTAGAGCATAATTTGGGCTGCCAATGTCTTTTACAAAGGCAACTTCGTCTTTCTTTGTTATTTCATGTATAGTATTCGATATCCCAGATGACAGAAACTGGTGCAGTGACGTGAGCAATTAGGGGTGTCCTCTTGTTCCTTTTTGTCACCACAGCCCCTGCACGTATTGTCATCAATAAGCCCCATTTTAATGGGTGGTATTTCAGACGGTGGGCGCCATGGCGTAGTGGATAGGTGCGTCGACTCCTACGCTCGAGGTCGTCAGTTCGAATCTCGAAAAAAACATTAAACATTTTTTCACGGCTCCACCTCTTTCGAGTCACTGGCAATGCTCAAAGAGTATAACTGTCTAGAAAAAGCTTCTCAATCTCGCCGTTCGGAGTCGGCATTAAACTGTATCCCATCCCCTCCGCTCGTGACAGAACAATAGCACACACAACACGAAGTGGTTGCTGAGAAGCTAGGCACAAGTCCACCTCGGACTGTAGCGCCGCCATTATTATTATTATTATTTCAGACGGCAATGGCGGATAATGAATGAGTGCTCCATCCATCTTCACCACCAACCTTTTGTCGCGCTGAAGTAGTTTGTTGTATTTTGCGCCATAGATTCCATTAAGTTTCACAGGAGGCTAAAGAGTGCTTCTATTTGCTGACTCTAGGATTGTGCCGTCCACCCTTTTCTTTAAGTCGGAGAGTGATGCCTTGATCCATTGGGCTGCCTGACATGGGTTCATCTCGGATCCGTTTCTTCCAAGATCATCACCTGTCACATTGCCGGCTATGTCCCTGTGTCCAAGGACCCACCACAGAGATATAGAGTGCTGTAAGCTAAGAGTCTTAAGTTCTTCGCGACAGCATACAATGAGGGTTGTATTACTTAATTGTCTCTGGAGCCCAAAGAAACAGCGATAGGAGTTTCTTTTCTGCGTTCAATCTCCGTACTGATGTTTCTTATCATGTTTGCTACGTAACTTGAGTAGACGAAGTCTTTTTGGCTACCCGTTGTGAAGTCGTCGAAGTTTCTTCAGTTTTTAGAAGATAACATGTATTTTTGTTTGCCGTCATTTACCGATAGTTCCATTTAGGCCGCTCCCGTTTTGATGACAGCAAAACGCCTCAATGACAGCTCGGCTGTGTTCAGCAAATAACGTTAATGTCATCCGGGTATGTTTTTTTTTATGTCGGGGGTTTTTGAAACATTACACTGAAGCACTCAGACTCAAAAACTGATCCATTGCACTGCAAGGATAGCAACCTACTTATAATTAAATTTCGTTGCCTTCCGAAGGAAGACCAGCAGACGCTTCTGTGATGAGAAGCCTACATCATCAGCTCTCACCTCATCAGCACCGAATAACTGCCACCTGATCCGAGCAAAGGCGGGACAATGGCAGAGGAAGTGCTCTGCACTGTCAACGTCTTCTCCACAGGCGTCGCAGAGGGCTTCATCACTTAGACCAAGCACACTTAGGTGTTTGGCGAAGGTGTAGTGCCCCGTTAGTACGCCGGTAAGTTGTCTGCTATCTTTTCTGTTAAGAGATAACAAGAAAGCCGCGGATTTCTTACAGACGTTGGGGATCATACGCTTGGTCTGTCTACATCCTGGAGAGTCATGCCACATGCGGTTGTGCTCTCGAGAAGTCCAACCATCGATGGAAGCCCTAACCAAGGACGCGGGCAGTCCCAGCGTAGGTTCAGGTCCTGAGAATGCCTCATCTGATCCTCGCCTAGCAAGTTCATCGGCGATGTCATTTCCTGTGATCCCGTGGTGCCCCGGGACCCAGACAAGTCTTACCGAATTTAAGTTACCGACTGAATTCAGAGAAGACTTGCATTGCTGAACTACCCTGGAAGAGGTTAAAGGGTTGAGCAAGGCCTTGAGCACAGCTTGGCGGTCGCTACAGCAAATATATTCGCACCTTCCACCTATTCTTCACAATATAGTTCGTAGCCATTAGGATCGCATAGATTTCCGACTAGAAATCCGACGCAAATTTACCTAACGAGGTGTGCTGTGTAAAGTTGTCGCTCTCCGCGAAGGCACCAGCACCAGATCCTTTATTCCTTTTCTGGCTCAGCTTCTGGCTAGAGCCAGTCCTGAGTGCAGGGAAAGTCGAACATACAACGTCGCAGCTAGAGTACAGGTGTCCGTGCGTCAGACGGCATAGCCATAAGACTGGGATCAAAGGAAATATGGTGCGCAAGGTCATCGAAACTCCAGTGCGAGTTATACCAAAAACCACTTCTTTTTAAACGGACGATAGCCTTGGGAGTGCATCCCATGATGTGGATATCCGGGTATGTTAGCAATAGTATGTTCGATTGGGTCTCTAGTTTTGAATATTGACTGTTGCACAATCTTCTGAGATATGGTGTTGGAAAAATCTCTGTGTACGAATACTTACGTCAGTGTATTTAGTCCTAGTCAAGTCTCCTGAATGCTAAAGTATGTAACGCGCTTGAAAGGTCGATGTTGCCGTCCGATGTATTAGGTTTGATGACAGCTGAACTAAACAATCATTGAAGAATGTCATCAAAGTTTGAAATGCTGGCTTGGATGAAGAATTACGGAATTCAATTGATGTTGAAATTGAACTTAAATTTTAGTTGTTTTTTCTTCTGTGTAGAATTTTTTTTAATAACAAGAAAAATTGCTTCTTAAAATTGAAATTGTCACTGTGGAAAACAGACCAAATAAAACAACAAAATTTTGTTTCATTCACAACCAATTCTACACTGCATTTTTCATGAACTTGAATAATCATTAGCGCATGCATATATTGGCAAAGCATTTTTGTATAAAAAAAACGAAACAAACCCAAGCAACATAATATATTGTTGCATTCTTGTTCAATAAAGAAAAAACTTTTATAAAATTGGAATTCTAAAAAGAAAACAGTATTTACAAACCAAAAAAAAAATTGGAGAATTTAATTGAATTTGAAAAATAAGAAAAAACAAAAAAGAAACCATAAGTATAAGGTGTTGTATTAAATCCAAATATACACAAAACAAAAAACCCACTTGTTATCAACCGTAGCATCCTGTAAATGTTCTCAACAAAACCTACGATCATTCTCATAGATTTACATATCTCCTAGTTTATTCATCGTTACAAAGCTATTTCGTTTCCAAAGTAAACTGACCAATTGTTATAAAAAAAAGAAGAAAACTGTTGCTAATCTTTCAAAACTATAGGTTGTCATAAGAAAATTAATGTTTCCGCAGATGAATTTTTGTCAATTCTAAAACTTATTTTTCTACACTACATATTGCATACATAAGCAAATACATACAATTGTTTGTCAAGAAAAAGTAAATAAAAAACAGAAGCTGTTAAATATTTAAAGTCTATATACAGAATAAACAAAAACATATATATGTACATTATACATTTATATAAGATGCTGTCGCATACAATAATATAGGGAAAACAAATATATAATATATGTATCAACATATGGTAAGCCATGACATACTAAAAATATTTAATTGAAAAAAAGAAATTCATTTTGATGAGGAAAAAATATAAAAAAAACACAAAAAGTACTACTGTATGTACACTATCCAACTGTGAATGTGAAAGTTATTATTTAGCAAGAAAAGTATAGGCCACGGCGTAAAGATTCCGTTGCCAGCGTTGCGTTTTGATCCTTCAGCAATGAGTTTCCAATCCAGTTTCATATAAAATTAATAAAAAATAAATATTTTTTTAAAGAATTTTTCTGAATATCAGCAGACGAATTT
The DNA here is from genome assembly GCA_930367185.1 of Myathropa florea. Taxonomy (NCBI): domain Eukaryota; kingdom Metazoa; phylum Arthropoda; class Insecta; order Diptera; family Syrphidae; genus Myathropa; species Myathropa florea. The sequence continues at coordinate 72,214,860 of OV884004.1, forward strand.
AAACTATTTCAGTTAAATTTTCTTCTAACTTCAACCCAAATCACATAGTATTCAAATACAAACAAACATACGAATTTGAGGAATAACAATCATCATCGTTTCGAGTCGTCAATCTCAGCATGGAATTTATGTGCGAAAATGATAATCTTTGAAATTTTAAATCTGTCATATCTCGAAATTTTCACATAAATTTATGTTTTGATACATATTTCTGTGGTCACAAAGCATAACCGCTAAACTCGAGTTAGGACAAAAATGAATTAAAAGTACCATTATGTTCAGCATGTTTAAATCTACTTTCACTAAATTTTGTATGTCTGTATCTTTTTTAAGCAGAAGTTATTCCCAAAAACCCAGCAGCCTAAGTACTAGTAGTAGTGCTGATTTGAAACTCTGACCGCCTCTCCTGGAAAAGTATAATAACAGACTTAGGCGGTTATGCCTTGTGACCACTGATTTAGCATTTCGCTAAATCGCTACAGTCTGAGGTGGACCTGGGCATCACCCAACAACAAGCCTCTCCAGCCAGCACGATTTCTCCCAAGCTGTCTCCAGTTTCGCACACCAAGCCGGCCGAGGTCCCCCTCGACTTGTATGCGCCACGTTGTGGAGGTCCGCTGTTGCGTTGTCTCACAGGCTCAGAGTCGAACCCTCTTCGGACCGGAGCTAATTTGTCCATACGCTCTACATGGCCTAGCCATCTTAGGCGTTGGATCCGTAGACGCCTGGCTAGATTCATGTCGCTGTACAGCCTATATAGTTCATGATTGAAACTTCTCCAAATGCCATCAACGCAAACAGGACAAAAGATCATGCGCAGAACTTTTCTCTCGAAAAGACCAAAAGACTGTTCATCCGCTTGGAATATTGTGCATGCCTTTGCTCCATAAAGCAGGGCTGGGATGATCACGGTCTTATACATAGTCAACTTGATCTTCCGAGAGAGGGTTCTACTACTCAATTGCCTTTTGAGCCCAAAAAAACAGCGGTTGGCAAGAGTTATTCTGCGTTTGATCTCGGTACTGATGTTGTTTGTGCTGCTTTCCGCTGAGCCGAGGTGGACGAAATCCTTAACTACCTCAAAGTTTTTCCCTCGTTTACTGCCAGACCCATTTTAGCGGCTTCGGTTTCAATGCCAGCAAACGCATCATTGGCGGCTCGATGTGTTCGCCCAATCACGTCAATGTCATCATAAGCTAGCAGTTGAACGGACTTTTGGAAGATCGTGCCTCTTGGATTGGCCAGTGAGTTTTGCACGATCTTCTCAAGAACGATGTTAAAGAAATCAAATTAAAGCGCATCGCCTTGTCTAAAACCTTTTTTGGCATTGAAGGTCTCGGTGAGTTCGTTACCGACATTGATGGAGCACTCTCGCTGCTCCATGTCTGGCTCTGTAACGCCCATTGTTGACCGAAACATTGTTTCCGGCCTCATTTTCGAAGAAAAATGGTCCAATGATACCACTCTTCAAGTCGCTCCAAACTGTCACTCTCTGTGGATGCATTGGCTTTTCAGCAATAACCTGCGGCCCGAGTTTTCCGAGCACCAGATGCGGCAATTTTGTTTGTTAACGAAGTCGTAGCCGCCGAGATGAAAATGCGCCTCGTCAGAAAAGATAATTTTTCGCCCAAAATCGTTGTCCAACTCAAGCTGCTCTGCTCTAAGGCCCAAACTGAAGCGATAACGAAGCAGATGATCGCGCGCCTTTAATAACTGAGTCAATTGAACCTTGTAAGCGAGGAATCCGAAATCTTTGTGGAGAATTCTCATCAGGCTAGTGCGTGAAATGTTGAGCCGTTGAGATCTATGGCGAGTTGATGTTCGTGAATTGAGTCTCACACTCTCGGTCACAGCAGCCACATTCTCATCTGTGCGCACCGAACAATGACGAGGACCATTAGTGTTGAGGGTGCTTCATTTCAGCCAAAAAACACACTGTTTGGGCTTCACAGCACCCACTTTGGAAATAAGTTTTGAATATTTCCCAAGTTGTTCAAAGTTGTTGAGTGCGTTTCGTTCCGTGGAGGTATGATACTAACTTTCTGTCAAGATTTCGAGTGGGAAACAGCTGTCAGTGTCAAAATAATTTATGATTTAAAAAAAAACACTGGATGGCCCACCCTTTATAATTGTCTAGGAAACTGTAGCCCCACAATATTATTTTTGGCAACGTCTTGTTAAAACCACTTGTTCTGCAGGCCTTATTGACTCCATTCGGAGAGAAATGAAAAAAGTTTTCCAACATGTTCTGATAGCTGTCCCCCAGAATTCTTTAAAGAAATGTGACGCAATAATGCCGCCGGCTTAACAGCATTGCCTCTAGCATCTTTAAAAAAAGTGTTATCCAATAGTGGTGCAAGCCAAAATGGCGCCTAAAAGCAGTCTCTGTGAGGGTTTAATAGTATTCAGCTGAAGATTTTCGATGCCTCAATGATCTTTTGCCAAAAAATTTGATTTGAGTAAAATGTTTAAATAATTTTAATACTTTTTTTGTGACGTTAATAAATTGTTAACGAGCACTCTCTACAGACTATCAAATACCAAATGACAAATGACATCTCAACCAAAATGGCGGCAAAAAAAATTAGATCAATTTTAACAAAACTTGATTTTTTGTGAGTTTACTCCTCCGTTCAAAAATACATTTACAAATATTTGACAACTAGTGGGGTTTAACATTGAACTTTGTTTTCAATCTCACCGAGAATGTATGTTCGATACTAATCATAAAAACAAAGTGTATGTTCATCTGAGCAGCAAAAATCTGCTTTCTTGGATAAAGATTTCAATCCCCAATCGAAGCCCGCAAAAATAACGACCATTGTTATGTTTTATTCGAAGTAAAGACCTGATCATTCTACTAAACCACAATTTTACTCGCCTAAGATTCTATTAGTCTATTTCAGCAATTGTGCTTATCCTGCTGCAGAGTGTTTGGCCTTCTTTTTTGTGAATAAAGCAGATAAGTCGTTGTGTCCATCTAATCAGCATCATCTTTTCTTCCAATATCTGCCACAAACAATTAAGTATATTTTTAATTAAGACTTTTCGCTTCAGTAATGAAGTCTCATGATACCTTTGAAATCTTATTGCACCTTATCTTGGATTTATGTGTATTTACTTAATATTTCGAACTGAACTTAAAACCTGTCATTCCATGTGGAAGAAGCTAATAATTGCATTTATTCAATAAGACTTTCTCTAGGCTGGACATCTTATCCCCAAAAATGTGTCAATACCCACTTTCTTCTCAATCGATATGTTATCCCTAACCACCTTATCCTTAACCACCTTCTTATATCTTTCCTTCTTAAAAGTATGCTTAAAAGTAAGCTTTCATATCCAATTAAATGTGAATCATATCCTTAAGTTTATTTACTGCTCAAGCAGCGTGCGATCGCTAATGAAAAATGATATATATTTTTTTGTAAACCATAAAGTATAAAACAAATTAAATTATAACAAATGTTAACCCACGTGATAATACAATTACGACAAATATCTACCTAATAAAAAAATTAAAGAAAGAAAACCTAATATACTCATGTAAACAATCAACAATTTACCCAAAGAAAACTATTTAAATAAATTGGATATATTGATACAGAATATACATACACGCATATATACAGATACATATTGTGTACATATAGAGTGTTTATTGAAATAAATGTGAAAGCAAATAAATAATAAATAAATAATATGTATAAAAGGAGAAAGCAGGTGTTTGTTTTTTGTTAAAAAAGTGTATCCCAAACCACGTTGTGGTGTTCTGGATGTACCGGTGCGTAGCGGACTCACTATACCGTGTTGAGCTTTAATAGCCAACCACAATTGATTTAAGGAAACTTAAGCTTATGTCAGAAAAGAGGGAAGAAAGTTACCAGAAGCATCGTCAAACTTCAAAGCGTCCATGCAGAAAATGGAGTTGTCACTTTTGATTTCTGTCAAAACATATTGTGAAAACAGAAGACAAATGAGCCGAACACAATTTTTTTTAGTTCTTTATTTCGTTCTTTAATATTACAATGGTTTGCCACCACACAATTTACAGTTCAGAGATGTGATATGTAATCAAATATATCTTTCTACTGAAATAAAATTATTTACAAATTATAAGGTTGAACAATCAAAATTTTATCAAAGGGAAACAACAAAAAAACGATTGTCTCCGCTCTCTGGTTTTTTTTTCGGAGGATTTTTGAAACTTTACAGGGGAGCACTCAGATTCAAAACTGGTCCATTGTACTGCCAAGTAGCAAGTTATTTGATTGATCGTTGGTTGAATACTAGAACATCAAAGGAAACGAACGATTCAGAGCTGAAGAAGTCTCTAGCTCTACCCTATGCAAATACGCCGCTAGTTTTTAGTCTTAGAAAAAAACAAATAATTGATGAAATATCTATATTCAACAAAATGAGATCCTTGTCAATGGTCAACCTCAACGCGTTGTGGTGAGACCCTTTATCGAACACAATAGACAACCATGCAACCATGACATCTTCCACACTGGACAATACAGAAGCTAAATCGGTCCTCCATATGACACGCAATTACCCAGTTCTAATAAAAAAAAATTGCCTTACAGCTGTAGGAGGATTTCAATTAAAAATTTGGAAGATCTAAAGAGGATTGACCTAAAAATCCTCCTGAAATTCATTTAATTTTTTTGGTTTCATCCCTCATCAGAAATAACAGGTCTCATGGTGATAAATTCTTTCTGGAGAATCTGTGCTTAAGCTGCGGCCTTCCATCGCTTACGGTTACGGCCACACTGCTTCCACTAACCTTGCATCCACGATGACTTTGTCTTGATACCTCTCCTTCTCGAAACAGGTGGCTCGATTTGAAGACTCTTAGATAGAGCATTGGTGTTCATTCGCTTGATGTGGACTAGCATCTTTGTACAACTCGTAGAGTTCGCGGTTGTGTTTTCTCCGTCATTCGCCTTCCTCGCAGAAAGGATTAAATATAATAATAATAATAATAATAATGGCGAAGGCACCAAGAATCTGCTTTGCAGTCCTGGTTATAGTCCAGCTTTGCGCCCCGTATAGCCCAGAAGATGGATAGAGATATTGAAGTGAATGACCTTGGTCCTTTGAGTCAGGAGTTCTGATCCCAGTTGTTTCGACAAAACGAAGTAGCAGCACAACCTCCGATTTTACGGCGTATCTCAAAATTTTACTTGTTGATTGTGACATTAAGCGTGACGCAACACAACCGGATGGGTTTTCCCGGGATCGCTAATTCGACCATCGCGTCCAACTGTTTTTCGCAATGAATGCTGTCGAATGCGGCTTTGAAATCGATGATAGGATGTTGCATACCGATTTGACGGAGTGTGGAGATTTGGTATATATTCAGCTGCTGGAGGAGCTGCTTAAATACATCCACAATTCACTGCGGGTTGGTAACAAGTTTAACCTAGCAATTTCGAAGAGCCTGGGTGCTTTTCTTAAATGCTGTCGCCAGACTTTTCGTTTTTTTTATAAAATGTCCTTACTTTTTGTTTATCCCTAGATTCTTCGATATCCTTGACTATATCAGCCGAAAAACGCCAGCAAGAACTGCTACAGGTCTTCATGCCTCTTATCAGTGGTCCAGTATACCATTCGGGCATTCAAGTATTCAAAAATTAATAAATTTTCTACAAAACAATTGATTGACCACGCCACACCTCAATATTTCCTGACAAGAAGTTTGAAACTCTGGTCCTCGGCTGGGACTTCTGAATTAAAAATCCCACGCCCTTCGAGGGATCCTTACATTTCTTTACGGATGGAACAAATCCGATAGGGTTAGTAGTGACGGCTTCTCTAATGAAATAAATATTAGCCTCTCCGTTCGCCTCTCAGACCATTGCAGCAAATTTCAGCCAGAGATAACGTCAATTCGTGAAACTCCATTCTGGTTAAAATGGAACGTGTATCTGGACGTAGTAATTGTGCTTTTATGTACGGACAGTGGAAGAATTGTCTAGGTAAACAGGTTCACAAGCTCCGAAGTAAGCTCAAGCAATGACACCTCCGCAAAGATAAAACGAAGGTTTACTTTTGATAATTGCTATGTCTATAAGTTCGGGTGAAAATTAAGAAATAAAGCCCACTCTTAAAGGACCAAGATATTATAGATATCTCTGTAAAGGACTTCATAGTCCCTGTCCTTGTGTATGGCGCAGAAGAATGGACATTATCCAAAACCGACGAGGGATTCTTGGTCGTTCCAAGAGGAAGGTCCTTCGAATTATCTTTTTGATTACATGTACACTGATGGAGGAGGAGACTAAACGACAAACTTTACGGGTTTTACAACGACATCTACCTGGTCAAATAAATTCGAGTCTCTCGTTTCAGATAGCTAGATAATGCAGATCGAACGTACACCAACCCTACGGCCTGGAAAGATTTCGAATCTAACCCCGAGTGAAAACGCGGTAAGATAAAAACACGCCTCCAGTGGTGTACACAGCTAGAAAGGGACATCAGTCAGCGGAACGTGCAACCGTGCTGGTTCACTAAGCTCCATGTTCACCAAGGACTATAGCACCAGCTGAAGAAGAAGAATGCTCGTAACTCCTGAAAATAAAGGACACGCAATACATCTCAGAATTCACAAAAACCACCCCGCAAACAACACCTCTTTAACTACCCTATGCATCAAAGTGGGCGACAGAGTCTTTCCCAACGGCTGCAGAGCTATTCCCCTATTTAAAATCGGCCAGAAGACCTCAAAAATCTCTGAACGGTGAACTCTCTATCAAACTAGGGATCAACCTCGGTGCTGACTAAATACGTAATCATTTGCTCAGCAAATGCACGACGGAATGCAAAGAAGGTGGTCAATCATGAGACGATGGACGCAAAAGTGACAATTAAACGATCAAAGCATGAAGCAAGGAATAATGACTGCTGGCGCTATCCGCAGTTCATGGGAACTTCAAACATAATCTGAAACAGATACGGTTTCTGGAATATCTTTTTTTTTCTAGGTACCCTTTAAGCAGATACTGGCGTTATCACGACGAATCAAGATCAGACTAGAAGATCAGACTGTAGAGAAATCCAGAGGGCAACCTGATTAAGATGAATCGTGGAAAGGAATAAAAAGGGGCCTTTTAGCCAACATGAAGTGAATCACTTCTTTCTTTTAATTTTTTTCACATCAAGTCAATAGAGATAACGAGAGAACTGAGTAAGCGATCGCACATTTTTCATGAAAGATATGTGTTTTCGATTTGCTAAGTCATTGCTGATGAACGAAGGAATTACTGTGCGATGTTGCTCAATCTTTAGAATTTTTTTGACTTTAGAAATATTTACATAAAACATGCTTTCAACGTGATTATAATTTAAACTTCAAAAACCATGTTTATATTTGCATTTCAGTTAAAACGATTCACCTAAATGCTACATGAGCCTTAACACTCCGAGGTGATATGCTTGACACTTCTTCGCCCACTATTCACCACAGTTGCTCTTCAACTGTCATTGTTGACAGCTCATTTTGACGGGGTTCTTTTCAAAACACATGTGCTCGCATATGCAAGCCGTTGTTGATTTCTTTTCTAGTATTTAACATTTTTCCTAATTTTGGATTCGTTTAAAACTCTTGAAAGTGCTTCAAAATGGGACTGGATCAGCCCTTTCATCGGCCGGGAGCCTTGAAACAAACAAACAAAGCTCACAAAACGGGAAGGCATCGCTCCAAAGGTGCCATAGACATCGCCAGCAAAGGTACATGCACAAGTTGCATTCAGTGAATCCCTTTTCTCACATTTTCATTGCAATTTCAGGCAAAACCGACATCAAAGTTGCAACGCACCGTCACCGACAACAACAGCGACGCGAACAACGTCGTAATCAAATGAATCAGGTACGGAGTGTGTAAACAAGATTTCCACAAGCGCTTACTCTCTACCATATTTTAGATCCGCAAAAATAAACGTGAGGAAGCAATCTCCAAGAAACGCCAATTGGGAGGAGAGCACACCGCCCCATTCCTTGTCTGCATCCTGCCGTTGCATTCACAAATCGATCCCATGTCGGCATTGGCAATTCTCGAAGGTTGTGACGAAGAAGCGATCGTTGACAAGAGTGCCGCAGGAGTGACATACATCAACGTACCTCGATTCAAACACCGCTTTGCCTTCATTGTTCCACCATGCGGGCGTGGGAATGAGCTCACAGTGCTGGACTACCTGAAGGTTTGTGACACAACTTTGCTGCTGACTTCCGCAGCAATGGGGGAGGACGATGTACTGGATAAGTGGGGTCACAAAATGTTCAACATGATCGTTGCTCAAGGACTACCCACCCCAGTCGTCACCATCATGGATCTGGAATCGATAAACCCCAAAAGACGCCAACAAAGCAAGGCGGCTATTCAGAAAGTCTTTAACAAGCTGCTGCCGGACGAGAAGTGCATGCAGCTAGACACCAATCCCGAAGGTAAGTTGTTCGAAGACCATATCTATCAGATGTTAATTCGCCGACTTCCAGGCATCAACATGTTGCGTCGTATCGGAGGTCAAAAGAAACGCGTTCTTCCAAACAAGACCAACAGGCCACACCTGTTCGCGGACAAAGTTGAATACCAGGCCAGCTCAGATCCATCGCAGGACTCGGGAGTACTCCAGGTGACGGGTTTCTTGCGAGGCACACCTTTGGATGTCAACGGATTGGTGCATATACCCGGTCTGGGAGACTTCCAAATGAGCCAAATCGAGGTACAAACGGATCCCTACAAACTGGAGAAGCACAGGCCAGATCTTCCCGATAAGAGGGTTGTTGCCGTTGCAGATCCAGCTAAACAAATCAGCCTCCAGTCGGAGAATATCCCCGATGCCATGGACGCTGAGCAGACGTGGCCAACAGAGGAGGAGATCACCCAGGCAAACGAAGAGACGAAGAAGACAAAACTCGTTAAGCGGATGCCGAAAGGCTGGAGCGCCTATCAAGCGGCGTGGATTCCCGATGTGGAAACAGTCGAGGAAAACGAAAAACCCGAAGATGATGATATGGACAGCGATGATGAGGAGAGTGAAAATGACAACGAAGACGATGATGAGTTTATGTCGTGTGAAAACAACTCTGATGATGGTTTAGAGGACCAGGAGGAGAGTGAGACGGAGGAATTTGTTGAGACAGCCTCCGTGTCGGAGGGAGCAGTAAACGATGAAAAGTACGACCAGACAATGGACTTTCAAGAGGAGCGCGAGACCATGAAGAAAATCAAAGAGGCACGAGCCGATCAAATGTGGCCCGACGAGATGGATACGCCGCTTGATGTGGCTGCCAGGGAAAGATTCCAAAAGTTTAGAGGTCTTGAATCGTTTAGGTAAGGGATGGTAGGAGAGCAAGGCTTGGACCAGTTTTGACATATGCTTTTGTTTACAGAACTTCCCCATGGGACGTCAAGGAGAATCTCCCAAGTGACTACGCCAGGATCTATCAGTTCAAGAATTTCGACCGCACCAAGAGGAGAATCATTGAGGAAGCTAAGGATACTGCTGGGGCTGTGGTAAGTAATAGCAAGACGCTGATACTAAAAGCGATTGTCTTTGCTTATGATATATCCTAGACACATTCTTTATGCCACTTGACAACTGTCAAAGTGCTAAATTTGTCCGTCCTTTGTGCTAAATTTATCCGCAACTTTGTACGTTTACGTTTTATGCTAGGTTCCAATAGCAATTTTTCACGAAAGCTAACAGTACGCTTACACCGCAACCAAATTCAACATTTCAGGAAAAAAAAAATTTCGAAATGCAATTTTGCGTTCCCACTGCAACTTCAGCATTTCAAATGACAGCTAGTGTTAGAATTGATTATTGATTTTTTTTTTTGATTGGAAATCAGAAGTGTTTGAACCAATTAGCTTGTTATATTAATTTAAAGATGAATTTAAATGCTAATTCAGACATATATATTCCATTTTTATTGCAATGATCACTTGAAATGATTTATTGTTTTGTTGACAGCTGTTTTTTTTGTTTAATTCAGCGGGCTGAAATGTCATTGTATGACGTGCTGAATGGTGCTGAATTTGTAAAGAGGATTGTGCGATTTGACGAACTTACAAATGCAGCGACGAAATTCTGCATTTCGCTGGAATGCAACATTCCAGAATGCAGGAAATGTATTGAAAGGAAATTTTGAAAGGCATGTATTTTGGCTGAAATGCAGAAACAGCCGAAATGTTGAATTTGGATGCGGTGTAAACGTACTATTAGTCCATTGTGATATCCACAGTCAGACTACTACCACTGATCGACCGCTCCAGTGATGGTGTTGTTAATTTGATACCAACGGCAAATGGTGACAGGACCAAATTTGAAAAACCGGATGAAAGGGTATTAACTTTGCTTTCACTGGTATTCGAACATGGGACCCATCTGGCAGGCACTTAACCAACTGCGCCATCCAGTCGAATTTTAGACTATCAGTCAACTTCTACAAGCTATTGGCAATAGGAAATAAAGTAGCATTTCTATAACTCCCACGAACCTTTCTTTTCGGTTTGCTAAAACGCGTTTGATTTATTAAAATGTACCATATACAGGGTGACTAGGTAAGAAGGATATGAAAAAGCAATGACACTGAGAAATATTAAATTGATTCTGGCTCTGTTTTGAAGCCATGCCAATGTGTATATAATAGCACATCATTCGAATGGCCGCCTCGGCTTCGCTGACAGTCCTATTTTTCATTACTCGGCGGTCAAGTACGTTCGACTTTATTCCGGCGTCTCGAGCCCGTTCAAAGTGGTTAGTTTGTTAGCGGAGACTGAGCACTTAAAGTAGACTCAGAGAAAATAATCGAGTGGTGTTAAGTCGCATGATCGCGGCGGCAATTGATGAACGCTCGCCGTGAGATGATCCAGTCCGCACATTTCCTTCCTCCATCACAACTTTAAGCATTGCGTCGTTTGTATGACATCGCAATCTGTTCAGACAGCCAGGCAGCAATCAAATCCCTGAACTCGGTCACTTTCTCTCTAAGACCTCCCTAAATTGCCGCCTATCTCTTAACAAGATGGCTGAGCATTTTAACATTCACCTCATGTGGGTGCCGGGACATTCCAGGGAATTGTGAAGCTGATTATCTCGCCAGGAGCGGTACGATCTCCACAAACCTCCCTAGTGGGGATCTTCCGCCTATGCCATTCGCTACAGCCAAACTTCTTTTAAGGAATCATACCATTAAAAACACCAACTCAAGATGGTCAGATGGCACTACGTGCCTCATTACAAAGCAAATCTGGCCTAAACTTGATCTAAAACGTTCACTCTATCTTCTCAGAATGAACAGGTCATCCCTAAGGATTCTCATTGGCGTTATCACAGGACACTGTGCCATTGGCACTCACGCCTCAAGAATGGGACTCTCTCATAATGATTTCTGCAGAAGCTGCAGAGACGAAGAAGAAGAAGAAAGCATAACGCATCTTCTCTGCACTTGTAGCGCTCTCTCCTCTCGCAGGTTGAAACACCTTGGAGCCTCCTTCTTTAACGACTTGAGCGAATTGCACAACGTCGGCATCAATCGATTAAAGAGCTTCGTTGAAAGCACTAAATGGTTTTTCGGATAAAGGAACACAAGATCCGCGTGGTATCACAATGGGCCTAATTTGGCCTAAGTGTGACTGTTTTCTACAGTCAGCCACTTTAACCTAACCTAACCTATGACAGCGCAAATTCCTGTTGGAACTATAGTTCGGATATACCGACGTAGTCGAGCTCTGGCCACAGAAAGTCCGTCAACATCGCTCTATATTTGAAACCATTGAAGGTAAAGATGTCTTCATAAACTGCAATAAACAGTCAACAAACAATGATGCTTGATCAAAAACTTGTGGATTGTGTTCACTCCAATAAGGGCATATTTGCTTGTTAACCTAGGTGCCAAGCCTTGGCTTTGTCCGAGAAGATGCTATTTTGGCCAAAATACGGATCTACGGCCAACATTTCTGGCGCCCAATTAGCGACCTCATGACCTTGTCTATGGTCGTCCGGCTTCAATTCTTGCACCAGCACAATCTTCCGCATCTGAGTTGACTGTAGCGCTGCCCAATTCAGCTGATCGACATTTCTTCTTCGGAACTGGCCGGCGGGGCAGCTATGTTTTCTTCTATCGCACCATGTCTGATTGGTGGCTTAAACGCCAAAGAGTCTATTCGCGATCAATTTTTTCCAGGGTGCGACGAGTTGCCTGCACACTGAAGCCACGATGACGACCAACCTCACGACGAAATTTACGATGCGTATTAACAACTCAGCCGAAATTTCGATTCAATAACATTTTTTAATGTGTTAAATGTTTAATTTTTAAATGTGGACGTAGTGGGTAGGTGCGTCGACTCCTACGCTAGAGGTCGTCTGTTCGAATCTCGGAAAAAACATCCAACATTTTTTCACGGCTCCACCTCGTTCGAGTCACTGACAATCGTCAAAGAGTACAGTGACTGAAACACAACAGTGCGTTGCGCTGGCCGACTTCATGTTACGGAGGATGTGCGTTGACGCACTGCCCCCCTCTCTCTCAAATACCAAATAAAAAATATTCCGTCAGCTATTTTAATTTCTGAAAAATATTCTGGTCAAACAATTGAACGTTAAAGAAATTAATTGCGGAAAATGAATGCAAAGAATTGAATTATGTGCGTTGAAAGACAACGCTGACTCTGACGCACTGTTGTGTTTCAGCCATTAGCCAACTGTCTAGAAAAAGCTTCTCAACTCGGCAACTCAACTTTTCAACTCTAGGCATTAAACTGTAGGTCCCCTCCACTCGTGAGAGAACAATAGCACGCACAACACAAGTGGTTGCTAAGAAGCTAGGCCCAGGTCCACCTCGGACTGTAGCGCCGCCATTATTATTATTATTAACATTTTTTAATAATTCCCGTACGTTCGGCCAAGCGTGCATAATAAAATGGCTAACCTTATTGAATTGACAGCTGGATGTCATAAGTAACTTTGACAGCTGCTGAAACAAAACAATTGGCAAAACTTCCATTCCTATCTGGTCACCTTTTACCGTTTGTTAATGTACTGATTGTCACTCACGCCTTGAAGGATAATAGTGGCAAGTCCTCGAAAGGGATAGAATGACAGTAACAACATACGCGGACGATATAGCGTTTTTATTATCTGAGAAATTTCACTCAACGCTAAACGAGGGTCTCAATCACGGACTTATGGTAGTAAGCAACTGAACTACTTGAAAGTTAATCAAAAGAAAAATTAACTGCTGCTTTTCATGAGGAAAAGAAGAATTCCAAATAAGCCAGAAGGGCAACGTATTGTTATCGCACGATGGGTGGAAACCTACTTGCTCTTTGATCTTGGCCAAAATTCATGTTGGACACAGACACATTTTTAAAGGATTTCACTTATGGTAGGACACGTCTTGTGGCAATACTCCTTGCCTTGGTCTGGATTATGTCTTTTGCCATCAGTAGTGCATCAAAAAAGGGATAAATGAGAAGCATGCAGTGATTGTGAGTGCACAATATTTCTGAGATTATGTGAAATTGTACAGATTCTCTTATTTAAAAACTGCATATTTCAGCTACACTGCACCACAGACTTCATTAAATAAAATTTAATGGGGTATCTACGTCCTCAGGCTTATATGAACGTATGCACTCATAAATCGTGACGCGATACACATACTAGTATGATAAGATTAGTTCCTAACCCATATAATCCCCACTAAGCGTAGATCACCCCTTTATCGTAATTGCACACAATAGTTGATTCCGTGTCACGTGTTTGTGTAAAAGCACATTTAATTGAAATCGAATTGACTAGATTAATCCGCCGTGACAATGATAATGACAATGAGTAGGCAATAACCTGAGCAAACACAACTCAAAGTATTCAATCAAACACAAGACATACACACGGTGACACAGTTTTGTAACACTTATTGTTTTCCTTTTCATTGCCTGTGGAGTAGACGCTTGTTAATATGGCAATAAATTAAACAACTTAATTTATGTGCACGACTTGGATACAATAACTTTGTTAAGGCATTCTGAGGGAGAGTCGAGTTCGAGTTCAGAATGTCGAGATTATATAGATTGCATAGTGTTTATATTGTCGGAGGTGTACTTGGGCCTATCTTTTACAGAAAGCACTTGTGCCGTGCGTGCTATTGGTTTCAATTTTTATTTAATTTTATTTATTGATACAAAAAAATTACAATGGGTTATTGATTTCGAGTCCATTTGAGTTCAATTAACCGACAAAGTGGAGTGGATCTACAGTTTTATACCGACCTCGAATGGCGCAGTTTGACAAGCTTGACAGAGTATAACTTCGAGCATTGTCAGTGACTCGACAGAGATGGAGACGAAAATTGTTCTGTGTCGGGAACTGAACCTACACTTTCAACGTAAGAGTTGACCCACTTAGCCACGGCGCCCACATTGTACTATTATCGACTTTAATAACAAAAGCAAGGAGCGATTCTGGTAAAAATTCTCTATTTTCATTTTTTCCGTACGATACAAGATCTCTACGCAAGGCTGAGAGGAAACCTTATATTTTAGACTCCAATTTTGTGAAAACTTTCATCGAGCTTTCGCTAATAATCTTATTAAAGTTTTTGTGGTCGCCTTGTATTTTTTTTTTGTCGTAAGTTTTTTAACACTACACTGGAGCACTCAGACTCAGAAACTGGTCCATTGTACTACCTACCGCCTTGTCATAGTGGGTATTGCGTCAACTCCTACACTGAAGGTCAATGGTGTCGTACACAAGAACATTCATATTCACAGCAGCACCTCTCTCGACTCAGTTACTCAGTGTCAAGAAAAACTTCTTAAAATTCGCCATTTGGACTCTGCTTAACACTGTAGGTCCCTTTCACTCAACAGCCCTGACAACACGAGTGATAGCTGGAAAAACTAGTTCAAATCCACTCCGAACAGTAACTCCACCCGAAGAAGAAGTTTTAGTGCCGGAGCACTTCATTGTTTCTTTAACGGCGGCGTCGTTGCGGCAAAAAAAAATATGCGACGCAGCGTTGCCGTGGGGATTTGCGACAAATATATGACGCAGGGCAACGCTGCGGCACCGCAAGTACGTGTACTCTACTCAATATACTCGTGAGAATTCTAACACTGTATTCTGTAAGATATGGTCGTTGGAAATCATGCCTGATGAATGGAAAGTCAGTATCGTTTAGCCGATCCACAAGAAAGGAGACGCTTTGATTGCGCCAATTATCGTCTTCTTAATATCGCGTGTAAGATCTATTCTGCCATTCTGTGTGAAAGCCTGATACCTTTCGTTACCAATCTGATAGGTCCGTATCAGTGTGGTAACAGGCCAGGAAAGGGCAGTAGGGCAGTAGACCAGATTTATCTACGGCAGATACTGAAAAAAGGCCGACAAATTCAGGTCGACATACTTCACATATTCGTCGATTTCAAGGCCGTATATGGCAGCGTGAATAGAGACGAGCATTCGAGTTTTGGCATTCTTGCATAACTCGTTAGGCTGTGCAGGATGATGGCGGAGAACTTTCGCTGCTTCAAAAGTTTTAGTCAAGGCTATGCGCTGTCAGGTGAAATCAACATAATTGAAACGATCATGCAAAATTTACTGGCTACGAGACACGATCTTCCAAAAGACCGTACAATTGCTAGAATACGCGGATGATATTGATGTGATTGGTCGAACACAGCCAATCCGTCAATAAGGAATTTGCTGAAATTGGGCCATCTTCCGAAAGACGTAGCTGACTTTGTATAAGAGATTGATCATCCCAGTCCTGATCTATGGCGCATTGTCGTGGACAATATCGAAAGGGGTTGAAGGAAAGCTCTTATTCCCTTCGAGAGAGAAGTTTTACGTGTGATCCTCGGCCCTGTTATGGTTCAACCACGAACTGGATGGGCTGTAAAGTGTTCTCACATTCCAGGAGGCCTCTCGTAGTCCTTCGTTCTGTGTCGTCGATGTTGAATGTCCGTCCGTTTATACCAGGCAGGATTCCCTTTCATAACAATTATTTTTTTCCGTGTGCGGATTGTTAGCCCTCCGCAAAACCGCCGATCTGGCCGGGGTGGATATGCACCTTCTTGCCTAGGGTGTTCGCTGCATACATTGGTTCACCTCACATCGGTTGTTGTGAAGGCTATCCAGGGGGCGCCGCATGGAGTCTTTATGTCAACTTGACCTGCGCAATAACAAAGATCGTTGCTGGCATCCCAACAAATTAGGTGCGGTCAACAACTTTGCCCTGTATGCGCAGGCCCTGCCCCCCTGTCTAGTTCACAAATGTCAAATATGATCGACGTGCGACGCCATTTGCAAAAATTGTAACATCTTCCTATAGGATGCTTAATTTATTATTCTGGCACGCATAAGCAGTGCCGTAACGTTAAAAAACACTCGTGTGCACTATTTCCTTTCAATGTAAATCACAAAGCGGGATTTATCTTCTGCTCAAAAAGGACCGGGAATTCCCCATTCAATCAAACTGCACTTGAAATATTATCAAAACTTTTTTTTCCTGGATTAGCCCATCAGTCATCTGAGGCTCAAATATCTTTTAGAATGCTGTATGTGGAAGTTTGTTCGTGAGAGCTTTGTAAACAAGTCAGTGTTTGTTGTGTTCTGCGAAATTCGATATGTCGAATTTAGTTGAGCAAAAAGTTTTCCTGGAATTTTGTGTTTCTTGGTTTGGTTAGGAGGGCCTTATGCTGTTGCCAGCAATTACACCCACAGGCCATGGAGGTCCATTGTGTATGCCCTGTAAGGATTGCATGTTTTCCAATGATTAACGCAGGGTCAGCCTGCAATTACCAAAACCACCAGGGATCCAACCATGAGGGATCTGAACCTTCGCCACATCGCTGAGCTCGTGAAAGAACCTTGCTTTTAAGTGAGTAAGCCGTCGTTCTCGAAAAGCAGGGCAGTGGCCAAGGAGATGCTCCACTGATTCAATTTCTTCTTCATCCCTACAGCTCCTACAGAAATCATTCGCCGGGAAGTTTAGTCTCTTAGTCATTGCACCTATAGTGCGGTGGCCAGTGAGAACCCTTATTAAGATGCGTATGATTTCCTTATTGTTGGATATGAGAGGTTTAGTCTTGTTGATATCGTATTTGGGCCACAAGCAGTGGGGTATGACGCAGCTTGGGTGGCTTTGCCACTGTTCGTTTGCTGATGACACAGATACTTGCTCAATGAGTCTTTTGGCTGAGCTAATAGGAGGATGGATAGTATTGTCATCCGATTTGTGTTCCTAACAAAATACC
Organism: Myathropa florea; assembly: GCA_930367185.1. Classification (NCBI taxonomy): domain Eukaryota; kingdom Metazoa; phylum Arthropoda; class Insecta; order Diptera; family Syrphidae; genus Myathropa; species Myathropa florea. Next base: position 72,232,135 of record OV884004.1, read on the forward strand.
ATCTATCCAAATGTTAACGACAACCTACGGAGACTTGACAATGTTGAAAACACTAGCGAATGTTTGGTACACAGTAGGAAATCATCCCAGTGATTTCTGCAGAAGCTGCCTAGACGAGGAGGAAGTGGAAAGCGTTTCGCACTTCCTCTGCCCCTGTCCGGCCCTGGAGTCTCTTCGACGCCATTATCTACGGGTCTACTTTTTTAAGAACTTATGCAAACTCAGCAAGGTTCCCATAAGTAATCTACTGCGCTTCATCACAAGCTCTAAATGGTTTCACGCTAACATTCAATTGGATAGACCTCAGTCAATCCGTGTGGTCACACAATGGAACAACTCTGGTCTAAGGTCATACTCCAGCCACCTAAACCTACCTACCTTGGTACAAATAGTTTAAACTGACGCTTCTTCTTATTCTTATTTCACCAACTCCCACGAGTGTCGTTCTTAAAAGCGCTGAGTCGGCAAATACTGCGTCCACTAGAATATGGCAAATACAACGCAGATAATTGCCACTTGCATTGCCTACAACAGCCAGATATGAACCCAGTTCAGCTAGAGTTTAACCGCAGAAAAATCTGTGAATTCCCTTACTCATGGGAAATCAGTGAGACAGTCTTGGGTCTTGATGTGGATGTCAGAGGTTTTGTATGATTCACCAAAATCAACTGATAGGTACGTGTCTCTGTTAGTCAGTACCTGGAACGCTAAAAATAGTGAATAGGTGATGCATGATCTGACGAGTCGAACAATTGTGTCCAAAACATGTTTACTCACAATTTGTTCATGTTTTGAGAAATCACGTGGGAAAGTCCGGCCTTAAACTTACTTAAAGCCTATAGTCGATGATAAACCAGAAGTGTGCACATGTAAGCTTTGCTAGTATGGGCGAGGTCTTAAAAATTAGATCACACTTGTCTTCTACTACTTTATCGACATGCCAGTCAGTCGCAAGAAACCAAATATATGTGCAGTACTCTTAACAATTAAGCATCATATTCCTTATTCCTCAACACAAACATTCTGGCCACACAGAAAATATGGGTTTCCCCCGTCTATGGTCTATTCTTCCACCGTATCTTTGCATGAGGTCTATGTTTCCGAAGTCTTTGAGTGGGAACAGATCGCTATCCAGGGAATACATCAAAAAAGCACCACGACTCAACCACACTCTATACGATGGACAGGTATTTGAGTCTGAGTGCTCCAGTGTGCACCTGGGCTTCACTCAACATGTCTCTCCAGCCAGCACGATCTTTCGCTAGGTGTCTCCACTTTCGCACACCAAGCCGGCCGAGGTCCCTCTCGACTTGTGTGCTCCACATTGTACGTGAACGTCCTCTGTTGCGTTGCCCCACAGGCTCAGAGTCGAAGAGTGCTCCAGTGTAGTGTTTTAAAAACCTAACCATACTCTGTGGACTATGCGAAGTTCGACGGGAGAGTTCAAATGAAGAACCCGTCAACAAACGTAATAGATTAATTTGCAAGTCCCATAGTTTAAGAAACTACATTGCCGACATTCTGTTACTTTCCAATTTTCCTCCATTTGTTTTGCCGATTTATTAAGTTCTACTTATGAATCTTATGTATCCTTACTTTCAGCCCGGTTGGTACGTAACACTTCACATCATAAATGTTCCTACAACAAAGTGGAATCTATACAAATCCGCTCAGCAGACCAACAATCTTGTTGTGTACGGTCTGCTTCCTCACGAGCACCAAATGTCTGTCATGAATGTCGTTCTCAAACGCATCCCCGACTCAGAAGTACCCATAAAGTCGAAGGAGAAGCTCATCATCCAATGCGGGTACAGACGTTTTGTGGTGAATCCCGTCTTCAGCCAGCACACAAATGGAGACAAACACAAGGTAAATCACCTAAGCTCTCCCACACTTTTATGAATTTCCTAATATTCTTCCATTTTTCCAGTTTGAGAGATATTTCCGTCCACATTCAACAGTTGTTGCCACTTTTTACGCGCCCATACAATTTCCACCGGCACCTGTGCTGTGTTTCAAAGAGAATCCCGACTCAACTCTAGCACTGGTAGCACGCGGATGTGTACTGTCATGCAATCCAGACAGAGTGGTCCTCAAGCGAATTGTTCTGAGTGGACATCCGAAACGAATCAACCGCAAGTCGGCCACAATTCGTTACATGTTCTTCAACAAGGAAGATGTGGAATACTTCAAGCCGATCAAACTACGCACCAAGTGTGGTCGGTTGGGTCATATTCGAGAATCACTGGGAACCCATGGACACATGAAGTGCTACTTTGATGGGCAGCTGAAGTCATACGACACAGTCTTCCTGTATTTGTTCAAACGAGTGTTCCCCAAGTGGACGTATGAGGAGTGCCTGATTTCTTGTGATGACAAAGCAGACAAAATGGTTATGGAATAGAATTCAATGAATAGGTGTACATTGTACTGTTTTTATTTTATTTAGAGAAATTAAAACCAAAAATGGATAAAAACAGTTGAAAGTTGGAATTTATTTGATTCAATGTAAAGCAGGCTGCAATGGTTGTAAGGAACTATTTCAGAAGCCTAGAAAAACAACAGGTCTAACCTGTTCCCTTGCGTTGATATTCATTGCAGGGAAGACTTCACATCGAGTCAATGAAGAGAAATTGTTAATAAAAGAAGGTTCAATCAATTCAGTTTTCAAAGCAGAAAATACGAATGAATAATTGGTCCTTCGAGCCGGATAATGATCACAATTAGGAATATCCCCATTAGGTGATGGATGTGAGCTTCCGCTATCTCCCCCACCTTCGACACCTTTCGCTTCTAATCTTTTTCATTGTCATTGTAGGACGAATAGTCGCCATTGTCATCGTATGGGTTAGTTTTTTTCTAGTTACTTCTTTTTTCCTTAGCGGTCGCTACAGTCGTGTGGGTCTGGACCGCAGTCAACATGCCTCACAAACTAACACGACTGGATGGCATAGTTGATTAAGTGCCTGCCCCAAGTTAGAGGGGTCCCATGTTCGAATCCCAGTGAAATCGAATCTGGTCCAGTCACCTTTTGCCGTTGGGAGCAAATTAACGGCACTGGAGTAGGTTACTACCTGGCAGTACAATGGACCAGTTTTGAATCTGAGTGCTCAAAAAGGGTTTCAAAAATCCTCCTTTAAAAAAAAAAAAAAAACTAGCACGGTCTTGGGCTAGGCGCCTCCAGTTTTGTACGCCCAGCTGATTGAGGTCCCTTTCCAGGTGGGCACGCCTTGGGAACCGAGGTCTTCCTCTACCACCTTGTCCCTCAGGGTTGAACTCGAAGACTTTCCGAGCAGGAGCGTTGGTATCCATTCGCTCTATACGGCCTAGCCAACCGACTCGAGACTTTCGAATTCGTTTGACTAGGTCATTATCGTTGTATAGCTCGTAGGGTCCGTCGCTCAATCTTCTCCTCCAAACTCCTGCCCAAACGGGCCCGAATATAATTCAAAGGTTTTTTCTCTCGAAGAGACCAAGAATCTCTTCGTCCCCATTTGATATTATCCATGCTTCTGTGCCATACAGCAGAACTGCGACTATCGACGTCTTATGTAGAGATAGCTTCGTTCTTCAAGAGAGGGCTTTATTTTTCAAATCTAAGCTCTTCGATTTATCTCCGCAATCGTGTCATTTCTGAAGTTTACTGCCAACCCTAGGTAGACAAAGGCCTGTACTACCTCGAAATTAATTTTTAATATTTTTAATTCTTCTGAATTTAATTATCTGCTTTATGTTTAGGTTTATGTTAAATAATCGATAGCTTATTTTGAAGTATGATTTCAGAGGTTTTATTTGACGCATCAATGCCAGGCGTAGACCATTCCGATCAATTTTAATTTAGGGGAATAACTTTAGGATAATGACTGTTTACTCATTTTTGACGCTGACTGTATATCTAAAATGTTCATTATTTGCAAGTGAGTTATAAGACATGAACGATTACAAGTTTTTATTTTTTTAGGACCTAATAAATACATATGTAAATACCTGTCATATTGAAATATTCCTCAGAATTAAGTCTCCAATTAATTTACCGGGCATTGTAAAATTATTTATGAGTAGACGCTTCACATGATTAATCTAGAGTGTATCTGCTCCCAAATCTCAATGCTAATGGCAATGACCAATCTGGTATAAGTCAGATGTTAATCGCGTGTTTAATCATGATGAAGAGGATATCTCACCGTCCTATTTAAGTAGTCATCATTAAAATGATGTAATCTATGTAAGTACCCTCATTATCCTAGTCCTGCTTTACGACGCAGATAAAATTTTGTGTATGATCTTTGAATATACATATGTCTCTACAGCAACCTGAGTTTAGTCAGAAGTTTATGCCTTGGGTAGACATGTAGTATGATTGGGGTAGGTAAAGGTTCGTAGTGGGAAGGGGTTAGGACAGGTTTCGACTTTTCATTTCTTTAGACATTGCTGTTGTCATCAAAATCCATCAGAGAAGCAGTGATCATAATTAACAAATAAACTGGACAGTTGTACTCGCACGGGCACAAACAATTTTTGGTAGAAGCAATTCTGCATGCCTACTGTGTGCACATTGCTGTTGGGCATTTAGAGGTTTAAATGAATGTGAGAGATAACTGATCACCGTATCTAGTTGTCGATCTCAGCATGGAATTTACTTATGTGAAATCTGAAATCTTTGATATGGCACAATTTGCACATAAGTCGATATCTCAAAAACTGTTTGGGCCAGAATGCTCGAAATAGTTTTTAATGAAAGCACTCATTGATGTCAAGTTTTTGTGATTTTTTTCAGATTTTAAAACATTGGGAGGGGGAACCGCATTCAAACCGACTTTGGACCTCCATACTTTCCATACTCTTGATCAAAAAGTATTTAGGCAAACCTCGTTTTAAAAGATCTGTCGATTGATATATTACTCGATGGGGTGGATAACTGTCTCAATATCCATGGCAATTTCATCTATACGGGGGCCACCTTGCATGAAAAATTATTTCTAGGTACTTTACCTAATTCGAAAATTTCATGCCGATATCTTTATAAATGAAGGAGAGAAAAAAGTGTGACAGACACAGACGTTTTTGTAGACGGAACCTTAAAAATATGCACGTTTCTTGCCGCACATGAATAGGAACAAAACTTAAAACAATTAAAATTTACAAAACATTGAAAAAAGTATTCTCCAGAACAACTTTGTAATTGTTCGCATTCATTCTTGATGGTAAAAACTGCAATTCACATTGGCCATAATAAGAAATGGCACCCCACATCATTACAACTCCCTTACGGCTATGATGACGAGAATTGCATGAAAAAAAAACGTTTTTTGTTCGAAAAAAAGATTCGATACCACTCCTTATTCCACGTCATGAAATTCCGAACAAAAAGCCGATAAGCCTCTTTACGAGTAGACCGGGGTTTTTGTTTCAATTTCAATCTTAGATACTTAGGTTATGTTAGGTTAGGGGTGGTAGCTGAGCATCACATAGACCGCACAGGTCCATAGTGAAATACCACAACACTGAATAGACCTAAAAATTAGCGTTTGAGCTATTATTGTGTCAAAATTATTTGGAGGCGTGTGCAAATTTAAGGATAGACGTGATTGCAAAGTCTCTTAGTGAGTTGAAGAAATGTTTGCTTAACACTGCGTATCTAGTCCTGGCAAGAGCCTGGCACTCGCAGAGTAGGTGTTCTATAGTGTCACTGACCCGTGCCTCGCTGCAGTTTCTGCAGCTGTCGGTGGAGGTCAAGCCTAGCTTAAGAGCATGGTATCCCACAAAACAATGTCCCGTGATAATACCGACTAAAATACTACATTGTTCTCTGGGTAGTGAGAGAATTTTTTTTCCTTTTTGTGGGATTCAAAGTCTCGCCAAATACCTTAGTTAAACGATCTATTAGTTTTCCATAAGACACTGGCTTTTTTGAAAGCGAATCGTCAAATTTCGTGAAGAAGAACTTTATGGGTACAGCAATGCCCAGGGCTGGGACACCAAGTTTAGCGAGTTTATCGGCTGTTTCGTTCCCTATGACACCTTCGTGCTCTGGAATCTCTGCAAGCTCTGCAAAGTTCCTGTAGGGCGTTATAACACTGAAGAATAGTTTTCGATTTTAGGGAATTACTTTGAAGAGCTTTAAGTGCTGCTTGGTTGTCCACATGTATGCTAAAATGGATTCTTTTAGAATTAACTTCTAAGCTTTCTACTGCTTTTTGTACGGCAAGAAGCTTAGCCTGAAAGATGCTGAATTTGTCATGCCATAGCTTAAACGTTATGGCCAGTCTACGAAAGAGGAGATTTACCGATCTCATAAAGTAAGTCGACGGGATATACGAACAGGCGTTGTGGTCATTACAGAGCACTGTCATGAAATCACGCAGCACGGCTAAGAATACCCCATAATGGCTTTTGTAGAAGCTGTAGAGACAAAGAAGAATTTCGGCACCTACCGTGTGATTGTCCTGCACTAGCCGTTAGAAGGAAAGCCTAAGAAGATTTTTCTTCTCGAAGCTGGATGATCTAGGAAAAATGGAGCATAACAATCTCCTAATCTCCTGTTTAATATCTATATCCGGATGGTTTGACTTAGCTGTTGATATGTAGAAGTTTAGGTTTTCCACAGTTCAACTTTTTTGAGCACAATAAACGTATTGTGGGCTAAGTGAGCCGCTGGAATTTTTTATGTGAGCAAGGCCACCCATTTACCTAACCTAACCTAAGTGACACTGTTGATGTTGTTCTGAGTGACTTTGTAATGTAATTTTATATGTAATTTTTAGATGCTTAACTCCTCGTAAAACTCGTTTGATTGCAGTTAGAATTCAAGGATTCTCTTACAATCCGTCTGTCTTCAGTAGTCGCGTTTTTGGTCCATCTTTTCATGTCCTCCCAACTTTATCGAGAAAATCATTAAAACAAAATATCGACCTGGAATATGCAAGCACAGATCTCATTGATAGCTCGCTACGTTCCCCCACTTGCGGCAATGGCATCCACATGCGCTATTAACTAAACGGACCTTTGCCTTTATGTCACTAGCTTTGGTCAGTAAGTATTTTCCTAATCGATCTTATCATTCCCAATGCTAATGAAATCATTTTATTTGCTGTGCCTAAGTCCTTTATCGACAAAAAAATTAGTATTATGTTTTTAACCATGAATACCGCGTCGTTTTCCATAACCTGAAGAGCTTTCAAGAGTGGCCAAACCTAGACGCGATGCCGTACGGCACGCATCTCTCTGCCCCTCTGCCATATTGAAATCGATGGTGTTTTTTAATTTACATTTCTTTGGGCTTCTCCGTATCTTCTATGATATTTTCAACACGAATTTGTACTAAAATGTCTGCAAATAATTCAGAAATGTCCAGCTCATCTTTAACGAAACTTCCCAAAAAGATTTACATCACCTTGCAAAGAGAAGACAATGTTTCCTATTTCACAGTCAAATCTTTATTTAGGTCGATGTTTCATTATAAACGGGTTAACAATGTCAGCGGTCTTCTTTGGCTCGTTCAAGTGAAAATGATGTGTACCTTCCACCTCATGGTAGACAAAGTTTGGTTTCTGTCTGAGCACATTCAGCACCTCCTCATAATTCGCCATGTCCTCATAGTACGTTGACTTTGTTGATTTGATGCATAGATATGGACACGTTATCCTATGCGCCATATCGAGCACAATATGTTGGGGAAGGAAATAGAACAAAAGAGCCTTTAACCTCTGATCCTCATTAACGCAATATTTGTTCGGCAATTTAGGCGATGGTTTGATGCTCCTTTTCAGAATGAACTCGCAACATTCCTTCGAAATGGATCCCTCCGACCCCTTGTGCAGCTTCTGAAGCAATTCATCCATCTCATAGTAAGACGGCTCCTTCTGATTACGATTCCTCTCGTCAAACTTGTTGAAAGCTTCAAGCCGTGCCGCCAGATGGCTCAGAATCTCATCGGTAGGTGGTATATGAGGTTTGAGAACATCCAAACCAATTAGCATGTCACATTTGTCAGGATATAGCGCAGCAAATGTGAAGCCATTCAGCACACTCATCGAATGGCACATCATGGAAATCTTGTCCCATTTGAACTCGTCCATCAGCTTGTGCATCAGTGTGACATAGTCTACGACGTGGTATAGGGACCCATCTAGCAGCCAAGAAGACAAGCCATGACCTGGCAGGTCGATAGACAGGAATCCCAAATGCGACGGAAGCAGTGGGGCGATGGTGTCAAAAGTCCCCGCATTATTTCGTTGCCCATGGAAACCGACTAGAGGACGTGTATCCTTTCGCCCATACCATTTGCCGGACACATGACCCCATGGCACTTTGAATCTGATCTCCTCGAACTGGAAAAGAAAAGGACACTTAAGAAGCCATATAAATTAACGATTTGCTTAAAAATCACCTCCCGTGTGGAAAAAGGCGATGAGCAGTATTTTCTATCTTTCGCAACAATCGGTCGAAGAATTCGAAGTAAAACCCTGGAACTGCCCGTTACGATAGTCATTTCTTCGACTATCGACTGCCGCCAGTTTTGAAAGTGCACGAATTATATATCTGTTCGGGTGCAATAAGAAGTGCATTATGTGACACTAACATATCCCCTCATTCTTACAAACATCAATTCTCCGTAAAACTTATCATCAAGCGTTTTATGGACTTCGATTGCAGACAGGCGTGTATGTTTGCATTTTGGAAAGAACTAGAAAGTGTGGACGGTATTGAATGGTGGATTGTTCTTTTCACTGCACGAAATAGATAAGCCCGAATAAGGAAGTTGCAAGATAGTACTAAGCGAAAGGAGGAAGGTGTTGATCCATTGATTTGATGTTGTATAACAGATAACAATAAAATATGATAGACAGAAATCGTTCTTTTGTCAATTTTAGTCGTTTCCGTTCATTAATCGGTTGTGTACAATAAAACACAGGTTATTCTAAGTTGTTTGATAACGTTTATTGCTGTATTAAGTGGACTGTATAGATTATAGAATGTTGTATGATATATTAAATAATTTTACCACTTCGTTAATACACCTTCACTTCCTTCTGCTGCTCTGCTTGAAGTTATTAATAATAATAATAATAATGGCGGCGCTACAGTCCGAGGTGGACCTGGGCCTAGCTTCTCAGCAACCACTCGTGTTGTGCGTGCTATTGTTCTCTTACGAGCGGAGGGGACCTACAGTTTAATGCCGACTCCGAACGGCGAGATTGAGAGGCTTTTCCTAGACAGTTATACTCTTTGAGCATTGTCAGTGACTCGAAAGAGGTGGGGCCGCGAACAATTTTTTTTTGAAAAATTGTTTGTCTGAACTTGGTTTCGAACCTAGACTGTAAAAGTCTAATGCGCATGGGTCGACGCACGAACCCACACGGCCACGGCGCCCACAGTTGAAGTTATTAAGGTAGATGAAAATAGTGTACAGCCGATAACGTAACAGAGGACGTCCACGATTAATACGAGGTACACAACAAGAGAAGAACCTCCACCCACTTTGCTGTGCGCAGTTGGAGACAGCTGATAAAAGATTGAGATGGCTAAGGAGACTTGTTTATTGAAGCCCAATCAGTTTATTCAGTCAGATTTGTCTTTCGAAGGAAGGCTCTATTACTCAGTTGCGTGCGTCCTTTCTGGTTGATACCATTTTCTTCGTTTTGCCCCTATACAGGGTGGGTCATCTAGTTTTTTTTAATTAGAAGTTATTTTAACACTGACATCTGTTTCCCTCTCGAATCTTGACAAAAACTCAGTATCATACCTCTGCGGAACGAAATGAGTCGCTTTACGCTTGAACAACATTGGGAAATATTGAAAACGTATTTCCAAAGTGAGTGCTGTGTAGCCCAAACAGTGCATTTTTTGAAAAGAAGTTTTGGCCGAAATGAAGCACCCACTGCGACTGCTGTACGCAAGCTTGTGCAAAAAGTTCGTGAGACTGGTATGCTAGTGGACAACACTCATGGTCCCCGTCGTCGTACGTTGACAGTACGGCACAGATGGGAATTTAGCTGCTGTAGCCGAGAGTGTAGGACTCAATCCGCGAACATCAACTCACCATCGATCTCAACAGCTCAACATTGGATTGTGGAGTGGTGACATCATAGGACCATTTTTCTTCAAAAATGAGGCTGGGAACAACGTTTCGGTGGGAGTTACAGAGCCATGTTAACCGACTTTTTTTGCTGAAATTGAAGACATGGATTTGGACGACTTCTGGTTCATGCAGGATGGCGTGCCATGCAACACAACTCATGCCACAATCGATCTTTTGCGCACCAAATTGTGAAAACGTGTTATCAGCCGTGTTGGCGATGCCAATTGGCCGCCTCGAAACTGCGATTTGACCTCTTTGGACTTTTTTTGTGGGGAACCGTGACGGACCAATGTTATGCCAACAATCCAGAAACGATTCAAGCACTTAAGGCAAATATCATCCAAGCAATCCGTAAGCTACAGCCCGAAACCGTCAACAAGGTCTTGGAAACTTGGGGTGACAGAATGCGCTACTGCGAAGCCAGCCTATGCAGCCACTTGAACTACGTTGTATTTTACAATTAATGGGAATGATTGTTCTTACTAATAAAGCCATAATACATGGATTATTTTCTTCATTTTATTGCATTTTTTAAAAGAAACTTGTATTTGGCCCACCCTGAATGCTGCCAGAACCATTTTAGCCGCTTCTGCTTCAATGCTAACAAACGCCTTATAGACGGCTCGTTGTGTTCAACGAATCACGTCATTTTCATCCACGTATGCTAGCAGCTATATGGACTTTTGGAAGACTTTAAAGGTTTCGGCGAGTCCTTTACCGATCATTGGAACAGCTAGTATTCTCCATCGTTATCCTCCACAACCTGACAGATTTTGCAAAAAATGTCTAAACTGGACATGGCGTTGTACAGTTCGTTCTTATTCACGCCATCATATGCTCCAATGGATTCGACGGATAGCAGTATACCCGTATTACCAGTAGTGAATCGTTTAACTGCTCTCGAACTCCCAGGCGAATGAAACCAATCGAACAATAACGGTTCGTAAATCTCTTAATTCGCATGAAATTCAATATTGCTACAATAACTGCCAACTGCGATAAGGCTGAATTCGGCTAACGGCTCGTCACTGATGTCAGTGATATGTGAAGGATATGTTGATGGATGTTAGCAAAGTATAGATGTAGTTAAATAGGTTGCGCAGGTAGTCCTAATGTAAACCCTTCTAAATTGCTACCAAACAAATTGAATTTTTGTTCTTTTACTTACTTTTCAGAGCAGCGGCCCATGAACTAATGCTGCCTTCCATCTTTCACGGTAATAATAATAATAAAGTAGATTTAAACATGCTGAACATAATGGTACTTATAAGTTATAACTCATTTTTGTCCTAACTCGAATTAAGCGGTTATGCTTTGTGGCCACAGATATGTACCTCTATAGTTTTTGAATGAGAAATGATTGCCATTTTTGTGGATGAAACATATGGAGGTCATATTTCAACGATCGGTCATGCTTTCGTCTTTCGAAATTCTACAGATTTTCTTAGCCATGCTCCCTACTAGAACATCGCCGTAGGCCCTGAAGAGCTCTGATGGTAAGCCATCTAAGGCTTTGTTGCTCTTCAGCTTTTTAATAGCAGCCCCCATATTTGAATGGAGTGTCGGTTGGAGATGAGATTTCTTCTCCAGACTTCTGACTTTATTAAAACGAAAGTCCCGACATTCTTAAGCTGGGAGGGTGCGAGAAATCGTTTCTTTCGCTGGAGAAGTTTCTTCTCCCGTCTCTTAGCAGTGCCCCGTCTAAGAGAGAGTTTTCTAATCCGAGAGTAATGGTTCGAGGAAAGGAAGACCAAACTAAGATCAAGTGACCGCCGACTCAAGACAACTTGGCTGAGTTCAGACAAGACAAACATTAGCGCAGTAATGCAGCATCACGGCGTGTTTACGATCCTGATGCGAATTGATCAATTGATCAACGCCGATCAACAAAGCGTCAAGTAATGTCTTGATGATCATTTGCTTCAAGTTTGCGCATCTGATGCACGAAATGATACTTAAATGAATATTTTACTTTTGACAGTGATGCCAATATTTGGTGCAAGAGTTATACCGCATCGATCACGCAGGGATGCGTTTCTGAATTCTAAGCATGCTCGTGAAGGATGAAAAGTTGCATTAGCTCAGGATTAGACCGTCGCATGGGTTGTGGGCGCCGTGCCCGTGTGGGTTCGTGCGTCGACCCATGCGCATTAGACTTTTACAGTCTAGGTTCGAAACCAAGTTCAGACAAACAATTTTTCAAAAAAAAATTGTTCGCGGCCCCACCTCTTTCGAGTCACTGACAATGCTCAAAGAGTATAACTGTCTAGGAAAAGCCTCTCAATCTCGCCGTTCGGAGTCGGCATTAAACTGTAGGTCCCCTCCGCTCGTAAGAGAACAATAGCACGCACAACAGGAGTGGTTGCTGAGAAGCAACCACCTCGGACTGTAGCGCCGTCATTATTATTATTATTATGGGTTGCTGACCTGAGAAGTAAGTGGGTAAGCGATTTAACTGACTAAGTCATTTTATCATTTGTGGCGCTACAGTCCGTAGTGGACTGATCCAAGGCCTGGTTCCGACAGCAATCACGTGTCGTTCTATTGTTCTCTCACCAATGGAGGAAACCTACAGTGTAATGTCGACTGCGAACGGCGAGATTAAGAAGCCTTTTCTAGACGGTGACACTCATTGAGCATTGTCATTGACTCGAAAGAGGGGGAGCCGTGAAATTTTAAAATTGTTGCTTGTGCTGGGAATCGAACCTAGTGCGTAGGAGTCAACACACTTACCCACTAAGCCACTTCATCACTTAGTGAATAAGCCAAGTACAATATGTTGACGAGACCGTCGCAAAACTCTTGGTGTAGACCAATAAACAGGCCACAAGAGTGGCCCAATGTAGAACGCTTTGAATGCGTTCACCAAAACCGCTGCATATCGTGCCCGTTCGAAATTGTCAACAGAAAGAAAAGTAATTGTTTCCACTTTTTGCTTTTATTCATTATTTGCTTCTATAATTTGTACTTACATATTTAAATTTAAATTAACTTACTGACTACATAATTTATTCAGGCCTATGCTTCAGGATAAAGGGGTTTATGATATCGGCTATTTTCTTTGGTTCGTTTAAGTGCACATGATGCTTTCCCTCCACTTCGTGGTATTCGAATGTTGGCTTCTCCTGCAGCACTTTCAGCACTTCATAGTAGTTTCTCTTGCTTTCATAGTAGGGACCCTGTAGGGCCTTAATGAATAGATGTGGGCACGTTATCCTCCTGGCCATTTCCACAACAACATCCTGTGCCAGATCGTATAGCATCAACTCCTTGAGTCGGCTGTCTCTGCTAAAGTAGTATTTCGACGGGTCTTGTGCTGATTGCTTCACATTCCTCTGGAGAATGTATTGACAGCAGTCCTTTTCGATGGATTTCTCCGTTCCTACATGCAGCCTCTCCACTAACTCCTCGAACTCGTAGGCAGGTGGTTCGTTTTTGCTACGATTCCGTGCATCAGACTTATTGAAGTTTTCCAATCGCTCAGCGATCCTTTGAATCACAACCTCTTTTGGCTGGACTACTGGCTTGATTATGTCCAGGCCAATCAGCATATCACACTTGTCGGGGAATAAGGAACAGAAAGTGAATCCGTTGATGGAACTCAACGAGTGGCAGATCATCGATATCTTGTCCCATTTAAACTCGTTCATTACGGTAAACATGAGGGTTATGTAATCCATAACGTGATATTTACAACCGTCCGGCAACCAGGATGACAGACCATGTCCGGGCAGGTCCACGGTGAGGAATCCAATGTGTGACGGGAGCAATGGGGCGATTGTGTCGAATGTGCCGGCGTTATCCTGCCAGCCGTGGAAACCGACGATGGGTCTTGTATTCTTTGGGCCGTACCACTTGCCCGATATGTGTCCCCATGGCACATTGAATTTTATTTCTTCGAACTGAAAAGAACAAACAAAAGTTTAAATGCTGGTCTCATTCGCTGGAGTGTTTAAAGAAACCTCACCTCTCGTGTTCCGAATTTTGTTGAGGCCTCAGTGGCCTTGCCCAAGGGTACACTGCATTTTGATTCCTCCATCTGTAAGCACATTCAAAAATAAGCACACAAATCAACAGCAACTGGTGGTCGAACTCACCTCTTTGATAGCGAAATTTGTTGCACAGGACTTCTTGTTATCCCTCAGTAATCCTTGAATAGATCTATGCAAAAGACGCGAACTGCTTGACGCCGATGACATCTCAAAAAACTTAAGCGTATGTTTTCCTTAATTAGAGTGCAAGTTATCCCAACTTCCGATTCTGAACGCAGAATGAAACTGAACGCTACAACCCCGCTGCACTAAACTTTTATGTGTCTTGTTGAGAGGCTGACGCTCGAGTGAAAGATCATCTGTTCGCGTGCGATATATAAATAAAAAGAACTAACTAAACGACTGTTTGCTTCGCTGTAATTATTCAGTGGAAATCGTTGATGCCAGAAGCACCAAGAATCGATGAATATACCCGGGCGATATGTGTTAGTGATTCATGCGAAAAAGCCCCGACGACGACGCCGCCGCCAATGGTTTGGTTTTGATGTTCCCCTTGACGTGGGATTAACAAGAAACTGCTTGTAACGCTGCATTTCAACGGGAGTTGAAACTCACTTGGACAATCCATAGAACTACGTATTACACAGTGAATTGGATGCAAGTATCTTGGGCACGATGAGTAAGAATGGATCAGACAAACAATCAGATGTAATTTGTAGACGATGTCTGGCCATGAACTTGAAAATTAAGTTTGTTTGTGAAATTGTATCCTCACGTGCACGTCACTGATCAAAAGAACTGTTTTTTTTTTGTTCCTGACTCATGGGAATTTGACGTTTGAGCTAAATACCCAAATCGTACACACTCCACTTCCGACGTTGCCGGTTCGTAGGCACGGTGATTGTACCTTTTATAGCACACATCAAAATTCTTGTGTGTTATTCTCATGACTTGTCGTCTCTTAGGAATCGTTCTGATTTATCGCATATAAACAGAGCTAATTAAAGCTACCAACAGGCGCAAGAACTTGGAAATCTTATCAACCCGCTATTCTCAAGAACGACGAATTCCAAGAAATAGTTAGGCTGTGGATAGTGGTTCCGCCTAACTGATCGTGTAGCCGGTTTTTGGCAACAACTAACTACGTTAGTAGTTCCAAACTATGGTGCATTTCTTCGCTCACGCTCAATATTCCATGTCTTTTTTCACAGGCGAACAAGGTGCATCCCAGCCAGCGCATCCAACCAGCTGCGTCATATTTTCGAAAGCAATTCAGGCTATCACATATCAACAATCAAAAAATTCACCGGGTTAATTCCCACCATAAAGTCATCAGCCTTTTGTTTGTAAACAATGCAAAAGGTAAATATAGTCCGTCTCTTGGGACCGTGCACTTGTCCCTGCACCAACATTTCTAAGAACTCCATCAAACCCATAAATAGCTCAAACATGTTACAAAACGTGTGCCTGCCCTCAAATTCGCATTAATTGCCGCCAGCGACAGCCCACTCAGTTCTAGCAAATTAGACGATTATGGGAATTCTCAAACCGCCACACTTCCGATGAATCGTCGTGCGCGACAGCACACGGGCCATCGGCGTGATGTGGACTTTGATCAGTCGTTAAAGTGACGTTGTGGTGGTGGTGAACTTTGCTCATTGGATTGGACTTTCCCTGTGCCAATGCATTTGTAGGCGAATGAGGTAATCAAATTGTGAAATACCAAGAATCGCTAGACAGCCGAGCGTGTCTGTTACTAAAATTGTCGCATCATCTGCAGAGCTTTCACATGGCTGTTTGATTTGCTTCACGGCCAGTTGGTTCAATGCGTCTGTGTGCATGAGTGCAACTGAATACGTACCATGCACTTGAATGATTTGACGAATTTGTAAGTTTGTGTGAGTTAGCGTTTATTTAGAATTTGTAGAATCATTTGAAATGAGTCTCTTGACTGGGACTCTGTGCAAGTTAAGGTCACGTAGATGTTTACAGAACTGACCTAGGTCTGTTAAATAATTGTATTTTATTGCCTCTGGTAGTTAAAATATCTTATAAGACGAGACATACAGTCTGCTTGAAGAATCGATTTCAGTGGGAATGGGGATTTCAGATATGTACTCATATGCGATACCATCATGGGGCAACTTCAAGGTTGTGCTGTTAGTACTCTTTCAGTTTAATGAGGCGTCGTAAGCTGAATATTTCTGAGTCACGTTTTGCTAACATATCGTTCCATTTCTAACGCTTTTTTTTAAATTCAATTCTCTTAGATTATGTTAGGTGCTGACTTTCTGTAAAGTGTGGATTTTTTTTTTCGGAGGATTTTTGAAACGCTACATTAGAGAACTCAGACTCAAAACTGATCCATTGTACTGCCAGGTAGCAACCTACTCCAGTGCCGTTAATTTGATCCCAACGGCAAATGGTTACTGGGACCAGATTCGATTTCACTGGGATTCGAACCTGGGACCCCTCCAACTTGGGGCAGGCACTCAACCAACTGTGTCATCCAGTCGTATGTCGCACTAGATGATCCTAGGCTCATTCAATTCAATCCAATTTCATTTTGGATTAAGTACACTGTGATACTAAGGGAATCGGAGGATCTTCTACTAATTAAACTACTCGGATTTTGTGATAAAGCTGACGTTGTTCAGGAGCATGCAGTTTGCACGTTTCTCTGTGTCGTTAGGGCATTACACTGTCGGTACTGCGAAGGCGACAGTTGTTGTTGGCACTGCTGTTTGATGTCCTAGCTGTATCGGTTGGCTTCGCTATTCTTCTTTTCTCGTAGCGTGGCAAGAGTCTCTTGAGTTCGGCCATCGTCTTGGCTGAATAGATTAGGTTAGGTTAAAGTGACTGTCACTGCTGAATAAGCCGTGATCCACTTAGGTCCTGAGAGAGGTCTTTGGAGAGAGTGCCCAAAAAACAGCTTGCCAACAAGAATTGTTCTGCATTTGATCTTCGTACTGATGTTCGTAAAATTGTTGTTTGTTTTTTTGGTAGCAAACTATCAAGTGACTAAGATTTGGAACATATTTTGCAAGTTGCTTGCACATCTTTTACGGAAATAGTCCTAAATTAGATTCTTAGCTGCTTATTTTGATGTTCTTTCTACCTGAAACCGGTGTAAAGAAATTGCATGCTTTTATACAGACCACTTAATAGTTAACCAACTTGTTAAAGCAAAATCTTTTGATTTTAAAGCAGTAAAAACGGAAAATATCGTAATTCTATTTTTACAGAAAACAGAAAATTCAACATTCGGCTTCGACCAAATCTTCAGTCTCATTTGGCCGAAACCGAATGTTTTGCCGAAATTGATATTTTTAGCCGAAGGTGGCCGAGGCCGAATGTTCGGTCGGATTCTACATATCAGTTGACCTTCAACATTTTTAGACTTGTGTTTTTTCGCATTAAACGAAACACGTACAATGCCAATAAGCCTTGGAAATGACTTAGTCAAAACTCAATTTATAGCTGAAATTTCTATGAGTCGAGACATGCAGTCTGTTCAACGAAGTGAATCAAACGCAATCACTAGAGATTTCATCTATTCACTTAATTCTGCAAAAACTTTGTGAAACATGCTGTGATATTAGTTGGCTGTATAATTGTTTGCATTGTTCATTTCTCAGTAATACCTTCTGCCCTCTTTTACCTAGAAGTAATTTATCGAGTAGGAACCGACGCGTGCAATCAGTCTCAAGTCAAGTGCCGCAGCCCGCAAGTCAAGTTGTTTCTCCAGAACGGAATTGAATTTGTTTCGTATGCAAAACTTAGGCACCTTTGTAGATGGAACTGAAGCACCTTATTAGTCATTTTTTCATTTTACTGTGGTTCAACATTCTCCTCAAATCGTCACCTTTACCAACTAGGCGAAATGTGCACTTTCCTCTCAAATGGTTTCCTTTTCACTGAATTTGAACAGTCTCCATACCTTTGCGGCTCTCTATTATTTCTTGAGTCCGATGTAGCTACTGGCAACGCGTAGTTCTACATTTTATCATTTCGCTGGTCTTGTTTGCATTTGCGCTCGTATTCATTGCTCTTAAAGGCGAAGGAAAACCCTCTCGGATAACCGAATCTTTTCAAAAACAGAAGACGGTACGGGAGCGGGAATCTTCTGTGAAACACTAAGAATAAACAATGCTTATCGGCTTACTGACTATTCTCGTGTATTTCAATCAGAAATCTTTGCCATTAAGAAAGCTGCGCAGATTGTACAGCAAATGGACCTTCCTGACATGGAAATCACAAATTAAGCGGCCTTGAAGGCATTGAATTCCCATCTCGTAAAGTCCAAATCCGTCAAGAACTGCATTAAAGAGCTTAAAAGCCTGAACCGCCACAAAATCCTTCTGTGCTGGGTTCCTGCACATTCCAGCATTGATGGAAACGAAAAGGCAGATGAACTGGCACGGACAGGTTCAAGTTCAGGCGCAGAATCGGCTGACAATACTATCCACCCTCCTATTAGCTCAGCCAAAAGACTCATTGAGCAAGTATCTGTGTTATTAGCAAACGAACAGTGACAAAGCCACCCAGGTTGTGTCATATCCCACTGCTTATGGTCCAAATACGATATCAACAAGACCAAATCCCTCATATCCAACAACAAGAAAATCACACGCATCTTAATAGGGGTTCTCACTGGCCACTGCACCATAGGTGCGATGACTAACAGACTAAACCTTTCGGCGAACGATTTCTGTAGGAGCTGTAGGGATGAAAAAGAAATTAAATCAGTGAAGCATCTCCTTGGCCACTGCCCTGCTCTACAAGAACGACGGCTCACTCACTTGAAAGCAAGGTCCTTTCACGAGGTCAGCGATGTGGCGAAGGTGCAGATCTCTGACCTAAGGAAATTTCTAACTAGAACGGGGTGGTTTTGGTAATTGCATGCTGACCCTGCGTTAATCCTCGGAAAACATGCAATCCTTACAGCGCATACACAATGGTCCTCCACGGCCTCTGGATGTAATTGCAACAGCATAAAGTCCTCCTAACCTAACCTAACCTAAGGGATGTGATAGGTGAAAATTATCTTTCAAAATCACAACGCGCAAATAAAAAGAGCAGGTCAGTGGATACTGCTCTACATAGCGTGGTTTCCATAGTAGAAAGATCCCTGCATTAAAAAGTGAATACAGTAGCGTTTAACAATGTTAAGTTAGGTTGATATGGCTGGAGTATGCACTTAGACCAGTGTTGATCCATTGTGCTGCCACACGGATTGACTGAGGTCAATCCAATTGTTCATATGCGGGAAACTATTTGGAGCTTAGGATGTAGTGTAGATTGCTTATAGGATCCTCACTAAGTTCGCATATTAACAATGTTACTAACGATGCAATTCAAGCAAGCCTTTAAGGAATAGAAATAAATGTGGGTCTGTGCGAATGGATCGGACTTATCCTGCGGACACGTCAGATCAATTCTTCTCTAGGCAACACGTGCTGTAAGAGGATAGTGGATAGGGGAAGGCGGCAAGGTGGGGTCCTCTCACCTCTTCTTTGGATCCTAGTAGTGGATGAGGTCATCAAGGCGTTGGAGAGGGATAGACTTACTGTCACTACATATGCAGACGATGTAGCTATCCTAACATCTGGGAAGTTTCTATTAACGCTAAGAGAGCACCTCAATTACAGATTGAGATTGGTCAACAACTGGACTGCCACTCGAGGCTTGAAAGTCAATCCAGAGAATACAGAACTGATGCTCTTTACGAGAAAAAAGAGAATTCCGGAGTTTACAAGCCCGCGTGGTAACGGGATGGAACTCAAACTCTCAAGGACGGGTAAGTATCTGGGCATTACACTTGATTCCGAACTAAACTGGAAAGAGAGCATCGAGGAGCGCATCAAGTGTGTGTCCACATATCTACACAGGCAAGCGAGCCTTCGGAGACACCTGGGGTTTTGGGGCACGTGATCTGCTTGATATCTCAAATAAATCTCTAAGATTTCTTTACAGGTTCATAAGAAAATCGCGAGGGCTACAGTACAACGAGGGACCATGAGTACAGCAAGGGCTATAAGGGGATACCAATCCCCAATCGAGCATCACAATGCGTCCTCAAGAGCCTAAGTGAGGCGTGGCTTCCGCCCGTCTACCCACTTACCTACCTGCCAAGCTAGGGCATGTGTGATACACTGGCTACACACAGCGGCAGTAAGACCCATCTTAACTTACGGATCACCAGTCTAGTGGCAAGCGCTGGAGAAGAAATACCTCCTTTCTAGCTTGACGAAGGTCCAAAGATCGGCTTGCTTAGGAGTCACGGGTGCCCTAAGGACAACCCCGACAGCGCTCGAGGTTCTACTCTATCTTACCCCCCTTGACATCTTCTGTAGTAGTAGAGCGGCTAGGTAAGGTTAGGTTAAGGAGCTGCTGGTGAATTCACCAGCACACTTAGACCATGTTGGTCCATTGTGATACCCAGTCAGGCTACTACCACTAATTGTCCGCTTCAGTAATAGTGCCGTTAATTTGATCCCAACGGTAAATGGCAACTGGACCAGATATGAAAAACCGGATAAAAGCGTATTAGCTTTGCTTTCACTGGGATTTGAACCTGGGACCCCTCTAACTTAGGGCAGGCACTTGACCAACTGCGCCATCCAGTCTTCAGCAGAGCGGCTATAACCGCAATGAGACTCAGGGAAGTCAAGATGTGAAAAGACAAGCCATATAGGCACGCGTCCATCGTCTCAAAGTGGGTAGCATCATACAGATACAAAACGTCGGATTATCTACAACCAACCCTGACTACCACGGAGAAGGTCTCCACCCGAATTCCGGTCAGGAGAGGTGGGGAAGAGCTATCAGAGAATGGCAGCGAAGAGATCTCCCTATACACTGATGGCTCAGAAACAGGTGCAGGAACGGGGTAGGGGTCTTCTGTGATCTCTTCGAAAGATCCCTAAACCTAAGCGACGAATCTAGTGTTCTTCAAGCAGAAGTGGTAGCAATAAATGAGGGGGCTCCTAAAGAGCTTAGTTTCACTGAAAAAAAAACGATATCTATATTCTCCGAGCGCACACAAGTCGAGGGGGACCTCGGTCGTCTTGATGTGCGAAACTGGAGACAGCTGGCAAAAGATCGTGCTGGCTGGAGAGGCATCCTGAGCGAGGCCCAGGTCCACCTCGGACTGTAGCGACCTAAGAAGAAGAAGAATATACTCCGACATCCAAGCGGCTAGAAGAGTCATAGCGTCTGATGTTGTAAAGTCGGAACTAGTCAAGCAATGCAGACAAAACGTCAACGAAATCTTCAGTGTAAACAGGGCGACTCTCTGCTGGGTACCGAGACACACAGGAGTTTAAGGAAACGAGAGAGCGGACGTGATGGCAAAGGAGGGCTCAGAGCTGGATAAATCTCTAGCAGCTTATGTCAACATGCCGTTAAGTTTCCTAAGGAAAAAAATAGAGGACGAAGCCTTAGAAAGAGCAAATATGCGATGGCTGAAACTGGACATTGGGTTAACGACGAGAGTTCTATGGCCGGTGCTGAACATGAAGAAACTATTGTCAATGATTAGCATAAGTCGAAAGGATATACGGATGGTGATGGGAGTTCTCACCGAACATTGTCTGGTAGGCACCAATGCCAGAAGGTTAGGTATCGTCCATAGGGACTATTGTAGAAATTGCAGGGACGAGGAGGAAATAGAGTCCAACCGCCACCTGCTATGCGATTGTGCAGCCCTACGGGGTATGAGGCTGCTAACATTAGGCAGTAACTTCTTCGACGAGCTGAAGGATCTGAAGCACCTCCAGAGATATATACAGCGATGGAAATGTAAGTAAGTGGGTACATACCCCCAGGCCCCATACATACGAAAAGTCGACTCCCATACCCAGGGCACAATGGACAGTAGCGTCACAAGAAGAAAACCCACATTTTGTTGTAATTTCTAAAATTAGATGTACTGTTCTTAAGAACTCAAATACATTCCCATAAAAATGCTGACGACACTGCGTTGTCAACTAAACTGTCCTTCTGACACCATTACAGCACGGCAGTGCATTTTTTATTAAATCACATGCCACCACTTCTTATCCGTACTTGTGACGGAATGACTGCCACTTCATCTTGATAACAAACAAAACAGTTGTCGCCACGTGTATACAAAGGTCATAACAGAGTTTATTAAAAATAATTTAATTGGCTTTTGCTTACACTTTAAAGAAAATAATACACAAAATAATAAATATTGAACAATTGGGCAATCCACTGAACGTCAAAAACTGGAACCGTATGAAAAATTATCTAAACTTGTTTCTGATGAGTGTTTGAACCTCGTCAAGTTGTACAATAGAATTCGCTTACAAAATATCACACTATTCGGGTCTGTGTAAGTTAATGAAAGGATTTATAATATCAGCTATTTTCCTGGGCTCGTTCAAATGTACATGATGCGTGCCGTCCACTTCGTAATGCTCGAAGTTCGGTTTCTTTTTGAGGAAGCTTATAACTTCGTCGTAATATCTTTTGTCCTCGTAGTAGGATGCTTGAAGGGCTTTGATGAACAAATGCGGACAGGTTATCTTTTGTGCCATTTCGAGGATGGTTTCCTGATTGAATGCGTAGAAGAATGATCCTTTCAGTCGATTATCTCGACTGAAGTAAAATTTATGCGGTTGATGTATCGAAGGTTTCATGTTTCTCTTCAAGAGGAACTGACAGCATTCCCTTGAAACTGATTTTCCAGTTCCTTCATGCAACTTCGTAATCATCTCTTCGTAGTCGTACAAGGTGGGTTCCGAATTGCTTCGGTTTCTCTCATCGAACTTCTGGAACCGTTTTATCCTCTCGCTTATGTGGTCTACGATTTTTGTATTCGAGCGTATCAATGGCTTTAGGACATCCAAGGCAATGTACATGTCACACTTCTCGGGGAACAAGGAACTAAATATGAATCCATTTATGGAACTCATCGAATGGCATATCATGGAAATTTTATCCCAATTATATTCTCGCATGAGAGTTAGCAACAGCGTAACGTAATCAATCGAGTGATAGGCACACCCATGTGGGAGCCAGGAAGACAAACCATGGCCAGGCAGGTCAATGGAAAAGAATCCTATGTGCGGTGGGAGTAATGGCGCCAGAGTGTCAAACGTTCCAGCATTGTCTTGCCATCCGTGCAGGCCAACTATGGGCCGCTTGTCTTTTGGTCCATACCACTTGCCCGATATGTGACCCCATGGAACTTTGATCTTGATTTCTTCAAACTAAAAATAAAGTCAAAATCATTATCTCACATCGCATCCAAAGCATTCAAACGAAATTACCTCTCTTGTGGCGAAATGTGTAACGCAAGATCTTCTGATCTCCTTTCGAAATCCTTGAAAGGATCTCGCTAAATGCCTCGATATGCTTAACGTCGTTGACATGATGCTTAATTTCACACAAAAAATTAACCGATTCACTCTTGTAATCGATAAACACGCGTTACATAAAAGGGACGCGCTAAAAATTGATCTTGTAAAAGCTATCTACACTACAGCCCTGCCATGACTTGCATTTACGTATGCTTTTCAGACCTCTTATCACTTGCTACGCGGTGTAATTAAAGCATTGAGAACGTTGCTTGCTGATTTTGCCGACGCGGAAACGGTAATGTGATGACACTATGTTGAATTAAATTAATTAAACTCAATTAACGAAATGGCCAAAGAAACGATGCATAACCGCTTAGGAGCAACGTTCTGGTTAATGCGTCACTTAACCAAATGGTCTACCATGTTTCACGCGCTATTAGCCCAACTATTCATTAAAAAAGATGAGTTAGATAAACTTTCTCCTTGAACAGATGTTCTGGCCAAATGTCAGTGTCAGGAAAGCAAAAGAATTTTTGCAAGCAGTTGCCAGATAGACGACGGCTTTTGATGGTATTTTTCACACATGCTGTCAAAAGAAAGAACTCCGCTTATGTTATAAACACCAACAGATCCCTTAGAACAGACCCTTCTAAAAGAAGCCCATGATATGTGTAAATTCGAAGAAAAATCCGTGATTTGCGAAACTTTGAGATCAAACGTTAAATTAGCAAAAATCAAAACCACAATGTAACCCTTTCCTTACACAATCAATTGACATGACAGTTCTGCTTCTGACAGTAAGAAATGTCATTTCATCCCGCGTTGCCAACTGAATTGAATGTGACTTCAGCTGATTATCCATGAAGAGCAACATTTATATCGACAAGGGGTAAGAATAAACCTCCTCTGCAAAAACGTGCCGCATTTAAACAACTAAAGTTTTTTATCTCTTCTCTCCTAAGGTCATGAAGGAGTAATAATACAAATTACATCTCTACATACTTACCTGTGAGTTGCACATTTCATTATTGCACCTGAAGTGTCATTACGCCAAAACATTGTTTTTGTCTTCATTTGTTCGAATCTCATTAGACACGCATAATTCGCAAGAACTTCTCAAAATGTTTTCTAGTCAGAGTAAGAATCTTGTTAGTTTTATGTTACTTATACATTTCTGACTATATCCAAAGTCCACAGTTCATGCAATCGTAATCTCAATCAGCGTGATAAATCGCTATCGCTTACAGTAGTTTCTGTTCGTTTTGTTTTCTTATTTTGCAACTCATGCATCACAGTGATTTTCCTTTCCAGACGATAATAACAAGACGTTTGAGATGAAAATCACAAACTCGGAAATCTCAGTTCCCAAACGGTACACACACCATGGGGAGTTGACGGGTGAGAAACCCACCCGGGAGGTGAGTCACATCGATTTGCAGTTGAACTCTTCACTGATGTATGTTTTTTTTTAGTTTGCAGAGATAACAATTCCTGTGCCATGGGGGCATATTTCTGGCAAGTGGTTTGGACCGCAAAACGTAAGGCCGATTGTGGGGTTGCACGGGTGGCAGGATAATGCTGGAACATTTGATACGCTCGTCCCCCTTCTCTCGCCAAAAGTCGCATTCCTTTCTATCGATTTACCAGGTCACGGCTTGTCATCCAGACTCCCCGATGGATGTTACTACAACTCCAATGACAATCTGGTGGTCTTGAGAATGCTGATGACCCAATACCGCTGGAAGAAAATTTCCATCATCGGTCATTCCATGTCTGCGATATTAGCATTTGCATTTGCTGCCATATTCCCCGAAAAAGTCGACATGATAATTTGCATCGACGCCCTGAAGCCTCATCAGAGGCCGATGGAGAAAACAATAATCACCATGGGGACGCGTCTTGATGAATTCTTGAAGGAAGATCTCCGCCTTCGCAACGATGAAGAACCACCAAGCTACACATACGATGAGCTCATCGAAAGGCTATACCATGGCACTTTCCATTCGGTGGAGAAGGATCGCTGTAAGTACATGCTAGCGAGGAACATTCAGAAGTCAGAGAAATATCCAGACAAGTACTTCTTCTGTCGAGACCGACGGCTCAAGTTCTACAACTACTCCATCGCCTCACAGGAATTATGCATTGAGATGGCCAAGCGCATTACTGCCGCTCATATGTTCATCAAAGCTTCTGGCTCAAGCTATTTTGAAGATAAGAAATATTACGATGAAGTATTAGACGTCTTGTCACAGAAACCAAACTTTGAGTACTTCGAGGCGGAGGGGTCGCATCACGTTCATCTAAACAATCCAGAGAACATAATTGACGTTGTGAATGAATTCATAGAAAGGAACGGACCAAAGCCGGAGGAGAAGAACCCAAGCAAGCTTTGAAGTGTCTGTCTAACTTATAGTCGCTTTTATATGTTCAAATATGTTTTTCATATTGTTTAAGTATTTATTTGTTTATGTGTCGTACAGAGATGTACTGAGTGCATGCACACTTACAATCGTATATGTGGAGAGGGGGGTTATTCTTATTGTGATGTAATAAAAGGGTTTTTATAAAGGGCTAACGTACTATTTGTGGAAAAGTTAACAAAGTGTTTGATGGGATGTTGAGAGATTGAGTATTTGCATTGAATTGAAGGAATGGGGAGTAACAATACAGTCACATAGGATTGCGACCACAGAAGATCTATTGTGCCTCCTTTTATTTCTCTAGGTCTTCAGAGCTACCTTGAGAAAATTTATGATCTCTTTGGATGGAATGTCCTGATAGTCTGTTCCTGTTAATGTGATTTTCTGGTTATTTTATATCTGCTTGGTGTCAGATTTGGACAATCGACTAAAAGGTGTTCCATGATCTCCTTTGTTTGTCCAGTGTCTACAGGGGCCTTATTTCGTATTGCTATAGTATCGGAAATCTAATCAAAAATCGAAAATTGGTATTTTGTACCTCTATAGCAAATGCACACAATCCGTTTTCTGTGCTACTGTGTCCCATTTTGTTTAGGCGATAGTTGCATAAGAAGTGGCCAGTAGGTGCACCACATAGCATTCTGAGGCCACATATCATTCTCTTTGGTTCTTCTGGGATCAACCCTCATGAGTTTTTTGGAGTGCGTAAGTCCCTCCTGCTTGTTCCAGAATTGGATGGGGCATTTGTTTGTTCAGTTGTTTATATGTTGTTGTCTATCAGCTTTTCCGAATCCATACAGAGGGAAGACCCAATATAAGGAGTTTCAGCTCCTTTCTTTACTAGGTTGTCTGCCTTTTCTTTGCCCTAGTAGTTTTCATGTCCTGGCACCCATATCAGTTTTAACCTGTTTTTCTCTGCCAGCGTGTTGAGTATTTTGTGACATACCCAGGCAGCCCTCTAACTAAATATGAAGCTGTTTAGGGCTTTAAGTAATGCCTGGCTATCTGAGAGTATCGATATTTTTGAATTTATTAGATTTCTATTGTTGATGCATCTATTGCAGTGCTGCTTCATTTATGACGAAAAGTTCAGCCAGGAATATTGTAGACTCTTTAGGGAGAGGTAAGTTAGTGTGTAAGTTACATCTGGGTCCTACAATGCCAGCTCCTACTCTACTTTCTGACTTCGACCCATCTGTGTACCATGTTTGCATTCAGCATTCAGCACAAAGCATTATTCGATGCGATGGCCGAATTCGGGATCCCGGGAAAACTGCTGTGTCGCACCACACTTAAGATAAGATACGATAAAGTTCGCACACCACCTGGGGCAAAACATCACGATCGACAGCTACAAGTTTGAGGTAGTGAAGGAGTTTGTCTACCTCGGGGCAAATGTTAATTCCATAAACGACATCCTAGTGGAGATTCGACGCAGAATCGTCCTTGGCAACCGATGCTACTTCGGTTTGTCAAAACAACTTGACTCAAATCTCCTGACTCGAAGGACCAAAATCATGCTCTACAAAACCCCTATCCTGCCAGTTCTGCTTTACAGAGTCGAATGCTGGACGATAAGCACAACGGCAGAGCTGATTCTTGGTTCCTTCGAAAAAAAAATTTTGGATATATGGAATAATCGCGAACTTTATAGGCTGTATCAAGGTGTGGCCGCCATCCGGTAGACCAAACATTGGGTCGGCCACATCGAGCGTATGGACAACAAAGCTCCAGCAGCCAAAAGGGTCATCGAATCCATGTTGATAACCCTACCCACTGATAAACGTCGATAACTTGTTGTCGTTTACGCCTCTTCTCCTATTCCCCTTATTTGTTTAGGTGTTATCTTAATAGCGTGCTTTCCTATTTCTTTAGCAATTTCATTTGTTTACGCCAAAACGGTAAATAAGGGATGAGGCCCGTTTGAACGGTAGCCACTGCGAGGATCTTGTCAATTAAAACGGAATTCAGAAGAGCTTAAATTTAACAAAGAGTCTTCAACTCTGAACCAGTGAGACAAAGCATCAGAAGACGTTACCAAAAATAAATGAGTAAAAATGAAACTAAGTGTTTTTATTCGTAAATCCGCTTCGGTACGTAACTCCTGCCCCCCTCCATAATACGTTTTGTCACATGGTCAGTGAACTAGTCATCTTTTAGTTCTATTGCTTAAATCGAGTTTTCTTCTATTCAAACAACTGAAGACATTTATCAATTCGGTTCACAACATTTAGTCTCATCAAAACAGTACCGATTGGGTATTTCCTAGGTAAGAGGAAACCACCGCCTTTACCTGTCTACCTGTTTCGGCGAGTGGCAAGTATGACCAACGCTAACGGGTTTAAAAAACGCAAAATAAATTGCAATATTTTTGTAATCTGAAGCGGACCTGGTCATGAAACCACAAGCGCACCATTTTCTATACCTGTCTCCAAAATATCAAGTTCCAATTAAATAGTGTACAGAACCTTAGTTTTGTTTTGCCGCACTCAGGGCACAAGATTCTGTAGGCCGTAGACAAGCCTTATACGAGTATGTCCTAGCCATCTTAAGCGCTTGACTAGGAAGTCGCCTGACCACCTGCTGTACAGCTCGTGAAGTTCGTGATTAAATGTTCTCCCAATTCGATATCGCTAACATCATATGCGGTAAATTTTTTGATTAGGCAATTAGGTTACGGGCTTCACTCCTCAGCCATCATAACTTTCGATGTTGCTTTATAACATCTTTTAAATCACGGCGCGATACCGCTGTGCTGAATAGAAAAAGATTCTAAGCACTCTGTGCGGCCGTGCGTTCGTAGTTGAGTCGTCCATTCACAGTTAAACGGGCGATGTAGAAGATAAAATGAGAAATCCAACGCAGAAGCTGCATGACTCGGTTCCTGGGCAAAGGCATCAACATTTATTCTTACTTGCGATTTATTGACAATGCTCTGAGTATAGTTGTCCAGAAAAATTTCTCAAAACTTTGCTATTAAATTGTACCTCCGTCTACCCGTGAGAGAACAGAACGCACAGCACATGAGGTGACTGTAAAAGTTGGGCAATGGCTCCACATGAACCATAATTGCCACAATTATTACTTTCATTGTCTGACGAAAGAAATAAGCTAAAACCCATCTCAAAGCCAAACAAAATAAAAACTAAAAAGCACAATATTAGAAGACCTTGACCGTAAACTTAGATGCTGTTATGAGTATTTTACGAGTCTGGGAATATCCTAGACAGAAAGATAAATAAATGCAGCGCATAAACTGGAGAATAATTTGGTTAAAGCTCGCTGTAGCTAACCAATTCTGATAGGAATCAAAGAACACGAGACGTTCTCGATGCCGAATGAACAGGTTATTTTGCATTATTCCGGATTCTCCTGTATTCACAGCATCAACTTTCAACGGCTTATCATCAAGCAGTACGTTGAAAATTAATAATTACTTGAACAGCTATTTTTGTTGCAAAGGCGTGTCATTAAGTAGGAGAGGTGCCATAAATTATTTCCACATTAAAGCAATTTAAATGCCAAACGGAATAAAAATGTCTGAAGAATTTACTACGACATTTTTTTACATTTATTTGAATAATGTTGTCAAAATTATTCTTATAAGTGATTAGCCACGATTGGGTTTCACAACCTTGGCATGCGAGCCATGTAGACACAAGTCTCAGGGCATGGACTCTATCTTTATCTTTCACGTTGGACAAGTCGAGAAGGGCTCCAGCTCCAGTTGCTAATCCTAGATAAGAAGCTCAGCTTAAAATCGAAAATGATCCATCGAGTCTGGAAGGCCACACTGACTCTATATATACATGAGCACGAAAGCCACAAGAAAAAAAATTGAGTCTAAAACCGCACATGACCTAACGGATCTATGTCTCAGTTGTTCGACCTACGGCCTGGTCATTTACTAACCTATTCTAGAGAAATTAGTTTAAATTCAAATTAGCCCGATTAGTAGAATCTCAGTATCGTTTGCTCAGTCCGCAAGAAAAGAGACCACTTTTTGACTGCATCAACTATCGAGGGAAAAGTCTCTGGAACGTAGCGTGCAAGATCTTTTCTGCCGATCTGTATGAACACCTGAAACCTTTCGTCACCAATCTGATAGGTTCGTATCAGTGTGAGCAGAGCAGGGAAGTCCACCATCCAACAAATCTTCACACCACGGCAGATCCTGGTCACCGTGTTTACCCTCGAGATTTCGTTGACGTTCTGTCTGCATAGCTTGACTATTTTCGAATTTATGATATCCGACGCTATGGCTCTTCTACCCGCTTGGGCTTGGGCACCTGGGCTTCGCTCAACATGCCTCTCCTGCCAGCACGATCTCTCGCCAGCTGTCTCCAGTTTCGCACACCAAGCCGGCCGAGGTCCCCCTCGACTTGTGTGCGTCACCTTGTACGTGGCTCCGATACTCGGAGAATATAGTTATCGTTCTTTTTCAGTCAAACGAAGCTCTTTAGGAGTGAGCGCCGCCTCATTTATTACTACCACTTCTGCTTGAAAAACACTAGATTCGTCGCTTAGGTTTAGGGATCTTTCGAAGAGATCGCAGAAGACCCCAGCCCATGTTCCTCCACCTGTTTTCCAGCCATCAGTATATAGGGAGATCTCTTCGTTGCCATTCACTGATAGCTCTTCCCAACCTCTTCTGTCCGGATCTCGGGTGGAGAACTTCCTCGTGGTAATCAGGGTTGTTGGCAGATAATCCGACGTTTTGTATTTTGATGCGGATGTTCATTTTGAGAGGATGGACGCGTGTCTTTCCACATCTTGACTTCCCTGAGTCTCATTGCGGTTATAGCCGCTCTGCTGCTACAAAAGATGCCAAGAGAAATAACATAGAGTAGGACCTGGAGCGCTGCTGTCGGTGTTGTCTTTAGGGCATCCGTGATTTCTAAGCAATCTTTGGACGGTATTTCTTCTCCAGTGTTTGCCACTAAACTGTTGATCCGTTAGTTAAGATGGGTCTTACAACCGCTGTGTATAGTCAG
Source organism: Myathropa florea (assembly GCA_930367185.1). Taxonomy (NCBI): domain Eukaryota; kingdom Metazoa; phylum Arthropoda; class Insecta; order Diptera; family Syrphidae; genus Myathropa; species Myathropa florea. The sequence continues at coordinate 72,262,951 of OV884004.1, forward strand.
TATACCAAACGTGCCCTAAGACCCCAGGTGTTTCCGAAGGCTCGCTTGCATGAGTAGAAAGTTACACACGCCTTCTTGATGCGCTCCTCGATGTTCTCTATTCTAGTTCTTAGTGTAATACCCAGATACTTAACCGTCCGTGAGAGCTTGAGTTCCACCCCGTTAATATGCGGTCTTGCAAACTCCGGAATTCTTCTTTTTCTCATGAAGAGCATCAGTTCTGTTTTCTCTGGATTGACTTTCAAGCCTCGAGTGGCAGTCGAGTGGTTGTTGATCAACCTCAATCCGTGATTGAGTAGCTAGCTTAGCGTTGTAATTTTGCACCATATTCTCAAGGATAATGTTGACAAAATCACATGACAGTGCGTCCCTGTTTTTGACATTGAAGGCCCTCGGTGAGTTCGTTACCGACCTTGATGGAGCAGCGAGAGTTTTTAATCTGACCTGTTTGGCAGCACTGTCACAACTGAAAACAGCGCTGCATAGCTCGTCTCGTTGAAAGTTTGTCTAGCCTACGAGTATATGTCTCTTAACCTAATTATTGAGTTAGTTCAGGCCCAAATTAGCATTCGAATACAGCACCGCGTAAACAAAAGAGGAACCCATTAGTCTACCGACAACAATATCTAAGTGTTGACTGTCCTCTCATTTATATCCCCAGTTCGAAAGCAGAATAATGCAAATCATTTGCCAAATTGAATGCAAACTGGTTTGGTCTGCTCTAGTGAGACGAATACACTTAAGCAACAAGTTTTTAAGACAGGAGAGTGATTTAAATTAACTTCTACTTTTCTAAGAACTCAGAAATTAGAGGATTATCTAGGAAACCTAGAAGGAGAACAGCTACGTCGTCGACGAGTATCACGAAACGAGTGCAGTTCGCCCGACATGATGGTTGCTTTTTTAATTACTATGTTTGAGGGTAGAAACACCGACAAAGCATTGTTACCGCTTTACGGTAATTCTCGTACAAAGACTCTTATGAATTAGTTAGCAGTAAAACATCAGAGAATATCCTGTTTCAAAGCAAACCCGCCTGAAGACACTGAATTCGTGATTTTTCGAACAAAGTCCAGTTAAAAAGTTGAAATAATTTCATAAACAATGTAAGACCCTTACCTCGATTGCACTGTGGTCGCCGACTGTTTTCCATAAATTCATGAAAAAACGTGTTTGATTGGTTTTGTATCTAGATCTCTAAGCGATAATCTTAACGGATAAACCTGCTTTCCTTCAAAAGCCCACGGGAGACATGCGAAGTCGAATCGTCTGTGCGGAGGATACAGACTTGATGGACAAGTTAGGCCACAAGCGGAATGTAACGGCGTTTTTACCTCTAACATTAAGGATTCCAGACCTAAAATGGGGTATAAAAGCGAAGATCGCGGCAGGATAAGTTATCAGTCTCCTTGGAATAGCTGAATTATCAAGATGTTCAAGATCGTAAGTTGCACAGTCCTCAAAACCAAGATCGTATTCTCCTAAAGCATCCCTTTCAGATCGCTCTTACCGCCATCCTTGGCTTTGTGGCAGTTGCTGCTGTTGAAAGCGACGTAGTCGCCGAGACAAAATTGTTGGAAAACGAAATCTCCCCGGAAGGTGTCTTCCACTTCGCCTACCAGACATCAAATGGCATCGATGTGGACTCACAGGGTGACGCAAGCGCCGTCTCCGGAAACATCAACTACGTAGACCCAGACGGTCAGCCCGTGCATTTGGCCTACACCGCTGACGAGAATGGCTTCCATCCCCAAGGAGACCATTTGCCAACAGCACCTCCAGTACCAGAAGCCATTGCCCGTGCCCTTCAGTGGATCGAAGCGCATCCACAAGCACCAGAGCCACTTCCAGGCAAATTGTAAGACGGAACGGGACTCGAAATGCTTAAAATAATAAATACAAGTGATTATATTTAAAATTCAAAAAAAAAGTGAAATCTTTCATTCTGAAAACTCATCACGGACTGGTTTAAACCGTGCTCAGCGGTTGTGCCATCAAGGTCGTTCGCCGAGAATAAAAATCCAGATCCCAATCAGCTTCCAAATGCGGCGAGTACATGTGAGCATCTAACCGCAGAGCAGAAACCTAATTTGAGCGATGACACTAAATCGATATCGGAATCGAGTCGACTGCAGCAGAGACTCGCTCCAGTCGGACACGAGTAGCTGTTAATTTGAATTTGAATTTGTATTTTTTTACTAGCGAAGGTAGTGTTCTTTTTTTTACGCTGACATTAACGACAGGAATTGGATCATAACACCCGAATTGGCTACTAAGCCAATGGGTGAACAAGTTGAGTTTTTATTCGTTGATAGATCGAAATGATACCTGTGCACACACATGTTAAACTCGCAGATGACGATGACTTCCCATACGTTGTGTGGGAAAGGCTAGAGGTATGGAATTTAATTTTTGGTCAGTCAGCTCCTGTACCCTACATTCTTGATTGATGGTTTCTGAAACTTGTTTTTCCATTCCACACCAACTTTGGAAATAAGTGCACAAGAAAGACGCACCCAAATTGATGTCAGGAACAGGAAGTGCCCCAATTCGGATAAAACAATAATGCTGACAGGTTGTATTTTATGTTATTGAGTCTTAGCTCAACAAATAACATAGAATGTCATCTCATTCTGGATCCAATGTGAGATTAGATGAGTACGCAACAAAATACCCTCTTGTCATCCAAAAAGAGCGCATCAGAATCTTCAATAGGCCGTAGATTATTTTGTATAATAGCAAGTTCCCTCTTTTGTAACTCCAATTCATAAAAAAGGTTCGAAATCTTATGTTAAAAATTATCGTAAAATCGTCAAGCTCTCATGTACCTTAAATCTTTAAAAGCTCTTGTAGTTAGTTTTAAGCTTTCTCTATAATTCTCTGAAATTCCCTACAACAACTTAAATCAAATCTGGAGTATATCCATTCTTTCGTATACCAGCATAGTCTGGCATTGAAGGTCACAATTTTAGAGGCGCTGACGAAGACACAGACGGCGTGACGTGTCAAGAACCACAATTCATCCAAGTATCTTAGACAGGTTATTAGCAGACAAAGCGGAGAGTGACTGTAGACTTCCTTTCTCTGATTTTAAGAAACGTCTTAATTGTCACTTTCCTACCAAGGAGTCGATGGCAAATGAACCCATCAATAATACAAAGATGCAAGCAGCTACAAAAGCTGGCGTTCTCCGACGAACTAAACTGCTCAATCAGCCTCCCTGACTACTACAGTTTTTTTCAAGCAGAGATCCTGCCGGGCAAAGAAGCGACCAGCATCTTTTCAATGATGACACTACCACCAGCTGATATTACCATTCTAATTGGCAGTCAGGCGACTATGAAAGCAATATTCTTCATCTTCTTCATCTGCTGTAGCGGCCGCTACAGTTCGGGGTGGACGTGGGCCTCAGTCAACGTGCCTCTCCAATAATCACGGTCTTGGGCTAGACGCCTCCAGTTTCGTACAGCCAACAGATTGAGTTCCCTTTTCAGCTGAGCAGGCCATCGGAGGCGAGGTCATCCTCTACCACGTTGTTTCTCGGGCTTGGACTCGAAGACTTTCAGAGCCAGAGCGTTTGTGTACATTCGCTCTGCATGACCTAGCTACCTGAGTCGAGAAAAGTAATATCCCCAATGGAAATCATGTCCATGGTAGTCACATGCTTATACGACTAGATGGCGCAGTTGGTTAAGTGCCTGCCCTAAGTTAGAAGAGTCCCAGGTTCGAATCCCAGTGAAAGCTAAGTTAATACGCTTTTATCCACTCGCCACTCGTATCAAATTAACAGCACTATCACTGGAGCGGTCGATCAGTGGTAGTAGTCTGACTGTGGGTAACACAATGGGCCAACCTGGTCTAAGTGTGCTGGTGAATTCAATAGCAGCCCCCTAACCTAACCCAACCTAACCTAGTCGCATGCTTTTGCGAAGAACTGAAGGCTCAAGGGTCACAGCATTTGATTAATATACATATGCCGGGTCCCTGGGCACTGGGACATATGTATCTATCCAGCAACAAGTAGCCTGATAAAGTTGCCCGAAAAAAGGCCAGTGATTGAGCTGTCACAAAAAATTCAGGGGATCGAAACCACCCCCTTCCAAGTTAAAGAAAAGGGAACTGGAACTGGCTTTGACGATGGTAAAGAGTGATCAAATACCAAAGCTAGTTTTTTCCATCAATCAAGCACCCACCGCGACTGCGGCACGCAAGTTTGTGCAAAATGTTCGTGAGACTGGTATGCTAGTGGACAACACTCATTGTCCCCATCGTCGTATGGTGCGCACAGATGAGAATGTGGCTGCTGTGGCTGAGAGTGTGAAACTTAATTCACGAACAGCAACTCGCCATCGATCTTAACAAGTCAACATTTCACGCACTAGCCTGATTATTCGGATTCGGATATTTGCTTCGCTTACAAGGTCCAATTGACTCTGCAATTGAAGACGCGCGACCATCCGCTTCGCAGTTTGGGCCTTAGGGCAGCTTGAATTGGACAACGATTTTAGGCGAAAAATCATTTTTTCTGACGAGGCAAATGACAAACAAAATTGCCGCATCTGAGGCTCGGAAAATGGAAACCCGCACGTTATTGTCGAGAAGCCTATGCATTCACACAAAGTGACAGTTTGGTGCGGATTGTGGAGTGGTGGCATCATTCGACCGTTTTTCTTCGAGAATGGGGCTGGGAACAACGTTTCGGATCCTGGTTCATGCAGTATGACGCGCCATGCCACACAGCCCAGGGCACAATCGATCTTTTGCGCACCAAACTCCCAAATCGTGTTATCAGCCGTCTTGGCGATGTCAACTGACCGCCTCGAAGCTGCAATTTGACCCCCTTGGAGTTTTTTTTTGTGGGGAACCGTGAAAGACCGATGTTATTCCAATAATCCGGAAACGATTAAAGTACCTACTTATTATTACTATTATTATTGTTGAGGGTATATTGCACAGCAACCTTTAAGATCTATTGTGCCCCCTTTCAAAACCTTAGCACAATGACGAGTTCCCCTCAAATACAGTTCTTTTCAGAGTTGTATTGAAGGTAATGGACTCCTATTGCGCATAGGTGAAGAAATCTGTTCTAGAGTATTCTCTCTAAGCCAGTTTCCTTCAGGAATCTGAGAATGAGAGATGGTTCTAGTGATTGCATTTCTTCTTCTGATAGTAGGTACTTGCCCAGACTTCTTTATCTTCTGTGGGCCAGTGCCTCACAAAATGCCAGTATATGTTCTGGAATTTCATTAAATTCTTCACAAAATCTGCAGAGACCTTCTTCTGATACCCCTAGTTTCCTTAGATGCTCCCTGAGTTCACAGTGCCCCGTTAGGAAGCCTGTTAGGATACGGAGGTTATTCTTGCTCATTTTGATGCATGCCTCGAATCTCTTCCGGTTATATTGCCCTAGGAGTTTCTTGGCCTGCTTCATTCCACGAGCGTTATTCCAGGTTTCTATCCGATTCCTTCTTTCCAGTTCCCTGAATTCTTCTCTGAGGAGATGGTCTCCTACAGCGCAGAATGGATCAGGGCCTATGAAGGGTTCTGACGCTCCTTTCCTTGACAGGGAGTCGGCCATTTCGTTGCCTTCTATCCCCGTATGGCCAGGTATCCAGCAGAGTTTTACTCGGTTTCTCCTACTCAATTCTGTGAGCTTTTGCAAGCATTCCCATACAAGTTTGGATTTGATGGTGTAGGAGTCCAGTGCCATAATAGCGGCTCGACTGTCCGACATTATTGCTATGTCGCAGTTGGTATAATTCCTTTCAAGATTGATCTGAACGCATCTGTCTATGGCATAAATTTCCGCTTGAAAGATGCTGGTATATTTGCCCATGGATTCGAAGTATTTTGTCCTGGGTCCAAAAACTCCTGCTCCAGTTCCTTCATCAGTTCTGTACCCAACAGACTTATTGGTTTTAGTCGTTCCAGTTTTCGTCGTTATGTTGGTTTTTGCCGGATTTAGGCTTAGCCCAGCCGACAGGCACCATTCCTTAGTTAAAGTTAGCCCCCATTTGATAATTTCGCATAGGGTCTCCTCCATTTTTCCTCTGGCTATGATTACTATGTCAGTGGGCGCCGTGGCGTAGTGGGTAGGTGCGTCGACTCCTGCGCTCGAGGTCGTCGGTTCGAATCTCGAAAAAAACATCAGCACAACACGAGTGGTTGGTGAGAAGCTAGGCCCAGGTCCACCTCGGACTGTAGCGCCGCCATTATTATTATTATGATTACTATGTCATCGGCATATGCCTGACATCTGATGCCATGGTTAGCTAGTATCTCTAGAAGCTCGTCTACAACTAGGCTCCACATGAGAGGAGATAGAACTCCTCCTTGTGGGCATCCTCTTGTTGTTTCGACTTTTATTATGCCTCCTGGTGTGTGAGTCTCCGCTGATCTTGTGCTCAGGAGTTCATACATCCATTTCGATACTGTGTGGTTTACTTCCTTTTTGTCCAGAGCCCGAACAATTGCATCATGGGATGTGTTGTCAAATGATCCTTCAATATCCAAAAAAGCACATATAACTATTTCTTTCGCATCAAGGGCGCTTTCTATAGTTTCTGTCAGTTGATAGAGTGCAGTCTCTGTGGATCTGCCTGCCCTGTAAGCATGCTGACAATAATGAAGAGGGGATGTCTGTAGTACTTCCTCTCTTATGTAGTTATCCAAAGCCTTTTCCATTGTTTTGAGAAGAAACGATGTTAGGCTGATTGGTCTGTAGGACTTTGGTAGACTTGGGTCTTTCTTCCCCATTTTCGGAATGAACACTACCTTTGCCCGTCTCCACTGGTTCGGTATGTATCCCAGTGCTAGACTACTTCTTAATATCATTAATAGAAATGGTATTAGTTTGCCTTGCCTTTTTTGAAGTAGGACTGGCGTGATTCCATCCACACCTGGGGATTTGAAGGGCTGAAACGAGTTAATTGCCCATTCCAGTCGCCCTTTGGAGAAGATCTTTGTTGCGACTTTCCAGTCTTCATACCTTGGTATTGGCAGATTGTTTTCACACCTTTAAAGTACTTAAGGCCAATATCGTCCAACCAATCAGTGAGCTACAGCCCGAAACCATCAACAAGGTCTTGGAAAATTGGGATGACAGAATGCGATGCGCTACTGCGAAGCCAGCCGAGGCAGGCTCTTGAATGACGTTGTTGTTGCAGCGATTTAGCTGCAGCAAGACCGTCCGTGAATTTTCCCCAATGAAACACTAGTTCAGTTGTATGGGTAAAAGAAAAATTACAAACCTATGGTTTTTATTTGTTAATAATTCATTAAATTTACATGTACATTTTTACTTACAATGTCTTGCGTGGTGTTGCATACGCAACGAACCGAAAAAAATAAGAACAATTCTGAATCTGATTTTTAACAAAATGGCTGCCTAGCGAGCTTATAAAGTGTAATTTTTTTTATATTTTAGCCTTTAGCTTTTAGGTGTTGCTTACACGCAATTCACTTAACACCGTATTTGCATCTGCGGGTTTATTCCTAACAGTTGTATTTCATAATTCATGGGAATTTTTGTTCTTACTAAAAAAGCTATAATACATGGATAAAATGTAAGTTTATTCATTTTATTTCATTTTTAAAAAGAAACTTGTATTTGGCCCATCCTGTACGCATACTTATGCATACATACATATGTACAGTTTCGGATGACAGCTTGGTGTAACGTATGAGATTGAAACAGATATGTCAAACTGGATGACCCTGACTTTGCATAAGATTTGTCGCAAAACCAAATTCTGCCATTTACTGTAGGAGCTTGTCTCTTCTTTAAAGACTTTTTTAAAAAGGACCATTAACGTCGGGAATAAAGTTCCCTCTGCTGTGATTTGTCGTTATTTTTTAACGAATTTGAAGATCTTTCTAATGATTCTGACATAGTTCCCGTCCTCCGTCGCTTCTAGTTTCAATATTTGTCTACAAATCCTCTCAAAAAAGCTTGAGTTTTCGAAACTCATCAAAATTCCTGAATTGATTCTTGGGACTTGGGGAAATTAACGAAGGAACTCGGCAGGTTCCTGTACTACATCTTAAATAATTACCCATCAATCTTTCGATATATAACCGAATTGATGAAAGTGGAATCAGTGGAACTAGTGTTCACTATTTATTAACTTCGGTCCGGATTGCTCACCCCGTCTAGATAAACATTTTCACGCAATCACGCGTATAACAATATAACCCTGCAACAAGAAGACAGACACACAACGGACCACTCCCCGCAGTCTTTCAAAACATTCAAACAGAAACATTTTGGTTAATTATGTTATTTTTGCGGTTAGTTACTGTATTCATATTCGTGCGAATCAGTTACGCCAACAAAAACACCAGCACGACGACTCCGCGGCTGACGAAATTTATAATGTCGTTTATATCACTTAACGGCGTTAACCTAAAAATGAAATAAATTCCATAACCTCGACTAGACTGATGACATTTCTATTTCCTGAGCAGCCTAGCTGAAGATGAGACTTGATGGAATCTCCTTATCGGATACGCTACTCGGTGAGTTGATAATTAATACAAATGATCTGTCATTAGTCTTTACTGTTTTCCTTATCAATTTTTATGTGACGTGAACCTCATTGGTCGTGTCAGATTTTATGCTATGCACCATAAATTTGGACAACTTTGATTAGATTAAATTGATGATTGACGCTTAGTTGTTAATTGAACAGCGGGAGGTTACGCGTTAGCCCAAATTTAGACTCGGCCTAATGACCGGAACTGTTCGATCAGTGCTATATAATTTGATTTGAGCGTCAGAAAAGTCTGAAAAATTGGAACAACTATTAATCTTCTAACAAGGAAAAGATTGACTCACCCGAAGTGAGGTCATAAGATGAACATTTTTGGTGGCTTGACACTTGGTAAGTATATCTCGAAAGAAAATCGAAGAATTGATTTAAAAATAGTTCAACAAGATCAGGGGTTTGTGTTTCTGACAGGTGTCAAATATGATTGAATAATACAGGTTGCTTTTCACAAACCAGTCGTATAAAGACGTTCAAATCTTTGACAGCTTGTCGTATTTGTGTGTAACCTATTGCTCAAATCAAAAAGAGAATTAAAGGTAAACGGGGGTCCTTCTTCATTTCGAAAAAAAATAAGGTCCAATGATGTCACCATGACACAAACCGCACCAACAGTCAAGGTTGATCACTTGCTTGTTGACACAGTCGTTGGGCAAAAATCTTCTCATCGCCTCATCGCTCATTGATATTTTGGCCAAGATCCGGACCTCTGGCTAACATTTTCAGCGCCCAATCAGTGAGCTCACGACGTCAATATTGATCGCTATGGCGGCTATGTTTTTTCCATTTCGCACCAATCTCTGTCTGGTTGGTGGCTTAAGGTCCAAATAAGTGTTCTCACACTCAAACTTTTCTACGGTGCGATGAATTTCCTGCATACTTAAGCCATGATGACCACCGATCTCACAACGAAATTCACGCTGCGTATTTACAACCGAGCTGGAATTTCGATGACAGTTTTTAATAATTTACTTAATACAGTGTGGGCCAAATACAAATTTCTTTTTAAACATTTTTTTTGATAAACAAAAGTAAATTTTTTCCATGTATTATCACTTGATTAGTAAGAACAAACATTCCCATGAATTATAAAATACAACGTCGTTCAAGTGGGTGTGTCGGCTGGCGTCGCAGTAGCGCATTCTGTCACCCTAATTTTCAAAGACCTTGTTGATGGCTTTTGGCTGTAGCTCACGGATTGCTTGGATGATATTGGCCTTAAGTGCTGGAATCGTTTCCCAATTGTTGGCATAACATCGGTCTTTCACGGTTCCCCACAAAAAAAAAACTCCAAGGGGTTCAAACCGCGGCAGCCAATTGACATCGCCAAGACGGCTGATAACACTATTTGGGAATTTGGTGCGCAAAAGATTGATTGTGACATAGCGCGCCATCTTGCATAAACCAGAGGTCGTCCAAATCCATGTCTGCAATTTCAGTAAAAAAAAACAGTCGGTTAACATGGCTCTGTAACGCCCACCGTTGACTGAAACGTTGTTCCCAGCCTCATTTTCGAAGAAAAATGGTCCAAAGATGCCACCACTCCACAATCCGCACCGAACTGTCACTTTCTCTCCGTGCGAAAAAAAGAACGCAAACAGCAAGATTTATTCCATCATTTCCAATCACATCGCTTTTGATATGAAAATAAGAGCAAATTTTATTGGAAGTAGCTTAACGCCTTTAAATCGGAATAATGCCAAACGGGGTTTTTGGTCTTACTTCTTAAATGAAATAATAGCAAATTTTTAGAATTTTGTATTATTTCATTTAGCATTATTTCACGTCACTTGTCGTCTACAATGAACTTATTTTTAGTCTCTCCTTTCGTCTCGACGACCACTTTAGCACAGCAATTATGGCAACTCGTGAAACACTGTCCTGGCTTAGGTAATACGAACGTAATACCCGATCTTAGTGTTTTCATAGACAGACAAGAAGCCATAAAAGCCGTGGAACTAGAATCTGTAAATTCTGAAGTAGTATCAATTTATCGCTCATCTTTTTACATGTCATAAAGACGACTGTAAATCAGACGAACTTGTCAGGCATACTACCAAATTGCGTCTATCAACAAAACGTAGCTACTCGCAGACTCTTGCTTTGGGAAACCGCAACTCAAAAGACGAATAAAATATTGGTAACTGCCATCATGTCTGATACTTCGAGACTGATCGGGCGTAAACTAGATCCAAAGTGTTCCAAAAACTTTCTTTCTTTCTCGTAAAAGGCAAAAATTGTCATTATGTTAGGTGTCATCACAAAACAATGCCTCAAACTCGTGAAAGTCAGAAGACTCGGTATGACTTGGACAGAAGCTGTGTAGATAAATGTATACTTACATGTCCGGTTCGGGCATGACTTAGACACCTGCACTCGGGAGTCTACTTCTTCGACAATATATTTGACCTCAGCGGGGCGTCTATCAGAAGTCTACTTCACTACATGGGAAGCTTCAAATGGTTTCGCACGAGTGGATAAGTGGATTAACTTTTTGCTGATCCGGTTCCAAAATGCAATTTTGAAAGTTTTCCTGTTATTTTAAAATATCGACAGTGGGTAATCCAGTTGACACCGTTGAAGAGAATGGATTTGATAACATCACCAATGAACCACTGCCAAATATTCCTTAAACAATACTGAGACCAACCGGTTTCTATAAATTAATATGTTTTAATAAAAAAATATGACCTTTGAAATACATAAATTTAAAATAAAATTGGATTAAAGAACTTTAAAAAATGTGTGACATTTTTCCAAACGTCTGTGACATTTTGCGTTGATTGTAGTACAGATTTGAAGCTGTCAGTTTTAGAATCGGTAACACTCATTAATTTAATACTTTATCTTTGTCGAGTGTTATTTCTTGCTCGTGTCATAACGTTATACACAAAATTATATAATAAACTAGATTTTGAATTATGAAGTGTTTTTTCCAATTGTGCTCAATTATGCACATTTGAATACAATTTGTATCATGAAATGAAAAGATTTCTTTTAACTCAAAGTATTGCAGGAAGCTGTGGCTTTCATTTTTGGAGGAGGAAAATTCGATTTGGAGATGTTTAGTTAAGAAAGTACAAAAAAACAAACGAACTAAGTCTTGTGCAGATCTCCGAAATGCAATGGAGATGGAGAAATGTTTGCCTTAATTATTTTCACTACGAACATAAACATATGCCAATCAGAATAAAAGACTTGGATTCAGTTTAAATGGATCGCTAATAATGGGCTTTATTGGATTGTGAATTTCAAATCGTTGACATAACCATGCAGACACAACCGTCTACACTAAGCCGCTGTCTTCGAACTTCTACTCCCACCTCTTCTACTATACGGGGTAGGGGTATGGAGGAAATCGCTCGAAAAGATTACGCTCTGAAACAGCATGGAAGTTTCCAACGTCTTACGTGCATAGGAACTACTGCGGCACTAAGAACAATGTCAACAGCGTCTTTAAGCTTGACCTTACACTTACCTTATGTCAGCTTGTTCGTCAGGAGTGACGTTCACAAGATGGCACTTAGATTAAAAGGGCAATTAGTTTAAGGTTCAGATATTTTAGTAGTAACCGCTGTGACATAGTAAGTAAGTGCTTAGGTTCCTATGCACTAGACTTTCAGTGTAGGTTAAATTCCCAGCAGATACATCACTTTTCAAATTCCATGGGTCCATTTCTTTCGAGTCACTGACAATGCTCAAAGAGTGTAACTGTCTAGAAATACTTCTCAACCTCTCCGTTCGGAGTCTGCATTAAACTGTAGATCACCCTCACTCGTGGCAGAACAAATGCATGTACTACACGAGTGGTCGCTGTAGAAACTAGGCCCAACTCCACCACGGACTGTAGGGCCAAACAATTATTAAATACTTGTATATACCCAGAGAGCACTGTAGCATGCTTACCGAGCTCATTTCTTAATTAGTACATCGATTCGCATGTTGTGTGGCACATAAACACACGGACCATAAACCACATAAAACAAATTAATTTTTCGGATGCGATGACAGCTCTAGTATAGCCTGAGATTGCTCATCGGACCAAATACAGCAGATGTGTTTATTAACACACCCATTCAAGCAGAAATGAGCTTCGTCTCTGAAAACTGTGTCTTAAGACTAAAATATTAAATCTATATTTCTTACCTCGATACTCATTACAGTCTTATTTGTTTATTTGCGTCGGTGTCATATGTATGTACATTGCCTGTGTAAGTGCAGCTACATTGTCTTTTTAGCTGGGTGCTTCCGCGAATTGTTTCTGAGAGGAATCATTCAGCGATCAATAAAACATTTCCGCAAGAAAGTACTTTTGACTAAAAAAATACATTAATATTACTTATTAGTTATCCGAAGCACTGAATGTTATACCCCCTCCACTTAACTTGTTAGATTTAAAACACTTCACTTAACCACGCTACAGGTCATTCCACCATTCTTGATAACCTCGAGTTTCTATCGCACGACACTGATCTCCTACTTCCTTATCTCCCCTTTAAGAAAAACTTCTCTACCTGCATACCTCCCAGGCCTGACTGGAAGTCTGATAATCAGACGCTGAACGGTCTTATGCATATTTTCACAGATGGATCCAAGACGGACGAGAGTGAGATTAAGTGTCTGCTCCAAGGATCTCGATTTTAGCATATCCCTCAACCAATCAAAACATTGTAGTGCATTCCAGGCTGAGACGGTGGCAATAAAAGAAACCCTGTCTTGGCTCAAGAACAACGTGATATCCAGAAAGACATCACCATCTGTTCAGATAGCCAGGCACCAATCAAGTCCCTGAGCTCGGTCACTTTCTTCTCACTCGAATTGCCGCCTATCTCTTAACGAGATGGCCGTTTTAATATTCACCTCATGTGGGTACGGGACATAATGACATTCCAGGAAATTGTGAAACCGACGATCTCGCCAGGCGTGGAACGGTCTCCACAAACCTTCCTAGTAGAGAACCTCCGCCCATGCAATTCGCTACAGCTAAACTGTTTTTTAAAGAATCATACAAATTTGGCCTACACTCGATTTAAAACGTTCACTCTATCTTATTAGAATGAACAGGTCATCTCTAAGGACTCTCATCGGCATTATCACAGGACACTGTGCCATTGGCACACACGCCTTAAGAATGGGACTCCCTCATAACGACTTCTGCATTACGAGGTAGCGCTCTATCCTCCCGCAGGAAAATCATTTAGCACCCAGAGTAAAACACAGCGGAATTATGATATGCGGATGTGTGTTTGCTTCAGGCATAGAAAACTTTTATTGATGCTGAAATATAAGGCCAGGTGGGAAAATATTGGAGACTAAGTGAATGCTATAATTTTTTCCGAGATAATGACCCCAAACATACGGCTTTTAATACAATGCTTTGGTTATTGTACAATTGTCCTAAATGTCCTCAAAACACCCGCACAATTCCCGGATCAAAGCATAGTTTTAGCAACAATAATAAACTAAAAGTAGCCTTAAAGGACGAATAGTCAAGTACTAAATTGGAGTACACAGGGACATTGGTACTCGTAAATACTATACCAAACTGCTTAAGAAAAGTCATGCGACGAAGAGGTGGACCAAAAAAAATATTGAATATAATTTATCTTGTTTTTCTACAATTTTTTGTAGAATACTTTTTGCTAAAATTAAAAAAATTTAATTAAGTAATAGACAAATAAATCTTTCATTGGTCTTGGAGTCATTCGTGAAGATTCGACTACATTCCTTTCCTAGCTCAGATACTGGCCAAAGCCAGTCTTGGGTGCAGGGAAAGTCGGCTTTGTATATTCGTCCCAGCTGGAGTAGATACCGGTGTCCGTGTGTCAGATGACATATCCAGAAGACTGAGGTCAAAGGAAATGCTGTGCGCAAGATCCATCGAGACTCCAATGCAAGTTGTACCAGAGACCACTTCTTTTTAAACGGAAGATGACCTTGAGTGTGCACCTCATGATATGGATATCGAGGGGAGAGATTCAACAGTGAGTCAAGAGCAGAGCCAGGCGTACTAGAGAAGGTTCTATGCAGCCGAGATAGACCGTTCTTTATCATATTATTACTCCTAAGTAGTATTAATATATTTTTCAATCAAGAGCGCTTCCTTGTATCCTCGAATACTTTTTTGATCGCTGTAACTGCTGTAACTGCTAATTCATCTCCGTTGACCAATCAATGTATCCTATGTGTTGTGTTGGTGGTCCCTGCATCCCTTAGAACCCAAAGAGATCACTTCTTTTATGATCTTCTTGAAATAGCAGATTTATAAGAATAACCGGACCACAGAGTAAATGACGCACGAAGTTAAGGAAAGCGATCAGTTTCCAGCTTTGGCCTCACAATGGGTCCACTTAGGGCAGGCGCATAACCAACTGCGCCATCTAGCTACTGGGACCTAGGTTAGGTGTGACTTTCTTCGCGCTTACCCACCAACCTAATCAAACCTAATCATCATTTTCGACCGAACTTATCTTGAAAACTATGAATTTGAACGAATAAAAAAAAACGTTTACATTCACCGCACACACAAACAATTTCGGAAGAAAAATGTATTCTAAGGTCGTGGGACTACGAGTAAATAAATATTTTAACAACAAACGTAATTCCCCATGCTGTTCACAATAAAAACTTGACATTGACTCTTCAAGTTTTACTATTAATAGCTGTCAAAAATATTTCGCTCTCATATTTTTTAATTGCACGAACGACTTGACTTCCACTGACACCGAATTTGCATAATAAACCTTGCTGTGGAGCAGAGTGATATTCCCTTTTTAACTTTCAGACACGATATAAGTTAGGAAATGTCAATCACGTTCCCAAAAGCGATTTATTAAAATATGATAATTAAGTGGGGCTGAGGCAAGCTGTAGGAAACTCGTTCGAACTTGAGCGTTCTTGCGACCTGCTGCTTGGCGTTTGTACACACAAACGGTTGTGTACTTAACAAATTTTAATCTCAGTTAAATCGGCTTGTAAAAACAGAAGTTAAGGTGAAGTCCACATCTCGCCTGTCAGAGATCCTGCAATAAATCCACTCAGCAGAATGCTAATCCAACCTGTTGTCATTAACACAAACTCGACATAAATACTTCACACTGCACAAGTTGTCGCTAATGAGTGTTTTATTTTTGCTTAAATTAACATACTCGGGGACGCTGATGCAAGCAGAATTTTCGATTAGCGGTAGTTGAGAGATGAGTTCGAATTCTTTGATTGATTACCGTTAATGTCAGCTTCCATCGTCTTTATGTGACTCTCTTAACGTGTGTCAGATGTGCATACATAACCGCGAACGTCATAAGTTTGTGAAAGCAATAGGAAATTAATAAATTTGTTGTGGTCTAAATGAGAGGACATCTTCAAATATCGGGTCTGGTTTCTGTCGTGTTTATCACCGAAGATGGCTTTAAATCTTAACAATACAAGAACATAAACAACCGTGGACACACGTTTGAAAGGTAAAGGCTTAAGATTGAAATCGTGTGTAAGAATATTTTGTTTTTGTAGTCGCCTTGAAATTTGAGAAAAATAATGATAAGTGTTACTTTATTTGTCAATCTTAAAATTTTACCTACGGTAAGGGGTAAAATGTGTTCCGGCAGCACTGAGGGGTTCCACAACTTATCTGATCTGAATGTTGATGCCAAAGATATGCTTCCTCTTTACTATATAGTCGAGGTTGGGCCTCAACTAACAAGCTTCTCCAGCCGACAAGATCCTTTTGTGGCGCACCGGTCGACCTTCCAACCCGATTGCAGCCCTGGGTGAAGTGTTCCCACCAAAAGTCCTCTCAACTCGACTTCTCCCCTGGGGGGAAGGGGTTCCCACAAGACTGGCCAAAAACAATTTAAAAAGAACTCAAAAAGTCGGTGTATCGACCAGGTTGTTGATGAACGGCTTTAGGCGTTCACACAATAAGGCAGATAAGATCTTGTATGCAACGTTCAGAAGACTGACGCCTCTATAGTTGGCGCAATTCTGAGGGTTTCCTTTTTTGTGGATCAGGCAAACAATTCTGAGGTTCCATTCATCGTTCGGGCATCCATAATACTGGAGGAGTACCTTGCGTCGACAGCAATGTGATCCATCTGGTTGACGTTTGATTTATCAGGAGATCCTCATGTTCCTTTGTGAATAATGAGATGTGGGAACCGTGTAATGGCTACTACAACATTTCACCCCGCAGCAAAGTCGATCAACCTAAATCCATTATCGGAGGTGGTGTCGTGTAGGCTGTGCTTCCCGACCGTACTACTAAAGACACTCTCTATTCCTAGTTTTGTGTTAAAATCACCTAGGACAATTTTAATGTCATAGCTAGGGCCCTGCTCGTATGTCTTGTCCAAGAGCTCATAGAAACTGTCTTTGGTGTTGTCGTCTTTCTCCTTTGTGGGGGCATGTGTACATATAAGGCTTGTGTTCGCGAATTTAGCCTTGATGCGAATTGTCGTAAGGCGCTCGTTCCCACACCTGAACGATAAGACTGTAGCGCCTAAACTTTTGATGAATCCACATCCAAACAAGTGTTGCTTTTTTACCTGTGGCAATCTTGTTTTACTTCTTAGAGCGTTACAGTCCGATGTGGACCTGGGCCTCACTCAACATGCCTCTCCAGCCAGCACGATCTTTCGCCAGCTGTTTCCAGTTTCGCACACCAAGCCGGCCGAGGTTTCCCTCGAATTGTGTGCGCCACCTTGTACGTGGACGTCCTCTGTTACGTTGTCCCACAGGCTCAAAGTCGAAGACTCTTCGGGCCGCAAACTCTCCGGACCTGTAGCAATCACCGTAGTATATATCATCCTCTTTTTGCCCGACGCATCCGTATTGTACCGTATCGTATCCATCGTACTTCTTGGATGGCGTTGATATCAAATAATAATAATGGCGGCGCTACAGTCCGAGGTGGACCTGAGCCTAGCTTCTCAGCAACCACTCGTGTTGTGCGTGATATTGTTCTCTCATGAGTGGAGGAGACCTATAGTTTAATGCCGACTCCGAACGGCGATTTTGAGAAGCTTTTTCTAGGCTGTTATACTCTTTGAGCATTGTCAGTGACTCGAAAGAGATGGAGCCGTGAAAAAATGTTTAGGTGATTTTTCGGGAATCGAACCGACAACACCGAACCAAGCGTAGGAGTCGACGTACCTATCCACTACGCCACGGCGTCAACGGCGTTGATATCTGCTTTGTAGCATTCTAGGGCTTCCACTAATTGTTCGGTTGCACGTAGCCTATAAAAGGACCTTGCATTCAACGTACATATCCGAAGACCGTCCTTATTTCATTTGCAAGTTTCGTCATCAGAAATTCCATCCGTTTCCGAGGCTTGTTGTTGGTTCGTAACTTCATTTTTTTAGTGTGAAGTGAGGCAGTTACCTCAACGGCACAACTCCCAACCTGGAGGACCAGTTTCTTTTTTGTAATCCCTAAAACTAGAGGTCGAACTTAAAAGTTTAGCAAGTTGAGTTCGGGTGAACTTCAACCAGTATCCGATGGCTACTACTTGGAGGTAAAATAAGCACAATTGAAGTATACGAAAAGTAACAATCACTGGGCATCGCCAGGTTGACGCCAATCAGTGTACACGATTCCTACAACATCCAACCATTCATTTACGTGATCCAATAGATACAGCAAGCAATCATCTTAGCTTGCGTAGCTGAGGTATTTTCCTCAGAGCTATGTAGCAAGCCAGTCGCAGTTGTTAAAAATATTTAACTGCATCCGCCCTGATTTCCGTTAAGAGTCTATCCATGAAGATGACCATCTCTCCTCCCTCATCACCGTAAGTTTTTTTTTAACCTTCCGGTAACATGCAATCTAGTTATTCCATCCATATTCAGCTCCCTAATCTCGTCATTTATACGACGTCCACACTTCTGCTATCTCTCATTCAAATGCCTGATATTTCATATCACAGGGATAACAACAATCAGATTGCGGTTAAACTTTAGTGACTTAATTTGATTGTTGTGTATACTCGTAAATACATGCAGATGTCCTCTTTTTATATCGCCTCCACTGACACACATTTAGTGGACTTTGTTACAGTGAGGCGTTTTAGAAAAGTCCAATTAATCGGCGAATCCAATCGAACCGAAACCGAAAGTGGTTTCTTCAACTTCAACTTGAATTCCTTGAATTAATTTCGCGTCGAATGGAGATTAACATACTGATGAATACAGAAAAAAAAGAATAGTTTCGCAAAAGAATGCAGCGTTAAGTTTTCGATGTCAAGTTTATTTGCCAGTTTAACACTGTTTTTATTATTTCTATTGTGTGAGAATTGGTCGGTAAGGCGGCTTTTACACACGGCAACTCACACAGTGCAATTTGAAGGAAATGTAAACAAGGAAATGGAACACGAAGCAAGTATGAAAAGTGGTGGTAGAACATTACGTAAATAATCTGTAATGGCTGAAACACAACAGTGCGTTGCGCTAGCCGACTTCATGTTACGGAAGGTGTGCGTTGACGCACTGCGTTAATCAGCTGTTCCCTCTCTCTCTCAAATACGAAATAAAAAATATTCCGTCAGCTGTTTTAATTTCTGAAATGTCAAATCAAAAAATATTCTGGCCAATCAATTGAACGTTAAAGAAATTAATTGCAGAAAATGAATGTCTAGAAAGTTAAAAAAATTAAAAAAGTGCTTCTTGTTGCTAATTTGGCGTATTCATGCTTCCACGGATTTCAAACTAGTTTTGTCGTTAAAATAATTTTAGCCGGCTGTTTTCATATCTCATATGTCAGTTGCAACAAAATGTTTTCAATTTAGGAAGCATTTCTCAATTTCGTTCTCACAGCGCATCCCTCTGTCAAAAAAATATCCAACATGTTGAATGACGTGCGTTGGGATAACGTTTTACGTTTTATTACGATCCTGTCATCTCTCTCATTTTTCACTTACGTAGGTCGACGCAGTATTTCGAGCATGTCCATTGAATTGAGTGCGTTGAAAGACAACGCTTACGCACTGTTGTGTTTCAGCCATAAGTGTGTGTTTGCATGCGACGGGAAATACGCAACTTCCTGGATGTGGAACACCCGAATCGGATCATTTGCAGCATGTTTTCACTTAGTAATGTTCTACACAGAATTAGCTAATGTTCCCTTTTGAATTCATTTTTAAGGGATAAATGGATAAAAAGTTAATTTTAGATGATTACGCAGCATGCTTTAAGTGTTACTCGATCAAAATCATCAGAAATTTGCCGAAAATGTATGATGACTTTCTCGTCCTGTTCTTATATCTTCTTCTTCTTAGGGTGCTACACTCCGAGGTGGACCTGGGCCTCACCCAATATGCCTCACCACGATCTCTCGCCAGCTGTCTCCACTTTCGCACACCAAGCCGGTCGAGGTCCCTAGAGTTAACTTGGTCTTCCGAGAGAGGGCTCTATTATTCAATTGCCTTTTGAGCCCAAAAGAAAAACAGCGGTTGGCAAGAGTTATTCTGCGCTTGATCTCGGTACTGATGTTGTTTGTACTGTTTACTGCGGAGCCGAGGTAGACGAAGTCCTTAATTACCTCAAACTTATAGCTGCCTATGGTGACGTTCTGGCCAAGTCATCGATGTTATGCGTCCTTTCTCGATGACAGCATATACTTGGTTTTGCCCTCGTTTACCGCCAGACCCATTTCAACTGCTTCCATTTCAATGCCAGCGAACGCATCATTGACGGCTCGCTGTGTTCGTCCAATCACGTCAATGTAATCCGCCTAAACTAGCAGTTGAACAGACTTTTGGAAGATCGTGTCTCTTGTGTTGCTTGTGAGCTTTGCACGATCTTCTAAAAAAATCACATGACAGCGCGTCGCCTTGTCTAAAACCTTTTTTGACATTGAAGGTCTCGGTGAGTTCGTTACCGACCTTAATGGAGCAGCGAGAGTTCTCCATCGTCATCCTGCTCAGTCTGACGAGTTTGACAGGAATGTCAAAACTAGACATGGCGCTGTATAGCTCGTCTCTATGCACGTTGTCATATGCGGGCTTGAAATTGACAAATAGGTGGTGTATGTCGATCTGCATTTCTTGGGTTTTCTCCAGGATCTGCCGCAGTGTAAAGATTTTATGATGAACTATCAAGCAATTTAAAATATCGTCCATGGAAACTCAAACATTTCCCACTGATTATTTGCCAGAAGATGATATCACAAATGTCGCTTCAGGAGAACCAAACAATGCGCTATGAAATCTTACCTTATTTAGCTTCTCCAATCAATTTCCTATCCATTCTGACGTCTCATATTCTTCAATTTGTCTTAATTAACGGGAAAATCTTTTCACAAAACTTTATCCACTTCGATGAATATTAGTTCATTGTCAATTGTAGTATTATTGTACTGTACTTATTATCATGCAATGTGTCTTTTTTTGAAGTCGCGTGTGATCGATGGGACATCACTCCTACATCACGTTCATAAATGCAAATATTGGCCTTACTTTTAAACGTCAAAAGTTAATTTGAGCATCATTTCGCGAACCAGATGCGCAAACTTCAAACAAATGCGCATCTTTAGAATAGTTGATTGACGTGGGCATCACCATAAAGTACCGCCAAATGAACAGTGATACCGCATCACTGTTGGACGCTTCCGAACTAAGCCTTTATGTTTAAACAGAAATTTCAAGGCAAACGTATGGGACTGAATGTGAAATGCTAATGATAAAAGAAGTTAGTTCAGCCAAATGATTTTCATGACGTCCGAGTTGAACTCATTAAAGTCGTTTGAAACACAAGAATTATTGTTTATCTAGCATTGGTTGCTTTGCATGCAAATTGAGTGAATTATTTTAGAAAATGTTTTCCATTATTTGACGAGAAAAAATCAAAGATATGTGAAATATTTTAAAATGCAATCGGCGTATCTGGGCGCCGTGGCCGTGTGGGTTCGTGCGTCGACCCATGCGCATTCGACTTTCACAGTCTAGGTTCGAATCCAAGTTCAGACAAACAATTTTTCAAAAAAAAAATTGTTCACGGCTCCACCTCTTTCGAGTCACTGACAATGCTCAAAGAGTATAACTGTCTAGAAAAAGCTTTTCAATCTCGCCGTTCGGAGTCGGCATTAAACTGTAGGTCCCCTCCGCTCGTGACAGAACAATAGCACGCACAACACGAGTGGTTGCTGAGAAGCTAGGCCCAGGTCCACCTCGGACTGTAGCGCCGCCATTATTATTATAATCGGCGTATCTTTCCAATAATAAACTGAAGCGTATTAAAACTCATCGCCGGCTGTACAACGATGATCCTAATGTACATAATGTCAAATGAAATAATTAAATCAAAATAAAAACAAAAAAAATCAAGTATGAAAAATGTCAAAGCAATCAAGTGATAATTAAACGTAAATGGTAATAAATCGGAAACTATGAAAATGCAATCGGAATCATTGAGGATGTTAATAGATATACAGAGAAAAATAGAAAAATGTCGGAAATGTCTAGGCAATCAGTGAAGAATTTTTGAAGACTTGAGATTTTTACAGTCCCTGGCCATATTTTTAGACGCACTGTAGAATTTTTATAATTATTAGATTATACGCAATATTTTTGACTTTTAACATTACGGAAACTAAGATCGCTGCCGAGATGAGATTTCTTCGTGATGTTGTGGGAATTACTCGCCAGGATAGCGTGAGAAACACAGCAGTGGATGAGGAACTTAATGTTGGGCAGCTGCTTCTTCGAACGGAAACGGCTGTACTTCTACGGTTTTGTCAAGTGGCACAAACGTCCCCATTTTCTCGAGTTCCGAGACCTGCCTTGAATGCGATTCCATCAGGTAGGCGACCGCTTGGCAGACCCAGGACGAGATGGTTGGACCAAGTCCAAGCGCTTGGGCATGGGCATTGATGGCGGAGGATCGAGTGGCCTGGAGATGTCTCGTGCGTGCGTTGCCGCCGCGACCCTTTTAGTGGAACATGCGGGTCACCGAAGATGAGATGAGATGAGAAATTTGTTTTGTGGTTTTATTTTCTTTATGTTTTTAATTTGACATGTTGCAGTATACATGCATAATGTCAAAGTATGGTAACAGATCGTAAACAAGTACAGACTTCTTTCAGTTAGCGTCAAAAGTGAGTGAACATTCAGTTATCTGCTGAAGTTTTATCCACTAAATTAATATTCACCGGAATGAGGTAGAGCAGACATGGATATATCAAATTAAAGCTCAAAAGTCATACTTTGAAATATGGTAAATAACATTTAACATAAGTGTATATTTAAAACAATTAATTGAATTTCAAAGAGAAAAGTGCTAAAAACAGCATTAAAAAGTGAGTGTATATATGGTTGTGTCAGTGACTGTAAGACATAAAGGCTCGATTCTGTTAAACATTTGTGTGAAAATTAAGACCAGCATATACAAAGTACAATTTTGGCTCAATAAGATACTGTTTTCTAAAGAGATGTGTTCACTCACTTTTGACGCCTGTTTTTAACCCTTTTTTTCGTTTGAACTAAATAAACTTCTTTATATTTAATAGTAATAATAATGGCGGCGCTACAGTCCGGGGTGGACCTGGGCCCAGCTTCTCAGCAACCACTCGTGTTGTGCGTGCTATTGTTCTCTCACGAGTGGAGGGGACCTACAGTTTAATGCCGACTCCGAACGGCGAGATTGAGAAACTTTTTCAGCATTAAGGACATTCATCGGTGCCTAACAACGTAAAAATGTCAATAGGATGAGTCACTCAAAGAATAACTTGTTGAAGATGCAGAGATTATGAGGAAGAGGAGGCTATTATTGTATAGCCCATCTTCTCTACACATGCAGCGTCCTGTTGATATGCAGGGAAACCCAACTGGGGGCATACATCTTTTATATCTTTTTTTAAAAATACTTCTCCTAGTTTCCCTTAAAATTGAGCATTTGCCTAAGAAATGCATGACATCTTCTCTTTCTCTCCGATTACACATGCTACATACTAGCGGAAGGTCATCTCTATGGGGAACGTAAAGTCTCAGGAGTTCTTCACGCAGTTTGAACATTGTTGAAATTTCCTGGATACTGTGCGTGTCTTTGAAATAATTTCTTCTCTCTATGTTGTGATTGAGACGGTTGTACGTACTTCGACGTGATGAGGACGCAGCTTCTTCTAGGAATTTCTTTCTGGCACCTTCATCTACTTCCTTTATTAGCAGGTTGAGTTAATTTTCGAAATGTTGGCTTTCAACGTTCAGCTCCATTCGGAAGTCTTGCGCTAATTCTAGCCACTCTTCGTACCATGCAGTCTTAGTCCGAATTGTATGCAGAGCCAATATTTTTGGAAGCCGGTTATCTCTCATTTTCATCACCCGTAGTATGTAATTGACCTGCATCTTAAGAGTTTTTACAAATAGTGGAATCAATCCCATTTCCAACATAAGCATGTAGTCAAAGCTTGACTATAATCTGAATTCAGCTACTCGCACTTACCATAACCTAACTTCTTTCGGAATGTAATAATTCGTCGTTTTTATACCAAATTAAACCAAGTAATCTTAACTGACTTTTTTAAAAATAAAAATAAATGCACCTTATATACTTTATGTGCCGGCTTCTGACAGACTGGACGGAAACACTTTCTTAGGGCTTGAAAACTGCAACACGTTAAAACACAGAAGCAGACTGAAAATATAGACATCATTAAATTAGTCGATAAGTACGTTGGCCATACATGTATGTAAATTATTATTTTAATCGAAGAGTTAAACTTGAATCGGATAAAAAAAATATAGTCTCGATCGAGTTTAAATGAAAAACGTGGGTCAGAAACCCGTTTAAACACTTAATTTGGAGTTCCTCTTGTAAGCAGTGTCAATAAAGGTCAATGATTTCGTGACATTTGAATATAGTGACTGACGTAGCCAATAAATTATTCTCTTTTGAAGTTAAGCGTCTTTTGACAAATCAAATTCAAGCTTTTGTAATCTGATATATTAATAAGTATTTACGTGGGATACGTTTGTTTCGGATGAGGAATGCGCTTCGCTTATAATTTTGAGGCAACAGTGGTTTTGTTTCCCTTGAGCTAGATTCAATTTTTTAAGTGAATTATGTATAAATGGCATGTTCCAAATGTGTGACAAGTCTACCTCTAATAAATAATATTCCTAAGATAAAGGTTTTTGTGGTGGCAGTGACGTAGTGAGTGGGTGCTTCTACTTCTATATCGAAGGTCAGTGGATTAAATCCCGATCAACACATAAACTTTCAGTTTTACGGCACCACCTCTCTCGAATCACAGACGATGCTCAAAGATTATAATTGTCAAGGACAGGTTTTCAAACTTGGTTGTTCGAGTAGACTTAAAACTATATGCCCGCTCCACTCATGAGAAAACAATATAACTCATAAGCTCAATGATTATTAGAGAAGGCACAAGTACACTTCGAACTGTAGCTCCACACAAAGTAGGAGAGAATAAATGTTCGTCACTTCCTAAGCGTAATGTGACTCTTTACCCATTAATGTTTCCGATAGTGGCCTGTATTAGGAATCAGAGCAGATTTTGTGAATTAAGCCCAAGCGAAATAAGACCAATGTTAAAATGTGTCATTATTAAAAATCTATTCCTCGTAGTTTGGTTCTAAAATCGATTTAACGAAGAAGACATTATATACAAAGAACTAATCTTACAAATCTTTAGTTCACATTGCCCTAGAGAAGCTCAAGTTTGATGCTCAAGTTTGCAGCCTAAGGGTAGCTCTAAACGATGAACATGCTCGCCGAACTTGCTCGTGCTCGCCGCATTTTTGTCGTGTATGGGCTGGTTCGCGAGCAAACCTTATTTTTGCTGTGAACGTCGCCGAGTGCATATCGCGGATTAAGCACAATATCAACAGTCATCAACCACTTGCGCTTCCCTATCACACATGTTAAAGGTTTGAAGAAAAAGCACGAAATGAATGTTCGCCGTGTAGGGGATAACGCAAACGAGCAAGTTCGCCGAGCATGTTCGTCGTTTAGGGCTATCTTAAAACAAATGGTTTCAGACTAATTAGTTACGGGCCTTTGCTGGAGTCCGTTTTTTCATTGCCTTCGATCCCCACGTGTCGGTTTATTCAACTCATTGTATTGCGCACACACTCTAAAGCCAACAGTGTATTATGGTCGGCTTGCTTCATGCGCCTGATCACACACTGATTGTCCAATAGGATGAATACGTTGAGAACACTTTTCCCGCTACTTGAACTTAATTATGATGATCCAATGGATACAGCTAAGGAATTATTAATTATACTGATACACTGAGGCATTTTTCCACGGTGCTTTTGGATTCCAGATCCTCAGAGATAATGGCTGCACCCTGCGTTTTAACATTTATCCAGCCGTGAAGATGTATGTCCAGTCTCCTTTTCTGGAAATGATCCGTTATCAATGTGGGTTTTTTGGAACATTTTAATAACAACTGTCAATTATTCCGTTCCTTAGCATGTTCTGTGAGTCTAATTGTAGCAAACAAAACACTAAAAACTATAAACACTTCCATTGCGGCGCTTGATGTAGCTCAGAGGATAACCAAACATGCTAGACTTTGGATCTTCTTCCTTCTAAGTAGTTGTCTGACATGGTTCCTGCCATCATACCACCGAATAATAATAATAATAATAATGGCACCGCTACAGTCCGAGGTGGATCTAGGCCTAGCTTCTCAGCAACCACTCGTGCTGCGCGTGCTATTGTTTTCTCACGAGTGGAGAGGACCTACAGTTTAATGCCGACTCCGAACGGCGAGATTGAGAAGCTTTTTCTAGACAGTTATACTCTTTGAGCATTGTCAGTGTCGAAAGAGCTGGAGCCGTGAACAATTTTGAACTTGGATTCGAACCTAGACTGCGAAAGTCTAATGCGCATGGGTCGACGCATGAACCCACACGGCCACGGCGCCCACTACCGAAGCTTAGATAAAAATTGGTGTAACAATCATCGTGTATGAATGCCGACCTTGGTGATATTCCCCACCTATACTTCCAAGTTTGTCTGGTATCTAAGCAAGCACGATCTCCTTTCTGTGGTCACCGTTCCATCACTCGGAGTGCGTTCCTCGTGATATTTGCAGTGACCGTCAAAAACTGCCGCTCAAGTTTGTTAAGGAGAGAATCCTCAATGATATACCGCAGGGTAGGTGATAATACACCTCCCTGTGAACAATCTCTGTTAGCCTTTCCGTCATTTTCGAGGACCCGTTTGAATATTTATCGCCCTATTTTTAAGCATATTGTTCACCCACCATTACTTGACGGTTAACTCTTTTATCCAAGGCACCTTCAATGCCCATTGTTCCAGTCATATCATTGCTATCCCTTCAGTGTTTACTTCAGTGTTTGAAACTTCTCCTCACATCACCTTCAGCACAAACAGGACAAATGATCGCACGCAAGCCCAAGTCCCTCAATTTTCGATATTGTGCCGTAGAACAGAACTGGGAAGATCAAAGTCTTGTGTAAAGTCAATTTTGTCTTTCGGGAGAGAGTTGTAAAACACAATTGCCACAGTTACGTCTGCGATTAATCTTCGTAATGGTGTTGTTGGCGTTGTTTACCGCGTAACCAAGGTATAAGTTAAGGAATCCGTCCCGGGATTCCAGAAAAATATTGCGAACGGGGAGGCAACACCTCCCCCAACCTTTCGACTTACGTTATTTAAACACAATAACTTTTTCTTTATAGCAATTTAATTGATTGCTTCTTCATACAAGTCAAAAATCAGACTGCCTTCAAAACTAAGTTGAATCCCATAGGAAGCCGCTGCTCCAACCATCCAGAATGCAGGCTCATCAGTTTTATGCCGACGCGTGTATCCGGTGCGATGCAATTTGATATTCGGTGATCGTGCGAACAGCGCGACGCAACTTGATCCTCAATGAATGTGTGAACAGATTTGCACCTGAATAAACTAAACCAGCAATTCTCATACAGACTGCTACCCTACATGGGGTTAGGTCCGAATGCGCGATGTTAACTTATACAAAGTCCTTTGCTAATAATTTGCACATGAACTTCAACAAATGTTGTGCGTCCTATCCGAATGAGTTAGTTAGTTTAATGATTTTATTTTCTTATTCAAATCATGTATTAACAATGGCAAAATCAAGAAAGCATGGCAATGCTGTCTGCCAGATTGACAATTTAACACAGATTAACTATTTGAAGCAGGAGTTTTTGGATCAGGGACAATATACTTCGAACCCATGGGCAAATGTACCAGCATCTTTCAGGCGGAAATTTATGCCATGGACAGATGCATTCAGATAAATCTTGAAAGGAAATATACCATTTGCGACATTGCAATAATGTCGGACAGTCGAGTCGCTATTATGGCACTAGACTCCAGAAGCTCAAAGAGTTGAGTAGGAGAAACCGAGCAAAACTCTGCTGGATACCTGGCCATACGGGGATAAAAGACAATGAAATGGCCGAATCCCTGGCAAGGAAAGGAGCATCAGAACTCTTCATAGGCCCTGAACCATTCTGCTCTATAGGAGACCATCTCCTCAGGGGGTATCAGAAGAAGGCCTCTGCAGATTTTGTGGAGAATTTAATGAAATTCCAGAACATATACTAGGATTTTGTGAGGCACTAGCCCACCAAAGAAAAAGATGTCTGGGCAAGTACCTACTATCAGAAAAAGAAATGCAATCACTAGAACCATCTCTCATTTGATCTATTGTGCCCCCATTCAAAACCTATGCACAATAGGAGTCCATTACCCTCAATACAACTCTGAAAAGAACTTTATTTGAGGGGAACTCGTAATTGTGCTAAGGTTGTGAAAGGGGTCTAGTTCTTAAAGATCGCGGTGCAATATATCCTCAACCATAATAATAATAATAATTGGTGTATTGAAAGTATAAAGTGTGTGTTGGAAGTGAAAGCCTGCCGGGATGAGAATTGACAGCTAGTAGTAGATTCGCAGTCGGTACTAAGAATTTGAAAAAAATCATTTCTGCAGATTAGTTAAAAGGACACAAATACCGCTGTGAGGCAGAATGTTCCACTCAACACAACGGACGATGATAGAAGAGAATACCGTCCCCCCGATCTAGACGAAGTCAAGATAGCAATATCGAGACGGAAGTATAACAAAGCCGCTGGTGCAGATAGTCTGCCCGCTGAAATGTTGAAAGCAGCTGGAGATGATCTGGTAGGGCGCATGCTACAGCTCATCTGTAAGATATAGTCGGAGGAAAGCATGCCCTATGAGTGGAATCTCATTATCGTTTGCCCGATCCACAAGAAAGGAGACCCCTTTGACTGCGCCAACTATCGAGGGGTAAGTCTCCTTAACATTGCGTATAAGATCTTCTCTGCCGTTTGAACGCCTGAAACCATTTGTGAACAAACTGATAGGTCCTTATCAGTGTGGTTTCAGGCCAGGGAGGTCCACCATCAATCAAATCTTCACACTGCGGCAGATCCTGGAGAAGACCCAAGAAATGCAAATCGACACACACCATCTATTTGTCGATTTCAGGGCCGCATATGACAGCGTGCATAGAGACGAGCTATACAGCGCCATGTCTAATTTTGACATTCCTGCTAAACTTATCAGACTGAGCAGGATGACGATGGAGAACTCTCGCTGCTACCTCAAGATCGGTAACGAACTCACCGAGACCTACAATGTCAAAAAAGTTTCTAGACAAGGCGACGCGCTTTCATGAGACTTCTTTAACTACGTTCTTGAGAAGATCGTGCGAAACTCACTGGCCAACACAGGAGGCAAGATCTTCCAAAAGTCCGTTCAACTGCTAGCTTACGCAGATGACATTGACGTGATTGGGCGAACACAACGAGCGGTCAATGATGCGTTTGCTGGCATTGAAGCGGAAGCGGCTAAAATGTGTCTGGCGGTAAACGAGGGCAAAACCAAGTATATGCTGGCATCAAAAAAGGACGCACAACATCGATGACTTGGCCAGAACGTCACCATAGGCAGCTATTACTTTGAGGTAGTAAATGCCTTCGTCTAACTTGGCTCCGCAGTAAACAGTACAAAGAACATCAGTACCGAGATCAAGCGCAGAATAACTCTTGCCAACCGCTGTTTTTTTGGGCTCAAAAGGGAAGAGAGAGATCGTGCTGGCTGTAGAGGCATTCTAAGTGAGGCCCAGGTTCACCTCGGACTGTAGCGCCCTAAGAAGAAGAAGAAGTGTTGGAATGCAAATGGAATATCCTTTTAATAAAACCCTCAGCAGTTTTTCTACACTTTCATATTGTTTGTATCCCCATACCTGCGATGCATAGCACTTAATTGATTTCGAAAATAAACTTCAAAAATACGGAACTTACAGCAATGCGCCATACTTCTGTTCACAAAACACTTTTTCCAGGTAGCTCCAATGGCACTCTTGGCCATTGCAAGTTTCTCACTCAGCTGCTTTTCCATACTTAGGTTTTTTGTAAGGCTGACTCCTAGATATCTAAATTCTTTCACGACTTCAATAGGTATTGAATTATAGAACCATCTTTCGTTTTGGGTATTTCTTCTAGCGCCGTTTCTGAAGATCATTATTTTTGATTTGTTGAAGTTGACTTTAAGACTCCAAGTAGTACAGGAGCAGGAGCGATTGAGGCAAGTGAGATAGCACCACTATGTCGTCGGCGTAAAAGGGCCTTTATAGTGGTCCCAGAAAGTCCTCACCTCCACGAATGCAATCCGTCAGATCCTCTATAAAAAGCGCGAATAAAATAGGGTTCAATGCACACCACTGTCGAACGCCCGACTCTGTTTGAAACCATTCTGAAATTTCTTCTCCATTCCAAACTGAGGCCTTAATTTCCTTGTACAGATTTTGTAACACTTTTCCAAACCTTGGAGAAATCCTAAGTCCAAAGAGCTTGTACATAAGCCCACGTCTATCAACCGCATCGAATGCTGCTTTAAAATTGAGGAAGAAGCTGCTTCCCGTTTTAAAGGTTGGATTCTCCTTCACAAATACGGATTTGGATCTCCGTATTTGTGGGATGACAGAACAACTTATTATCGCCAAATCCATTTTAGCTGCTTCCATTTCAACGCCAGTAAAAGCCTCATTAACGGTTTGCTGTTTGATCATTCACGCCAATGTCATCCGCTTATGCTCACAATTATATGGGTTTTTAACTTTCTACTCGTATTACATTTATAAATCGATGACTTTGATTAATTTTGTAACGCCAGCCAGCAGTGCTCGAGGGCCTTGAGCAAAGTAATCAATTTAGCATTAGGTGAATGCGTCTGAAGGCCGCTAATCAAAATCCTCTTCACGGGCGGAGACCAATCGATGCGGTAAAGATGAAACGATGTCCAAACACATGGTATCAGCAACCGCAATCGACTCAATCGAACGAAGCCATTCATTATCTCATCGGGCCGACACAAATAAAAGCAAAAGGTAGCAAAAAAGAACAAAATTTGATTCAAGTAGCTCCTACAATAGTAGTACAACCATTTCTCATTTATTGGCCCTTAAGAAATGAATAACAACTTCGTACATACAATATAACAATAAAGTGAGGTTAACCGTTTAAGTGTTCTTCAGCGTTTTTGCGACAAACTTCTTATCCACGGATTGGGGCTGGGGTGTCCCTTGGTGGGTGAGCCCTGATGTATTCGAGGGACCGGAGGATGGCCTCTGGGATTGGTGGGGGGATTGGCAAATGGGATCCTTGTGGTTGGTATCCGTTCTCATCGGCGACGTAGCTCAATTGGATTGGGACGCCTTCGGGTGAGGTCCATTGGGCACCACCGTTCACAGCGTTGCTGTTTCCGCTCTCTTGGATGGCAATGCCGTTGGTTGTGTCGAAAGCGTAGGCGAAGTTGCCCTCAGCATCGGCTGGGATGTTCTTGAAGTTCTTGATTTCAGCGTTCCTGTCGCTGTCGAGAACGGCAGCAGCGGCTAATCCCAAAAGGACGGTGGCGAGGACCTGCAAAAACGTATGGTGTGCCAATCACTCCGCAGTGGACAGCCTTCAGTTCGAATATACTTACAAGCTTGAACATCTTGAGTTGGTTGGGTTGTTTGAGATGGTATTCCAAGAGAAACGAGGAAGATACTGTTGATGATCTGCAATGATGTTAATGCTTTTATACCCAAAAAACTGACAGGTCCATTAAAGTGATCGAGACAACTTGCAAATACGTACCCATGTTGCTACTGATGCGGCCATTGATGACATTTCTAGTTAAAGCAGCCTTAATGGCTTTTTTACCCAATTAACATTCGAAATGACGTTGGTGTCTATAATCAATGCAGAGATTTAAGGTGCGATTGAAGAATTTTAGTATGGCACCCAATTATATGGGCCTACAGATTCGCTGTGACCTGTTACTCTATAAAAAGTTAAGATCAAACATTAACAGTTATTTGATTGGCTTTATTATCTGGTTAACAATGTTTGACGATGTCCAGCCGTACGAGAATAGATGCTGGGCAATTAATTTAATTTATAAATGCCGGAAGTATGCGTCAAGGACGGTAAGCTTAAACTTGTCTCTTGTCATAAATGGAATTTATAGCACGAGTACTCTTGGTTGACGATAGGATCGGGAGGAAGACATCAAGAGCATCAAGCTCGTACGTCACCGAAAATGCAATTTTTTTCCAATTTGTGATAATGCATTGAAATTTAGGTGCCAGTCGACTCAATCAGTCATTGCGCGTTCAACCGACAGGAGGTGCTTGCGTCTGCAGGGAGATTTTTTTTGAAATGTCATTTTCGTGACGCTCGTTCCGTCTTGTCTTGGTGGTGGCTGGATTGGAAGTGGACGAGTCAGAGGTCTTGAGAAGTAAGGAATTCTTCCAGAACTAAAGTTTTCATTTTTCTTTTCTTATAACGCTGAAGATCGCCACCACATTCTGACGCTGCGGACATGATCACCTCACCTCTAGCAGTTCTGAATTGATTCTCTTTAAGGAATGCGGGGAAGACGAACAACGTGCTTCTGGAATATTTTAAGAAAACGTTACGCTCCGTAACAACAGCCAGTTAATACCACTGACGATCTTATGTCAGAATCGAAAGATACAGATGTTGATCTCAAGGACTTTGCAATCGAGACATCAGGAACTGGAGCCGTTGTCAAAAACCAGAATTCTACCCCATGGCTAACTCGTCAGATAGATAGATAGATAGATAGATAGATAGTAGATAGTCTGCCCGCTGAAATGTTTAAAGGAGCTGGAGATGATCTGGTAGGGCGCATGCACCAGCTCATCTGTAAGATATGGTCGGAGGAAAGCATGTCCGATGAGTGGAATCGTATCAGTATCGTTTGCCCGATCCACAAGAAAGGAGACCCATTTGACTGAGCCAACTATCGAAGAATAAGTCTCCTGAACGTCGCGTACAAGATCTTTTCTGCCATTCTGTGGGAACGCCTGAAACCTTTCGTCAGCAATAGGTCCGTATCAGTGTGGTTTCATGCTAGGGAAGTCCACCATCAATCAAATCTTCACACTGCGGCAGATCCTGGAGAAGACCCAAGAAATGCAAATCGACACACACCATCTATTTGTCAAGCGCAGAATAACTCTTGCCAACCGCTGTTTTTCTTTTGGGCTCAAAAGGCAATTGAGTAGTAGAGTCCTCTCTCGGAAGACCAAGCTGACTCTATACAAGACCTTGATCATCCCAGTCCTGCTGTACGGAGCAGAGGCATGGACAATATCACAAGCGAATGAACATTCTCTTGGCCTTTTCGAGAGAAAAGTTCTGCGCGCGATCTTTGGTCCTGTTTGCGGTGATGGCATTTGGAGGAGAAGGTTCAACCGAGAACTGTATGGGCTGTACAGCGGCATGAATCTAGCCAGGCGTCTACGGATCCAACGCCTAAGATGGCTAGGCCATGTAGAGCGTATGGACAACTTAGCTCCGGCCCGAAGAGTCTTCGAATCTTAACCTGTGGGACAGCGCAAAATGGGACGTCCACGAACAAGGTGGCGCACACAAGTCGAGGAGGACCTGGGCCGGTTTGGTGTGCGAAACTGGAAACATCTGGCGAAAGATCGTACAGTCTGGAGAGGCATGTTGAGCGAGGCCCAGGTCCACCTCGGACTGTAGCGCGCTAAGAAGAAGAAGAATAAGAAGGCTAACTCGTCAAATAACTACACTGGATGGCAACTGCTAACAAAATTGTTCGCACATAAAATAGTTATCAAAGCTGATATTTACTGCGATCTCTTCGAAGTTGCCAAACCCGATTAAGAAAAAATTGTTGAACTTAGTAATGACGTACTTGGTAGACGGTGCACTTATTTGATTTCCATCAGATATAGCGCCACGCATGTCGACTGCCACTTGGAGAGTAGTTTGTGAGTCACTTATTTCCCGATTGATATTGCTCTGACATTTCTGCCTTTTTCCAGTCATGTAAACACTGTCAAAAAGACTTTAAATTAAATTCAGTAAATAACTAAACGGTGCCGTGACGTTGTGCCAAACGACATTGTGCCATTCGGCCTAATGATACTTTCAAAAGCGTCATTACACAACATTTTTCCATTTGGCATAATGTTGTTTTGGTAAAGCGTCATAGAGCCAATTTCGCACTATGACACTTTGGTCGGAATAGATATGGGGGCCCTCTTCTTGGGTCACTATAGGATTCGGATTAGGTGCGAAGAGCACTCAGACTCAAAACTGGTCCATTGTACTATGTATGAATGTATCTATGTATGTATGTACAGGTAGCAACCTACTCCAGTATCGTTAATTTGATCCCAACGGTAAATGATACCTGGACCAGATTCGATTTCAGTGGTATTCGAACCTGGGACCCCTCTAACATGAGGGAGGCACTTAACCAACTGCGGCATCCAGTAACTCATAATTCACTTTCCATTAATTTCATGCGAGTATATACTCGTAATAAAATTGTCATATTTTTATACAGTACAAACCAAAATTAATAAATCCTAAGATTAAATCAAAACAAGGCTCAACTCCGATTTCTAAAAATTTCAGAAACCGGCAATACCTACTTTGAAGAAAAAATGCGTCTCCTGTGGCACGTTCAATTTGCAGATACCTCTATCGTCGTTCAGTAAACGGAAGGTGTACCTCAACGCTGGTGAGAGCAATAGAACGCACAACATAAGTAGTTACTGTAAAGGGTGGGCCATATACTCGTACAAGTTTCTTTTAAAAATTGCAATAAAATGAAGAAAATTAAATTTTTTACATGTACTATGGCTTTACTAGTAAGAACAAGCATTCCCATTAATTATGAAATACAACGTCGTTCAAGTGGCTGCCTCGGCTGGCTTCGCAGTAGCGCATTCTGTCCCCCCAATTTCAATTTTCCAAGACCTTCTTGATGGTTTCGGGCTGTAGCTTACAGATTGCCTTAAGTGTTCAAATCGTTTCCCAATTGTTTGCATAACATCGATCCTTCACGGTTCTCCATAAAAAAAACTCCAAAAGGATCATCGCATCGTAGCTCCGATGCGGCCAATTGACGTCAGAATAAATGATTTTTCGCCCAAAATCGTTGTCCAATTCAATCTTCTCTAAGGCGTAAACTGCGAACCGATAACGAAGCGGATGATCGCGCCCTTTCAATTGCTGATTCAATTGTACCTTGTAAGCGAATAATTCGAGATCTTTGTGCAGAATTCCCCTCAGGCTAGTGCGTGAAATGTTGAGCTGTTGAGATCGATGTCGAGTTGATGTTCGTGAATTGAGTCTCAGACTCTCGGCCACAGGAGCCACATTCTCATCAGTGCGCACCGTACGACGACGGGAAAAGGGGACAATGAGTGTTGTCCACTAGCATACCAGTCTCACGAACTTTTTGCACAAACTTGCGTACAGCATTCGCGGTGGGTGGTTCATTTCGGTCAAAACTTGATTTTAAAAAAACGCACTGGTTGGGCTTCACAGCACTCACTTTGGAAATAAGTTTACAATAATTGCCAAATTTGGTCAAGCGTAAAGCGACTCATTTCGTTCCACGGAGGTGTGATACTGACTTTCTGTAAAGATTTCGGGAGGGAGACAGCTGTCAGTGTCAAAATAACCTATTACTTAAAAACAAAAACACTAGATGGCCCACCCTGTAGAAGTTACGCCCACGTCCACTTCGGATAGTAGCGCCAGAAATATTATTATTATTATGCCTCAACGGTACCGCGGTTTTCTGTTATGTCCAAAGCGAAGAACAGCTGTTAAATGGCTCTCAGTTGCACTTCGATTGGA
Source organism: Myathropa florea (assembly GCA_930367185.1). NCBI lineage: Eukaryota > Metazoa > Arthropoda > Insecta > Diptera > Syrphidae > Myathropa > Myathropa florea. Next base: position 72,298,672 of record OV884004.1, read on the forward strand.
AGTAGCACACTGAAGGGAGTCAATATCGCAACAGAAACCACAACTTATCTCACAAATGTACAGAGAAATGGGACTTCCCACTAAAATCATTCTAAAGGCGCGATCCAAACAGAAACCACCGAGTCCATGGCATCATTGTTCGCAGGCGGGAGAAACGCAACGATATTAGAATAGGATGTGCCCATGTACATAGAAGACAGCAACAACACTTACCACCGAGACGCCGAACTCTGACAACAACACGGGCCAGGAAAACTTCAAAGTCGCCCACCGCTAGTCGTCGTCAACAATAAATTAACACGAATACCGGCAGTACGATAAGCGTCATTAATTTATCACTTGCTAAACAACAAATCAGCACTCCACTATCGCCATAACGCACGCAGATGGCAACCGCCCCACATTACACCTCACTGTTGGTTCAACAACTTGTAAAGTCACAGCTCACTAGTTATAACACTCACCTCATGATATTATCTTTGGGCGAGGCGCTGGTAAGCTATCTGGTCGCAAGCTTGATTTCTCGCGCAATTTAGTCAACGCCACAGATCCCATCGATGGGCGTCCGCATATGGGTCTCACAACATCGCCACTTGCATCAGTTTTCAGGAGATTCAGGAGATATTGCGTGATTTTTGACAGCTTTACGCCACTGAAGGCAATGACGTTGGGCGAATTCCAAATGGTTCCCATTACATTCGGCTGTTTCCACAACAGCAGTGCATTGCTCAACGGCCATACTTTCAGATATTGGACAACCGATTTCAACCTTCAGAAAGGATTCATCCGAAGATTCACTTCGCCAGTAATGATTGCTCGTTAGAAGAACGGAAGTTGTCGGCTATGTATTGATTACTGTAGTATTGGTCACCATCGATGAAAGGGAACTTATTCCGTAGATCTAGGATGTCATTGATCAGCTATCAACTTCATGCGGCTTTTCAACTTTGAATGTGTTTCGGGTCTACTGACATATCGGATATGATAATGATTCTAACGAAAAAACGTTATTCGTTACAGCACATGGGCAATAATGGCTAGAACGGCTTTTACCACCATTTGGGCTTAGAAATGCATCACGAATATTCCATCAACTTGTCGATGACGATGACCCCTTTGTCGTAGAGTGCGCACAGATGAGAATATGGCTGCTGTGGCCGAGAGTGTGAGACTCAATTCACGAACATTAACTCACCATCGATCCCAACATCTCAACATTTCACGCACTAGCCTAAGGAGAATTCTGCATAAAGATCTCGGATTATTTGCTTGCAAGGTCCAATTGTCTCAGCAATTGAAGGCACTCGACCATGTGTTTAGTTATCGCTTCGCAGTTTGGGCTTAGAGCGGCTTGAATTAGACAACGATTTTGGGCGAAAAATCATCTTTTTTGAAGAGGCGCATTTTCATCTCGGTACGTTAACAAACAAAATTGCTGCATCTGGGGCTCGAAAAACTCACACGTTATTGTCGAGAATCCAATGCATCCACAGAGAGTGACAGTCTGGTGTGGATTGTGGAGTGGTGGCATCATTGGACCACTTCGGTTTATAGCATGACGGCATCAAGTAGAGTAGAGCGATTTTAACCAACTTTCGATATATCCGAGTTGTGCTTCCAACAAAACGGCGCTGCATGCCATACAAACTACGCAATGTTTGAAGTTGTGAAGGAGAAATTTGTTGACTGGATCATCCCATGATGAGCATTAATCAATCGATCGCCCCGATCGTGCAACTTGATACCACTCTACGTCAAATCCTTAGTTTATGTTAAGAAGCCAATCAATTTGGACGCTATTGCCGGAATAACGCCGCACATAGTGGACCGAGTCATCAAAAATTGGACCAACCGATTGAAGCGAAGTCGAACGGGCCATTTAAATGGCATGAAGGTAGCTTCATAATAAAGCCAGAATTAATTTTATATTTCACAGCGTTCTTGTTTTATTTAAATTTATATTCCTATTGTTTTTATCTGGTCACCCTGTAGAAAACTACAATAGAACTCGATTTACAAACCTGGTAGTCAGTAAAGAGCGGTACTACGAGCTCTGGACAAAGAGGAAGTAAACCACACAGTATCGAAATGGATGTATGAACTCCTGAGCACAAGATCAGCGGAGACTCACACACCAGGAGGCATAATAAAAGTCGACACAACAAGAGGATGCCCACAAGGAATAGTGCTATCTCCTCCCATGTGGAGCCTAGTTGCAGAAGAGCTTCTAGAGATACTAACTAACCATGGCATCAGATGTCAGGCATATACTGATGACATAGTAATCATAGCCAGAGGAAAAATGGAGGAGACCCTATGCGATATTATCAAATAGGGGCTAACTTTAGCTTAGGAATGGTGTCTGTCGGCTGGGCTAAGCCTAAATCTGGCAAAGATCACCATAGTTCCCTTAACAAGGAAACGAAAACTGGAACGACTAAAACCAATAAGTCTGTCGGATACAACACTGACTCCGGTATCAGAAGAAGATCTCTGCAGATTTTGTGGAGAATTTAATGAAATTCCAGAACATATACTGGGATTTTGTGAGGCACTAGCCCACAAAATAAAAATAAGTCTGGGCAAGTACCTACTAATCACTAGAACCACCACTTATTCTCAGATTCCTGAAGGAAACTGGATGAAAGAAAATACTCTAAAGCAGATTTCTTCACCTATGCACAATAGGAGTCCATTACCCTCAATACAACTCCGAAAAGAACTGTATTTGAGGGGACCTCGTAATTGTGCTAAGGTTTTGAAAGGGGGGCACAATAGATCTTAAAGGTCGCGGTGCAATATACCCTCAACAATAATAATAATAATGCCATACTAGCGACGCAACGCTTGAAGTTGTGAAGGAGAAATTTGCCGATTAGCGATTAAGAAAGGAAGTGAAGGAGAAATTTGGCGATTATCCCATGACGAGCGTTAATCAATCGGCCGGCCTGATCATGCCACTTGATACCACTCTACGTCAAGTCCTTAGTCTATATTAACAAGCCAACTACTTTGGACGATCTCAAGGCCAACATTCGAGACGCTATTGCCGGAATAACGCCGAACATATTGGGCCGAGTCATCAAAAATTGGAATTACCGATTGAAGCACTACCAGTAAGGGGATTTAAATGATATGCTATTCTATAATGGCATGAATGTAGCTTCAAAATAAAGCCAGAATCAATTTTATATCTCAATTCATTCTTTTTTTATTTAAATTTATATTCCTATTGTTTTTACCTGGTCACCCTGTGGGAAATTGCAATAGAATTCGATTTAAAAAATTGGCAGTAAGTAAAGACTGATACTAAGCACTAAACATGCATTGTTTCAAGTTTACTGTATAAGAGCCGGCCTTAGTGTCATCAAGACGACTATACATGAGAGTCTACTTCTTCGACAACCTCGGAGAGTCATTTATGAGGAATCTAGTTCGCTTCCTCTACTTGGCTACTCTAACTCGTATAGTAGCCTTCTTCTATACTCAACACCCACGCGGCTGCAGAATTGACGTATGTTGGTATAACTGCTTTCCCCTTATATAACCTTTCCTGCAAATATGGTTTTCCTACGATGTTCAGGGTCAGGTCTGAAAACCACATCTATCCTAAAATGCAACCGGTTAAACCAAAAAACTTTCATGCTGGACACACTCGAATTGTTCAATGTCAACCAAAAACTGGGGATCAATACATTTTTGGTCTTTATCACAATCAAACATGGCTCAAGCGAAGTGTGTGGGAGATGCGTATCTGCACCAGTTACGAAGTGTTAATGAATTCAGATTACGTAAGCGAACATCTAATTTTGAGTGGAGGATGTTATGCACTGAAAGTCTCCACTTTCCCTCTCCGTCATTGGAGAAAAGTGATGTCAATTCAGTCGACTGCAATCGAAGGGTGTTGCCTTCTTCTCTCTGAACATGCCCAATCTGACAAACGATCAATCTCAAACAAATGCGTCATTCCCATCAGGGCCATCTACAATATATTCAGATCAGTAGGTTAGCCAATGTGTCTCATGCTAATATTTCAAAACCAAACCGCTATTACAACAGCTATCTGGTTCTGTGTGCGTGTCTTTAGTCGCTATAGGCGTGGGACAAACTGTGGAGTTATTTAAAAAATAATTTTATTTTTAACTGAACACACTTTCGCTTTTCATCTAACACCGTTCACCCGGAGACCTTATCAGCTGAATCTGGGGATAGACAATAAAAAAATGGCCGGCAGGCACATCGGGAACTTCTGAGTGCGTTCACCAATTCAATCAAAGATGAACTTGATAAGACATGATTGTGTTCGTGCCTAAAACATAAAAATAGTAGAAAAGGGGGATAGGCGAATCACCGACTGTTCTTGTGAATGAACCTCATAAAAAGATTGTTGTTTGCTTGTAAGAAAAAGTGAGATTAAAGTTCCATCCCACGGAGCTGAACGGCCTTGAAAAGTGCCTGCAAAAAAAACCGCTAATCAAATTCCCCTTTCAGAAGGCCAAACTAAGCTGAAAGGCGACACGATCACTGTGTGGTGTACGACGGCATTTAACCCGTTCTCCATTTCGAGTCCCTCACCGAACACATCCATCATCCGATTGTGCGGACGAAAATGAAAGTAAACAAAGTTCGATTTCAACTAATTCCTACAACAGTAGGTATAACCATTCCTCATTTATTGACTCATGAGAAACGAATAATCACTTGGCACGTACAATATAACAGTTAAGAGAGGTCATCCATTCGAAAGTTCTTCCTGGCTTAGATTAAAGTTCTTATCCACGGATTGGGACTTGGGCTTCCTTTGGTGGGTGGGTCCTGATGTATTCCAGAGCCCTGAGGATTCCCTCTGGGATTGGTGGGGGAGTTGGCAAATGGGCACCTTGTGGCTGGTATCCGTTCTCATCGGCGACGTAGCTCAACTGGATTGGGACACCTTCGGGGGAGACCCATTGGGCAGCACCGCTCACTCCGGCAATGTTTCCACTCTCTTGAACGGAGATACCGTTGGTTGTGTCGAAAGCGTAGGCGAAGTTGCCCTCAGCATCGGCGGGGTCGTTCCTCAGGCTCTTGATTTCGGCATTCCTGTCGATGTTATCGGCAGCGGCTAATCCCAAAAGGACGGTGACGAGGACCTAGGAGAATGTGAGGCAACCATTGTAATCCGCTGTGTTCGCTCATCGCAAATGTGTACTTACAAGCTTGAACATCTTGATTTGATCTGGTTGCTTTAGATGGTATTCCAAGAGAAACGAGGAAGATACTGTTGATGATCTGCACTGATGTCAATGCTTTTATACCCGATCTAAAACCGACAGCGGCACCATCATGGTCAAGACTGCCTGCACATACGTACACATGTACGTACCCACATTCGATGCTGCCGATGAGACCATTGATGGCATTCCCGGCCAAAGCCGAAAGTGGTCTAAACGGCCAATTCGCATTTACATACAACTTCACGATAATTAACACACACACACGCACGCACCTGTGTGTGCGAGCGTATAATCAATGCAAAGATTGGAGGTGTGATTGAAAGATGTTGGGGTGGCATCCATGACCGCAAAGGCTTGGGTTACTTAATCCATTAACCATCTCTAATTTACACTTTTTTTTCGGGGGGAATCAATTCGGATTCATTTTACGTCTTTGATTTTCGCTTAAAAATTCGTTTAATTGAATTTATGACCTTCTGCGGTGCCGGTCCGGCGAGCGTCGATTGTGGCTAAGAACGAGGCGCGATAACGAAAGTGTAATGTGCAAGCTTAATCGACCTAACTGGCCATTGCCGTTGTGTTTGATCGAATTATGATTCTGTTACTGTCAAGTTCAAGTATTCCCCGAAATGGATTGATGTCGTCAGTTGTGTGGAGAGATTTAGATCGAATTTGTAAAAATGTGTTTTAGACAAATATGATCACATTCGGCGTTATTTACGATTCCTTTGTTCCCTGACATGACATTTGCGGAAACATCAATTTAAATTGAGATACATGTTCGTACGTAGAGGACGGGAGGGGGAAGATCTATTAGTTGATGTGTTAAGTGAACATTCCCGTGTTCTATTTGCCGGCACATCTATGACACTTTGAACTTTAAAAGCAAATTCAATTTGAACAGTGTTTGCCTCATGTCCTATCTTCAGAACCAGCCTCAGATAATCTCCGTTGATTGCCTTTTAGAGCCATGACTGGGAACTGCGAAAGCCTGTTTCTTGTAGTCTCAGTTTGAGTGGCTTTAGTTTTTTACACGAAACAGTATAAATTGATTTGATTTGCCGGTTAGGATTTACTGTATTATGCCAATGATCTGTGGAAGGTCTGAGTCTACGTCTGAGCTATGGTTGCTTAGCAGCCTTAGCTATGACATTCAAGATATACTGCTTCCAGATCAAGCCAAGGTGGCGGTTGGAGAAATATCCGTATTGGCTTGGTCTTTGTACACTATGGAGCAAGATTAGCATTTTTTTGGCTTAGCTGCCACCCTTAACCGAGCATTCGAAGACGCTCTTAACAGGAGCTTGAATTCATGTCCTTAACGTGGCCGGGACAGTGATGTCATTGAAATCTCTTCTCGGAGAGTTCAGAGATCTATCTTCTTTTTCACTCGCCCGAGTGTGTCAACTCCACCTCTTAAAGCCTAGGTTTGATTCGCGAAAGGCACCTTTTAGATATTCACGGTATCACCTCTTTCAAGCCACTGACAATGGCCAAAGAATATATCTGTCTAGAAAAAGCCTCTCAATCTCGCCGTTCGAAGTCGGCATTAAACTGTAGGTCCCCTCCAATCGTGAGAGAACAATAGCATGCAAAACACGAGTGGTTGCTGAGAAGCTACATCCAAGTCCCGCTCGGACTGTGGACCCACCATATTTCTTCTTCTTCTGATGGTATTATAGTCCGCGGAAGACTTAGGCCTCAACCAACAGGCCTCTGCAGCTGGCACGTTCCTTTGCTGGCTGTCTCCAATTATGCACGCCAAGTTGGCTGAAGTCCTTCTCAACTTGTGTGCACCATCGGTTTCGTGGGGGTCCTCTACTGCATTGTCTCACGAGCGCGGAGTCGAAGACTGTTCGGACCGGAGCAGCGTTGTCCATGCCTTCTAAATGCCGTGGCCATTTTAGGCGTTGGATCCGTAGACGCCTGGCTAGACTCCTGTCGCTGTATAGCCCATATAGTTCGTGTTTGAACCTACTCCTCCAAATACCATCAACGCAAACATGACCAAAGATCGAGCGCAGAACTTTTCTCTCGAAAAGACCAAGATACTGTTCATTCGCTTGGGATATTGTCCATGCCTCTGCGCCGTACAGCAGAACTGGGATGATCAAGGTCTTGTAGAGTCAACTTGGTCTTCCGAGAGAGGGCTCTATTACTCAATTGCCTCTTGACCCCTGTGAAACAGTGGTTGGCAAGAATTATTCTGCGTTTGATCTCGGTACTGATGTTGTTTGTACTATTTACTGCGGAGTCAAGGTAGACGAAGTCCTTAACTACCTCAAAGTTATAGCTGCCAAGGGTGACGTTCTGGCCAAGTCATCGATGTTGTGCGTCCTTTCTGGCTTTACCGCCAGTCTCATTTTAGCCGCTTCCGTTTCAATGCCAGCAAAAAGCTCATTGACGGCTCGCTGTGTTCGCCCAATCACGTCAATGTCGTCAGCGTACACTAGCAGTTGAACGGACTTTTGGAAGATCGTGCCTCTTGTGTTGGCCAGTGAGTTTTGCACGATCTTCTCAAGAACGATGTTAAAGAAGTCACATGAAAGTGCGTCACCTTGTCTACAACCTTTTTTGCCATTGAAAGTTTCGATGAGTTCGTTACCGACCTTGATAGAGCTGCGAGAGTTCTCCATCATCAACCTGCTCAGACTGATGGGTTTGGCAGGAATTTCAAAAATGGACATGGCACTGTATAGCTCTATACACGCTGTCATATGCGGCCCTGAAATCTACTATTGAAAGATAAGTCTCCTAAACAATACCTATAAGGTTTTCTCTGCACTTTTGTATAAGCGCTTTAAACCATTCGTGAGTAATCTGAGTGAGTAAACTCGTAAAGAATCTAATACTGAAGGCATAATGTAATTCAGCCGTTTCGCCGATTTCAAAGTTAAGTTGGTTGACTGCAGACTAACAGTCTGACTTAAGCCAACGTAGGCCCATTATGATACCACTCGGATCGGGTATCTCCCATCCATAAAACCAGTTGGTGTTGGCAGCTTCCTTACGTCGTTAAAGAAGTATGCCCCCAGATTAACTTTCCGGTGGATGAATAAGGCACTGCACGTGCGGAGGATGTGCATTACAGTCACTTCCTCCTCATCGTCCCGCCAGCTTGTGCTGAAGTTAGTACATATATGGTAGTTTCAACCTATAGACGTTATGCCGATGGCGCAGTGTCCTGTAATGACACCGATGAGAATGAGAGTTCTGAGTGCTGGACAGTTCTTTCTGCTTAGACAGAATCTGCGCTTGAAGTTGAGTTCTGCATTTGGAATTTTACCAATAGGTAAAAATGGTAAGACCGTTTCTCGCCTGACGAGTTCATAGGCCTCGCAATATCCTGGAACAGTGGCCCTGTATCCATGTCAGGTGAATGTTAAATTGTTTAGCCACCTCATCAAGAGACAGGCGGCAATGCAGGGATGTCTTAATCGTGGCCTTGATGCCCATCTAGGATTCTAGGATATTATATCGTGCAGCGGACCAGCAAGCGGCTGAAGGTCAGACTTCCAGTCAGATCTGGAGTATGGTGATTGAAAAACATTTTTCAAAGATTTTTTTTTTCGGAGGATTTTTTGAAGCGCTACTGGAGCACTCAGACTCAAAACTGGTCCATTGTACTGCCAGGCAACAACCTACTCCAGTGTCGTTAATTTAATCCCAACGGCCTGAGACCCCTCTAACTTGGGGCAGGCACTTAACCAACTTCGCCATACAGTCGTTTTTCAAAGATACTGTGCACAGCTATGTGGTGACATATTAAAAGACCAATAAAATGGGATTCAGACCTCCGATTTTGGAAATTTTTAAAGTTTTGAAAATTTTTTTTTGTTTTCTAATAACAAAATAAAACTGCTTGACAAATAACAAAAAAATAAAAATTCAATAAAAAAATTGCAAAAAATACTTAATTTTTTTCGCGTCAAAAAAAGTGTACACTAAGCAAACAAACTAAACAACTCAAAATTAGTACTTAGTCCGGTTTCCTCAAATCGCTTCGTTAACAGACTGTTCGCTCAATATGAAAGCCATCGAAGTCCAACATCGATGGACTATTCACTTTGCGGCAGATCTTGGAGAGGATCCAGGAGTCTCAAATCGATATCTGCTATTTTTTCATCGATTTTAGGGTCCTGTATAGTAGTATTTGTCTAGTCTAGCGCATTGTCTAGTGTCTAGCATCACTGAAAAACTTGACCGTCTTTCCAGAATGATGATGGAGAATCCTCGTTGTTCCGTCAAGGTCGGTAAAGACTTTATCGATTATGTATAAGTAGAGCTTAGGCAAGGTGACTTACTCTCGTGCGACTTTTTTAACATAATTCTCGAGAAGATCGTGCGTAACTCAAACGTTAACACCAGAGGCACAATCTTTCAGAAATCTGTGCAACTTCTCGCATATGCCGATGATACTGGCAACATCGGAAGGACACAGCGGTATGTCAGTGAGGGTTTTGCGAGAATCGAGAAGCAGCAATGTAAGATGGGTCTTGTGCTGAATGAGGGTAAGACAAAGTACATTCTGTCTACGAAAAAGGTTCATCAACACCGACGTCTTGAACAAAACGTCACTATGAACAGCTCTAACTTTAAAGTAAATAAAGACTTTGTCAACCTAGTCTCCAACGTAAACTCGAGCAATGACACCACCGCGAAATTAAAACGAAGGATCACCCTTGCCAATCAATGTATCTTTCGGCTGAGAAGGCAGTTGAGGAATAAAGACCTCTCTTAGAAGAACCAAGATATCTCTATATAAGACTTTGATAGTCCCAGTTCTGCTGTATGGCGTAGAAGAGTGGACAATATCCAAAGCGGTCGTGTAGAAAAAAGGTCCTTCGAATTATCTTCTAGTCCCGTATGCACTGATGGTGTTTTGAGAAGAAGACTGAATGACAAACTTTACGAGCTGTACAGCGAGATCGGTCTAGTCAAGCGAATTTCCAGCCTCCAATGGCTAGATCATGTAAAGTGAATGGACACCAAAGTTCCGGTCCGGAAAGTCGTCAATTCCAACTCCGAGGGGCAACGCGGAAAAGAAGACTACGCCTCCGGTGGCGGTCACAGGGACTTCTATCAGCTGAACGAGCGTAACTGAAAGCAACTAGCACAAGACCGTGCTTAATGGAGAGGACTGTTAATTAAGCTCAAGTTCCATGCCGGACTGCCTGTTAAAAAAAAAAGAAGAAGGGGAAAGTTATAGAACAAACTTTAGCGCAAGGAATGATCTTGTCTTTAACACTCCACCAATACAAATGAGAGCTGTATATATCGAGTCTGTCTTTAAATCCTAATTTGCATTCTTTTTGTTCTCAAATCCACACACTTTGTGTAGGATTCAGTTGTCAAGAACACCTGAGCGACGTATCTCCCACACATTCGCAGAAAATGCGGTTCTTCCGTGACAGCTCTGCGCCTCGTTTACATACAGAGTTATGTATGCTTTTTTGTCCAGAAATCAACTATATTTTGACTGATTTCTGCTTATATTTGCCTTCGTGACCGGATCTCCACACGCGGAACTGTTCTTTTCTGTAACCCGTAGAATGTGTCCGGCATGAGCCTCACGTTAAATCTTTGGAATGCCTAACAAATTGTATATCGATAACATAATCAGATCATTCAGAATTTAGAATTTACAGGGAATTCTGGCCAGAGCCATTAACTAGTTTTATGTGCCAAAATTAACAAGCATCAATCATGAACAGGTGGCGTGGTGCAAAGCCACAACCACAATTTGTCACCTCAGCTGTGAATTAAGTTGATAGGGGAATTAGTCGGTTGCCCAAAAGTTAATGACACGATACTTATTTAAATTTTGGTAACGTACTTTAAGGTGTTTCTGGCCGGCATCAAATATTGCAAATTTCCATTTAATCGTTTGCTCGAATAACTCCTTACACATCGACCGCTCACACACGAACACGAAATGTAGAGGTAGTGGAAACTTGTTTGACTTATTCAGATTAATGTACCAAATTTTAAGGCCACTCTTTTGTCACTTCGTTTTACGACTTGTGATTCATCATTCTTCACAATTACAATGCCTGATCCAAGAGCACAATGAAGACGTTAAAAGAAACTCAATTAAATGTGAGAGATTATTGTGATAAGTGAGGAGAAAAATGAAATGAAATATAAAACTAAATCTACGTCATTGACTGCATACTTGTTGAGATTTTGATTTTTTATAGTGTTTTTTTTTTAATAAAAACGAAAAATATTTGAAAGTAGATGTGTTGTCTATGACACCAATCTCCAACCAGTTCGTGTTGCATATTAATTCGTTTTAATTTGCTACGCCGACGACGAAAGGATTCAAAAAATGCCTTGGTTCACAATTATGTCACTTTGTGAACATAGCAACAAACATGACAGTCCGATGCCGCACGTGCTGAATGCTACCACTTGTTCATTGACATTTTAACGGCAACTTTGCTGAATTGAATGGAAAGGGATCACTTATTCAAGGGAAAACACAGGCAAATACACAATTGTTACAACAATTTCTCATTTATTAAATTTTGAGAAACGAAACACATAATAAGCGCGTATAAAACAAGATAACGATGGACAATTAATTTATCCCACTAGAGGTTCCTCCTGGGGTGGGTGCGCCTCGATGTATTGGATAGCCCTGATGATTGCCTCTGGGATTGGTGGGGAGACTGGAAGATGAGCACCTTGTGGTTGGTATCCATTTTCGTTGGCAACGTATGACAGCTGAACTGGAATGCCTTCGGGTGACACCCATTGTGCGCTACCGCTTACTCCAGCTGGGTTTCCAGTTTCCTGAACAGCAATACCATTGCTGGTCTCAAAGCCATAGGCGAAGTTGCCCTCAGCATCGGCGGGAGCGTTGTTAAGGCTCCTAATCTCAGCGTCTCTGTCGATGTTTTCGGCAGCGGCTAATCCCAAAAGGACGGCAACAAGGATCTGCAAAAAAACACAAACTTGGTTTTAATCTGAATTCCTCACTCAAAGAGCACAAAGGCTTTGTTGTTGGAATCAAAACTGTTTTCACTTACAAGCTTGAACATTTTGAATAAGAAAGGTAGGTATTCCAAGAGAATCTAGGAGGATACTGTTGATTGTTCTCTCCGATGACAAAGCTTTTATACAAAAATTCAAAGATTTCATCATAATAGTTAATGCACGTACGTATTCGTGCGGTTGGAGATGACATTTCGGAAAATATTCACAAAAAGGTGCCCAAACCGCTATATTAACATATACATAACATAATTCAGAATTCGCTATTAACATTTTTTCGGGTTGGTTGGACAACAATGTTCTCGGATTCTGTTTATAAATCACACCTCAGATTGTTCGAACTCAGTGAGGACGTAGGAATGAGTTTACTTTTGATGATATTCAGCAGGCAACCGCTGGGCAATGTAATGTAGATAAAATATGAACCGCTGTGCATTAAATTCTCAATTACTTTTCAAATGACATATCGCAGCAAAGATGGCTGGCAATTGAAAACGTTCATTATCTGAAAATTCAATTGAGTAACTTTTATGTAATGCATCCAATTTTTCTCTGTTTTCGATAGATTAGTAGTAAAAAAATAATGTATTCAAATCTTTTGAGAGAAAAAATTTTCCATTGAAACGCACACATCCTGTTGGTAAAACGATTCTGTTTCCGCATAGCGTGTTTTATTTATTTTTTTCTGTTTGATTCCCACCCTCGTACAGAAGCTCCACTTATTAACGGAATGTATTCAAATGATGTGAACCTTGAAGAATCATATCTACCCATATGCACATATATACAGTATTTCATCATTCTACCCACTAAGATGAAGTAGTAAACCAGTTTTGTTTTTGTTTTCAGTTAAAAATATCTCATTTGCGATTTGGTCAAAATAAATGAATATATAAATAACCAAAAAAATTGAATATCCGATTACCATTTGAGAAACTAATTTAAATCCGGTCAGTGGATGATGCGCTTTACGTTAGCGCATTCAAAAATATGTACATTTTTGTTCACAGTAGATTGGTTCGTGTTTTTTTGTTTTTTTTTTTAAACTCGCTTTTTTATGAACACAGCCCAATAACATGTCCCTTTTCTGACCTTTGAATTAAGTCAGACATTTGGTAAACGTAGCATTTTGAGAAATTACTATACTTGTTGTGATTGATTAACTGAAATGAGCATAAATCAGAGACAAAACTGAAAGTTATTTGATGTCAGTAACCAATTAAATTCACCTCGGACTTGAGTATTTTTGCTAAACCATAATCATCCACAGGAACCGGTTCTTTTATTTATGATATTTCCTTTTCGAGGCTGGCAGCAGATGATGGTAATAAATGCATAAACTTAAACAGGAATATTATCCAATTATTGTTAGCACATTTTTCCGTCAATGGTTGGTGACTATTTTGCTCAGTTAAGAACATATTCACATCTCCGGGATACCGGTAATAAATAGAGACACCATTTCCATTTCTAACAGCTGCTTAACGAACACAACCAGGAGAGAGTGATATAAAGGGTGGTCCAACGAAAACGCACGATGATAATTGTAAATAAAACAAAAAGTTTTCAGAGAATTATCCTAATATTTTTTATTATGATAGGATCTATGACAAAATATCGGCCGAGTGCTCGCCACGGCTTCGGTGGCATACTTCTATCCGATGGTTCATATTTTCAATGACTCTGATACATAATTGAGGTTCAATGTCGTTAATGTGCCGAATTATCTCATCCTTTAGCTTTTGAATTGTTCTTGGCTTATTGACGTACACTTTTTTTAAATAACATCACCACGACGTGAGATAACACGGCCATTGAATTTCTCGCGCAAAAGAGCCATTCTTTCGTTGGCTGTGTGGCAAGTGGCACCATCCTGTTGGAAGCACATGCCGTCCAGGTCCATATCCTCAATTTCTGGCCACAAGAAGTCCGTTATCATCTCGCGATAGCGAACACCATTGGCTCTTTTGCGCGAGAAATTCAATGGCAGTGTTATCTAACGTCGTGGCGATGGCGATTTGTATATTTCTCAACATAGTCTCCTTTTAGCTCGATACACTTGACCCTGCGATGCTCCAACTTCTTTAACCCGTCTGAAAAATACGTTTTCAGGGGGTGGCGGCGATAACCGCCTCATTCGACTCAAATTTCTGCCCGCCGAGTGACTTTTTTAAGTTTGGAAACAAAAAGAAGTCGCACAGAGGAGAAAGTAGTCCTTCTGCCCAGTATTAAACAAGTTGCTCCAACTATCAAAAAGCTGAAGCACAACAAAGTCCCAGGCTTATCTGGCTTGTCAAGAGTGTTCCTACTGTATAGTGCATCGGTTTAGTTAGACGTCCACGAATCCAATGCCTACATAGGGTTACAAGGCCATAAAAAGTGTAAAGTCAACTCAGCTGCGGTTGGAAGAAGTTTCAACTTCCAGCACATGAGACAACGCAAGTAGATGACAAACCCGATTGCAATTTGAAGTGTAAAACAGAAAACCGCTACCGTCTGTACCGTTTAATTAAAGCCCACATAGCGCTACACTAGATGTCCTTGACTGCTATACAGCAACTTTCGAATTATATTAATTAAAGCTTACTTTTGACTTGTTTAACTATTTTATCTGCGAATAAGATTGCATCGAGAATAATGAATAATTTCTTTTAACTAATGCATCAAATAATTGTAATGGCCGACTTTAATATTCGTTTCGTTAACATTCTTTACCAGCATTTAAATTTCATTGTTTCCGCATCTTAACCATCGACTTTTTTATCGTTAATGTTAACTCAAAAAGCTGACTAAAATACGTAAATTGTTTAATGACGACTGACCTCCCTAATATCACATTATAGCCGTTTCACTTAGGTTTCTCTGCATCGTCTGAATTTAATGACAGTCTTTGATATATCAATTTTTTTCGCAGTATTTTTGAAACTCTAATGGAGCACTCTGCCTCAAAACTGGTCCATTGTACTGCTAGGTAGCAACGTACTCCATTGCCGTTAATTTGATCCCAACGGCAAATGGTGACTGGACCAGATTCGATTTCACTGGGATTCGAACCTGGGACACCTCTAACTTGGGCACTTAACCAACTGCGCCATCCAGTCGTCTTATCAATTAAGTGGAAATGTATTTTTATTAACCAACAAAGCCATTTGTTGTTTTTAAAGACGAATTATTTTTCGGCACATGTTCTTCAATTTAGTCCTTTTGACACTATTCATGTATTTGGCTTATTTGGATAGCTATTCTTCTTTGTGTGGTGCTTCTCTCCAGTGTGGAACTAAGTC
This sequence comes from Myathropa florea, assembly GCA_930367185.1. Taxonomy (NCBI): domain Eukaryota; kingdom Metazoa; phylum Arthropoda; class Insecta; order Diptera; family Syrphidae; genus Myathropa; species Myathropa florea. Next base: position 72,314,171 of record OV884004.1, read on the forward strand.
TCAAGCCTTTTCTAGCACGATCCTTTGCTAGCTGTCTCCAGTTTCCCACACCAAGTTAGCTGATGTCTTTCTCCACTTGCGTAGGCCACTTAAATCGTGGGCTTCCTCTAGTGGGTTGTCCCACAAGCACGGAATCGAAGATTTTTCGGGTCGCTAACTTGTTGATGTGCTTAACGTCGCCTAGCAAATGTAGGCGTTAAATTCCGACTCATGTCGCTTTCCAGCCCATTGTTGAATCTTCTCCTCCAATCACCGTCAAATCAAACAGGAGCAAAGGTCATTTGAATTGAATTGAAGAGAATGGGGAGTGACTATATAGTCAGGGGAGTGACTGCGACCACAATAAATCTATTGTACCCCCGAAGGTCATACACAAACATTTTTTCTTAAAAAAACCATGGATTTGTTCACCCGTTTTGGATATTGTATATGTCTTTGCGTCGTAGAGCAGAACTGGGATGATCAACTTCTGATCATTCTTCCAGTATTGGACAGTGCACGTTTTGCACGAGCTTCGGATGCACATGACGACGTATAGCCTTGCCAAAAAGCAGGTCTCTGTGTATTGGTTGCCGACCTTGATAGATCAGCGAGAGTACTTCATCATCGTCTTGCACAAACTAGTTTGACAAGAATGATAAAAGTAGATATTGCGCTGCATAGCTCGTCTCTATGCGCGCTACATATCCGGCCTTAAAATCAACAAATAGATGTCGATTTGCATTTCTTAGGTCTTTTCCGGAATTCTCATGTTTCATCGTCGTAAGTGGAACATTCTACTTGATAGCGGTATTTTTGTTCTCGTCACCGTTAAATAGCCTTCAGAATGTTACTGCAGACGGCTTCGAACCTTCAAAAAGTTTAAGGGAGACTCGATGTACAAAGTTCCTAACGGTCTGTTGTGTCGTGTTCTTCATCGACTTCGGGATATGTAATCCGTTTTCTTACCTTGGCTACAAGAAGAAAATTATTATTGTGAATTTTATTAAGTTTGACAGTTGCAAACTTCAACGATCGATAATCGATAACGCCAATAGGAGCTAAAGTTCACCTGCCTGAGTCCTGAGTCTATCGGATAGATAGATAGTGACAGATGATAGATTTCATACAGCTCTTTAAGCCACTATGTCTAGCCATAACTGTTTTTTTTTTTCGAATCGAATCCCCCTCAGTGCACAAGAGCGTTTTTTAACGCTTCTGCGTCGTCATTTCTTTGCTTTTGACTCAATTGTTTGACAACGACGATCGAAAACTTTTGAAAATTCTTCCCAAGATAGAACTGTAGAGTAATCAACCGCCCTAGCCACCGTATAACGTTCGTCTAGAGCCAGCAAGATTCATATGGCATCCACAATGTTTTTATGAGTACCAACGATCATAATAGCAGCTACGTGTGTGTTGAAACTATTTTTTTAGTTGCTAAGATGAATTTCTGGACACATGGAAGTCTTATTCACCCCATTATACCATTGGTGATCCTGAAACATCATAGCTTACTGTTAAAATGTGTCGATGCTACGCAAAATTCTTCAGCGACGCCACCAAAAACGCTCGTGTGCACCGCCGCGACTTGTCGTAAGCAGTATCGTAAAATGTCGGTTTTCCATTATTGAATGGTTTCAAATGTATGACAGCCATTTAATTCGGAACAGAAGGCAGGCTGTTTTATGGGAACCGCGGCGCAAAGACCTGATGCACTAACAAAGACACCAAGATCGCAGTAATCGACGCAAGGCGCTATTTAACTGGTGCCACCAGCAATCTTCACGTAATTACGAGTGAGAGCGAAGCCGACTCTGGCAATGTGTTTAAAAAAAGCAAGCTAACAGGATCCCACTAATGCATTCGAAGCTTTCTTAAGTATGATTCCGTTTAGATAACATCTAGCTCAGAGATGCATTTATTACCGATCTGGTATGTTTAACTAAGAGGTTTGAAATCATCCCAATTACGCAAGTCGTATCCAACGGTTGGATTAGATTCCTCTGCTTCTTCTTAGGGCGCTACAGTCCGAGGTGGACCTGAGTCTCACTCAACTTGCCTCTCCATCCAGCACGATCTCTCTCCAACTATCTCCAGTTTCGCACACCAAGCCGGCCGAGGTCCCCCTGGACCTTGTGTGCGCCACCTTGTACGTGGACGTCCTCTGTTGCGTTGTCCCACAGGCTCAGAGTCGAACACTATTCGAGCTGGAGCTAAGTTGTCCATACGCTCTACATGGCCCAGCCATCCTAGGCGTTGAATCCGTAGACGCCTGGCTAGACTCATGTCGCTGTACAGTTTGTGGTTGAACCTTCTCCAAATGCCATTAACGCAAACAGAACCAAAGATCGCGCGCAGAACTTTTCTCTCGAAAAGACCAAGACACTGTTCACCCGCTTGGGATATTGTCCATGCTCCTGTGCATGGACTGGGATGATCAAGATCTTGTATAGAGTCAGATTAGTCTTCCGAGAGAGGGCTCTATTACTCAATTGTCTTTTGAGCCCAAAAAGCAGCAATTGGCAATAGTTCTGTGTTTAATCTCGGTATATAGCTACCTCAAAGTTATAGCTGCCTATAGTGACGTTCTGGACAAGTCGTCGATGTTGTGCGTTCTTCTCGATGACAGCATGTACTTTGTTTTGCCCTCGTTTACCGCCAGACCCATTTCAGCCGCTTCCGTTTTAATGACAGCAAGCGCATCATTGACGGCTCGCTGTGTTCGCCCAATCACGTCAATGTCGTCTGCGTAAGCTAGCAGTTGAACGGACTTTTGGAAGATTGCGACTCTTGTGTTGGCCAGTGAGTTTTGCACGATCTTCTGAAGGGGGTTGGTTATTCCATCTTATGTCGAGGGTACTCGGGAAAATGAGAAATGACTCGTAATATGAAAGAAATACGAAAGACATATGCAACTTGCCTAATATGGTTCACTATATACGGAATATCTGAACTTGCCTATTTAAGAGCATTTCAAAATGAATCCATGCGCACACGTGAGTTTTCGTAACCTTTTCTTATTATTGTTCTAATTTCCACACACGTCTAACATTGTCAGTAAAATTCGTTTATTTAATTCATAAATTAAAGTTTTATAAGCAAATATAAATAAATAAATAAACAATAAATAATTTCCTAAGACGCTTAATAGTTTTCAAACAGTTTGTCGGATGATGTTCTGCAGAATGGACAGTGCCCTTTTTGCAAAACCTGCAACTCATAGTCCTCGGCATAGAATAACTGAAAGAACACAAGTAAACAAATCTTTACGTAATTGTATGCTTATCTTACCAATATGATCTTACCAATAAACACTCTGGACAGAAAGTCACTTGTAAGTCTGGCAAGATATTTCTATAAAATATACTTCTTGTCTGTTTCTCTCGACGCTTCACAATCAACACAAGATTTGGGTCCATTGCCCGAAGTGCACTGCGATCCAGACTCAAAGGTAAGGCACCGGCAACATCCTATAGAAAAAATATTCCCGATTCAACTATTTAAATTTATAGACACATCTTTCATCTATCTTCACATTGAATTTCGTAGAGATTCCATTGTTCGAAGCATGTCTGGTACTCGAGGGCCAGAATAGCCTTGAGGAAGTCGGTCAAAGCCTTCCGAATTGTAGGAATCGTACTGTGTCTGTTCCCCTTAATTTAATTTAATTTGTGTTAAGGAATTTGTTAGAAAGGCGGCTTTTTTTTTAGGAACAAGCTGCCGCTCATCTCTTCACAAGATGGTCGAAGAATTTAATTTAGTCTGTGCTGGGTGCCAGGTCATAGGTTAGGTTAGGTTAGGGGGTTGCTAGTGAATTCACCAGCACACGTAGACCATGTTGGTCTATTGTGATACCCACAGTTAGTGCCGTTAATTTGATCCCAACCTCAAATTGTGACTGGACTGGACAACTGACAAATTTGAAAAACCGGATAAAAGCGTATTAATTTTCAATGGGATTCGAACCTGAGACCTCTCTAACTTAGAGAAGAAATGGGTGAAAGCCACAACATGCCACACCTCTAGAATATTCTGGCCTAAACTAAATCCAAAACGATCTAGAAATTCTATTTCTCTTGACAGATCATCATAAACTTTGAAGTTTACTTCTTCGATAACATTTTCGATCTTATTGAGGTATTCATTATTAGTATGCTCCATTTGGTTTACTACAATCGGACAAGTGGATCAATCCATGGGAAATACACTCAGCAGCACAATGGACTTGCTCAGGTCTAAGCCATTTCAACCTACCTAGTAGAACACAGAACCCATATCAACTACTTGTTGGCCAGAACGATACAATGAACTGGTGATCAATCTCGGATGCGCTGGAGACACAACTATCAACCTTAGTACAGAGATTAATCGTAGACCCTTTTCGCAAATTGCTATTTCTTTAGGCTCAACACACGATTGAATAATAGAGTCCTGCCTAAAAGACCAAGACTTATGTATACGAAAAAGAAGCGCGCACAGAACGAAATCCTTATGGATAATGCCCTCGGAATCGAAGAAAACGATGAGCATGGTCTTGATTCGACTTTTCTGCATCCGCATTATCTTATCGTTCGACCCATCTGGTGATTTTCATGTCGCACTCTGCATTTTGGTTAGTGGCTCGCGCCACTTTTCATCGCTAATTACGATAGATGACATGAATACAGGGTCTTTTTTGACAGATTTTGTGTATTTACAATGATTCACTTGCTAAAAAGCTAGGCCCAGGTCCAATTTGGACTGTTGCGCCGCTATTATTATTATAATTAATGATTCACTCATGTCTCTTCTATGAAAGACCGTGGAATTTACAACGAGTAAATTTTTCTTTTCCAAATCCTTGGATAGAATGGGATTGTTACATAAAGCTTAGATAGGCTACACTGACTGGAAGTATAACGGCGGCACGCTTGTGGTTGCACGGCTTTCCTCGTCGGACGGCGCGGTTTTTGTCCTCCATGTTACATAATGTACACCATGTTGCATAAAAAATAGAAGAGAGGATAGAGAGAGGTGAAAGGATAAAAGGAGAAGAAAGCCTATTTTTTATATAATTTGCGCGTGTTACGATAGGTTACGAATACCCCTAATATCTTAACAGATCACAGAGGGACTACTAAAAGATTTGACAAGGAAGAGAAAGAAGAGACAGGAAGGAGGAAAAGAAATGCGTTCAAGATCTATGCCTTTACCACCAAAAGAGACCGGAAGGAGGCTCGCGAAGCTAAGCTTAGAAATGACAGTCCTCTTATTCTTCTTATGGCGCTACAGGCCGGGATGGACCTGACATTATCTCTTTGCTCCATAGCGATGACAAACCCAAACATTGAACGTTTGCTTATAATGTCATAACTATTGAAAAACGAATGAAGTTAGATGAAAGACGCGTCTACAAAGTTCAATAAAGAATCAAAGATGTCGTTGCAATTGGCTGTTAATCCATACCAGTCTCACCGGAAATCGGAGACTTTTTATATTAAAAAACGAACACAACATCAACTTACCTCCGAAAAGGGATCATTTGCATCGGGTGAATTTGGTGGCGCCATAAGAAGTCTCTCAGCTTCGGCGTCACTGATATCTACTTCCGGATGAAATTCCACAAGCGGCAATATTTCTAACAACAACAAAACGAAGCACATTAATCTAAAAAAAATCCCAAGGAATTAAACGACTTACCGAAAGACACAAACGAAAATACATAATCCTGCTTGCATGACGGACAGCTATTTCCATTAAGATGTGAGCTGTAGTTCGAGCATTTGTAACAGAGTGGCAACAGTTCTTCTGGATCATTAAATCCACTCCGACATGCTTTGCTGTTTAAGTAGTTTATCTTAAAGTCGAATTGAATATCAATTCTTCAATCATAGCATTTAAAGCGGAGCTTACATCAATTTGTTCCTGTACACCCGCCGGCGGTTTCAATGATTGAAGTTTTTTGTTCACTTGCAGACACAGCTTGTTTGCCTCCAGAATCTTCGCTTGCTTGGACAGTGTGTAGTAGACAGCACTAAGCGAAATAAAACTCATCTCAAAGGTGAAGATGGAATATGTGGAAATGTGAACTTACAACATGCTTACACCTTTCGGTGGACCTTTGTGCTCGATTTCATTGACTATGTATCTGCTTGCGTTGAAGAGACTCACTGGCGAATGACTTGTGAATGGTTCTTTCAGGTAACTATGAATGATTGTATATGCGTAGTACACTTTTGCAATTCGCATATGAGTTTTGTACTCTTTCAGATCATAGTCCATGGGAGATTGCTCACTTTTGTTTAAAAAAAAGAAAATAGAGTGATATATTAAATAAAATTAACTGCAAAAAAAATTAATTAAGACTACTCTTTAGGAGAATCCTGCTGATTGGAGACAACTGAAATTGATGACATAGTATACACAGACGAAATTGTATCCATTCTTAAAAACGTTGCGGTTTTATACTCTCTTCACCACCAACCTATTTTAACAAACGATGCTCAAGTGAGCTAGACAATTGCATTCCTTCCCTCCATGAATTCACCCGCAATACTCGTTTCGCCAGGAATGCTCATCAGTACACCCTTAAGCCTGCTTTCGGAGGTACAGTTAAGTTTAGTGTGTCGTTTTTTAGCCGCACTACTCGAATATGGAATGCTCTTCCCAGCCCAATATTTCCCACTCACTACAATTCGCAAACATTTAAGACCAATGTGCACAGGTACCTCTCCTTCTCCCTTTCTCCCTCCATACCTTCGGCCCGTGCTGTGTCTTGATTCCGGACACTTAAGGGTATTCGTAACCCCTTTTGCGAGCGCAAATTATAAAAAAAAACCCTTCCAGGCCAAGTTATGGAGCAGCACATTTCAACATTCTTGCAACAGTTAGCTTGCTCAAAGTCGCCCATAAGATTCTATTCAGCTAACTGTGTGAACGTCCACAACCCTTTTGCACCGTACTAAACAGAACGTATGCGGCGTCCGAACCAGTGCGGCGTCCGGCCAGGCAAATCGACTATAGAGCAAATATTTACAATCCAAGGAATTCTGAAAAAAGACCAGCGCGTTTAAATTGTATAGACACCACTTCTTCATCGACTTCAAAGCCCTAAACGACATCATTCATAGCAAGGAACAATTCCGCAAGGCGACGCTGGCTCTCTACGTATGTAAAAGAGCACTAGGAAAGAAATGGGGTCTCCAACCTCATATGATCCAATGGATCTACACAGTATGGAAATAGTTAAATGTTCCCAAAACATGGTAACTAATTTCCTGCGAGTGGAACGCTACAATTGCAGATATTTCTTATAGTCTCCTTCTCTTCCTCGTCTCTGCAGCTTCTGTAAAAGTCATTGTGAGACGTGTGTGATGATGACACAGTTTCCCGTGTCGACACTGATGAGAGTCCTAAGAGATGACCTGTCCGTTCTGATAGGACAGGACAGAGGATAGAGGAATAGAGGAAGTCCACGAAACTGTCCGTTGCTAACTTCTCAGTCACATTAACCTAACTTCACCTAACTTTTCGACATCGTCGATAACGAACTTAAATTAGCCAGCTTATGTCTTATAGTCTGATGAGTCAAAGTCTATATATGTATATAGGAAGCAGACAGTGGCAGACAGTTTGTGTTAAAACCCACGGAGAAAAGTCTTGTTTGTGTTGTATAATTTATTTGAATTTACACGAGTTTTAGTAACGCGCCTATTATTTGAAAAGGTGAAAAAAAATTGTGGAAGACAAATACTTCAAGGAATTGTCGTCAAATTACATACCCCTTAGAAATAAACGTCTCCAGGAACTGCTTTGCAATCAACCAATAGAAATAGCTGCAATCCAAAAAACGTTCCTCAGCGATAGCTGTTGTACTAAGGCCTTTCAAAAGGCGATTCGCATCTTTGCTTCGTCCAGCTTTTAGGTACGCTGAAATTTTTTCATTTTTCTACTAGTTAACACATTTACGAGTTCAATGTCCTTACCTTCATGTGCTTCAATAAATTTATCTGATTCAGCCAACCACTGCGCATGTTGAAAATGGACGGATGGTAGCATCTCAGGTACATTCTCAGCCAATCGAAATGCCTCATACCAGTCTCTTGCTTCAACGTGCAATTGTATCACCTGTGATTCATCTCCGAGCTTCTTGTACACCTCTGCAGCTAAAGGTAAGGCTTTAAGTCGCTTTAAATGTGTTGCAACTAATTCCAAAGAGCCTCTCTCATTTATACTCAATCGTCGACCAATGTCATAAAGTCTGGGATAGAAAATAAATTAGGAAATTAAGATACAGCAAAAGCGGTCCAACTTACACATCAGCCCATCCTTGTTGCGACACTATTTCGATTGCTCTGTCATTCTCTCCAGCTGACAGAAGAAGTTCAGCAGCTGCTCTTGGCTCATGGACGGAACAAGCCCATTCGGCGCGTTTTTTAATCAATTCCTTCTTCTCTTCGTCATCACCCTCGCGAAGGAATTCCTGAGCCAAATCAAACATTCTGAGATCACTGTACATTGTCAAGGCTCGCTCATTTTGCCCACATTTCTGATACAGTCTGGCAGCTTCTTTGAATTTACCAGCGAACGCAAAGTTTTCGGCTAACAACACCTCTTTGGGTACTTCAGAGCGTTTTTGCTTGTCAATCAGGTTCTGTATCAATTGCAACCATGGAAGGTTTCGTACTTTTACATAAGCATCCTTTGCGATGTTTAGATGAAGTGATTCTAGAGCGGATTGCGCGAGACCTTCCCAATCAGCGGAGGTGACTCCAAGGCATGCGACTTGATAGGCTTCTCTGCAAGGAGACACAATTTAGAAAACAATTTAATAGGAAATACAATCAATTTACTCAAAGAATCCAGCCTCAATGAATTGCCACATTGTCGCACCTAAAGCTAGAGGAATGTTGTGCATCACATTTCCCCGCAAGCAAAATGCTGTCGAACCGCACAACCCGACAACCACTCCAATCATATTCTGCGGGCTCCGAGGTGGTAGGTTTCCCACCCGGACACTGAGCCCTCCAGTCGTGTGAGTGTAACAAAGCATTGTGTCCAAGTGATTGTTCCACGCCACAGAATTCACTCCAGTGTCCTAAATATTTGGCATTAAATCTGTTGTCTGTTTTGCATTCAAGTTCAGTACCTGATAAAGCATCGTGTCCAGGACAACATCACGTACGACTAATCTACCAGCATCATCGACCACTGCAATACGACTTCGACCCGCATTTAAGTCCAAACATCGCACCGCAGACATTACGGTGGTGATCAAAATTGGCAGGGCATTGTCCAAGAAAATTCGAAACACTTGTCCACTTTTAAGGCCAATCATTAAGCCCTCTCTGCCCGCAGGACCTCCAGTCACTTTGATGTATCGGATGAAACTGTCCATGATCCATTCTCTCTGCAGGACGCCGTCGAAGTCTAGACTTTGCAGACGCTTCTCTTGACATAAGACTATGTGCTGTGCGCAGACAACCAACAGACTGCAGTCGAATTTTTTCGTTATTTTCTCCTTAACCTTGTAGTGCATTGGTTGATCCTCGCCAGAGCTCAGCTCATAGAGAACAACGCGCTCTGGTAATTGTACAGCTAAGCGATTTCGATAGATTGCAATTTTTTGCACAAGATCGCGGCATTTGATGCGAACTTTTTGACCGGAAATCAAGTGCTGTATAATTACATCGCACATGTTCTCTCTGAATGCGTATCTTTCGCGATACAATGCGTGCACTGTACTCGATGCAATGCTATAGCATGCCAGTGTTCCATCTTGACATCCGACCGTGTACGCAAATCCACTTGGATGTATCGCAACTGACCAAACCCAAGAATCAAACCCCTCGCCCAGTGTTCCCAGGCGTATGCCTTCTTTTGTCAAGAGCTGCAACGAACGACAACACCCGCTTACAATCAGAAACTCTCCATTTGGGAAGTACGTGAGGCAAAGGGGATCAAAACCCAACGGTCGTTCTTTTCCAATCATTTGACCGCCTAGAGTGTGAAACGAAAGGGTCTGCGACCAGTCGGCAACAGCGATCGTGTCTGTGTTGCTTGCGTTAACAGTCGGACTGCATTGTATGCCATACACAGCACTATTAGCACCCCCTCCACGCTCGATGCGGGCCTTTTCCTCACCAGCCTAAAAGAATATTTGTTTTTTTAATTCACATTATCTCGTTGGAAATGCTGATTCGACCTTATTTCTGATGGAGATCATTCCATTTGCCAGTCCCAATACGAGATACTGTCCATCGCTGGTCCATGAACAGCAGTTGATGCGATTTCCGATTTTGTACTTTTGAACGGCTTTCTGTTCCGCTGACCAATAGGCGAAGTCGGACGAGGAACAGGACGCCAAATGATGGGACACAGGGTTGAACGCAAGGCACTGAATTGGATCTCCATGACTAAAGAGAGTACACAAATTCTCTATTTGTTATGCGTTGCTCCTTGAGAACAAGAATCGGACCAAACACGAAGAAACTAATTTACTTACGAATACTTCACAAGTCCCTCCAGTTTGCTTGTCCATATTATAACCGACTTGTCCGCACCCCCGGTGGCAAACTTTTTCCCATCTCTGGCATATGCGACGCAATGAACTGTGTCTTTATGTGCCTTCAAAGTGTTCAATACGCTTCCATCCGTCGGGTCGTAAACCAAAACCCTGTCACCAGCTACAACAATTAAATGCTGACCATCTGGATGATAGCATACTGCATGAACACTGCAAGCAAACACGAAAAATTAAGCAAGAATTAATTTTTTTTCAGAAACAAACCTAATCTCGTCCTCCTTTGCATTTGGTATATTAATTTTTTCCACCCATTTAAGGACCCCTCTCATGTTGCAAATCTTTTGGGGTCAGTTGTCAAAACTGGTCATTTCTTCTGGGAACGTACACAATAAGTGACTCCTCGTCTGTAGTCTATTTGTTTTATTATTTGTTTACAATTTCTTGTGACTGTCATGTTGCTTTGGTAACCCCAATACACTTGAACGTTGATGTGCATTGAACCAGCGCGTAAAATTACCCGCCTATCTGCTGTACAAGAAGGGGCATGGTATGAGTTTGAAAGGTTTCTAGTTGTTCAGGGGAAATTTCCCTCCCATGGTCGGACTTAACACACACACAAAAAAACATGAGTTTGGTGTTGAATGAGATGAGGGTTTTGGACTCAATGAGGCCCAGCTCCATCCCAGACTGTACCGCCACAAGAAGAATTAACACGTCCAAGGTAGGACACAGTTCTTTCCTTGACTAGATCAAAGTCACTTAAAGTGTTTCTGTGGAAGAAAATTAGCTTCAGCTCATTTCCCACGCATTTCTCACAGCATTGATCATGCATCAACACGATATTTCCAGCTTGCCATGCCTCTGGTCGGTGCTTATCCCCATAGGACTCACATTTTGAGCATTTCACAACCACCAACGCACGCTCTCTCTCAACGCATTCGACCTCTTCCACGCGTGTGTGTGTAATGACTTCAATTCCCCAGAAGGGGTACGTTCGCCCCTCAGTGGTTTTACATTTCTCGGTCGCACATACATCTGTCCTTTTCACAATGCAAACATTAATTCAGAAAGTACCACGTCGTTGCTCACATTGTCGCTTCTTTTCGTTCGGTATTTTTCGCTGAGAATTGGAGGGCGGCACGGCAGATCCGGTGATACGGAAGAACATAGCGGTGCTTGCATTCAGAATTTCCACTTCATGCTTACGTAATTAGCCGCAATTTTCACCTCGCATACCGCATAATAATTCACCACGGGATTAACTCTTCCCGAAGTCTACAGTCTCAATTTGGAATCAAGCGAAAAAAAATCTTTTTTTTTTTTAAGTTTACAGTGGCTACATACGACTCTGTTATCGCAGTTAAAACGACAGAAAGAGATACCAATCGTAGCGTATTGTTTGTTCTGCTTAATCACCTACATCCGTCTTTGTTTGACCAGTGCAATGAAGGAAGGAGATGACATCATATGAAAGAATGAAGCAAAACTGAACGAATCCAACAGCAGCAGTGTAGAACACGAACAACGAGATGCCGCCATTTTCATTTATCCCACATTCTTTCGTCGATTCTTCTCTTTCAGTTACGTTTCGTCGTTGAGACTCGCGAGTGTTGTTGAACTAAGTGTGTCTATAAAGAAATTTTTCTCGATGCGCGTTATATCGCTGCTGTTTTGCCCCCGCAGTCACCGTGTGAAATAATCATAACAAGCGCAAGATCAATCAAATAAATAATTTTTTTTATTTATAATAATAACGGTTGTAGAAATTTTTTTTCGACCCTTGCGTTAAATTAGTTCGCGCCGCTGAGAGCGCAATCACTTTCAGCAAATACTAGGCTTTTTTTTTTCCTTATTTTTTCTTCTTTTTTTTTTGGTTCAATGATGAAGAGAATCGTTCAGACGACGACGGCAAATAATCGAAAGGTAATAGACTAGTAATCCTCTTCTCTCATACTTCGCTTTCCCTCAATTTTTCTTCCTTTTTTGTATTTGGTTTTGCTGTTTGTGAGTCGTACAGAGTTCCGCCGCCATTGCATTTTAGTGGAGGAAAAAGATTTTAATTTCCCGACCGACGAACAAAAGATAAAGCAAAAATCGTGTGTGAAATATTTTGGCGCGGCGGTGGGTTATATCTCGGAATGAGATAAAAGAGGGGGAAAAAGGAACAAAAAAAAAGAGTATGTCACTCGCGGTCAGTGTTGCCAGTGTGTACGTGGAATGAAATGAGCGGGGATCTCTACTAAAAGTACATCGAGTTCATATGAAATGACAATAAGTTGCTTTAAACTCATGATTCATGTCTTATCGTGAAATCTGAAGGAAATACAAATGTTAGCTTTTAAATATTGGGTGATAATTTCGGACTTAAATGCGTAGTGCCTGTTAATCAGTCTTGGGTTATATGGATACATTGGTTTGGGTGAGGTATCGCCGTATATGATCGATATCCTCGATCAGAACATAATCTGTGATTTTGACTGATTTATGTATTTCCTTTCCAGTGAATCACACTAAATGCCGGTTCAGACATCACTAGAAGCGAACAGACACAATCCGCTGTTGATCAGTAGACTTATGACATTCTGTGACCGGATGCAAACAAAATCTTTCGAGGCTAGTGTATGGGAATTTTGATGTTGAACATATGATTTCTAAAAGTATCAATTGAATTCCTATTAGGTGGCGTTACAGCTCAAAGAGGATCTGTATTCTAAAGCGCGGACTATAATAGCCTTAAGCTTATGTCAAAAGTAAACGAAAAGTAACCAAATCTCAAACTAAATGATTTTCGAAACTTGAAGAGGATTCAGCTGTCAACTGACTTTTACGTACGTAGAGGGCGACTCATTTCGCTCCCGCGTAAGAAAAAGTGTATGAACTTTCCGAAGCTGAGCGAAGTGGTTTCTTCTATGGTCGCATTATATCATTTTTGTGTATTCGCTTCGCTGCTTCAGTTCTCTCAAGTATGTGTACAGTCACTATAGTTGACCCTTAACCAACAAGCATGTCCAGTTAGCATAATCTTTCACTAACTGTCTTTAACGCCGCCAACTTCTGTGCACTGCTAAGTTTTGCAGTCTTGCATTGCTTTCCACCGGATCACTGACAATTTATTCACTTTTGGAACTTTCAACAAAATAATCCTCCCAATATTTCGATTAGCTCAAGAATTTACGGTCAAGTGATTCAGGGAGCAGTATATGTCTATGAGTTTCAAAGCTATCTTGCAACACGTTCAAAGTATATTTCATGACTACGATCCACATTTTGTGGTCACCGTAGATAGCGTGTTCACAGAAAGTTCGATCTGTGGACAAACCCATCGGCTTCTATTTTCACGGCACTGACTCTCACGAATCATTGATAATGCTCTGAGTAAACAACTGTCTAAAAGAGCGTTTTAAACTCCGCCGTTCGATGTGATAAAGACCAAATCGTAAAGGCGCGTTCGTGCGCTCGGTCTGTGAAAGGGTTAGTACACGTAAGGTCGAGTTTACCAGAATTTTATGTCAAGATCGAGGCAACCTCAATTTTTCAAATCGAAATGAGCAGCTTGACAGTTCTCTTTTTAAGACCAAACGTTTATATGTTAAGTTCCTGGGAACTAATGTTTTAGCCTGTATTCCTATTCATTGAATATCGATTCCTGTAATTATGAGGATTAATAACAAACAATGTGAAATGAATCAAACAGCTGTCAAAAAGTCGAGGGCTATCAAAAACTTTGTGCTCGAACTCATTTCGTGTGAGTATCCATTTCATTATATCACATATGAATACATGTTTTTCTACTTAATACCTATATCGCAACGGCGCTTTGCCCGAGCGGTCGTAATTTACGTAGAAAACCTGTCTGCATCAGTTAAATCAAAATGGGAACTCGAGTGTTAGCGTATTCACATATCGTAAGTTCGAGCAAAAAGTTCTGAGAAGACCTACTTTCTACTACCTCGGGACGGTTGTTTTTATTTAATATTATTTGTTATTAATTCAGTTGCTCATAATCGCAAGAATCCAACCTTAATCGAAGTAAAAACGTTTAGTTAGCAACGAAAACTGCGAATGAAAACTTTTAGCTTTAATCAATAATAAACGCCAAAGTTGCTCATTTTTGAAAAATTTGGCATGAAATGCATGTAAGCTCGACCTTATGTAAAGCAGTCCCTGTCAGAGATCGAGTCCGCGAACACATCCTTGCGATTTCCCCTTAAACTGTCAAAGTCTACATGCGCGGTGCGATTTGGGAATGACATTGATCAACAATTTTTTTTTTTTAATTTCCATTTGGAGAGGTATAGACATCAACTTGATTTGTCAGGGTCAGTGACATGCAAGAAATGAAAAGCGTGCGAGCAGCTGAGTATAGCATAAAGCAATTGGAATTGGATAAAGACATTCAGTGGTCCTTATATGTTCAAAATCTGAGAAAAAGCAAAATGCAAAACACTTCTTACTTATCAGGTCTGTAACCCCTGGAGGACCTGTACCAGAGCACTTGCCGGCTTTCACTTCTCACGGTCTCAAGCACTCTGCATCCAGTAATAGCTCTAGGATATTGGTTATCGAAAGTGTCAATTTTCTATCAAAACTTGCGACATGTCGCCTTCTTTGCTATCTGTCTTTTCTGTATTCAAAATTTCTCGGATGTTCGAACGGTTAGTTAACCTCATGGTATATTTAATTTCTGGGTGTGATACGAAAAGGCCTATCTCCGCTGCTGTGCATGACAAACAGATCTCGTGCAGATTCATGAGGAAAATCTCATTAATTCTAATGTATGCTTACCTGAAACTCCGTAGGCTCATCTATTTGCATTTGCTCCAGATTATTTGGTTTTTTTTTTTTTTTTTTTTTTCTAAAATGATTTATTGTTGCATATACCTTCTGATCACAAAGAACCAGAAACATGAACGGTTTTATTATTCGGTATTCATTTTATTTCCTTAAAATCAAACTTCATTGCAAGCAATACATATACTCCTATTCCAACACACTTCCTCCAATCTTCAGTAGAAATCGCCTTCAGAGCCTTGCGCGAATTTCCCTTCATCGCCACAAGTGACTCAAAACGATTGTTGTAACTTCAGTTGCGGGAATAGGAATAAGTCACAAGAAGCCGTGTCAGGTGAATACGGAGCTGGCGAAACCGTATGGTCTACTAATCGTGTACAAGATGAAATGTGTGATTGTCGTAGTGAAGAATCCGCGAACTGTTTCTCCGCAATTCTAACCTCTTGCAACGAATGTTCCTCCAAGCACTTTAATACGCTCACGTAATATTCTTTTTTCACTCCCTGAATTGGTGGAAGAAATTCGAAATTGACCACACCATGGTCAAAAAAGCCTTGCGTTTGGATCGACTCTATCGTGGTGTTGGTTTGTAGCAGGTCTGAGAAGCGACATTCCGACGATTGTTGATTAGTTTCGATGTCGTATTCATAGACAGAAGAATACGGCAATGATGTTTATATTTTCGCACAAATTACTTTAGCGACGCCGATGCGATTTTGTTTTTGTCCCAAATTCAACCCTCGACATAAGTCCAAAAAAACTTCGTGCATAACGCTTTGCACCGATCCGAACAAGACACTAAGATTGGCTGCTATCTCCCTGATGCTCATACGACGATCTGCGAAGAGAATTTCCTCGACTTAACAATGTTTCTGTCAGTGACAGGTGTGGACAAACGACTTATTTTTCTTGTGGCTCTACAGTACGGGCTGGACCTGCACTTCAACCGACAAACTTTTCTAGGTAGCTGTCGTCAATCGCACACGACAAATTAGTTAAGGTTCCTCTTTACTTTGGTGCGCCACCTTAGACGGGGATATCTTCTGTTGCGTTGTCCCGCTGGTTCAGAGTCTAAGATGGGCGACTGAAACGAGTCAAATCATCAACCACAGTTCAGCCCGATATGAACTCTTAGTACCACTCGTAAGATTGTACATTGTCGAGTCCCCGTAGGTAGATAGGTAGGTTGAAGTGACTGAGAAATGAACTTAGACCAAAGTTGATCTAGTTTGCCGCCTCATAGATTGTCATCGGTCAATCCAATTGTCCACTTATCCCCGTAGGTAATCATTCACATTTTCAACGCTACCGCATTAAGTATTTTGTTAGAAACAAATTTGAAGGCAATCTTTGCTCAACTGACTTCGATATTGCGAAATTCACAGAACACATTAAACACTGATTTGTTTACGTACAAACTTCTGACAGACGGCACTCAAAAATATATTTTAGCGCGCGATGACAGATGTATTAACCTAGAAAAAAATATCTCAAGGCTAGTTCGTTTAAAAAGATTTGCGAGTACTTTTTATACATAAGATATTACAAAATATGAAATGTAATGTATGCAAAACCATGCGTGTCTAAATATCGATACAGGCATATGATTATCTCATGAGTTGGCACATAAATGTTTATCCTGCACTGAGACCCAATGTGCAACGTATTTATTTTTTATTTACAAAAAAGTTAAAAGTTAAAAGTAAGAAGCCATAACGATCAAGTGCCCCAGGCTTCAATGTGCAACGTAATTCCTATGAAAGAAGCAGCATACGACCTATTGTCACGCACCATACAACACACTTCAGTACTTTTCACTACTATCCATCACACATACCAAACAACTACCAAATTTGCCGCCAACCACTATCTCAAATGGGAAAACTACACTTTCCGAGTATGGTAGTTGGCTTGACGAAAAAAAGTACAATCCCCAATCAAAGACTGGCAATACTGGTTTTGGTGCACTACTGTAGGAAACAGAAAAGAAAAAATGTCCCATGCACATGAACGAGTGTGCTCGTGGGTATGTGTGTGTGTTCGGTTCGTCCCCTACCCCAAGCAGAGTAGGATGAGATTGTTTATGGACTGGGTTTGTATTATTTCCCTTTCACACAACATAACGAAAGGGAAATATTTTCGTCTACCCCCTTAGCTGGTTTTTCAAATGTGTATGCTCGAGTGTGCTGAACGAAAGAAAGACGCGGCTTTCCGCGTTGCAAGTGTCAATTTTAATATTACAACAGCCCCACAATAGCCCCAAACATCACAGCAATAATAATTATTAGTTTTCGTTTTTTTTTTAGAAAGAAAGTGTAACTTTGTAAATTTATTAGAATTGAAGCAAAACAAGTGAAATAATTGAAATAAATGAAAATATTTTCACAGGTGTACGGTGCAACATCACAACAAACAGTCAACTCACCAGACATGAATCCAATGAATAGTGCTGTGCGTAAAATTCATAATTTGTTATCAAGCGGTGCTGTCACAGTCACAGGACCCAATCAGCCGCGTATTTTAAAGCAAAAAGTTGGTACAACCGTCGTATCATCAACCACAAATTCCACAAATAATGTACAACAGAACAATAATAATAGCATAATGGGTAGATGCTATATATGCGACGATGCAACAAATGGTACACAAAATCAAATGCTTACCGATATGGTAACCTCACATACAAGCACCAAGTTTCCCAATAAAATTGGTCAATTGGTCGGTGATGCATTTATGGTGATTGTAAGCGTTGAAGATGTTGTCTGCCCAAGGTGTAACAACTTGATTAACTACTTAGATCGATTGGAGAATGATGTGGAGCGAGTACGTAATAATATAATGAATTTACTACACAAGAAATATGGATTAAATGATGAATCGTCATCGTCGACAGTAGCATCAACAGCGACGACCACAACCATACAGAACAGTGGTGGGGTTGTGAGTCAGACGTCGGCATCAGCATCACCGCCAATTAAAATGCAAAAGCTAAATAGTGGAAATGCAGTTAATCGCGTTGTTAACATGAACGACGATGGAACAGATGGACGAACTAGAAAGGGTATGTTAAATAACCTAATTGTTTAAGATTTAGGTGAATTGTAGGCATTTAATCAGTGCATCACGACACATCCTGACCTCGAAGATGGTGTAAGAAAATATTCTTGTGGTGAAATTTGTCACTGCAACGGATTTGAATATTTTGTGCAAATGAATGTAGGTGTCAAGTGATGCCTGACACAGATATGAACGTGATGGCTTTGAATGCAATTGCCGATCATTTGAACAAGCGAACGAAGTTATGGATCTGCTTAAGTAAATAAACAATTGTGTGCTCTGTCAGCTCATAATCCTAATTGTATTAGATACCATCGCACTCTTATTGCAGTTGGACGTATTTTGTGCTTGCGTGATTCATTGTGATAACCTCCGTTTGGTTTGTATTTGTCATAAGAGCAGGTGTTCAAATAAAGGCCTGGCACTGTTCACGTGGATAGAGTAGTATTGTAAGAAGAGTCGCCGTAGTGCAATGATTTGAATGCGTTGGCGGGTGCACAATTTTCGATTTGAAAAAAAAAAATGTATTTAGCTAGCAGGCAAAATGATATGAGATCAGAACAAAACAGTCATGTGTAAGTTTCACAT
The DNA here is from genome assembly GCA_930367185.1 of Myathropa florea. Classification (NCBI taxonomy): domain Eukaryota; kingdom Metazoa; phylum Arthropoda; class Insecta; order Diptera; family Syrphidae; genus Myathropa; species Myathropa florea. The sequence goes on from OV884004.1 coordinate 72,333,093, forward strand.
GTCAGTTCTGCTCTCGATATGAATTGAGAGCTGACGCCCGCTTCATTTGCGAGAAACGATAAAAGCACTTGTAGCTCAAATAAGTGTCTAATGTACATACGTACGCTGCCTACCGCATTTTTCTCTCTCTCTACAATAATTCATTAGTATGCAATGAATGCGCTGTATTTGATTAAATTATCTTTGGAATCTGAAGATAACTGACACTGGGAATTTTTTCTTTTGTTTTTTGACAAATTCGTAGCTGATAATGTAAAGCACTTCAATCACAAAATGTCCGTTTATTTTAATTTTTTAATTCAGATCTAAATTGAGTGCGAAACATGGTTCTGGTCCAGGTTAGGTTATGTTCAGGTAGCCGACTACAGGGTAGCAGTCTCACTTAGGCAAACAGGCCCATTATGGTACCACGCGGATTGGGTATCTCCTGTCCTTTCAACCATTTTATGCTTGACGTTTGATTATCAGACTTCCAGTCAAATCTGGTGGGGAGGCTGGTAGAGAAGATTTTCTCAAAGAGGGTTTGAGGCAGTGTTTTGGGGAAAGAACTAGAAATTGTCGAGAATGGTGACGTGGCCGATGTGGGTAATTATACCACAGATGGGGAGTTTTGAGTCTAACCGCTGTGCTGGCTACTATCTGTCTGTCAGACAAGTTAAGTGGAGAAAGTTAGAGGATTATTCTCAGTGCAATAGATGGTGTAATGATGCAAATGCTTGCCGATCTTTGCACACGGTTAAGAAGCTTGCAGTTCACAGCGTTATCGAAAGCTGTCCATCATACTGCGACTCCGCGATTTTGTGACTGACTACTGCTGTATGCAGCTAGTGTGCTATTTTTGGCAATAATCCCCATATACATCCGATGACTTTTTTTGCAATAGTAGAGCGCTGAGATGCTAGGCCCAGGTCCACCTCGGACTTTAGCGCCGCTACCATCCCAGAGCGCCGTAGTAACTCTTGATTCGCTCCGTGATGTTGAGTTTCCAGCGTGAAAGGTGGAATTTTGTAAGAGAGAGAAGAGTAATAGATGCGTTTTTTGTGGATTAACATTAAGTCCGCACGGTTTGGTCCATAAGATTAGTTTATGGAAAGCATGATGCATGATGTCTCTTATCTCCTCCATGATGTCTCTTACAACAATAGCAACGTCGGCAGCGTAGGTAACCACTTTCCTGCCGCTTCTAGACTTAACAGCAGTTTGTTTACCGCACATTCCATAGAGCGAGCAGAGAGTACACCTCGTTGTGGGGTTCCTCTGTTCTGCGGATTTTAGTTCCACTGAGTTTTAACTTTATAACTCTGCCAACAAGTAGCTGTTGAATAAAAGCCACAAGGGACTTCTCGATTCCTAGATTGGTAAGCGCACGCGCGATTGCTCTGGGTTCGATTTTGTCGAAGTCTCCCTCTATGTTTGGAAATGCTTCTTCTTCTTTCTTTACGGCGAGGTTATGGTCCCGTATAAAAGGATCCCTACTGGTCCGCCTGTGAAGAAATGGAGAAATTCTATAAGGGCAAATTCTTTGTACAGGTTGGGCTAAATACAAGTAATGCAATAAAGTTAACAATTGTTATTGTGTGGGCGCCGTGGCGTAGTGGGTAGGTGCGTCAACTACTATGCTCGATGTTGTTTCAATTCCCTAAAAAAAACACCAAACATTTTTTCACGGCTCCACCTCTTTAGAGTCACTGACAATGCTCAAAAAGTATAACTGTCTAGAAATAGCTTCTCAATCTCGCCGTTCGGAGTCGGCATTAAACTGTAGGTCTCCTCCACTCGTGAGAGAACAATAGCACGCACAACACGAGTGGTTGCTGAGAAGCTAGGCCCAGGTCCACCTCGGATTGTAGCGCCGCCATTATTATTATATTAGTATTATGGCTTACTTATTATAGTAAACTTTCCCATTAATTATGAAATACAACGTCGTTCAAGTGGCTACCTCGGCTTTCTTCGTAGTAGCGCATTCTGTCACCCCAATTTTCCAAGACCTTGTTGATGGTTTCGGGCTGTAGCTAACGGATTGCTCGGATGATATTGAATCGTTTCCGGATTGTTGGCATAACATCAGTCCTTCACGGTTCCCCACAAAAAAAAAAGTTCAAAGGGGTCAAATCGCAGCTCCGAGGCGGCTGATTGACATCGCTAAGATGGCTGATAACACGATTTGGGAATTTGGTGCGCAGAAGATCGCTTATGGCATGGGCTGCGTGGTACAGTGCGCCATCCTGCATGAACCAGAGGTCGTCCAAATTCATCTCTTCAATTTCAGTAAGAAAAAAAAGTAGGCTAACATGGCTCCCTAACGTCCACCGTTGACAGAAAAGTTATTCCCAGCCTCATTTTCTAAGGAAAAATTTCCAACCACTCCACAATCCGCACCAAACTGTCACTCTCTATGAATCTATGGGCGGGTTCTCCGCGCTCCAGAAGTGGAAATTTTGTTTGTTAACGTAGCCGACGCGATGGAAATGTGGCTCGTCAGAAAAGATGATTTTTCGCCTAAAATCGTTGTCCAATTCGAGCTGCTCTAAAGCCCAAGCTGCGAAGCGATAACGACGCGAATGGTCGCACGCCTTCAATTCCTGAGTCAATTAGACATTGTAAGTAAATAATCCGTGGCGTAGTGGGCGCCGTGGCGTAGTGGGTAGGTGCGTCGACTCCTACGCTCGAGGTCGTCGGTTCGAATCTCGAAAAAAACATCAAACATTTTTTCACGGCTCCACCTCTTTCGAGTCACTGACAATGCTCAAAGAGTATAACAGTCTAGAAAAAGCTTCTCAATCTCGCCGTTCGGAGTCGGCATTAAACTGTAGGTCCCCTCCAGTCGTGACAGAACAATAGCACGCACAACACGAGTGGTTGCTGAGAAGCTAGGCCCAGGTCCACCTCGGACTGTAGCGCCGCCATTATTATTATTATTATTATTATTAAGTAAATAATCCGAGATCTTTGTCCAGAATTCTCGTCAGGCTAGTGCGTGAATTGTTGAGCTGTTGAGATCGATGGCGAGTTGATGTTCGTGAATTGAGTCTAACACTCTCGACCACAGCAGCCACATTCTCATCTGTGCGCACCGTACGACGATGGGGACCATGAGTGTTGTGTCAGAAAATTTCAAAAATAAACCTTTTTTTTATTTCAAATGTTATTTTATTCACATTGTGTTATTAATGCAATTCTACTGAAATTTTAATGAAGCCCGAAGATAAATTCGGATAAAAAACACATTAAACTTGTAAAATGTATGCATTAAAATGCCGGTTGCTAAAATTATTTGCACATGTGAGTTGTTTGTATTCGTGTCCCGTCGCAAACACAAGTGCCTGTTTACATGTACATACATGGGAGGTTGTATTGCATTCCTAGGCTTAAGCAATCACAGTCCAAGGGTCGATTTGTCGATTGAGTTATTTTAGGGGGTACCCAGCGATAGTCGACAATCGACAACTATAATAAGAGCCACAGTCTCCTTTTAGCGATACATTTAGTCAGTGTTTTTCCATTTTTATATTCCCTAAAAAAAAAGTCGTTTTTCTCAGAGCCCTTAAAGAATGCGTCTGCTTTAGTGATTCTCTCCCTCTTCATTCGACCCAAATCTTTTACTTCTCTTACGTCTTCAGGTTTGGAGACAGGAAATAGTCGCAGAGGGCAATATCTGCAGAATATGTTGGATGGGGCAGCAGTTCGTAGGTAAACTTATGGATTTTTGATGTAAGCACACGTGGTGTGCACACGTGCATTGTCTTTATGGAACAAAACGTTTTTCTTCGTCAAATGCGGTTGTTTCTGCTTCAAATCAATATCGAATGTATCCAAAAGCCCTGAACATTCGCCAGTGATATTTTCTAGCATTTGGCCTTATGTCTCTTTCTCAAAGTGACATAAAGCCAAATTTAAGAATTTGGTCTTATGTTGCTCGACAAAGCGACATAACGCCAAATTTTTTTGAGACATAACAACAAATAATAATATTAATAAACATCAAGTGGGTCATAATTCCACAATTTTAAATAACATGTATATGTGTAATTAAAATGAAATGGAGTTAGTATTAGGGAACGGGTAAAACGTGAAGTATGAGGGTTCATGCTGCCCCCTGAAACCCCCAGCTTAGCTGCAGATAAGATTTGGGATAGGTGCGAGGTTGGTGGTATCCAATGTTTCCTTATTTTCATATTTAGAATGGATTTGAAAAAGTAACATATGTCCAACTTTGCACCTACCCCTCACTTTTTACCCGTTTCCTCTTAAATGTCTCAGAATGTTTAATGGAAGGTATATTTTAATAAGGTAAGCCTAAATAAGATATACAGCGGAAAGCGACATAAAGCCAATTGGCCTTATGTCGCTTTGTAAAAGTGACATAAGGCCAAAGCAAAAATTTGGTCTTATGTCACTTTGATAAAGCGACATAAGGCCAAGTTTTAAAATTTGGCCTTATGTCGCTTGTCGTTATGTCATGGCACCCAATTTGATGCACCCGCTCGGTTGGAATGCTGACAGCCTCAGCCGCCTCACGCACTTTAATTCTCCCATCGTCCAATATCATTCCAAGGACCATTTTCTGATTTGTACAATAGCTGTTCTAGCGTTTTTTTGGTTAGCTTTGGCCAGAGCCGGGCAAAAGCAAAGGAGTCACTCCAATTCATTTAAAATTACTGTGCGTGAAATTCAAAAAGTCAGTCTCTGATTCTGACCAAGCCTGCCTCGAATTAGGTATATTTGTACCCGCATGTTTATTTTGCCCCCTCTTAGAAATTTGTGTTTGATTCAATGTCGTGACTGGCTAGCTCTCATTTTTCCGACCCTTCACTGTCTTAAGTAGTTAATTAGCAATTAGTTTTTCGATGGTTCCTAGGAATTTTATAATATCTTATCTGTAAAAACGTTTTGGTCTTGCATAAGATGTATCTCCCCTCGTTGACAATGGAATCATATGTACGTTGTTTTCCCTTCGTGATGCATAATCTAACTTCCACGACGAAAACGATTGCGATGAACAAAAGTTCATCAAGCTTTGAGGTTTGAGGACCAATCAATCAAAGCTTGTAAACTGCAAGCAAAAGGGACTACAGTCCGGGATGGACCTGTGACCTTGCGTTAACCAGCATGTCCACCAGTCTTCTTCCGATGGTTATGCACGCCAAGTTGGTTGAGGTTATTGTCTACTTGATTGAGCCATCGGTTTCGTGGGCGCTTTCTGTTTTGCTGTTCCTCGGGCGCGGAGTAGAAGACTCTTCGGGCTGAAACACTGTTGTACATGCGTGGTGCATCTACATGGTCCAACCATCCCAGACGTTGAATCCGTAGACGCCTGACTAGACTCAAGTCGTTGTGAAGTCCATATAGTTCGTGATTGAATATTTTTCTCCAAATGCCATCCAATCCAAAGACCAGGGGCTTCTTCATCTGCTCTTCTGATTGTCCATCTCTTGTGGCCAAGTCGTCGATATTTTGCGTTCTTTCTCGGGGACAGGATACATTTTGTTTTGCCCTTAATATAATAATGGCGGCGCTACAGTCCGAGGTGGACCTGGGCCTAGCTTCTCAGCAACCACTCGTGTTGTGCGTGCTATTGTTCTCTCATAAGTGGATGGGACCTACAGTTTAATGCCGACTCCGAACGGCGATATTGAGAAGCTTTTCCTAGACAGTTATACTCTTTAAGCATTGTCAGTGACTCGAAAGAGGCGGCGCTGTGAACTATCTTTTTTTGAAAAATTGTTTGTCTGAACTTGGTTTCGAACCAAAATGTGGAACCAAGATGTCTCGGCAGAGTCCCCGTACAGTTCGTGGTTAAAATTCGTTCCCATTCATAGTCAACGCAAACGTGTCTTCCTCTCGAATCAACTAGAGCGTTCCTCACTCGTCATTGACAATGTGATACCAGCAGTTGGTTAAGTGCCTGCCCTAAGTTAGAGGGATCTCAGGTTCGAATCTCAGTGAAAGCAGAGATAATACGCTTTTATCCGGTTTTTCAAATCTGGTCCTGTCACCATTTGCCGTTGGGATCAAATTAACGGCACTATCACTGGAGCAGTCGATCAGTGGTAGTAGTCTGACTGTGTGTATCACAATGCACCAACATGGTCTAAGTGTGCTGGTGAATTCACTAGCCACCCCCTAACCTAAGGCCGCTAGTTGTGACGACGTTCCTTCCAAATAGTCTATGTGCGTCCTTTCTTGCTGAGAGGTCTTCAATACTTAGTCTTTAATTTATTCGCCGCCAGCTACTTCTGTATTAATGGCTGTAAAGGTCGGTCGCATGGACAGTTCATTCGCTGCATTCGTCCAATCACGCCATTGCCTTCCGCGAATGCAGTTTCACTGACTTTTGAAAGATCGTGCCTCTTGTCAGGGAGCTTAACGCAATCTTCCTCGTCCTTTCTCGTTGACAGGGTATGCTTCGTCTTTCATTCGTTCATCACCAGCTGCTTCCGTATGAATCCAATGTCATCGAATGAAAGCAATTGCACGGAGTTTTGATAGATTTTCCCTCTTGTCCTCTTTTCGGACAGTTTTACACGATCTTTCCAGGCACGATGTTATACGAGTCACATGTCACTAGAGTCCGACCGAACATTCGGCCACCTTCGGCTAAAAATATCACCTTTGGCAAAACATTCGGCTTCGGCCAAATGAGGCCGAAGATTTTGCCGAAGCCGAATGTTCAATTTTCTGTTTTCTGTTAAACTAGAAGTTGCAAGGAACGGTGTGTTTTTTTTGTTTTTTTACTGTCGGATATTTTGTATTTTGAAAGTATCATTGTTTACAGCAATATACAGCATTTGCAAGTTGGTAAACTATTAAGTGGTCTGTATAATTTTATTTGCACTGGTTTCAGGTAGAAATAACACAAAAAATGGCAGCTGAAAATTCATTTTGGGGTTATTTCGTAGAAATGATGCGAAAGCCACTTGCAAAAGTTGTTCCAAATAGAGTCCGACTGAACATTCGGCTTCGGCTTCGGCCGAAGGTGATCAAAAAGCCGAAGTTCGGCTTCGGCTTCGGCCGAAAAACTGACCTTCGGTCGGACTCTACATGTCACATGAAAGGTTTTGAACAACTATGCATAGACTTGTGTTCTCCTGATGTCAAATGCTAAGATATTTTTGAATTTTGGAGATTGTCTAAAGTGTATTTTCTTTTATTGTTATTATTTCAGTGAGTGCAGTACAACAGATAAAAATAACACCACCCCAGATCCAGCAGCAGCAGCAGCAACAACAGCTTCAGAAAAAGACCACAAAACTGTACAAGTGTTTGTCCTGCGATTTCAAAACATCCGACTTAAAGCTCTTCAATCCGCATTATGAGACATGCAAGCAACAGAATTTCCAATGCAAGATATGTAAAAAGATGTTCGCCAACTTGACAGCAATGAAGCAGCATATGACGGAAAAGCATGGCGCCACTCCAACCACTCCATCAGTAAACTCGGCCAACACGAACACCGTGCAACAATCCAATGAAATATACTCCTGCCAGCACTGTCAGGTGAACTTCACAAGTGAACTGGCACTGAAAAAACACATGGAAGTTAGTCACAATGAATACAAGCAGAGCGAGAACACAACACAGTTGTACACATGCAACCACTGTCAGTATAAGTCGACTGATAAGTCCATCTTTGATGAGCACATGCGGAAACACGTCAAACCGAAACCGTTCAAATGTCGGTTGTGTTCGACCAGATTTGAGACACGCGAACAAGCCACAATCCACGCGAAAGCCCACCAGCCTAACTATTTTAAGTGCGGAACATGCTCTTTGTCGTTCCCCAAACGTGAGATGCTTGTGAAGCACTTTGAAGTGCATCAGACAAAGCCACAACAGCAGCAGCAGCAACAACAACAGCAGACGCAGCAAGTGACCCAAATAATAACCCAGCAGCAGCAGCAACAAACAACACAATCCCAGCCGCACATGATGACCACACAGAAACTGCTTCAGGAGACAATTGATGAAGCTCTTAGTGAATCAGCGGAAGCCGGTGTCGATTCGAAAGCAATCCGATTCTTCACATGTCACATATGTTCGTTGACCTTCATCCAGGAGAACTACTATAATCAGCACATGGAGACGCATAAGCCGCAATCGCAGAAGAAAACCATGTCCGCGTCTTTGACGGCCGTGACTAGCGTTGGCATAAGCACAACTGCATCCACCACATCGGCCAGCGTGAGTCAGAGCTTAATACGGGGCGAGGTTAAGGACTCGAACGATACAACAAATATGGTATCCACCGGAGGCACCAACAATACAGCGTCTATATCAGAGGCAGACATTGAGAGCATTTTTGAGAAAATGCATTCCGATAAATCAGATAACGATGTGGGACAAGGAGCTGCAGGCGGCGACAGTGGGCCTGGTTCAGGCGATAATTTGGTCATTACAAGTCAGGAAAATGCTGTCGGTGGTATTACGTTCAACATAACCATCCCACAGCCGGATGCCGCTGACCAGGAGAATGAAGTAAGTTCACAAAAATGACAATCAAAATTCGGGGATTAAATTAAAAGCTCTTCTTTTTTTCAGACTGGAGCCAAACAACAGCAACAGCAACAAAGAAGCGGCGACAATTCAGCGACGCCAGTGTCCGTTAGTATTGACATGCCGGTATTAGATCATCTCGATGAAGGAATGGACAAGGGTGGATCGTCAGCCGATGGCGGGCAGTCCAGTGAGAAACAGTCTGCTTCTGGGGAGAGTGATAAGAAAGCCAACAGCCCTTCGAATTCAAGCGGTTCAGCAGCACATCCCGTCAGTATGCCTAGCTTAGACGACGACAATGAGGGTCAAGACAGCAATAGCCAACACTCGACGACTACCCTTGAACAGCAAAATCAACAACAGGAATCAATGGGCGGTGGTAATCAGGAGTCAGAAGATCAGCAGGAAGGCCAACAGCAACAGCAGCAAGGAGGCGATCAGGGCCAAGATGATGAAAACCAGCAGAATATGGGAGGTGGAGATCAAGTTCCATTGGACTTGGAAGACATGCAAGCAGGCGTTGAAGGTGGACAGATAAAGTTCATTCTGAATGAAAACGGCCAACTCCTGCAGCTAGACAATCACATCATCACAGACTCCGAGGGAAATCAGATCCTAGTACAAGGCACTGACAGTGAACAAATCCAGCAACTGCTGCAGAGCGTCGGTGTGCTGCAGACCAGCGAAGGCTTGGACGGGGAAACCCTTCAAATGATCGGGGACAACAACCAAATGGTGATTGTGCAACAAGGCGACAATGAACCGCAGCTCATCGATGCGTCACTCCTGAATGCCGACGGGCATATCGTCATCCAACAAGGTCAGGACGGAGAGCTGGGAGAGGGAGCGCATGTAATAGGAGAAGGTGGTGTCCGAATTCCAGTTTCTGTGTCGTATACCGCTGATGGACAGCCCATAGTTCAAGTCACACAACACCCCGACAGTGTGGATGGGAAGGACATGGATGGCACTGTCATCACAACAACAGCGGGTGGTGAAACGGCTGTCACTCAGAGTCTCTCGCAAGCGGGTAACTTCTTTGCGCTAGAGGACCTAATGCAGCAATCCGAACAACAAAAAGCCTCAGAGTAACATGCAACAGCCGAGTAAATATACAATAAAAGCACATTCATTGTCTCAGAGAGGGAAGATCACAAAAGGGATAGAGAGGAGTGAGAGTGAGAATGTGTGAAAAGAAATTGAACCCCTTCAGTTTTTTTCTTTGAAGCAGGGGTATCCATTTGTACATTTGTTCAACAAAATGCTTGAGGCGCATACAAATACCAGTTTGATCAGCTGCATAATGAAATAGTGTATTCGAAGAACTTACGCAAAAACAAAACAAAAAACATCAATCTTTCTTGTAATATATATTTTACGTAATTATGTTCGGTTTGAATTTTATAAGAATCAATTGCATATGTAAATCGATTGTGGGAATGGTTAGAGCAACAGGCAAGAGGTATCACACAGTTACCCCGTTTATTTATACCAACAGAATCATAGATAACTACCGCGCACTTTCACGCGAAATCGTTGTTTTTACGCAGAAGTGACTAATTTAAAAGTTGAATTTGTTTTTTAAAATAAATAATTTACCTTCTAACAAAAGCACATCCACCACCCCCTCAATATGTATCCTTTTTCCCCACCACAAAACAACCAACCAACCAATACTAAAAACCAAACCCACACACACTTTTTATCATCTTATATTATTTTGTAATTAAGGTTAAATAATTTAATTAGACATTTGTTTAAGGAACTTAGCAAACGGTTCGCAAACGAAAACAAATGCAAAGTAAAATATAAACAGTAAATTCAAAGTAAGAACGTTATTTCAGAGTACATAAGAGACAACAAAACAAAAAGAAAACACAACAAAAAAAACCCAATTAACAAAAAAGGAATATATATAATTAAAATGTTAAATATAAGTAGTCATTATATAGAATATAACCAAAATAATATAGAGAGAGAAAACAAAACAAAAAAAGATAAATTACAATAAATTTCCAAAACAAAAAACATTTAAAAGAATAAAGAACGAAAAGATAAGTTAAATATTCTTCTAAACATGTTTATTTTAATTCCCAGAAGAAGAGGAACACTATGATCGGACGCTGTGTATAGGATTCATTAAACTGTTATATTCCCCATTTTGTCTGCTCGCTATCACTTGATCTTGTTGATAGGGTTTAAAATCATTTATTTTTTGTTCGAAAAAGAGAAAACAAACTAAGAACAGCCGCTTTCTTCAACATATACAGTTCTACAGTATATACATACGATAAAATTAGTTATTCTTTTTCAATCCACTTGCAAATAGCTATATTTATACATATATATATATAAAATATACATACAACAAAATATTTGTCCTTGATTTGTATGCAATTATATGATTTTCTTTTTTTTTTGTTTTTTTCATTTTATTATATAGAAGGTAAAATAATTCAAAGAAAAAGTGGAAAATAAATGAGGAAAAAATTGAATTGTTGGTTTTATTTTGGCGACAACCGGTGTCCGGTGTAGAACAACGGTTGGACCGCGTTCAGTGTTTCAGTGGGTGAGTTTCGAGTATCGAATGGTAAGGAGTTTAGATGGGGCTTGTTATAGGAAGGGTAAGTTCAGATGGGTTTTGCTTGGAAATTTGACATTTTAATATAAGTAGTGGCAACACTTGTGAAAGAATAGTTTTTGGTTATTGCTTTTTTTGTTTTCAAAATCATCTAGCGCTATTTGAACGTTATGCCGTTGGGATGGATTTTGAATTTAAAATCGTTAGAGTTTGGTTAAGAAAATGACTGCTTGTCAGTTGATTTGTTTAGGAAATGAATTCTCCGCACGCACACATTCTAGCCGTTAGATTATTAGATTACAAATTCATTGCACATTGCACTTTTTTACACGAGTATGACCTGGTTGCGGGAATTCTCCAATTCTCTGTTTTGGTGGCTTTTTGCTTTTATCCATGGAAATTCTTCACATGCATATATCATGTTTCCATATCCCTATTCCACACAATTAGAAGAGCAAAAATAGATAAAATCGCTTACAACGACATTGGTTATAACAAAGGCTGAGTTCGTAAACGTCGGCAAAATGCGCGCTGCATAAGCATCACTGATTTTCAACGATTTTTTGATGTTGCTATGTATCATGATTCTTTAATTTTGTTGGAGTTTCGGAACGGCTAATTGTTTTGTATTTCAATTGTTCCTATTTTTTTTTAAATGTGAAATAAAATTGGTGGCAATTTTTCTAAATAATTTGGTTAGTAATGTTGGCAATTACAATGCCAGCATACTTGATTACATTTTAGATATGAAAAAGCGACAATTGAGTCGGAAATGAAAAAAAAAATGCATCGCATCACAAAAATCTATGATGCGCGGGTTGCTTTTGTTTGCGAATTTTAGCACGCGATGCAAAGCATCTTTGCGAAATGTTTGCTACTAAGAACGCTTGACGTTGCAGTACTGCGTTAATACTGCGATTACACTCAGCCAATATCGGTTATAACGACAAAATTCTTAGGTCCAACTTGAGGTCCATTACATGTAATCCAGTAGCACATCGTTTACAACGACATAACGTCCTATCACGGTCGCCATGTAATAATTAAAGAATGCACAACCAGTTCAGTAGCCGACTGCCCTGTTCTCCATACCATATTCATTCTCTCGCTTGCAAAAATGCAAGGCAAGCACAATTACATGAATGCGTGAACACTGACAAACTCTTTAGAATTACTGATAAGAGTAGTTCCCAAGGATTCAGACAGTGCGACTTAGATTACATTGGGAAATTGTGGACAGACTGCAATATGACGCGTATCAGTTTTGCTACACAACGACCAAATTCGTCAGTCCCTTGAAGGTCGTTATAACCGATTTTGACTGTACATGAACAGCTTGGGGTACACCTCGCTTGACTATAATAATAACTAATTAAGTCCGAGGTGGACCTGGGCCTAACTTCTCAGCTTGACTATACATTGTTTAAATCTGCCACGTTCTATTGGAATCTTAAGAACAACCAAAAAATGTTATTTAGATCCTCTTAAGAAGAATTGATTAAACAAAGCTCACTTCTTCATAATAAATGGCTTACGCTTCAAGGGGATTAAACATTAAATGTTTTTTGATGTCCTATTCGACAAGGATTAATTGATTCATATGTGCCACACCACACCAAAGTAGACAAGAGAGGCCTCATTTTGTTTTATAATAGTATTGGAAATGTATTTCAAAATCGGAAGTTCGTATTTCGTACCTTTATAGCAAATGCAAATGGAAAGTGAAACTGAAGGCAACTAGAGAGGAATCACACTTGTTGAAGAGGCTTGGCAGTCGAAACGCAGGTTTACATTAAATCGTAGCGCTATATAAAAACCAAGATAAAACAACAATATTATTATGGTAACAGCAGAAAAAGACGGTATCAATGCTTTCGCCTGGTCTAGAAGAATTCATTACGGATGCGGAATTTTGTACACAATTTAAACTTAAGAAAATAGTTGGACCATCTAGCCTAGAAAGCAACACTTCATAGTTTAAAATCGCTTAAAAACGAAGAAGGGCAACAGTGCATGGATTTGTTTAAGGAACATTAAGTTAGTTTATATAAGTATGCTGAACACACAGTAGCAAACTACATATAATCGTAACCCAGGAAGTACAATTGGTAAGAATGTACAAAAACGGGTACAATACTGGGATTTTTGTGCTACGGCATAACTGTAATCTAAAATTACTAAACCGCTGTGGGCACCATGGCGTTGTGGGTATGTACATCGACCCCAACGAACTAGACCTTTCTAGTTCCTCGTCTAGGTTCAAACAAAAGAAAAATCAACAACTTGAAAAAAATGTGGGCACCTCTTATGAGCCATTGACAATGCTCAAAGAGTGTAACTGTCTACATTTATCCGAATGGAATGGATTTCGGTAATCAAGTATAGTTGTCAAACAAGTCGTACGATAAATCGTTCAACGTGAACACCGCTATAGGCGGATTTACTCACAAGAAAAGAAAGAACTGAGAACGATGGCTTAAGTGCCTTAAGTTCATAGATCAGCCTTGTATGCACGTACACAAAAAGGATTGTTTGTTAGAAGCATTCGACATCTACTTCAATGACCTCAATATTTACATATCCCTCGATCTTCCGGAACATTGCAGCGTTTTCCAGTCTGAGTTCATGCCAATAAAACAGGCTCTGTCGAAATATATCGAAGAAGGACTTTATTATATGTTCGGGAAGTCAAGCAGCGATTAAATCCCTGAATTCAGTAAATATTTATTCTAAGTTTTTCCTGAACTGTCACAAATCTCTTGACGAGATGGCTGAGCATTTTAATATTCACCTCATGCGGGTGCCGGAGTGCAGTAACATTCCAGGGAATTGCGAAGCAGATAAACTCGCCAGGCGTGGAACGTTCTCATCACTCTTATCGAATGGACAACCATCGCCCAATGCCGTTCGCTACAGCTAAAAATCATCTAAAAGACCATACAATAATAACCACTTATCATAGATGGCCCAAAAGCACCACCACCACTCATTACAAAAAAAATTTGGTCAAAACTGAATTCTAATCGTTTGCTCTGTCCAATCAGAATGGACAAGTCATCTCCCAGGACTCTCCTTAGTGTTATCACGATATACTGTGCCATCGACATACATACATGCGTCGAGATTGGGACTACCTTACAACGACTTGTCCAGAAGCCGCGGAGACGGAGAAGAGGAAGAAACACGTGTAGCGCGCTTTTCAACCGTAGGAGAACTTACCTAGGAGTTTAATTCTTCCATGACTTGAGCGAGCTAAACATTGTCGGCATCAATCAACTTCGGCGCTTCATAGCAAGCACCAAATGATTTAATAGTTAAGAAACACCCGGTCTACGTGATATCACAACGTAGCTATGTTGGCCTAAGTGAAACTGCTAACTTGCAGTCCGCCACTTCAATCTAACCTAAACTAACATAGAGCCATTTATCCTATAGAATGAAATTGAATAAATTTAAATTGTTTTAAAATTAATATAACGGAATATCTTTTAAAAATAAATTCAATTTAACGTCTCCCTATGAACATCGTTTCTAAAGTTCCACTCGACTATCGATACTCGTTTTGTTTTTTCTCTCATAGACCGAGTGTCAAAATCATGCATCCACTCAAAATAAATCAAATGACAGCTGATTGGATTTGCGACTTCAGCTAGCAGGCCCCAAAAGTGTTAAATACTATTTCGTAAGAACAAACCAATTTACATATTCCAACCCAAGAAAATGTTACAAATTACAAGAATTGTGATAAATCGTCCCCTGATCATATCCAGTTTCACCAGACTCAAACCGTGTGATGTTCTGCATTTTTCATCGAATAGCAAACGTTTGTTCGCCAATGGGCCGCCGGTGATATCCCGCCAAACTCTTGGCCAGGACAACCGCAAGAAGATTACACCCCTCGGCTGGTTCTTATTAGTAAGATTGATAAAATTTATTTAATTATTCTACATCATTGTAGACTGTCGTTAAAAGCTGATTCCTGTTACATCATTTGGTCTGGGATGCTGGCAAGTGAAACGGAAAATTTGGAAGGAGAATCTAATCAAAGAACTTGATGACAAAACTCATGCTGAACCTGTAGATCTCCCGGAGAAGTAATACAATGTAATAGCGAGGGGAAAGTTGAATTGAAATATAAGTTTGTGCCTGCTTTCAGTTTAGATGATCTGAATCGCATGGAATATTGTCCGGTTAAGGTGCGTGGACAGTTTTTGCATGACAAGGAGATGTATTTGGGACCACGATCTTTTGTTCGCCCGGATGGTGCTGATGTTGGCGGTGGACTCTTTTCTCATCGTGATAGTACACCCGGTTATCTGGTTATCACGCCGTTTAAGCTGTCAAATAGGGAGTAAGTCAAGAGATTTTACTTTCTATTTGTTTTTAGTGAATGTTACTTTAATTCATGCCAGACGGAAAGTTGTATATTTAATTTCTGGGTGAGGGTCTGTTTCGAGTTTGATAAGTGCTTCGTTAGTCGCATTCTTTAAACAGAAACTAATTTCAAAATATGTGGAAAAATCACGTTTCTATACTGCCATCCGACAGTGGAAAACATCATTGTTGTGCATTAAGGTAGTCCTAAACGACGAACATGGTCGCCGAACTTGCTCGTTTGTGTTATCTCCTACACGGCGAACACATTTGGCGAACATTCATTTCGTGTTGTTTTTTCAAACCGTCAACATGTGTGATAGGAATGCGCAAGTGTGAATTCCTCGATAAAATCGCGGCTGACTGTTGACATTGTGCTTAATCCGCGATATGCACTCGGCGACATTCACAGCAAAAAAGAGGTTTGCTTGCGAACATGGCCCTACACGGCGAACATCAAAGCCAACGAACATGACAAAATCGAGATCTTTCGCCAACAGCATCAGGCTCGCGAACCAGCTCTTACACGACGAAAATGCGGCGAGCACAAGGAAGTTCGGCGAGTATGCTCATAGTTTAGGATAAATTTTAGGTAGGTTGCTAGGTAGACGTGGCCACATCTCACTTATGTCCCAAAGGAGCACAGTTCTTCGGACGATTATGACTGGTGAGAGCTGCAACTATCGTCAGCAGCTATCTTTTGACGCATTGAAGGAGTTTGTCGGTTTTTTCAAATCTAGGCCATGGTGTACAGGTGGTCTCGTAGATGGTTAAAGTGATCTTGAGTGAGTAAATTATGATCCCGTAAGTGGTTAAAAAGCACCACCTTCTGCTTGCTTGTTCTAGGACCCTGTTGTTCATTTTTTCCTTAACTCGGACAGTGGCGGTTTAATCCATGACATGTCACAAGCAATCCATTGTGACATGTCAGTCTCTGACCCTTTTCTGGCAACTTCTTTAGTAACCTCATTACCGGTTATGTCCAGCGACCCAGTATAGGTTTATCAACTGCTCTGAGCTTACGCGCCATGAGTTTTTAGCGAAAACATTCGACTATACTAGAAAGAGTTGCATGTGTCCCATGTGCTGCTGGAGTCATCATTATTAAGGAAAAGGCATATTTGCAGCGAGACTACATTTTCCCGAATTGATGTTTGCTGTTGAAGAGATAAGAGAGCTTTGCTCTGCCCAATCTATCTTCTTGTGGCGCTACTGCCCAGTGTGGACCTGTGCCTCAACCAACGAGCGTCTTCAGCTCGATCTCGTCAAGTTGGTTGATATCCCCCTCAGCTAATGTGCTGTTTGGTTGTCTCACAGATTCTGTGTCGAAGATTACTCTTTCATGCGCTCTATATTGCTTGGCCATCTTAGGCTCTCGATCCACAGACGCTTGGCTAGACACATATCACTGTACAGTCCTTACAGTTGGTGGTCGGATATGCTCCAATTGCTACCAACGCAAACAGCACCAAAAATAGCAAGCAAAACTTTTCTCGCGAAAAGACCAAGAGCTTCTTTATCCGTTTTTGATATCGATTGGCACCAACAATCTATAACTACATTTATCTGTATGAAGAGACAAACTTTTTAAAGTAAATGTATTCATGGAATCCCTTATCAACCAGCAAATTTAGTTATTGACAAACTACTTTTTTTTACGTAAAAAAATAGTTGATGTTTTCTTATTAAAGTTACCGACAAATCATTAACTTGTAACGGTGCTTTGCCCCAAATTACTGTTTTTATACGTGTGTGTACGTTGAAACATTAAAGATAATTACAATTTATGACTTTTAACATGACATATTATTCGTATTTCTTTCAGAGAAATAATTCTCATTAATCGAGGTTGGATATCGAAAAAGTTTTTGAAACCCGAATCCAGACAGCAGGGACAAATTGCGGGTGAAATTGAGCTCACCGGACTTGTGCGATTGGGTGAAGCGCGGCCGCAGTTTACACCAGATCATAAAGGAGCACTCTACTTATACAGGTAAATAAAAACATACAAATATGAGTGTATACGTACTGTGTACTGTATGTATTATATTATTTTGATTGTTGAAGTCCATTACAATAATTTGATTGTACCCATATTTGTGGTCACTTGCAATTATTTTCTGAAAGGTTTTTGATGTCGCAATTTTGACTAATTACCTAATATATTCATGGTGGTTTTTATTATGTATCATTTATTATAGAAGGGCCCTTCTTTGCACACTTCATAGGGTGCTTTCAATTCGGCCTTACTGTTATGCTAAAGGTTTCCAAGTATGTTGATTGATTTAATTACAATTTACTGGTAAGATGGTGTACAGAAGTTGAAGGAAACTTGGGGATCATGTTAACAGAAGAGGCTTGTTGGTTGTTACTCAAGAGCAATTATAATTCTTCGTCTTCGGCTGGCGCTACAGTCCGTGATGGATCTGGATCTTAGTCAAAATTCCTATCCATTCAACACGATCTTGTGCTAGGTGTTCTCACGTTCAGCTGACTGCGTCGCTTTCCACTTGTGGACGAAACCGGAGGCGTGGTCATTACCGCGTTATAGCTCGGGGTTGGAGTCTGAGACTCTCCGGGCCGGAGCATTTGTACCCATCATCTGGACAAGAGTCACTGACAATGCTCAAAGAGTATAACTGTCTCGAATAACCTTCTCAATCTCGCCGTTCGGAGTCGGCATTAAACTCTAGGTCCCCTCCGCTCGTGAGAGAACAATAATACGTACAACACGAGTGTTTGCTGAGAAACCAGGCCCAGGTCCACCTCGGACTGTAGCGCTGCCATTATTGTTATTATTTATTATTATTATCTGGACAAGAGACGCGATTTGGTTTGACCAGGTCGATATCGTTCTACTACCCGTAAAGGTCGTCGTTTAGCATCCTTCTCCGAAAAGTCCGAGAAGGAGGGCTTTATTTTAGGTTTGGAAATATGTTTTCCTTTTCCCAACTACTTATTGCTTTACTTTAAAAACTTAATGTGAGAACTTTTTTTTTATAACTTGCGCGTATAAAAGGGATTGTGAATACCCTTAAGTGTCCGGGTTCAAGACACAGCACGGGCCGAAGGTATAGGGCAGAGACGGAGAGGAGGTACCTGTGTACATTGGCTTTAAATGTCTGTGGATTATAATGTGTGGGAAATATTAGGCTGTCAAGAGCATTCCACATTGCTGTGCGGCTGAAGAATGAGTCTCTGAACTTAACTGTATGTTCGAAAGAGGGCTTAAGGGTATATTGATGGGCATTCCTAGTGAGACGGGTATTGCGGGTGAATTCTTGAAGGGGAGGAATGCAATTGGCTAGCTCGCTGGAGCATTGGTTGAAATAGCTATAAAACAGTGATAAGGAGGAGACATTACGTCGTAGTTATCTCTCACGAGTGGAGGAGTTTAAAAAGTTTTTTCTAGACAGTTACACTCTCCAATATGTTTAGTTCATTTAAAAAGATGGGGCGAAATTTCATTAAGAAATAGGGTTATTATCACGTCCCTCTTAATAACTGTAAATGAAAACATTTTTGCAGCAAGGAATGTCTAATGAATATCTCACGTACTCTTACTAATTGTCATAAATCGATTGACTGCAGAGAAACTACTGAACAGAAACGAATTCTTTTTTTCCTCGCGACTAGGTTAGGTTAGGGGGGCTGCTAGTGAATTCACCAGCACACTTAGACCATGTTGGTTCATTGCGATACCCAGTCAGACTACTACCGCTCCAGTGGTCAGTGATCCAGTGCCGTTAAATTGATCCCAACGGCAACTGGTGACTGGACCAGATTTGAAAAACTGGATAAATGTGTATTAACTTTGGATTTCCTCGGATTCAAAACTGGGACCGCTCTAACTTGGGGTTGGCACTTAACCAACTGCGCCATCCAGTCGTCTTTGTCGCGACTAACTTCAAAAATAATGGCGATGTGAAAAACTAAGAAACTTTACGTTTCAAGCAATTGGTAACCTGTCTGTTTTTTGTAGAAAAATTCGTCTGAAAAAGAAAAACTTCAGTATTTTCTGGTAAAGAACTGAATCAAGTTTCACAGACTTATGTTTGCAAGCAGGTTAATTCCATTGGGAGAGTTCTGCAGAGATCGGAACCAATGATAATCAGAGGGTGCCATATCTGGCGGATGCATTAAAACTTCTCAACCAAGCTCTCGCAGGTTTTGACAAGTCATCAAAGAATTGTGTAAACGGGCATTGTTACGATAAAAGACAACATATATTCTGTTAGTCAATTCGCGCCGTATTCTTTCAATTGCCTAGTGTAATCTCTCTAATTGTTCACAGTAGAGAATCAATGGTCTGATCAACTGGTAGTAGCTCATAGTGGATAATTCCCTTTCAGTTCCACCCACACAGAATCGTCTTTTTCGTCAATTCTGTTTTGCCAAAGCTTTTGACAGTTCACCATCTCTTGTCCATGATCTTTGACGTGTCCGATTGTCACACATTATCTATTTTTCATCATGTTTCAAAAGTGGCTCGATTTCTTTGTGTTTCAGCGGCACATCGCCGGTGTATCATGTTTTTTGCGTTGAACTCATACATCTTTTTGAAGTCAGATTTGTATAAATTGTTCAAAACAGTTTTGTGGTCAATGCGCACTCCATACCAACATCGACACTGCTGATATGGTAATCTTGTGGGACTTTTTTAAGAATTTCATCAGTCTTTTCAGTTATTTGATGACTAGAGTGCTCACATCAAAATTACCAGAATGAAAGCAGGTGAACCATATGCGAGCAGCAGATTTTGATAAAACACCTTCACCAATTTGTTCATAAGCCTGTGCAGCGTTCTTCCATTTGTCGTAATAATATTGCAAAATATAGCGGAAAGTTTGCAAAAATATGCGATCTATGTTCCTAAATTATTTGCAATTCATGCCATGAGTCGAGAAAACGCCACGAATTTTTTTTCCCAGACACAATATCACTGCTGTAAGCAAGGCTCATATAGCTTAAAATATCATTAAAAACTACACCTCACACCTCTAGCAGCCTTAGGGCCTTTCCTCCTCTTCTTAGAGCGCTATAGTCCGAGGTGGACCTGGGCCTCTTCAGCCGCCACGATTTGTCGCTAGCTGTCTCCAGTTTCGCATACCAAGGCGGCTGAGGTTCCGCCATCATAGGGGTTGGATCCGTAGACGCCTGGCTAGCCTTATGTCGCTGTACAGCTCATACAGTTCGTGGTTTATCGTTGTGCGGACTTTTAGAAGATCGTGATTGCCTTAGGCACTTTGTATATATTTGTAGAACATACAACCTCAAGAAAAAAGTCATAAACATGAACATACACCATTTCTCATCATAATTAAACAAAAACTGTATTTAAAATATTAACCACTACAAATTAACCCTTCAGAGATCTGCCGAGAATGTGTGCTGAAACCGGTGCTGCCCCGTACTTCCTTGACGCAGATTACTCCTCAAGCATACACCTAGGACCGATTGGCGGACAGACTCGGGTAACACTCCGTAACGAGCATTTATCCTACATCATCACCTGGTTCGGTTTATCAGGCGCCACCTTTGCCCTGTGGTACCGTCAGATAATAAAACGAATGGCCTTCTAGACTGTTTTAACAAAAATAAAATAGATCTGTTACTTTATTTAAACTCGTTTCTTTGTTTTAATACATATTGAATACACGCACATCTTCCGTCTTCGTCGCATCTAATATTTATTTCTCCGTCAGTTAAAGTGTGTGTGTGAATATAATTCAAGAATAAATGATATCAATTAAATTGAAAGCGCTTAAGAGGCTTTATTTTTTGGATTCTACGAGTACATGCATATAAGATAAAAAAAAACATCAAAATATAAAATAGGTTAAGGTAAAATATTGCAACGAGTGACGACGTAAATACATATAAGTTGACTGTGTCCTTCTCCTGTGGGGACTGCAAAGAAATGCGCTAAGGTCGTCGAAAATAAATATAAAACGCAAGTGGTAATAAATTCTCTCTTTAAAAAACGAAATACTGTGTATGGGCGTTTTTCTTTTGTGTGTGTGGAGTGTAGCCAGTAGATATAGTTTGAGGAAATTCGAACGAATGTGTGGCAGGAAGCACAGCTGTTGACGTGGAATTGCTTCGATTACAGCTGTGGAATACTGCCCCAGGACCTCATCAATCCAGAGCGATTGTACCGCTTTCCAATGGTTTGCACATGGAAACCGATTTGCTGAAGTTTGTCATGGTCGAGGATCTTGCGGCCGTCAAAGATGTAAGCCGGCTTCATCATCGACTGGTAAATGCGTTTGTAATCAAGGGTCTGAAAGGAGGAGAACATGTTTCGTCAAAACATCATGCGGGAACAAACAAGTCTTACAATGAATTCGTCCCATTCGGTGCAAAGGACTATAGCGTGAGTCTCGCGTACAGCGCTGTAAGGGTCACTGTGGATTTGTACGGCCTTTTTGACGTCTTCCGGTGAATCGGTCACCGATGGGTGGGTTAAGTCGTCGATTATTTGTTCGGGTTCAACCTTTGGATCGTAAATATCTAATTTGGCACCTTCCTCCAGGAGGGTCTTGCAAACTGTTATCGCTGGTGTTTCCCGGGTGTCGCCGGTGTCCTTCTTGAAGGCAAATCCAAAGATGGATATTCTCTTGTCCGAAACTGTGTTGAAAAGGCTTTCAATGATCTAAGGAGAACAGAGAATGGTTAGGAAACATAAACTCAGTTATTCTTGCACCCGTTACCTTCTGAGAAAATCTTGACTTTTGATACTCGTTCATGTTGATGACTTGCTGCCAATAGGCTGCGACTTCTGGCAAATTCAGTCCTTCGCATATGTAGACTAGATTCAAAATATCTTTCTGAAAACAACTGCCACCAAAGCCGACTGATGCTTGTAAGAATTTTTTCCCTATACGCGAATCCAGTCCTATCGCTCGAGCTACTTCGGCAACGTCAGCCCCGGTTGCTTCACAGACTGCTGACAAGGAATTGATACTGGATATACGCTGAGCGAGAAATGCGTTTGCTGCCTGAAATTAGATGTGTAAGTATACCCTCCATGGGTAGGATCTGTTTGGAGTCTCACCAATTTTGAAAGTTCTGAACTCCAGGTATTTGTTGTGAGAACATTTTCTTTCGGTATCCAGTGCTCGTATATCCAGGAGAGTTTTTCAACCGCTTTATGACCCTCGGGTGTTTCTTCGCCTCCAATAAGGACACGATCGGCATGTAACAAGTCATGAATAGCAGTGCCTTCAGCTAGAAACTCCGGATTGGAGAGTATATCATAACGAACACCTGTAAGTAGATTAATCGAATTCGTAAATGCTAGTGAACAAATACAGGAAGTAAATCTGAATGACCTGATGGCACAAGAATTCGCTTACGAACTATAGATCCTGTCTATAAGCCTACCAAATCATGTGAAAACTATGATTGTGTTGGTCATATGAATGAGCTGCGCGAAGTTTAGGGTTTATAAAGGGGTATAACTATGTCTGTCATCAAACGCAGCTAACTTAAACAATTTATCATGCATGTATTGTTACTCTTTGCGGAAATTTCCTTTTTGTTGTTCTATTAGTTAAAAGGTACAATAAATTTCAATAGCTCCATGTCACCGAACTCCAACAACGGTTGCCACAATACAATGCCACATTTACAATATCCGACGCTATGGCTCTTATACCAGCTTGGCTGTCGGAGTGTATGGTTATCGTTTTTTCAGTCAAACTAAGCTCTTTAAGCGTAAGTATCGCCTCATTTATTGCTACCACTTTTGCTTGGAAAACGCTACATTCGTCGCTTAGATTTAGGGATCTTTCGAAGAGATCGCAGAAGACTCATGCCCCCGTTCCTGCACCTATTTTCGAGCCATCATTGTATAGGGAGCTCTCTTCGCCGCTATTCGCTGATAGCTCTTCCCAATCTCGGGTGGAGAGCTTTTTCGTGATTGGTAGCAGATAATCCGACATTTTGTATCTGTATGATGCTGCCTATTTTGAGAGGATGGACGTGTGCCCATTTGGTTTGTCTTTCCACATCTTGACTTCTCTGAGTCTCATTGCGGTTATAGCCGCTCTGCTACTACAGAAGATGTCAAGAGGGGTAAGATAGAGTAGGACCTCGCGCGATGCAGTCGACGTTGGCCTTTGGATCTTCGTCAAGCTAGAAAGAAGGTATTTCTTCTGCAGTGCTTGCCACAAGACTGTTGATCCGTATGTTAAGATGGGTCTTACTACCGCTGTGTATAGCCAGTATGCCACTCGTGGTCTAAGGCCTCAGGTGTTTCCGAATGCTCGCTAACATGTGTAGGAAGCTCTGTCCACAATGTCCAAACGCCGAGGAAGACGCAGAGAACGCAGTGTTTGACTCTAATCACTTTTTTGCACGATAGGCGAATGGTGAATCTACCAAGCCCCGAAAACATGATTCTTTACATGATGGAATCTGTAGAAAATTGGAATGAGCTATGCTCATACATTGGGATAGTTCAAATGAAACTACGGCAGGCCGAAGCAGAAAGAAATTCTCGAGAGGCCATTGTTCAGAATATAGCGTAAGTCGTTAACCAGCCCCACGAAGTAATACCTAAAGGCAGTTCCGCGGGGAGAGTGGTAGAAGAGTGCAGACCGCAAGAGTGTTTATCGAGACCAATTCCAGAGCCCTGATGGCTGCCTGGCTGTCCGTGAAAATGCAAATATCACATGCAGGTATTATACTCCATTTGAGCCAGGACTGAGTTCCTTTTATAGCCGTTATCTCCGCCTGAAACACGCTGCAATGATCGGGTAAGCGAAGGAAGAGACTGGTGTTTAATTCGTTGGAGAAAATGCTACTGCCAACCTCCATCCTTGGTTTTGGACGCATCCGTAAAGAAGTGCAGGGATCCTGCAAAGGGTTTGGGATTATCATTCCAAAAGTCACAGTCTGGAATTAGGGTTTCAAAGTTCCTATCAGGAAAATATTGGAATGTGGCGTGATCTAAATTTCTAGTCGGGCAGTTTAAAGAACTTAGTATTGAGGAGTGACCATATGGAGTGTTGGTCCACTGGGAGGAAGCCAGGAGACGTATTGCGGTGCTAGTTGCTAGTTGTCGGCCGAATATATCAAGTGGGGAAAGGTTGAGGATAACGTCCCTGGCATCAGGCGGCGTAGTTCTCAATACACCACCTATGCAGATGCAGGCCTGATGTGAACTTTCCTTAGGTTATTGTTGTGTATGGCTGTGTCTAGGATAGGCCACCAGACAGGCACTCCATACAACATTATGGGTCTAATGACGGCAACGTAGATCCAATGGATCATGTGTGGTTGGAGACAACGCTTAAGTGTTTATCTTTTGCACTGCGAAGCTAGCCTGTAGTAGCATTTCGCCCGTATCCATTATTTAAATTTCGTTGGTCATAAAACATTTACACTGACTAATGAAAACAAAACGACTACCTCACGAGCAACAACCTGTTGCGATCGACCAACAGCATAACGGACTTAATTTAATACTTTTCGAAAAGCTTTTCGATGTTTGAGTTCAGACAGGGTTCAGAATTCCAATAAACTTGGATTCAGAAAAATAATACGTGGTCACAAAAAACTTGTATGAATAGTTTTAAAGCAAAGAAGAGAATTCTCACTCGTCGCAAGGCGATTTAACATTTTCGCAACGGACGACTTGAAAAAGTCTTCAGCCTTAAGTCATCCCACTTATATTTACCTATGAACTCATTGCTTTCAGTGTCTTACCTGGCTTTTGGTTGGCACGTAATATATGCATTATGCTCTCAGCCGCACGTACCGGCACCGTACTCTTCTCCACAACAACTTTATTCGATTGTGCAATTTCGGCAATCATTCGAGCCGCACTCTCCACGTACTTCAAATCGGCAGCGCGACCTAAAATGGTTACAATTGATTTGATTAACACTCGAACGAATTATCAAGTTTATCAAGCGCACCTTTTCCATTTCCAAATGTCTTCGTTGGAGTGTTTACCGATATGAAGATCAAGTCGGCCTCCTTGATGGCAGTCTCAATGTCAGTCGAGAAGAATAGGTTAACATTGCGGCACTTCTTCACCACATCGTCCAGACCGGGCTGAAAACATAATCAATGCAAAATTTGTTTATAATCTAATCTCTATTTACATTGTTTCATGCATAATTAATCAACTAGGTGGTGTGCTGTGTGTGGCGTGAGAACCGACTAGGTTTTGGGTTCATCACACTTGTTGAGTCACCCGATTGGAATCTCTATTTGATCAGGTATTCTTAAAATATAAACATATTTAGACTTCTGATGAATTCTGATGAATTAACGAAGTGTTTTTGTGGATCTTCGTTCCGGGAAACCGGTTTGGCCCACAAACGAAGAACGTGTTGTACGGAATCGGGTACGAGGGGATTTGAAAAATAATACCGTGAACGAAAAGTACTCATCATCAGCAAGTGTTTAGTTCATGATCACGTTGTCTTCGGTAAAGATTATTTATAGCCGAGAGATGCTGTGTAATCATGGCAAATCTAAACATAAAAGAAAATGGTGAATCTTAAGAACCCTTACGCGATGTACGCCACACGGGAATCAGAGGGAAAAATGGACGCAATATTTTTTTGGTTTAATGATGATTTTGTTTTTATCATGCTGCTGTTTTGATGGAGCTATGAATGTATGGTTGTGCATGTATTTTTCATTTTATATTTGTCATTTGCAACATAAATATGTTGAGCGTTCTAACGATCTCGAGTCGCATGAGCTTTGGTCAGTTGGGAAAAGAAAATATTCGGTCAACGAACTTTATGAGATGTTTGCAGCTGTAAGATAAATGACACGTGTTCTGATCATGTGTCACCTCATACCTCAAAATGAGACACATAGGGTATCGGTGCTACAAGGTCGATAAACTTTATCATCCAACGCAATGGAAGAAAGTAGTTGTTAACAGTTCTGGAAGTGGATTAGGTTTAGGTAAGAAAGAGCTCTCTGCAACTTTTATACATGTACCATGTAGAGCGCGTGTACAACTTGACTTCGACCCGGAGAATCTTCGACTCTGAACCAGTGGGACAATGAAACAGAGAACATCCACGTCTAATGTGGCACACCCAAGTGGAGAGTGACCTCATCAAACCTTGCATGCGCCATTGGCGATAGCTAGCAAAAGATCATGCTACCTGGACAGGCTTGTTGGTTGAGGACCAGGTCCACCTCGGATTGTAGCGCCACAAGAAGAAGAACTTGTACGCATGATCAGGAGGGTCTCCCTCTTTGTCGGTCGGCCAAGCGATACTGAAATTCAATTAGTAGAGAATACTTTTCTCCGAGTATATCTTACAGATAAACTCTGTTCCTTTTCAGTTCCAAAGCTGATATTGTGCCCCAAAAAAAATTGGATTGGTCTAGCCTACATGAACAATTCCTTTCAGCATTTTTAAACTCCATGAGCCTGTGCATTCAGGGTAAAGTTTTTGATTTTGATCTCAACCTGGTGAGATGCCAGCAACGATCCTTTTAAACGTATGGGTCAAGTTGACATAGTCTTTCCGTGACGCTCTGTGGATAGTCTCTACAGCAATCGCTTAGAAATGAAGTAATGTATGCAGCGACTTGTTCCTCCAGGTTCGGCGTTTGTGCGTTGAGTTAATTTCTTCACCACGTAAAAAAAAGTTCAGAGACAACAACATCCCTCGGATGCGAACAGATCTACTGTTGACGACCACAGCAAACGAAAAACGGGCAACGACTTTCGGTTCTCCACTTGGAATGTGAGGTTCCTTAAGGTCGCAAGATGAACTTGTGGACTGTCCAGTAATGGGAAACCATTTGGAGCAATTGATGTAGCGCAGTAGAACCTCACTGAATTGGGCAAATGCTATCGTAAATGTAGGTCCCAGACATTGGCGTCGATGGGATGTCACGGCCGGGCAGGTGTAGAGGAGATATAGAACGCTCTCCACTTCTTTCTCATCTAAGCAGCCAGAATATTTAGTCTTCTGGCGTGATCTCCTATGACGCTGAGTCCGGTGATTACACCGACGATTATCAAGGGAGATCAAATCTGTAGATCGTTTGAGGTCTAGCTTGGGCCAGGTCTTTCTATGGAGGTATGGCATGTAGTGCCTCTCGACCATTTGTTATTAGTTCTTTGAGTTACGTTTCAATATAGTTGCGATTCTGACAAGTTCGTCTGCTTTACGGTACGGAAAATGTAAGTCTTTTGATAAAAAAAAGATGTGGCAAAATATTTAAACATCCTTTTACAGGTAATCTGTTACTTAAAGCACAAATGCATGTCATCTCACACTGACCTCGCAAAAGGATATTGAAAACTGTGGGCACTAGTTGATGATGAACTTGGTGAGGCTGTGTTTATATATTTGGTGAGGCTACATTCTCAATGAAAGTATTAATTTCACATCCCTGAAGCGACCAAATATGAAAATATGTACCTATTGTACATATCATATCTCAATGCCTTGCCCGCATTTGATATTTTGGTGTGTACTGAACTGAATACTAATTTCATAAGTCGAGCTTGCGAGTCCCCAAAAAATCAAACGAAACGGTGTTGTTTTGTTGGTACATGATGTGGTACACGAGTTGCTCCAACGAGGAGGAACTTAGCGAGAGACTCCGTGGTGTGCGTACGTCAAACACAAACTATGTCTATGCCAAACTATGCCAATAATATGTGGCGTTTAACTTTCAGCACCTGCTTCCATAGTGGATTTCGGCCAGGCAAATTGACTATAGACCAAATCCTTAGTAATAATAATAATAATAATGGGTGTCCTTGCTGACATGAAGAACATGGCAACGGCTTACTTAGACCATTATGAGTTTATTGTGCCCAATAGGCCAAATCCTTACACTCCGTGGAGTCCTGGAAAAAATCGGCGATTTTCAAATTTAAGCGCACAACATTTTCATTGATTTCAAGGCCGCATACAACAGCATTGATCGTAAGGAACAATTTGACGTGATGGCCAAATTCGGGATATCGGGAAAATTGGCCTGTTTGTTTCGGCCCACGCTGAAAAATACGAGATGCACCACGTAGTACGGTTCTAGGATGTTCGAACCGAAACCTACACCGTACTTTGGCAAGGGATTGCGCTGTCAGGTGTATACGCGGAAGGCACTTTCTTCTCCAAATCAGTGCAGCTGCTGGACTACGTCGGCATAGTCGTGCGGGTACTACACCCCATTGTAGAAGCATTTACGGCGATTAAAAAACAGGGGAAACAGCTGGTCTTAAAGTTGAAGAGGAGAAGACAAAAGATATGCTGTCGAGAAAAAATCGATCCGTCGCTAACCACCTGGGATAATCTGGATCGTCATAATCGATAGCTTCTTCTTTTTCTTCTTAGGACGGTACAGTCCGAGTTGGACCTGGGCCTCACTCAACATGTCTCTCCAGCCAGCACTATCTTTCGCCAGCTGTCTCCAGTTTCGCACACCAAGGCGGCCGAGGTCCCCCTCGACTTGTGTGCGCCACCTTGTACGTGGACGTACTCTGTTGCGTTGTCCCACAGGCTCAGAGTCGAAGACTCTTCGGGCTGGAGCTAAGTTGTCCATACGCTCTACATGGCCTAGCCATCTAAGGCGTTGGATCCGTAGACGCCTGGCTAGAGTCATGTCGCTGTACACCCCATACATAATCGATAGCTACAATTTTGATAAAGTTAAGGAGTTTGTCTACCTTGAGGCACACGTAAGCTCCACAAACAACATCGACGTAGAATACCCCTTGACCAAAATCATTCTCTACAAAACAGTGATCCAGTCTTGCTGTATGGATTCGAAAGCTAGAAGATAGGAAAGACGGCAGAGCAGAATCTTGTTGTCTTTTTTCTGCGTCGGAAATTTTAAACTGTCTCCAGGAAAGGCGAATGAAAAAGAAGACGCAACCGCGAACTCTACGAGCTATACAGGGTGTGTACATAGTTCAGAAGGCAACTGCTTTGGCCACATCAAGGGAATGAACACCAATGCTTCAGCTAAGAGAGTCTTCGAATCCCAGCTTCCATGTTCGGGATGGAGAGAAAGACTGAACTTTCGGTATAAACATCAAGTGACAGTTTGTTCTTGAGGACTTTAAGCGTGTTCGGGACCGTCAGCGATGGAAGTTGGCAATTGCTTAGGCTCAGACCCTCCAGGGGTCATTGGCCTGATAAGTATAACAGACCACAACAATAAGCTTATGACTTAAAAGACTTAAAACTAAACCATTTTATGTAAGTCTCTTGAATCTTTATTCTCAAAGTAGTTTAAAACGAAGACAGCAAAGGTCAGCAAGTATTCGACTGTTATAAAGTTCTTTAAGCTAAGGTGTCAGTCAGTCAGTCACTATGAGTGATGATGAAGCGAACCACAATTCATTAATGAAAGTTTGTTATATCATTCCTATTTTGCAACTTTCGTTTTTCATTTATGTACATACACGTGTACGTAGCCGTCTATGACGCTTAACCTTCCCTTCGCCATATTAAGCATTTCATTTATGATTGCGGTGAAGGTTTAAATGTAATCATGACGAACATCAACTGTTCAATACTTCTGCGATCGTGCAGCAGCATGACGCAACATCCACAAACTAATCACCAGACGCCGGTAACCAATGTTCATTTGACGTGCAGTTGAGTTTCTTTTTATCTTGTATTCGATACCAATCAATCTATTCGAGTCGATGAGGATTTTATGACTTCTAGCATAAAAAAGACAAAGCGACTTGGAAGTTCTGGGAAAAGTTGTTGTGCCTCATATTTTGCTATCAGACGAATTGAATGAATTTGGTCTCCCCGCTGAGGAGGAAGTTCGATAAGCACTTTTGATGTCTACGCGTGTTTCGCGTGTATTTCTCACTTCTCACACACGAAACTACTGACGCATTTTAATTTTGGAATTTGCTCAGCTAAGCACATTCGGTCTTTCTGCCTTACCTTGAATTTTGTGGCAGAACATTTTTTTGTTTTATTTAGAACACGCTGTGAAGAATGTAAACATTTTGTTCACCCAAAGAAATATATTCATCCGTATGTGCTTGGGTCGAAAAATGCCATTAAACCTAAGTATACTGGAGAGATAATCGTGTACATTGGTGAGCTAATTGATTTAAGTTCCCGAAAATGGACACATTTGCCATGGAATGTTGAGAAGGTATTTATTTGTGACCTTCATTTATCACAAAGCCGAAGACACGGACCTAATAGACAGTGTGATTAGAAGGGGCTGATACATATGTGACCACACAATGAACTGTATCTGCTTTAAAATTAGTTGTGGAATCAGAGGTCTGAAGGAACATTTACTATTTTCCATATATGTATTTTCAGACGTATTTCACAAAATGTTTTTCATTTCCTTGTCTAGAACCTTCTAAAGATACAGGCACAAGTGTTTCCTTTCGATTGAATTGCCCTTCGGTCAGGCACTGATTTAGTTTCATGCTCGAGATCGACACAAACAATCTTCTCAGCACAATCGATCGTACGCCAAATTGGTTGAGGTACCTGTAGTTTGTGTGCGCCACTTCAATGTTGATCGTTCTTAGTTGCATTGTCTTACTGAGTCCGTAGTCTCGTTTTTTCTTACTCTGTATTGCTACTCTGATATGAAATGACTTGCATTCGCGAAATCGGTACTCTTTAAAGTGCCATTCACATGAACCATGATCTCCGACTGCGATCTTTCAGAAATATTCACATCTTAGTAGATATCAAACAAAATTGAACTTTTGGTATGCCAAAAAGTATTTCAAAAAGAACAATCCGCTGAATGGAACTCCTTCATATTTTTGTTATTCGTCGACTTCAAGAGAGTCTTCGACATGGTTCGACGAGAGGCAATCTGGCATGCCCTGAAGAACATTGGAATACCACCATCCTTCATCGAGCTCATCCAGAAGCTTTACTGGGAGGCGTGCTGCAAGGACAGCATCCCCTTTACCAGCACCAGCACCAGAGGCGTAACGCAAGGGTGTATATTATCACCCCTGCTGCTTTTCATCATTGTCCTTGACCTTGTTCTAGACATCACAAACAACGCCGTCACCAAAGGAATCCAATGGTCCCTCACGGAGAAACTCCACGACCTCGACCCTGCTATCCAACTCCTTAGCCGGCGTTCAGGAGAAACTACACGCACTGGACCTCAACGCCAGAAGAGCTGGTTTCAAAATCAACGTAGCCAAAACAAAGCTGATGAGAATCGGCTCAAGATGCGAGACACCTCTCCTGATAGGCGGGAATCCAATTGAGGATGTCAATAAATTCTGCTACCTCGGTAGCACTTTGTGCAAAGATGGAGGTGTAGAAACTTACGTCTTTCCTCGTATAGACAAAGCCCGCCACACTTATTTAACGCTTACTTCTGGTAACGTATGGAGATCCAGCCAGCTCTCCACCTCACTCAATCTTCCGATATTCATTTCCAACGTAAAATCCGTACTCCTGTACGGATGCGAGATTTGAAAGACAAATACTATCATTGTTCGCAAGCTTCAGGTCTTCGTCAATAAATGCTTGAGACGAATCCTAAAGGTCTTCTGGCCGGAATGGATAACGAACAAAGAGCTACTGCACAGAACAGCAGAGATCCAACATTGGAAGTGGAGCTGGATAGGACATACCCTACGTAAATCGGGAACGGACATTGCAAGGATGGCCCTTATTTGGACACTACAAGGAGTGCGCAGTCGGGGTCGACCACGCTTAACTTAGAGGTGGACCGTGCAGAAAGAGCATCGACAGGTCGGAAAATCATGGCTGGTGACTAGGCTGGCCCAAGACAGTCGCGTGGTGCGCATTAACGGAATCCCTGTTACCGCTACATGCTCCATAGGAGTAACCTTTCACTATATTCAAATAAAATATGTTATATGTTATATTTGTATATTCTGAAGGTTGAATGAATATACTCGTATATATATATGCCAAAAAGTGAACCCTAATTATAGAGATTTTTTATTGAAGAAAAACGCAAGAAAATTAGTTTAAATATCAAAATAACCAATTTTACGTTTTTTTCTGCGATTCAAACATTCAATTTGTCAAACTGAGATACCCATCCATCCAAAGTGCGGTTGCAGTCTATCCATTTGCGAAAAAATATATCGCAGATTTGCTAACCGGGACAAATTCAAATCTAACTGTTTTGGTGTGAAAGGAAATCACAGCCATCTGCGACTCATATGAATGCGGTGCCAAAATTTGCAGATCGCAGGTCGCAGATCGCTCCATGTCACATTTTCGATAATCGAACAGTTTTGGGTTCCCATCTTCGATAATCATTTGATTTTGCAAAAGCGGTATTTTC
The DNA here is from genome assembly GCA_930367185.1 of Myathropa florea. Taxonomy (NCBI): domain Eukaryota; kingdom Metazoa; phylum Arthropoda; class Insecta; order Diptera; family Syrphidae; genus Myathropa; species Myathropa florea. The sequence goes on from OV884004.1 coordinate 72,365,827, forward strand.
CATTGCTTACCTCAATGTCAAAACTGTTCGAATCCGCATAGTTTCATTCGATAGTGGTTTGTTTGATAAATGATGAGCGAAGTAAATAAGTACTCTTTGAAAACGTAAGTAAGGCGCCGCGGCCATGTGTGTTTGTGCGTCGAACCATTCGCACTTTCAAGTTCAAATCCCAGATCAGACAAGGTTAGGTTAGGTTAAGGTGGCTGACTGCAGATAGCAGTCACATTTAGGCCAACTTAGGCCCATTGTGATACCACGCGGATCGAATGTCACCTATCCAGAAAACCATTTGGTGCTTGCCACAAAGCTTCTTATTTGATGGATGTCGACCTTGTGCAGTTCGCTCAAGTCGTTAAAGAAGTAAGCTACAAGGTGTTTCTTTCTGCAGGAGGATAGAGCGCTACAAGTGCAGAGAAGATGCGTTATGCTTTCCTCTTCTTCCTCGTCTCTGCAGCTTCTGCAGAAGTCGTTATGAAGGAGTCCCATTCTTAAGGCGTTAGTGCCAATGGCATAGTGTCCTGGAATACGCTACAATCTGGAAGGTGGAGGGATATGCTTAAATTGAGATCCTTGGAGTAGTCACCTAATTCTACTCTCTCGTCCGTCCTGGATCCATTTGTGAAAATACGCAGAGGACCGTCTAGCGTCTGAGTATCAGACTTCCAGTCGGACTTGGAGAATATGCTGGTGGAGAAGTTTTTTTAAAGAGGAGTTGAGGAAGTGGAGGTCAGTGTCGTGTAGTTGAAACTCGAGCTTATCTAGAATGTCGAATGACCTGTATGGTGGTTATTCCACTAGCGGAGTGTTTTGAGTCTAACCGCTGTAAGGCCCATTTACAACCGATTGCTTTCTTACAGCAATAGAGTGCTGTGGTAGCTTTTTTAATTCGCTCCATGATGTTGGTCTTCCAGCTTAGTTTCCGATCAATGATGAGACCCAGGAATTTGGCCATATCTATGAGTGTAAGTTCTACGCCACACCATAAGCGAGGGTCGAAGGGCGGTATTTTGTATTTTCTCGAGAAGAGTACTAGTTCCGTTTTTTGCGGATTGACGCCAAGACCGCATGCATTAGTCCATGAAGTAAGGCTGTGGAAAGCGTGCTGCATGATATCCCTCAAAAAGTTATAGAACTGTAGGATTTGAATGGAGCAGTTGATGGGACGAGCGATGCGTAGTTTCGGAGCAAAAAAAAATGCCTAGAAGAATATCCGACAACTAAATCTAAGTCATCAATTCTAGAAGCTGTAGAAATTGATTCACCTTCATGTTCATGAAAGCACAAGTAACAACAAATCTAAGAACCGTCGTTAAGTTAGTTTAAAGTGGCTGGTGTGTGCACTTAGACAAGTGTTGATGCATTGTGCTGCCACACGGAGTGACTGAGGTAAATCCAATTGTTCAATTGCGGGGCTTAGGATGTATCGTAGTAGACGCCAGGGCCGGACAAGAGCAGAGAAGAGCACTGTCGTTGCTTGCTAGAAAATCATGTGGCCAATCAAATTTAATTTCAGAAAAAAAAACACTGAAGGCTCTTAGGAAAATAAACAATATCGAGACCAGCGCAAAATATAAAAGAAGATCGTTTGTGCTACGAGAAAATGCTACCAACTTCAATTCAACGCTAAGTTCATAACTTTCGTTGTATCACTCGATTCTTATGAGAAGACGCAACTCATAAAACGGATAACAGATGGGCGAGAGGCACTATGTTCAGAATGGAGTTGTGCAGAATGATCTGGCCCAAGCAGATCTAAGGATCTGATCTCCCTTGACAGATCAAAAATTAGCACAATCGTCGGTATCACAACAGAACACTGCCTCATAGGAGATCATGCCAGCAGACTTGGCATTCTGGAAAATGATTTCTGCGAAAGGTGCTTAGAAGGCGAAGAAGTGGAGAGCGTGTCATATCTTTTCTGCACCTGTCCGACACTGGCGTTTCGCCAATTCTTGGGGCCCCTGTCGTAGAAAGCATTTGTAATCTACTGCGGCTTCCCACAATTGGACAATTGGATTGATCCCAATCAATCTATGTGGCGGCACAATGGATCAACTGTTTTCTAGGTGCACATCCTAGTCACCTCAATCTACCTACCTAACTACTCCCATTCACTTTCAGCTGGTTAAAGGTTCAGGTACATATAATCAAATCCAGAATTTTGTTCCGACTGAACTTCCATCTGACCAAAATCCTTTCGTAAGACCCTTGTAGACGCAACAGAACACGGAAGTCATCTTTATTTTCACTCTTTCAGACCATCACAGCCTTAGAAAACGTTTACATAATTGTTTTCGGCCAACGTACAACACAGGGTTCCCAAACTCAAAACAATTCAGTTGAGAATTCACAATAAAACAAATTATGCCAATGCCAACATTTCATTTTCCACTTTTATTCTTAGATAAAGTCAATGGAATAATTAGATTTATAGGAAATCAAATATATCTACAGATAAGGGACATTTCATTCGGTCTGCACAATTCGCGATATATCTTATCTGCTCGTACTGTAACAGTTTCCGTTCTCCTCATGGGTTTTCAAAATTTACTACACTACCTCTTATCAGGCGATGACTAAAACGAGACAAGAGTAAATCGAATAACTCTGAAGTAGAACCTACTTCTGCGCGAATACACACAAGCTACACCGTACATGGCTAAAAACACTTGTTTCGCTAATCAATTTAGAACTTCTCTACTTGCGAATGGGCGCAAAACGAAAAGAACAGACGTGATTGAATGTCTTACAAACGCGTCGAATTCTTGTGCTTTTCTTTTTTCGTCATTTTAACAAAATTGTGTGACAACGTGTAGCTTTTAATTGCGGTTTCCATGACCACAAAGCCAGCACTTCAAGGTGTTTGATGACCATTGATGTATGTAAATTTCTAACCATCGGCCTTCATTGATCGAATCACAAGTGTGTAGTGTTTAATATCTGCAAATGGATGGTAAACAATGATTTATTATGCTCACCTCGTATATGGGCAACTTGTCGGAATTCCATTGGGCGATGCGTTCTACACTTTTGTCAACCACTGTTACCGTAATTCCCGGGCACTTATATGCCATCACACTGCATGTCGGTCCGCCAACATATCCTGCACCAATGCAACAAACCTTCGAAACTCCGACTTTTTGTGACGACATTGTGCTTTGAATTACTTTGCAATAAACTATATTTAACTGATATGAACTCAAAATGAATACAATTCGGTCGACAATGAACTAAAAAAATGTGAAGTTAATGAATATCTGGCCGCGAAAAACACACAACATTCATTTGCAACGAATTTCTGAATGAAACATTTAGATTAGCCGAATTAAGTAGTTGAATTGGGAACTGGGTGCAAGAGCCGTTTGGTTTAATTGAATTAAAATAATTAAAGAAAACAACACTGAATACTTTTAGTAAAATTGTGAACACAGGGAAGCCTACAAAGGCATTGTATCCGTCTTATGGGTGTTCTTGGAATGAGTGACAAATGGCAGTTCTTTGACTTAACATACAAATTCCGGTTGACATTTGGTATACGTTTGACGTTTAGCGATGGGCGCTGATTGGAAACGAATTTCAGTGTACAGCGGTTGTTTTGAGTTATTTGTTAAATTATTCCGATGTCGGTAAAAAAACTTATTAAATATAATAAAATAAATGTATCTGTCGAGTGCAAAGTTGAACTGAGTTTTAACTCAAATTTATTTATTTCACTTCAAAAGTCAGGTTATGCTCTCAAGAAATTTTAACAGTACAAATGAAAATCGAAAATGAAGTAACCGAACACCAAAATGGCCACTTTTCGATGCGAATTCTTTACAGTTTTACAACAAATGTTATCACTCAGTACAAGGAGAGCTGGAAAGTACATCCGCCCAAAATGTATAGGCCCAGGTAAAGGTTTTGAACTGATTCTGTATTATTTTCTAAAGCACATTCGTTAACAGAAAATGCGAAACTTTGGAAAAGAATCTCAGGTTTTGGCGCCTTGCCGGTTGTTGTACTTTTAAGTGTATATGTATTCGATAAAGAGGGTGCGACGGGACCTGTGGAGCGAACGAAAGTTAGATATCCGTATATGCACATTCACACTAAGCGTTTTCCTTGGGGCAAGGGAGACCTTTCGTTGTTTCACAATCCCGAGGTGAACAGAGACCAAGAGTGGTATGAAAATTGATGAGGGTATCTGTGGGCTGGAGTAAATAAATGATTGTTGGATTCAGAAAGAATTGTTGTTCATAACTCTTTGTGAATCCATCAATGATCATTCTTTCAATCCAAATGTACCTGAAATTGTTGAAAATAGAAATACACAAACTCGTTGTATTTGACATTTCCATTTTGTTTTGCTTAACTGACGACCGTCTGAGAATCCATTCTCCAGTCATCTACATCCTCGATGGTTTTTTTTTTTCGGATGATTTTTTGAAACACTACTGGAGCACTCAGACTCAAAACTGGTCCATTGTACTTCCAGGTAGCAACCTACTACAGCGCCGTTAATTTGATCCCAATGGCAAATGGTGACTGGACTAGATTCGATTTCACTGGGATTCGAACCTGGGATCCCTCAAACTGGGGGCAGGCACTTCACCAACTGCCCCATCCAGTCATATTCCTCGATGGTTTAGTATCGATACTGGAGGACCAGTCTCTTCTTCTCTTTGATTTGAAGACATTTTTGACCGAAACATTGTCGTTTCTGTACTGATGTGGAGTAACAGTCGTAGCAGTCGACGGATTTTTGCGTTCCGGACCTGATTCCTGCCTTCAACTATCCGAAGAAAAAATCTAAGGTATGTGGGTGGTTTTAATGGCCTTCTCCTACGTAGAAAAGACGCAGTTAGATCATAGAGCATACATTGTGTTCAAGAATAGGGTGACCAGATAAGAACAATAGCAAAATAAATTCAAATAAAATAACAACGGTGTGAGATATAAAATTTATTCCAGCTTTATTTTGAAGCTACATTATGTCCGAAATAGCACGCCATTGAAATCGTTGCCTCGGTCAAGCCTGCTTGTTTCAAGCGGTCGATCAAATTTTTGATGAGTCGATCCAATATAATAATAATAATAATAATAATGGCGGCGCTACAGTCCGAGGTGGACCTGGGCATAGTTTCTCAGCAACCACTCGTGTTGTGCGTGCTATTGTTCTCTCACGAGTGGAGGGGACCTACAGTTTAATGCCGACTCCGAACGGCGAGAGATTGAGAAGCTTTCGATCCAATATATGCGGCGTTATTCCGGCATTAGCGTCTCGAATGTTGGTCTCAAGCTCGTCCGAAGTGGTGGCTTGGATAGACTAAGGACTAAGGAAAAACGTGAGTTCAGTTGACGGCTTGTTCTCCTCACGAACAGACGTGACCTTAATAAATACTTAGTGCAAAAATAGATGCGTTTTATTCACACGGACACTGCACTCTTGCAGTGATTCCAACAAGCTCTATTATATCGATGTTGTCGAACTCTGACCATAGCGAACCCACGGCTTCAATTTTGCGTCAGCTCAATCTTATACGGATGTAGGCCCAAATCCAAAAAAAAAGTCGGGTTGACTCTCCGGCAATGCAAAATTCAGCTGATCGGTGACGAATCGACATTTCTCTCGACATTCTTCGTTACTGGGCACTACGGCGGTCATGTTTTCTTCATTGCGCACCAATCTTTGTCTGGTTGGTACCTTAAGATCGAAAAGAGTGTGCGCATACTCAAACTTTTCGACTGTGTGACGCATTGCCTGCGCACTGAAGCAATGATGACGACCGACCTCACGACGAAATTCACGTTGTTTATTTACAACTGAGTCGGAATTTTGATAATTTTTCTTAATATTTCAACAGGTCAAGTGTAAAGTGATATATTATGAAATGGCAAACCTTATTGAATACTTTGACAGCTAGACATCATTGATAGCTTTGACAGCTGGTCAAACATATCAAATGGAAAATCTATCATTGCTATCTGGTCACCCTTTAGAGCTCCTAAGAGTTTATCGACTTATGAGAACCAATTGGAACTTTGATTGAAGCGGAGGAGATTTCTAATAGATTTCTGAGCAAACTTCTATTTACCGGTGACGACTACGTCCTGTCAGTCGCCTGTCTGTTGTTCATTTTTTGGAGTTCTTCTTCTTGTGGCGCTACAGTCTGGGGTGAACTTGGTTTTCAACCAACAAGCAACTTAAGTTAGAACAATCCTTGCTAACTAGGTCACTTATGTGAGCCGCCTCAATTGTGAACTTTCTTTGTTGCATTGTCCCACTGGTTCAGAGTCGAAGACTCTTCGGGCCGGAAAGAAGTTTTCCATGGGCTCTACATGGCACAGCTATCGAAGACGCTGTATCCGTATTCACCTGGCTGGACAAATGCCGCTACACGGTCCATACACTTTGTGGCTACATTTTCCTCTTCAATTGGCATCAACGCAAAAGACCATGAGACTCTTCATCCGCTTGGGATATTGTCCATGCCTCTGCGCCGTAAAGCAGGACTGGGATGATCAAGGTCTTATACAAGGTGAACTTGGTCTTCCGAGAGAGGGCTGCTTTTTGAGCCCAAAACAACAGCGGTTGGCAAGAGTCATTCTGGGGGTGATCTCGGTACTGATGTTGTTTGTACTGCTTACGGCGGAGCCAAGGTAGACGAAGTCCTTCACTACCTAAAAGTTATAGTTGCCTATGGTGACGTTCTGGCCAAGTTGTCGATGTTGTGCGTCCTTTCTCGATGACAGCATATACTTTGTTTTGCCCTCGTTTACCGCCAGACCCATTTCAGCCGCTTTCAATTTAATGCCAGCAAACGCATCATTGACGGCTCGCTGTGTTCGCCCAATCACGTCAATGTCATCCGCGTAAGCTAGCAGTTGAACGGACTTTTGGAAGATCGTGCCTCTTGTGTTGGAAAGTGAGTTTTGCACGGTCTTCTCAAGAACGATGTTAAAGAAGTCACATGACAAGCGCGTCGCCTTGTCTAAAACCTTTTTTGACATTGAAGATCTCGGTGAGTTCGTTACCGACTTTGATGGAGCCGCGAGAGATCTCCATCGTAATCCTACTCAGTCTGATGAGTTTGGCAGGAATATCAAAACTAGACATGGCGCTGTATAGCTCGTCTCTATGCACGCTGTCACATGCGGTCTTGAAATCGTCAAATAGGTGGTGGGTGTAGATTTGCATTTCTTGTGTCTTTTCCAGGATCATTCCCAGAATGGTCTACACCAGAGAATAAACCGTGTTTTTGAATTGAATGAGTTCGTAATCGCAACATTAGCGCAGTACTGCAACGTCAACGTTTGGCAATGATGCTTTGCATCACGTTCTAAAATGCAACATGAAAGCAACGATGCACAAATAAAAGCAACCAGCGCATCATAGATTATTGTGATGCGATGGATTTTTTTTTATTTTCCGACTTAATTGTCTCTTTTTCTTGTCTAGAATATATTGAAATAAGCTGGCATTGTAATGTCAACAATGTCAACATTTTTAACTAAATAATTTTAAAAATTGTCCACAATTTCTTTGATATTTTTACAAAAAAAAAACAAAAAAGAAAACAATTGAAACACAAAATAATAAACCGTTCCGAAACGTCAACAAAATTAAAGAATCGTGATGCATCGCAACATCAAAAAATCAGCCACCCTTTTGCAGTTTGTATAGGTTTTGGCATTTTTTGGATACCAGGATAGATACAGGGAATATGACAATGAGGTGGACTATTTGCTGCAACTAAAGTGCTAACTATTGACGTATGTACTTTTGTTGAAGAAAAACAACGATTTTCAATACATATTCATTATTAACAAACTATGATCAATTGAACAATATTCATTTCAATTACACAAACTAAATATCGTCCTCATATCCATCAGGCAAAGGGTTTGTATACGAATTATGAAACAGAGATCTGGTGCCATCGCCCCAAGGAAAGCGCTTAGTGCGGATTCTTAAATAATCATACTTCACAAACGGGGGTCGCTCCTTCTCATGCTCCTTTGACATCGAAAGCAAAACCGAACAGGCCACCGCTCCTATTGCTGGAAATGCCCCGAAAATGGCCATTCTCTTCCAAAACCTTGCCTTGATAGCTTCTGAGTAAAACAAAGTTTATACAAATGAGTTCCAAATGAGTTCAGTTAAAATTCCATTTACCTGGTGAAGAAGACATTGATCTTCCTCCGAGTGGTGTAACAATTGGACCAGATGTTTTGCGCGGAAATACTCTGTCCCCTTTGCCTAGTATCGACTTCATGATAGAAAATCGTTGAAGGATTCTGTGTAAGCTCTGTTGAAGTGCTCTTTTAGGACTCATCGCGTTCTATCTACTTGATCAATGTACGCTTTCTGGCTTCCAAATATTTAGATTATGTTTTTATTTATTTCTTTTAGAATTTATTGCGTTCAATTCTTTTTAGAATAGCAAACGAATTTTGAAAACATTTTGACAGAAAATAGGAATCACAATTTGTTCGAAAAGTGGTCAAGTGATTAACGGGGTTTTAAAAATACAAACGATGTACAGCGTTATAGGAACTTTGTCGGTTGCCATAAATCACAGGTTCTAGTTTGTAAGGAAGTGGTGGAGTTCACCGGCAACTCTTCCAAATTCCATATTCTCTTACCTATTGTAGATTATCCAACTGGATAATTTTCTTGTTGTACCCAAGGTAAGAATACGGATGTCGAGCGAACAACAGATTTGAGGAAGTCAACCAAGGTTTGACGTCGAAAAGCTACAATCGCAACAGACTGCCAGGAACTTTGGTGATCGAGTCTCCATAAAACTCTCCGATAGTTCGATGTTGTCTGCACTAACAGTAGACAATAAACGTTTTCAAAATCCATCAGAGAAGCCGCTACTGATGTGCTGGGTTTTAAAACACCACCAAGGAAAAACCTTTGCTTTGACAAAGAGTGAAGGGAGACACATGCAACAAAACAAGAAGCCTACCATGCAACGCTGCATCGAACAAGAGAGCTGTTCTTGAGCTCTACGAACAGAAATGAAGGGAAGAGTACCGGCTTCTCAGGAAAAAAAGAAAGAGCACGCGAAGCGCGCGATTGAGGAGATGAAGAGGTTTTACGGCAGAAATGATATCCTAAAGTTTTACCAAAGGGTACAACTTTTATCGAACAGGTATAAAGTTCAGACAGAAGCCTGCAGTCGATACTGAGAATTTGGAAAAATCATTTCTCCAGACTCTTAAACGGCGATGAAGGCAGAATGTTCCAATCAACACAACGGACGATGGTAGAAGAGAATACCGTCCCCCGATCTAGACTAGGTGAAGATAGCGATATCAAGATTGAAGTCGAATAAAGCTGTTGGTTCAGACGGACTGTCTGCAGAACTTCTTAAAGCAGCTGCTAGGCACATACACCAACTCATGTGTAAGATGTGGTCGGAGGAAAGCATGCCCGATGAGTGGAATCTCAGTATCGTTAGAAAGGAGACCCCTTTGACTGCGCCAACTACCGAAGGATAAGTCTCCTGAACATCGCATACAAGATCTTTTCTGCCGTTCTGTGTGAACGCCTTAAACCAAACTATTAGTGTGGTTTCAGGCCAGGGAAGTCCATCATGGATCAAATCTTCACACTGCGACAGATCCTGGAGAAGACCAAAGAAATGCTAATCGACACACACCACCTATTTGCCGATTTCAAGGCCGCATGTGACAGCGTGCATAGAGACGAGCTATACAGTGCCATGTCTAGTTTTGATATTCCTGCCAAACTCATCAGACTGAGTAGGATTACGATGGAGATCTCTCGCGGCTCCATCAAAGTCGGTAACGAACTCACCGAGATCTTCAATGTCAAAAAAGGTTTTAGACAAGGCGACGCGCTTGTCATGTGACTTCTTTAACATAGTTCTTGAGAAGACCGTGCAAAACTCACTTTCCAACACAAGAGGCACGATCTTCCAAAAGTCCGTTCAACTGCTAGCTTACGCGGATGACATTGACGTGATTGGGCGAACACAGCGAGCCGTCAATGATGCGTTTGCTGGCATTAAATTGAAAGCGGCTGAAATGGGTCTGGCGGTAAACGAGGGCAAATCAAAGTATATGCTGTCATCGAGAAAGGACGCACAACATCGACGACTTGGCCAGAACGTCACCATAGGCAGCTATAACTTTTAGGTAGTAAAGGACTTCGTCTACCTTGGCTCTGCGGTAAACAGTACAAACAACATCAGTACCGAGACCAAACGCAGAATAACTCTTACCAACCGCTGTTTTCTTGGGCTCAAAAGGCAATTGAGTAGTAGAGCCCTCTCTCTGAAGACCAAGCTGACTTTATATAAGACCTTGATCATCCCAGTCCTGCTGTACGGCGCAGAGGCATGGACAATATCCCAAGCGGATGAACAGTCTCTTGGTCTTTTCGAGAGAAAAGTTCTGCGCGCGATCTTTGGTCCTGTTTGCGTTGATGGCTTTTGGAGGAGAAGGTTCAACCACTAACTGTATGGGCTGTACAGCGACATGAGTCTGGCCAGGCGTCTACGGATCCAACGCCTAAGATGGCTAGGCCATGTAGAGCGGACATTTTAGCTCCGGCCTGAAAAGTCTTCGACTCTGAGCCTGTGGGTCAACGCAACAGAAGACGTCCATGTACAAGGTGGCGCACACAAGTCGAGGGGACCTCGGCCGGCTTTGTGTGCGAACGTTAGAAACGTTTTTATATTATTCAAGAGCTATGATGATTCTTCTCCTCTTCTCTAGCAGTTTTTTCTTCTTGATACCCGTCTTACTCTGCCCTAGATTTTTTTTTGCAACACTTTAGGTTCCTTGTTACTTCTTCTAGGCAGATGCAACATTTATTAGCCTAGGGTTGTTTCAGCTAGTTTTATCTACCCATTTCTACCGCAACCAATTCATAAAGACCCAATAGGACTACATTCTGTATTTAAAATAAGTCTTTTATTTATTTCCAGTCGGCGTGTTACATTTTTCATTCACATCTAGCTGACGGGTTTCATCGATTGGAGGACATTCAGCTTGAAGGCCATCTTTGTTGTTGCGACTTGTTTCAAGGCCGCTAATGTTCTCCTTATTCTTGCCCTTTGGTTTTGAGTTCGTTACCACCTTAGATTCCACTTCGTCCGGCTTGGGATTATGTGGCTTTTCTGCTGGTGGTGTATTTTCTGGCCAAAGGTTCTGGAAGACATTTCTCTCATCATGCCATACTCAATATGTCATGGAATAAGCAAACATACCTTTGGAATATCCCAGATGATGACCGATCCGTTTGAACTTCCCGAAATGCAGAACTTGCCACAAGGGCTGAAGGCACACGTGGTGACTGGTGACGCATGCTGTAGGCCAGTCAAAACCGTGTTGCCACTTTGGTAGTCCCAAATCTAGGGAAAGGAAAGTCTTAAGATTCGATCAAAGGGAAGCATAAGTTCTGTTTACCTTAACTGTCTGATCAGTGCCGACTGAAACGAAGTACTCACCAGTTGGATTGAAGGCAACGAAGTTCACAGACTCTTTGGCTGAACCTTCCAATTCTCTCAGCAGACTGCCATTGTAAACCTAAGAATGTACTAGATTTTTTGTTTTTTCTGTGGCTGTGTTCAGTACTTACCATCCAGTAGCCGATTCTTCCGTCGGAGCCAACTGTCAGAAGCTGAACACCGGTGGGGTAAAATCGAGCGCACGTAAACTGCGTGTTGGCGCAAATAACTTGTTTCCTCGTCATCCGACTGAAAATGTGACAGATACTTAGAGGAAGTGACTCAATTCTTTTCAAACCTACTTAATATCCCAAATCACGCACGAACCATCCGTCCCTGACGAGACCACCTCTGTGTCGAATTTGTTAAAGTTCAACGAACTTATTGGTCCCGAGTGATCTTTCAGGACTCCCACCAGACTCTGACGAAATAGTTCGATCTTCCACACCCGGACTTGACCTTCGATACCTCCACTAACAAGTACCTTGTCGTTCGAGGAGAGTGCTAAAGCGCTGCAACCTAAACGAGAAAGACGGAGATAGGAGAAAGATATAAAAACCATAGCGTCCACATAAAAGCACCAACCTTTGTTATGAGCATTTGGAATGGCATAGATCAGTTTCCCGGTGATTGGTGTGAAAGCACGAATTATTCCATCATTCCAAGCCGATATTATACTCGATCCGTCGTGAGTGAATACGATGGACATGCAGTGGAAGTTGTAGACCACAATCCGCAGGAGCTCCTGCAGTCTCTTCATTGACCAAATTCGAATTGACTCATACCCGGCGGTGGCGAATACACTGGAGCGGTTTCTAAAAAAACGAAGCAAAATTCTTAAAGAGGTCCATTTGAGGTTGGTCTCTACCAACTTACGAGGGAAAAGCAATTTCCTTGATGGCGTTTTTGTGACAAGTCAGTATGAGTTTGATCTCGAACGTTGATATATTCAGGAAATATATTTCACTGCTATTCGTTCCGATGTAGTATGTGTTTCCAGAATGCTTGGCAATACTTGTTACAGCGCCATTCACCTTAATTGACTTCAGCTGCAAAGAGTTTTCATTTAATTGGGACAAATAAAGTTGGACAGCTTTAATTGGGACAAGAACTGGAAATATACTTACAGCCTTAAGTTTTGGCCACGTTGGATTTGGGTAATTTTTAAAGCATTCCTTTCGAAATTCCGCCAATTCAACGGTCCCATCACCAGCGCCGATTAGTAGCCGGCCGTCATCGGTTAAGACCAACTCTCGAATTCCATTTTTGTATTTTTCACAGTCTTTTCCTATTGGCTTTCTGGGATTGTGCTTTCCATAGAGTCCAACCATTACAGCCGATTGTGCACCCTTTTCAAATCTTAATTGAACGTGGGCCGCATCGCCTGTCATTGTGCCGATGAATATGTTCTCATCCCGCTTGTCCATAACCATCGAGGTATATTTCCGCTGATGTCTTCCTGTTTGAACTTCTTGAACGTTCAGCTTTCGATTATCCTTTTCAATTGTCCACATGCGCAAGTGGTCTGGGAATTAAAATCGTATATTGCATTGGGTAGGTAGAATTCGAACATGGGAAACAGAAGCAAATATTGTGAAGTTATGGCATACCTCAAAGTATATTAATCCTGAATATGAAAATGGTTTCAATGTTGAGCCATTTTGAATGATCAGTTATTGTTTCCGTGGCGTTTCCTACGCTTGAGGTCTAAGGTTCGAATATCGAAAAAACACCTAACATATTTTCACGGCTCCACCTTTTTCGAGTCACTGACAATGCTCAAAAGTATAACTGTCTAGGTTATGGGGCTGCTAGTGAATTCACCAGCCCACTTAATCCAAAACAGTCAGACTACTACCACTGATCGACCGCTCCAGTCATAGTGTCGTTAGTTTGATCCCAACGGAAAATGGTGACTGGACCAGATTTAAAAACCCGGATAAAAGTGTACCAACTTCGCTTTCACTGGGATTCGAACCTGGGCCCCTTCTAACTTAGGGCAGGCAAAGATCTTATTATTAAGCCTGCGAAAATTAAAGCTGAAGGTGATTGTTTGTTACCTAGAAAAGTGTTTGTGTCAGCCGGGCTAATGATATGCGTTCGGGACGCCACCGAACTAATGCACCAAATGGTGAGGTATCATCACCGAATAGAGGCTAGGGATTTGGCAGAGGCTATGAATATTTGCACATCTAATTAACGTACAAAGGCTATGGGCACATCGGAACAACGTACATACATATACTGGCTGAAGAATTGGACATGCATAAGATATTTGCGTGTTGGGTTATGTGCATATTCGACTAAGTTAAATTCTAGTGGCAGACTGCAGAATGAACATCCTAGTTCCCTCGTGATACCACGAGCTCGGTGGTTAAGTTGGCCGATGATGATGTTCTTCAACTCGAGGAGATGCGATTGTTTGTTTCCTCCATCTCCTAATCTCTGTTATTTCTACAGAAATCATTATAAGGAAGACCCAACCCATTGGCGTGATGTCAATTGCTCTGGTAATACGTCGACGAGTGTGTTAGGCTCATACTGATAAGACAGAACGAGCGATTGATGTTAATTGGTAGTGAGTCACGTAGTGCCCTTGGACCACTTGTTAGTATGAGTTTGGAAAGAGTGAAACGGCTATGAATTGCCAGGCACATTCGTCGGCTGTGCAGAAGTTTCGAAAGAAACTTGTATACCAAATTTCTGAGATGAGATGAACAGAAAAAAAACGTGGACTATACAGAAGTCGAATAGACTAGAACCACAGGGAACCACGCAGGGCGTGGCCGCCACCGGACTGGTTATTCAGTCGAAAAAGTCGTGGCTGTGGCTGCCGATGTCGTTGAGAACAAAGAAATATCAACCAGATGACGGGCCACGCAATTGGCCATGATAAACGACTTCTTACTGCCGGAATTGGGTGAGCTATGCTTGGTGACATGTGGTTTCAACAAAACGATGCAACCGCACACGCAGCACGAGCAACAATTGATATTGTGAAGGAATCGTTTCCTGAACGCGTAATCTCGCGTTTTGGCGATTTGACATGGCCAGCAAGATCGCCTGATTTAACTATCCCAGACTTCTTTCTTTGGGGCTACTTGAAGTCGCGGGTTTACGCTAACAAGTTTCAGATAATCAAAGGCCTTAAGAAGAATATTCGACAGGAAATCTTGTGGAAAGTCATGGAAAATGCGATAAAAAGGGACACAAATGTGTATCAACACTGGCGGCAGCCAGTCATCTTTTCCACTTAGCAGAAAAATTATAGAGGTCCAAATAAAAATTTCCATCACTCAAAATCATTTTTTATTTAGTAAAAAAATGTTATTCAAAAACAAAATTAATTTTGATTAATTTTTGCGCTACCTTGTACAAAGTAAAGAAACATGACGTATATAGGCATAAGACAGACTCTAACGTCTACTCTCTCTTACGCTCTGAACGATCTTTTACCCTAAATATACACAAAGTCGAAGCGCACCACGCAGTTAGACTTAAAGAGTCTCGTCGGAGGAATGTTTAGCCATTTGCCCACAATAGTGTTTTGGGCAAAGCTCATAATTGACACAAAAGATTACACCACCCAAGCTTGACTTCGCAACACGTACTGATGCACTCAACTCAACTGGGGGTGCATGAGTAAGTGGACGTATCGGTCTCATCAGAGATGCGGACGTATACATTGACGGTTCTAAAATGGACAGCGTAGTCGAGGCGGGTGTTTACTATAAAGCACTTAACATATCCAATTCTTTCAGACTTCCAAACTGTACTAGTGTTTTCCAATCGGATATCCTCGCTATTCGGGTGGCCTGCCATGTTATAAGATCTCACCAGAACACTGGACCACAACATAGTACAGAGTGGGCCATCTAGTGTTTTTTTTTAAATCACGGGTTATTTTGACAGTCTCATATTGTGTATGACAGATTGTGTCTTGACAGAAAGTCAGTATCATACCTCCGCGGAACGAAATATTGAAAACTTATTTCCAAAGTGAGTGCTGTATAGCCCAAACAGTGCGTTTTTTGAAAAGAAGCTTTGACCAAAATGAAGCACCTACCGCGACTGCTGTACGCAGGTTGTTCAAAAAGTTCGTGAGACTGGTATGCTAGTGGACAACACTCATGCTCCCCGTTGACGTACGGTGCGCACAGATGAGAACATGGCTGCTGTGACCGAGAGTATGAGACTCAACTCACGAACATCAACTCGCCATCGATCTCAACAGCTCAACATTTCACGCACTAGCCTGAGGAGAATTCGAATTCAGCACAAAGATCTCGAATTATTCGCTTACAAGGTCCAATTGACTCAGCAATTGAAGGCGCGCGACCATACGTTTCGCTATCGCTTCGCTGTTTGGGCCTTACAGCACCTTGAATTGGACAACGATTTTGGGCGAAAAATCATCTTTTCTGACGAGCGCATTTTTCATTGGACCATTTTTCTTCGAAAATTACACTGGGAACAACATTTTGGTCAACGGTGGGCGTTACAGAGCCATTTTAACCAACTATTTTTTTTTACTGAAATTGAAGTCATGGATGTGGACTACCTCACAATTTGTTTCTTTTTTTCTTCATTTGGTTCATTGAGTTCATCAGTCTATGAGTCATTCAACGCGAAATACTACCTGTAATCGGGGAAGTAAATTTAATCACATTTAGACCAAGGCATTCACTTGGGTTAGTCGATCGCACGGATAACACCGATTTTGATTTCAAAAGACAGCCCAGCATATGCAAGTCTTTGACTTTTTGACTTATTGACGTGAAATGAAAATTTGTATTTGTCGTTAGGGCAGAAAACTACTATGCCACGAATGCTTCCAATTACTTACGCTTAACAAAGCAATAACTAATCAAGCTAAGTCGGAGTCCAGAAAATTAAAAAAAACTTACGATCTCCAGCAAGCAAAAACATCGATGAGAAATTATTCAGACCGCATACATACGTTGGATATCCGGCAGTACTGTTGACAGCTACAGCTCGACAAATTGGTGTTCTAGTGGAAAAATAAATACACAAATGTAGACGAATGACAAGATGCATGTACACAAACCTCGATTCAACATCAAAAACGATCACGCAGCCGTCATCAACGCCGCCTATGCTGACAACGTACTTGTCTTCGGCGGTGAAGCAAATGGATTCACAACGAACCTTTCGAAGACAACCACCAAACATTCAATTCAAAGTTTTACTTAACCATAGTTTTTGATGCCTACCTTATGAAGACCATGTCTGGCCAGCTCCTTCCTTCCGTGATAATCCCAAAGGATGACATAAGCCTTGAACCCCATGTGATTGAGTTGACCGGACGCCACATAATTGCCACTGTCAAAGCAAAGATGTGTTACAAACACTATCTTGTGTAAAATTCAAACAAACAAACCTTTTGGAGACATGCAGGCACGAGACAATATTTGTGTGCCCCACGAGAAATTCCTGTTGACTTGTCTTAGTGTCTAATATGACTACTTTGCTGCCCAGGGGGATGATGCTGTGTATCCCGTCTGGATGCAAGTTGAGGCCAAAGATGACGTTCCCATCGAAGCCAACAATTGCACGCGGCTTAAGCGTCGTCGATTCATTTTGCTGAAGCTCCTCCATGTAAAGTTGGATACTGGTCTATAAAATATACTGATTTGGAAAGTGCTTCCTGTGATGTATGCAGGCGTTTGCCTTCTGAATCTACAAAAACTCATGTGAAACTGAAACAAAACTGCTTGTTACTACGGTTTCCAACTGCAGGGTAGTTTTTGTTTTGATTCGGAAGCGTTGGTAGTCTCATAGGAATTATGTGGCCAGTCACGTGCCCATTGAGTAGACAAACAATGTTATTATTTTTACACTTGGTTGCCTAGTTTCCTATGGACTTCAAACATGAGTGTACGCACTTGTGGATTATATTGGATTACATAGAGCTCTTTCTCTCTCTAATGAAGGATGGGCTATTGTCTTGTAATCTTTCACTTTATCTCTAATTTTTCTTTTCCTAGATTTAAAAAGAACCTTTGTGTAACGTAAATTGACTTATGCGGTAGGCTGTCTACGTAGAAAGCTGATGGAGGAGAAGTACTTTAAAATCTGTACAAGGATATGGATATAGTCCGGAGGAAAAAATGCGTAGATTAAACTGGCTTGGACACATCGGGCGAATTAACACATGTGCTCCATCCAAAAGAGCCTTCGAATCCGAGCCTCCTGGTTCGAGAAGGAGAGGAAGACCGAACCTCCTGTACGAAAACAGAATGACCGCGAATGTAAGACAATTTGGATTTAATGACTGGAAGCAGCATTCTTCGAAAGGCGTCTGTCGAAAGGAAGTAAAGAAAACATTGGTTTTTCGATACTCTACTGGAGCACTCGGACTCAAAACTGGTCCATTATACTGCTAGGTTGCAACCTACTCCAGTGCAGTTAATTTGATCCCAACGGCAAATGGTGACTGGACCAGATTCGATTGTGGACAACTAGTACAGTGGGGAGAATTTAAGTTCAACCGCAGATTCTGGGCCACGTTGTTCAAACATATATCCTCATACTTCTCCAGACTTCTGACACTTGGATGTGTAGTGGAATACTTGCACAAGACCTACATTATTTTACGTGTTATCAATCTTTCAGTATCCGCAAACCTTACGCCGCCATTAATTGGCATGCAGCTTTATCCTTCAGTTTGCTTTATCCGAACCACAGCCATTGCCTACCTACCTAGACAGAAATAACTTTTCTCCGCATCGCCTTTATCAAAATCAGAAATATAGAAACTGCATATGGCCCCATCTTGTCTCTATTCATGTTGTCATACGCGGCTTTGAAATCAACGTACGAGGGTGGATCAATAGCAGAAGATTGTGTAAGCGTCGTGTTCTATCTGTACTTCTATTTGTCAAATGATACCATCATCGTAGGTTAGTTTGTAATTTGGATGTCATTTCTATCAAAGACGTTGACACAAAACTGTAGACAAGATCATTTAGGCGTTCTTAAGTAAATCTATCCTTCGGTTTATATCACAACTTAAGCAGCAGCTATAATTAAAATAAACTGGACAAGTGTGAATTGTACTCGCACGGGAAAAGTTCCGTCGCATAAATGTTTTTTTTTTTTGAAAGAAGAATTCAAAATATTTCAGTTAAATTTTCATCTAACTTCAACCCAAATAAACTATTTATTACTACAAGAAAGTCATATTTCTCAACACCAACTTACCGAAACCTTGATGGGTAGTGCAATATTCTCACAAGAACCATGCAATTTGTTTGTCATCAAAATCTGTCCTCCCAGCATCGGCAAAGCTTACACTGCCATATATCGGCAAGGTCTGTTGCCTACTAACAATAGGTGTCACCTTTACTAAAACCAGGAATGTAAAAATTCGATAGGGCTCTGTGTGGCTCCTTTCTATTCACGTCGTCATAGGTGGTTTTTAGAGAGAGAGAGAGTACCCCGTGCTTAAAAATAAACTTTGCTGAGGGAAGTTGGCATTACTACTGCCATCTGTCTGTTCATAGGTTTCCTTTTTTTCCGGAGATTTTTGAAACACTACTGGAGCACTCAGGCTCAAAACTGGTCTATTGTATTGACAGGTAGCAACCTACTGCAGTGCCGTTAAATTGATCCCAACGGGAAATGGTGACTGGACCAGATTCGATTTCACTGGCAGTCGAACCTGGGACTCCTCAACTTGATGCAGGCATTTAACTAATTGCGCCATCCAGTCGCATAGCTGTTCATAGCTTAGTGTTTATTTAACATACAGTTTTATCACAGCCATTGACACAAAACGGTAGATAAAAACGATTAGGCGTTGTTGCTACCAAAGTCAGAAGAGTCTACTTTCTTTTGTCTCGATAATTAAAAACATATGTTTTTTTTTTGTTTTTTGTTTTTTGTCATTACAGAATTTCATTGGTTTTTTGCTGGGTTCAAATGGTGGTAATGAAACCAAAGACCCACCCGAACAGCTAAAATGTAACTAAAATTTTAAATATTTCATCTTAAAAAAGTTAAAATTAAAATCTACTTAAATGTCAAAGATTACGAATAGGATTTTCTATATACAACATCAATAAGAAAATGGTCGGCCTTGGACCTCAATTTTGAATACAGTTCCAAAATGTGATGAGTTTTAACATGCCTGTTGCAGATGGATTGAATTTGAACCTTCAGCTGTTGTTAATCGAGTCTTATTGGGGAATCTAAAAGCAGACACACACGAGCATGGTTGCTACAAGCATTGTTTGATCAATAAAACCTTAGAGGCAAATTTTCAACCGAGATAATTCTATAGAAAAATTACAATAAATTGAAAATATTCTACTGATACCTACCCATTTCTATTAAAAAATAGTCATGGAGGTTATGGAAGAAGGAAATTTAATGGATAGAGTTCCAATATTGTTACAAAGAGACCTCCAGTACTACCAAGTAAGCATGAAGATGTTGATTGGTCTTTAATATACTCAGAAAAAAATTTAAACAAAAGATTGCATTAAGTATTCCCTAAACAATGGCTATTTTTGTCACAGCAAAATCAAAGTGTGCTTCAAGAACCGATTTGCCCAGGAGTAGTTGGAGGAAAACTAGACTTTCCACGATATGCTTCGTTCGCTTCGATTAAAATTGTTACATGGTAATGCAAAAAAGATAACAGTATTCATTTTTAATTAATATACAAAATTTATAAGGTGGGAAGAGGAATACTATGCGGCATATAGGAAACATTCTGGATTGCTCCATGCAAATATCGATGAAATCGAAGAAGATGATGTAAGTTTAATTATTGTTTTTAAATGCTTTCAATAGGTACGGCCACTTGACAGCGATCATAGCCGTGATACAAAGGCTAGTACATTTTTCATAATTTCACTGATTTTGTTTCAAAAGTTGGAATATCGGAGGGAGAGTATTTGATTTTCCACAAGTGGAAAGAAGATGGGTTAAATGCACGTTCAACCGAAAATCTACTTTTGAGCAAGCATGTTTTTATTCCATATCGCTCCATTTTCGGCAAATTTTCAATGGCGATCGTTGCGTGTCGTTTTAGAAAAATTAGTTACAGAGACTAGCCTAAGGCCCTTGGTGCTCTGGCTACTAAGCTACTACTACTACTACTACTACTAATTCAAATTATATTGTAGTTATTCAATAAATAAATAAATAGTTATAGAGACAATTTAAATGTAATTTTAATGTTTATGCACCTACACATACTTAAAAAATTTCATGTAAACATTGCTGCTGCACCCATGTAAAAATATTTTATGATTTCATTCATGTAGCACGAGCTAAGTTTGTGTCATCTGGCACAGTTTTGCTGGAAACTGTTTTGTAGGCCTAATTATTCCATTTCGGGAACAAGAAAGTTTCCAATAGCGGTTACAAGTAACTGTACAGAATTGCCTTCAGCATCCTCTATGAAATGGCGCAAACTGTTGTCTTTGGTGTATCATGTATCAACCGAGGGTTTTTGGTTCCCCAATGGCATCTCTTTTGGTCATTAACAGGTCGGCCAAGTCAAAATGTGCCCGGCGTTCATAATGATTTTTTGGTGCTTGCTTGGATAAAAAAAGTTTTACAAATTTCCGCACGC
The DNA here is from genome assembly GCA_930367185.1 of Myathropa florea. Taxonomy (NCBI): domain Eukaryota; kingdom Metazoa; phylum Arthropoda; class Insecta; order Diptera; family Syrphidae; genus Myathropa; species Myathropa florea. Next base: position 72,386,902 of record OV884004.1, read on the forward strand.
TATTGCGAAGTAAGCTGCCAGGCAGCAACAAGCAACAAGCGAGGTAAACTGCTTCATAATAAATTCTTAACAACTACTCTTTACGACTGTCAAATGTCAACCGGCAAAATGTCGCCCAAACCCAAATGACAGGCAAACAATATCGATATGGGGTATACATAAATAACACCCTGTAGAGCAAACTGCGTTGAGAGACTATATCCCCACTTTATTTACAGGCATCCACCGCAGTCAAAAACTCAGATCCCGATAAATTTGTCAGCTTGGTTACCAAATCAGCGGATCTACTAATGCAGCATCTTCACGTCTTGTCACAGGAGTCGTTGGATCACGCTGATCTTTCTGTTCTCACGGCGACAATCGGTGCTGCGGCCTTGATACGAAACTCCTTGAAAATTTACCTACAAGCCGCTACCACAAAGCACTGCCCTCCTCGAGGAGATGAGAAGGGAGGCTCCCTAAAGGTAAACCATTAACAATGCTTCCTTCGACAGATGGCTCAATTTTCCATTAACAATCCAGATCTCGTATAAACAATATTCGGAAATGGCCGAAGCACTGGCCGAACGTCTCCTGGATCTCCATTGTCGTGTCCTTTTGCTCTACATCGTCCAAGACGCCGACTGCCTGGACTGGGAGGACACTCATCCGTTCTTCGAGTGCGAAAGAGGCTCCTACACCATTCAGATGTGGTGGCACTACTTGCGGGGCACGAAGGATGATCTGTGGAACTCTGTGCCTCCGAAAATGGCGCAACGCATCTTCGGTGGAATACTCAACGAGACACTTAGTATTTTAACAGTTCGTTACTCACACGTAAGTACGTGCGCGTGGCACATCAGGCGTGTCTATCTGAGAGGATAAGGCTCACATAAGAGTATTTATTTTTTGCAGGTGGTGACAAGCATCGCTCGGTCGCAATTACATCTGGTTGACATATCAAACCTTCTGCTCTGCGTGTCTGAGCTCCTGCCCCACATCAGCGAGAACGGAGCGGAGTACGTTGGTGGGTTTTGCATTTGTCAGTGTGTGTGTGGAAAATTATTCAGGATTACATTTAAATGAAACAGGGTTACAAATTAATAACCAGAGCATCATTATGCGGGATATTCATGCAAAGTGTCGAGAGCTCTTTTATTGTCTCTTGTTGCGCGGAGCACCTCTCGGAGTGCTATCGAAGGTGTTGTTCCTCCTTTACGACATAAACAAGTGCGCGTACGTATGAATGTAATTTTATGAAAATGTATTCCTTTAGGTCTTTCGCAAGGGGCTGGATAATATGGAAATGTTTTCATCCCGCAAGGGTTTGCCGAGTGCTTGGATTATATTTGCGCTGCCGAGGCTCTTTCCAAAGGATCACCCCTGTCAGTGGGTGACAGCGTTCTCCGCGTTAGATCCGAATACAGCAATTGCATTAGAATTAAAGGTGCTGCTGGCACTTCCAGCGGCAGATTGGTCGCATCTTGTTAAAGTAAGTAAACTAAAGTAAAGTAAACGTGAATGAGCAACTTCGTTCACAAGTTAGTGCACATACAAATTAAGAATGTTTGGCTTTAAATTATTTAATACGCCACATAAACAACACTTTGTTTACATTGTAGATTTTTCAATGATATGAGTATTGGAGTTGGGAGTTTAGTGGATTTTGTTTTTTTATTTCCATGACAGCGACACGAAGTACATTTTTTAATAATTTGAAGAAAATATTGTTAAACTGTGTGACCATTGGCATCAAAGTCGTTTTGTTATTTCTTCTTCTTCTTCTTAGGGCGCTACAGTCCGAGGTGGGCCTGGGTCTCACCTAGCATGCCTCTCCAGCCAGCACGATCTCTCGCCAGCTGTCTCCAGTTTCGCACACCAAGCCGGCCGAGGTCCCCTCGACTAGTGTGCGCCACCTTGTACGTGGACGTTCTCTGTTGTTTTGTCCCACAGGCTCAGAGTCGAAGACTCTTCGGGCCGGAGCTAAGTTGTCAATACGCTCTACATGGCCTAGCCGTCTTAGGCGTTGGATCCGTAGACGCCTGGCTAGACCCATGTCGCTGTACAGCCCATATGGTTCGTGGTTAAACCTTCTCCTCCAAATGCCATCAACGCAAAGAGGACTAACGATCGCGCGCAGAATTTTTTTCTCGAAAAGACCAAGAGGCTGTTCATCCGCTTGGGATATTGTCCATGCCTCTGCGCCGTACAGCAGGACTGGGATGATCAAGGTTTTGTATAAAGTCAGCTTGGTCTTCCAAGAGAGGGCTCTACTACTCAATTGGCTTTTGAACCCAAAAAACCAGCTGTTATCAGGAGTTATTCTGCGCTTGATCTCGGTACTGATGTTATTTGTACTATTTACCGCGGGGGCCGAGGTAGACGAAGTCCTTTACTACCCCAAAATTATAGCTGCCTATGGTGACGTTCTGGCAAAGTCGTCGATGTTGTGTGTCCTTTCTCGATGACCCATTTTAGTCGCTTCCATTTCAATGCCAGCAAAATTTCGAAGCGTTAACAGGCGAAGCATGCAGACACAAGCATCTGCACCTAGCTTCTGTTACCGAACTCCTACTCTCACCTCCCCATGGTGAAATTCGGGAGCCGAGTACCCGCAACAGATGACGGGGTAACCAAACCTTGGGGAGTGTGAGCCTACCAGGTCTCATCGCTCTTTTTAGGATGACGAAGCAGGAGCTTACCAACTGATTGACCGACGGCGGCATCCACAACTCCAGTTAGCAGCAGCTTGGTTTCCATGGTAAGGTCGGAATGCCTGGAATGGAGATGGCGTCGGATGAGCCCTTCTCTTAGGGCCAAAGGCGGCGCTCACAGCCTGCAAGAGTCTACCAACACCGGATCCTTCCGGACCTCTTTGTCCGAGGGCTAAACAATTGGATCTGTCCTCCCAGTTGGAGGTTGTGCGTGGGGTTAACTTCCTCACCACGTAAAAAAATATACGAGTGCAGAAAGCACAAACAGCCTCGGATATGGACGGATTTACTGTTGACGATCCCAGCAAACGGAATAAGGACAATGACTTTCGGTACTGCACGTGAAATGTGAGGTCCCTGAACAGACCACGTCTCTGCACGTGGAATGTGAGGTCCCTGAACAGACCACGTCCCTGCACGTGGAATGTGAGTTCCCTGAACAGACCCTGAACAGCCGATGAACTCGCGGAGGCCCTAGATTGCTATAAAGCAAACGTTACCGCAATCCAGGAGGTGCAGTGGGATGGGCAGAGCAAAAAGAAGATGAAAAACTGCGATAACTATTCCGGCGATTGTTACACAGAGCGAAGGCAGCGTTTAATTGGATGTGGATTCGTTATACGAGGCAGACTTAGGCAAAAAGTCTTAAAATTTAAGTACATAAGCGAGCGCCTCATAACAATCCGCATCAAAGCTAAATTCGGCAACATCAGCCTAATCTGCGCCCACACCCCAACGAAGATGACGATAGCAAAGATGACTTCTATGATCTCCTAGAAAGAACGTACTATTAATGCCCCCGCTACGACACCAAGATCGTTCTAGGAGATTTTAACGCTAAGCTGGGTAAAGAGGACATCTTTGCTAGAGTCATCGGTAAACACAGCCTGCACGACACCACGTCCCAAAACGGACTCAGGCTGGTGGACTTTCCTTCAGTATTCTTGATGTCCGAACGTTCCGGGGCGCGAACATTGATTCAGACCATTTCCATGTTGTAGTCAAGGTAAGGAGACGGATATCGAGAGAACAACAGAGTCAAGGACGAGCAGCGCGGTTTGACGTCGAGAAACTACAATCGGAACAGATTGCCATGAACTTTACCGACCGAGTCTTCCTGAAACTCTCCGAAAGTTCGACGCCGCCTGCACTAACAATAGACGAAGAATGGAAACGTTGTCAAAAACCCATCAAAGAAGCCGCTACTGATGTGCTGGGTCTTAAAAAACCACCTAGGAAAAACCCCTGGTTTGATAACGAGTGCAGGCAGGCATATGCAGCAAAGCAAGAAGCCTACCAGGCAACGCTGCATCGAACCAGGGCTGTTCGTGAGCTCTACGAACAGAAACGAAGGGAAGAGAACCGGCTTCTCAGAAAGAAAAAGAAACAGCACGAGAAGCGCGCAATCGAGGAGATGGAAAGGTTTTAACAAAGGGTGAAACTTTTATCGAATGGGTATAAAGTTCGGACAGAAGCCTGCCTGTGGACTGCTGTAGAGGCACAGTTGATATTGAGAATTTGGAAAAATCATTTCTGCAGGCTGTTAAAGAATGTTCCACTCAACACAACGGACGATGATAGAAGAGAATACCGTCCCCCCGATCTAGACGAATTCAAGGTAGCGATATCGAAACTGAAGTCTAATAAAGCTGCTGGTGCAGATAGTCTGCCCGCTGAAATGTTTAAAGCAGCTGGAGATGACCTGGGCATGTTTTCCTTTGACCATATCTTACAGATGAGCTCGTGCATGCACCCAAACAGGTCATCTCCAGCTGTGTTAAAGATTTTAGCAGGCAGACCATCTGCCCTAGGAGTTTTATTATCAGTCTACTTTGTCCTTGTCTATGTCGGGGGATAGAATTCTCATATATCATCTTCCAAATTGAGTGTATTATTTTGCCCCACAGTGGAATTTGTGTCCTCATCGTCGTTTAGCAATCTTCAGAAACGATTCTTCCAAGTTTTAAGTATTGACTGTGACTCTCCTTCCGGCAGACTTCGCTCCACAGTTAACATCTACTCGATAGTAGTTTCAGGTCTGGTAAAACTTTCGGACATCATTCCTGCCATAGCACTTCGTCATCTGTAGGATCGCGTACTTCTCATGCTCTTTCTTTTTCTCTCCGAGAATCTGGGTCTGCCTTCTTCCCAATATTTTTCTTTTCCTTCTCATTTCGTGGAGCACACGACTAGCTCTTGTAATTTGGTTCTGAGTTGCCTAAATATACGAGTAATTGTCTGAAGTTAATTCTGGGATAAAAAAACACGCTGCATTAGCTGGTCTCGGTAATATTCCCCATCGTCGTCCACATACTCGTTTTTACTGATGTAATGCTATTCTCCGGGATAGATGATCTTCTTGGCAATTCACTGTTGATGTTCTTTTTTAACGAAAAATATATTATGAGAGGTCACAAGATAACCCAGTAATTATTACGCCTTTCCAACACTTTCCAACTATGTTCCGAGTCCACGCCCGGAAATGCAAAAAGAATATAAAGGCTGTAGAAATGAAGTCACATTGTTGATAAGATCGGCTAAGCTCAGGTATTACAAAACAAAGTTCAATAACGACCGATCTTCCAGTTTCTTATGGAAATAGGTACGCGATATTGGACTGAGCAAAGTAAAAAAACGGCTAAACGATAATGACATTAACCTTGATGACTTAAATATCCGTTTCGCTTCTAATGGCCCTACAGGCTCTGTAAGAATGTCTCCAACACTCTCAAACAACACTCCAGCAAATGCGTTTGAATTGGAAAGAGTCGATTCCTACTCAGTCGGTTGTGCAATATTCTCCATCAAGTCAAAATCTGTTGGTCTCGATAATATACACCCTGACTTCATTAAAGTGTTGCTTCCAATAATACTTCCTCAGATCACTCACATTTTTAATACAATAATCATGACGTCGACGTACCCTAAACTGTGGAAGAAAGCTAAGATAATCCCTGTACCTAAGAAAACCCACCCACCTGAATACCGACCTATTGCTATTCTTCCTTTTTTATCAAAAGTGTTCGAATCTATTGTTAGTCAAAACATCAAAAATTACATTGAGCGAGAGAATCTCCGAACCCCACTGCAATCTGGTTTCCGCAAAGGACATAGCTGTGTCACAGCCCTGTTAAAAGTAACGGACGACATACGAAGAGCTATTGACGAAGACAAAACGACCTTACAAGCCTTGCTTGACTTCTCGAAAGCATTTGACTGTGTTGACTCAACGATACTCTGTCATAAGCTGTCCACCCAATTCAACTTCTGTTATCCCACTAATAAATTAATTCTCTCGTATCTTACTAATCGTGTCCCAGCCTTTTTTCCATAATTCAAAACTGTCATCTTTGTGTGATGTACGCAATGGCGTTCCTCAAGGTTTCGTTCTCGGTCCGTTATTATTTTCAATGTTTATAAATGACCTTCCAATGGTGTTATCCTATTGTAAATTTCATATTTATGCAGACGATGTTCAAATCTACCTAAGCTTTCCTCTTGGTATGGTTGAAGATTCAGTTGCTAAAATAAACGAGGATTTGTGCTCTATTGCCAATTGGGCTACTAAAAATGGTCTAATGCTCAATCCTAACAAGACCAAAGTCATCCCTTTCTCGAAACTACCGCCTTCCTTTTCCAATTTCCCGCCAATAGAACTTAACTCAACCGCAATCGAATATGTTACCTGTGTCAAAAATCTTGGAATAATGTGCAATGGTGAACTTACGTGGACTGACCACATTGATAGCATAGTGTCCAAGGTTTATACATCTTTGAGAGGCTTATCAATCAGCAAATACATTCTCCCTATTAATATAAAATTAAAACTCGCCAGAGCACTCATTGTACCAATCTTGACATATGGCTCTGAGTTGATCGCTGATTGTGATTATTCTTCCTCACAAAAATTGATAAAAGCAATCAACGCGACTGCACGGTATGTTTTTAACATTCGCAAATTTAATCATTTCTCGGAACAACGTCGCATTCTTCTTGGATGCGAATTGGAACCATTTTTAAATTACAAATCGTGCATATTACTCTTCAAAATTATTCACAAGAAACAGCCAAATTATCTTTATGAAAAGATCACTTTCTGATCGTAAGATGATGAAAAGATCGATCGAGTCGTAATATTACATTAAAACCTTCTATTCATACTTGTTTAACATCACGCAGGCACTTCTTTATTAATGCTGTACATCTCTGGAATTACCTAGTACGGTCTAAGACCGAGTTTAGACAATTTTGTACCGCTTGTTTTTCCTATTTCTCCTGCTCGAACTGAAATAATTCCCAAAAATGTTTTTATTTTTTCTTGCGCTATCATATTAAATTTTAAAATTGCAAATCTATTCCTCTTTAATAACAATTGAAATAATTTTGATATCAATTAAATTCTAGCATGTCACTTAAAATCTAATCTTATTTTATATAATGCTCCTGTACTAGTAAAGAACATAATATTCTTAATGAAATGAAATGAAATGAAATGCCCTGACGTATGACAGGTCTTAAGTTCACCACTTAAGCCACCAAATCATTATGAAATATAAATAGTTCAAACATTTTCAGGTAATTCTTATGCGGGACGCCAAGTTGTCATCAATTATTCTGCCTCACTTGATAGCGAACTTGCCGCTGCCAGAGAATTTCAAAAACGTTGTAAAATGGTCTTTCGTCGAGCCAAAGAACTTTGAAAAATGCGGAGCATTCCTTTGCCGCCAAGAGTGCTTCAATGCCGCCGACCTCATCGCCAACGACATAGGTGGGTGCAACTGCTTCCTCCTAATATCCGTATGCATGCATGCAATGAATAACATTTTCTGTTCCCAAATTAGACCCCGTCGGGCAGACCAACAGCCAAATCGTGCTTTCGCTGACGTATATCCTGAGTGCAATTGGTAAGGCAACTGACATCAAAACGTGCCTCATAACCGCCCTGGAAAATGGTCCACCGAACTGGTGCGATTGTCTCGATAAGCGTCAGGTAAGAGCCCCTCATTCACTCCACAAGCATTCCAATCAAATAATGATACACCCCTAGGTGTGGAATCAGAAGCGTCCGCCCTGGCTGGAGGCGATAATGCATTTGGTTTACCCTGACCTTGATTGCATCGTTGAGACGCTTCTGAATGCGGTCGAGAACGGGGCGAGTATGTACCAGGCAATGTCAATGGCGCTAACGTGTGTATCCGAGATGTGGGAAGTGATGCCGGACGGACTGTACAAAGTGGCAGTTCTACTGCAGGATATCATATCTGTTTCAACAAAGCCCCTGGGTATGCCTGAGTGCCATGTGTGCCTCTGCTATAAGTGTTCTCTTTCAGGTGAATCAGTTCTCCTGCACATTGTCTTCGCTGCCCTATATACCGAGTTGATAAAGAAGGCCGAGGAGTTTGAAGGACGTGAGAACTTTACTTTCCCCTGTGCAATTGGCTAGATATACGATTACACACGTTCATTTCAGTTAAGGACGAGAAGAGGGCTTCCATTTGTTACTCACTGTCCGAGGCCATTTGTTCGATCGACGAAGACGACAAGCACACGGACCAAATAGAATTGTTTCTGTCGCAGACGAGGGAAAATATTTTGAGTGATATGGAGTTTGCAGAGGAAGCGGGAATGAGTGGCGCGAGTACGGTGAAAGTGGATGAAATCAGCGAGCCATCCGGACAAAGTCCACAGGTGAACTATCCGTTTGAACTCGACGTTGGATCGCTGCCTTGCGTCGCGGAGGTCTTGGCGAGTGACATACTGACTTCAAATATTGGAAAGCAGTCATTAAAGGTAATTGCTTAATGTCAATGTAGTATTAATGGGGTTAGCACGGGGTTCTGATATGCAGCTTGAGCATTTATGAATATTTCTCTAAGCACTTGTATTTAATTCTTGGTCATGTACAGAGCTGCTTTTCTCTAGCAGACCTGCTCACACTGTACTGCGTATATCTTATACAGAGTGAGCAATTTGTTGGTTTTTTTTTAATCGTATGTTACTATAAAACAGCTCATATGTGCTTAAAATTTGACAGCAACACTGTATTGCATCAATACGCTAAGAAATGTATCGATCCACGCGTGAACCACGTTGGGATATATTGAAAATTAACTTTCAAAATGAATGCCGTGTTCCCGAAAAGTGCACCAACTGCAAGAGATGTTCCCAAGTTTGTGAAGAATGTTCGTTAGACTGGATTGCTGATTGATGACTTGTTGTTCGGTTCCCGTTTAGTACGCTCAACGGAAAGCCTCAACCCGCCAAAGTTCCCTCTTCTCTTTCTCTCTAACTAGAGGAGATTTTTGCATAAGTATCTCAAATTGTTCGTTTATAAGGTCCAACTGATTTAGGAATTGTGCAAGTGACAACCGCTTTTTTTTCGGATTATTTTTGAAACACTACTGGAGCACTCAGACTCAAAACTGGTCCATTGTACTGCCAGGTAGCAGCCTACTCCAGTGCCGTTAATTTGATCCCAACGGCAAAAGGTGACTGGACAAGATTCGATTTCCCTGGGATTCGAACCTGGGACGCCTCGAACTCGAGGCACTTATCCAATTGCGCCATCCAGTTGTGTAAACCGTCATCGTTGCTCTGTCTTGGCTTTAGAACAGATTGAAATTGACGACAATTTCTATCCCTATTTAGAGCTTGGAAAACCCACGCTTATTCATACAGAAGCCAATACAATCATAACGTGAGATTGTTTGATGTAGTTTTTGGAGTGGCTGCATTACTGATCCATTTTCCAAGACGACAATGAAAGAAACCTTAGGGTCAATGAAGAGCGCTACTGAGGCCTGATAATCGATTTTTGTGGTCAGAAATTGAGAATTTTGACTTAGGCAAGCTGTGATTCTAGCAAGATGGGGCTACGTACCACACAAGCCGTGTAACCGTCGATTATTTACTGCCGCAAATATGAGAGTCTGTGTGTTGATCTGGATTCAAACCACAGAGTTTCCGTATGGAAGTGTGGAAGAGATCGCTGAATTCCGCATTCCATTTCCGGAGCATTGTTCCGATGCAGCAATGTCCTGTGATCACTCCGACGAGCACACGGATCGAGTTCCTGTCCAACCCCACAAGCTTCTTTGTTTTGCCGCCGGTAAGCTCTGGCCACGTTGATCTTGTCGTGTGAGAATCATTTCTTGCATGCAAAGACAAGTTGGCCTCTTTTTGTATTGTGTAGCTTGCACTGATTGGTGGTCGCAGTGACGTGTCTGCTTTCCTGATCTCCATTCCAGACCCTTGTCTGACCATTTCGTCAGCTCTCTCGTTCCCTGCGATCGAGCTGTGGCCCGGACTGAGCAGAGTTTGACCTTGTAGTGACTGATGGACCTCAGTGAGTCACGACAGTTCATAACAACCTTTGCTCTCAATGTACGGGATCCTATTGACTTCAGTGCAGCTTGGCTGTCTACAAAGGTGGTGATATCCGATGGTGGGATATCGGTATGTATTTGGCTGCTTTCTCCATTGCCAGAATCTCAGCTTGGAAGACACTGTACATATCAGGAAGTGAAAATGATTTCTTTTTGTGCAGGAAGTCCAAGTAGAATCCGAGTTCCAGTACCTGTGTCGATTTTTGATCCGTCGGTAAAGAGGACAATCTCGTGGTCGTTGATAACGGCGTTCGATAGCCACTTGTCCCTGTCGGGGAATAGAATTTGTATCTTGAGGGAGAAGTCATTATGAAGATATATAGTCGGTTGTAGCTACGATGCTTCTAGAACCATGTTTCTAACCCAGATCATATATTTTTTTGATTATGGACGCATGTCCATAGTTGGCTTGTTTCTACAAAGAGGACCCCCTTATTCTGAGAGCGCTTTTTGCGGCGCAGCCTCTTATGAATAAGATCAGATGAAGGAGATGAAGTATCACGTTGAACCCTGCTTGCGGCGTGCTTCTTATCGCCCCCGTTGTACAAACAGAGGCTGACCTTTGTACATACTTTGTTGAGCATGCTCATTTGTGTTGCTAACAGTCCACCAATTTTATGAATAAGTATTGCAACCATACACACTTTTTTGTGTCAGTTAATAATTTTTGCACTTTTGAGTTTTTTTTTGCACAGATTGAGTTGACGTTTAAGAGAAGTTAAGTTTTTAGCGGAAATCTTGTAGCCGAAGGCGACGACAGTCAATCGTTTTAATTAGTTAAATAGTTCTAGCAATTTTAAACAACGCGTAATTGAACCTCTTTGGATTAAGCAATCGAGTAATTTTTACTTAGTACTTAGTAGTACTTAGGCCTCAACCAACAAAAACTCTGCAGGTTTTGCTGGCTGTTTTCAATTACCGGCACCAAGTAGGTCCTTCTCCATTTCTCCCATTTGTGTGAGCCCTAGATTCACCGGGCAGGGTATTCGTTGTGTTTGCGCTCTGCATGGTTCGGACATGTTAGGCATTGGATCTAGACTCATGTCCCTGTAAACCCTGCTCTATTAGTGGTCAGATCTTCTCCCCCAACGACGCCATCAACTATAGTATGACCAAAGATAGCTGGTCAAGGTCTTTTACAAATCAACAAAGAGGGTGCTACGACTCAGTTTGCCATTGCAGACCTTGGTGTATTTGTTACCGAATTTGATGAAAAAACGAGAGTTTCCCATCGTTTGGCAGAAATGTTTAGTATGTATAGCCTGTCTCTATACACGTTGTCACATGCTCTCTTGAAATCGGCAAATAGGTGGTAGGTATCGACAAATGCAGGCGGCAATTGCTCAGACTCAGACCCTCCATGGGTCGTAGGCCTATGCCAAGGCGAAGGCGAGCCTTCCTTCGCTGACTGTTGCTTTCAGTCATTAAGACCAATTCGATGTTGATCTTTATACCGGATTTTCGGTCTTCGGAGGTAGAAACACTCCTTAGACCCGGTCACACGCGTGTTTTTAGACGCGCGGCGTTGCTGTTGCAAGTGCATTCACACTACTCAATATGTGTAGTTGTAAATACCGTAGAACACACAGCAGGGCCACAGCCTTTAAAAACTCTCGTGAACACTGGCTCTGAAAGTAATAGCGGTCGATTATGACGTTTAGTCTCCGATGGTGAGTGACGGATCGATTTTTCCCCGATATGACATTTTCTTCATTATCCTCATTTAATGTATGACTAGCTATTCTTACCTCTATGTGTATTATATTTTATAAATTATTGGGGCAATAAACTCAAACAAAAACAAAAACAACCGCCGTCAAAGCTTATATGACAACATGAGTTACTCGTACATGTTTGTGATACTTGGCACTAATGGTCCAAATTTTTAACCTAAACAGTCTTGTCAACTGTTGTGTTGTTAGACTGTATAAGTTCATGGAGGCTGTGTTAAGAGTCTGTCTTTTCTAGACCGTTGACGAAGTCGAAATTTATTTGTTTCAGGTGATTGTCAGTATAATCGACGTAGTCCAGCAGCTGGATTGATTTATAACTTCCTAACTTACACCTGCTCGCCGTACTATTTTCTCACTTACTATTTTCTGCTTTTCGAAAACCGGTGGTTTGTTCAGAAATTTTAGACCCGAACTGCATCGTTCCGCAAATCAATTCTCTTTGGATCCCGAATTCCCCTATCCCATCGAATAGTTCCTTGCGTCGTAATTCTTTCGTAAGCTGGTTTAAAAAAATTGTAGTAGAGAAGATAAATGGGTAAAAAAATCTATTTGAAACGCACAAGTTAGGATTTTTCGAAGTGTAGTCATATGGTCTGTAGACGTTTTACCGGGCAGGGAGTGCTGATTAGTGCGGTTCAAAAAGAGTTTGTTGTCACAGCTCTTACGAGTTACATATATTGAGCAAGGCTACTTCGGTAGTTCTTGCGTGAAGTAGGATCACCTTTTCTGTAGATGGGGAATCTGAAGCTAATAAGGTTTATTGTTTGTTTCCAAAAGACGTTCATTTTTAGTAAGAAGCAAAAGTATTGCTTTTTTAAAGGTTGTATAATGTTACTAAAATGACTGTATTCTTGTCACAGAAATCGAGTTTCTTTTTTTTTGCAGGTTATGTACACTTATTTAAAGAATAACAAGGATTGGCTATTTGAACAACTTGGTGTAGTCGACACTGAGCTGAGCGATTTTCAAGCAATAAAAGGACAAAAGATCAACGAAACAAAGGAATCAGTCTTGAAATCAATGTTCTACATTGGAACCACTCCCTTCGACCAGGTATGTATTCATTTTCATAAAATATATAATATTTGTTAAAAGCTGTTCTACCACAAAGCTTCTCACCGGATCCTTGAAGATTGACTACTCAATATGGTTGCAAACGCCGATTACCTTGAATCCCGAACGGGCCAAACTGCACCTCGACCGCCGCTGCGACTTTCAAAAGGATGCCAAGCTCTCACTGGCAGAAGTGACTATGGTCGCCAGCATAGCAAAAGTTCTCAAGCTGAAAAAAGAAAACGAGTCTTGAGTTATGTTCAGTTGACATAGCCGTATGCACCTCTAAACACACGAGTACAAAGCACACGAATCAATGCAAATGCGTGCACAAACGACACGGGCAGGCTTCACTAATTAAGGCACACACTTGTGTATGCACTTTTATTTTAATTTGTTGAAATAAACGGCTCACAAGGCACGCTGTGAGTGGAATATGGAAACATTTTCCAGAGCGTTCGTTATTAATTTCCATGTTCCTTTGGGTAATAGATCCACAAATGCCTATGGAGGGTGCATTTTTCCTTGTTACCTTTGAGAGTCCTGCAAGCAGCCAGCACTCGTACACCTTAATAATGAGAACGAAAGCAGAATTCCGTGTGTGTACATGTGCTGGGGTGAATCCACTTTAGGTGCAGACGCGTACTTACACGGATGGGTGTGTACATGCGAGTATTTCTGTTGGCGACATACGCAAGCTATAATCACACAAACAAGCAATTTGGAATCGTAACACTTTGGCAGAGATTTACGAGTGCGGACACAGAATTTATATGTGCTACTCGAACTTTCTGTAGGCTGTTGTAATTAGGGGGGATTACAAGTTGGTTGGTTATCAAGAGAGTAAGAATAGTTAGAAGAGCAGAAATATTTAAGTAACGAATTTCTGGGGGTTGACATTATGTTATGACACAGAAAAAACACACGTGAGCGGGTCTCGGAGACTACTTAAGTCGCAAATTTAAAGTCAAACACACGTTCTGTTCTGCAGGTCCGTCAAGACTGTCACAACTTTATTCATTCCAATAACAATACAATATCATATCACAATAAATAGTAAGGTCAACGCATTCACCTTCCGTTGGCCTTCGATTAGTGATTTCATTGGCACCGGAAAGAGGCGTCACCTTACTTATGGGTTGCGAAGCAACACAAATGTTCCGTCGTCGAGTCTGCTGACTTGCATTTGTGTAACTCGCGCGATCTTTGGTCCTGTTTGCGTTGATGGGATTTGAAGCAGAAGGTTTAACCACGAACTGTATGGGCTGTACAGCGACATGAATCTAGCCCGGCATCTACGGATCCAAGGCCTAAGACGGTTAAGCCATGTAGTGCGTATGGACAACTTGGCTCCGGCCCGAAGAGTCTTCGACTCTGAGCCTGTGGGACAACGCAACAGAGAACGGTCACATACAAGATGGCGCACACAAGTCGAGCGGGATCTCGGCCGATTGGTGTGCGAAACTGGAGACAGTTGGCGAAAGATCGTGCTGGCTTGAGAGGCATTTTGAGTGAGGCCCAGTTCCACCTCGGACTGTTGCGCCCTAAGAAGAAGAAGAAGAAAACCCTTAAGAAACACCACTTCATGCACAAAAAAAATAACTATAAATAGGTTCTGGTTTTTAAGCAGGTGGTGTCAATGGGCCGTTTTTTTTTTGTGTGTGACCGAGTATTCGCGTGGTCATCGAAAATTGAACTTAACGAAACGACCGCTGAAAATGTCTCCGTGGTGGACATATAAACGTCGTGGAATTCCATTCAAAAATGTTTTAATTGTATCGATATCGGAAGATGTTATAATTTTTGCAAATGGCGTCGTACGCCAATCATATTTGACATATTCTTGATAAAAGCAACACCTAACATCTACACATTTTTGATGCGGTAGTTGCAACTTTGAAAACAAAATATGACCTGAAGAACGTAACTTTTGTATCATGATTTCGCTATTTGCATCTGTCCCTTCTTGTTTCCTTTTTTTTATGTCTCGGCAGTTGTTTTACAGCTTTTATGCACATATTCTGAAGAAAGCTCTGTTGCTGTTGTGCAACGCAACGTGGCACCCAAAGAATGCCGGGATATAAAGTGATGATAGGATGATAGTCACCATGTGTTTACCAGCAAACTGCACCACTATTCTCCAGCCAATGTATCAAAACGTCCTCAACTTGATTGAACTTTATTAAAAAAAGGCTATTGGGACATTTATTCGGTAGTGAAGGATCTGATTTGCAGAGCAAAATTAAGGCATTTCATTTAAGACATGCCAGATGTACGAGTACATCTCTTGCCTAATGCATGGGGCAATGTGCAGTATATAACTGTACGGAAGTGTTGGAATCTTTTGATGTCTTCACGCACTAATTACGATGAACATGAAGATGATGAGCTTTCTTTGATTGTTGTAAGGGATCAAATCGGGAAAAATGTCGGCATCAATTACTGATTTGCTTTAAGAGCTATCCTCCATTGATTGTGCATAAGCAAGTGAATTACCGAAAAGGAACTCGATATAGATCCAATCTGGAACCAACCAGAATCCGAAAAACATAGGAAGTGATCCCGTAAATGCAGTTGAAGAACCAACGCGTCCAAAAATTAAAGCAGAAGCCGCAATTCGGGCATTCAACATCAGCTGCAAAATATAGGGTGACCAGATATGAACGATAGGAATATAATTCTAAGTAAAACAACAACGGTAATAAGAATAATAATGGCGGCGCTACAGTCCGAGGTGGACCTGAGCCTAGCTTCTTAGCAACCACTCGTGTTGTGCGTGCTATTGTTCTTTCACGACTGAAGGGGATCTACAGTTTAATGCCGACTCTGAACGGCGAGATCGAGAAGCTATTTCTAGACAATTATACTCTTTGAGCATTTAGTGGCTCGAAAGAGGTGGAGCCGTGAAAATATGTTTGGTGTTTTTTCGGGAATCGAACCGACAACGTCGAGCGTAGGAGTCGACGCACCTACCCACAAACAACAACGGTATGAGATATAAAATTTATTCTGGCTTTATATTTAAGCTACAACCATGCCATGGATGAAATAGC
Organism: Myathropa florea; assembly: GCA_930367185.1. Classification (NCBI taxonomy): domain Eukaryota; kingdom Metazoa; phylum Arthropoda; class Insecta; order Diptera; family Syrphidae; genus Myathropa; species Myathropa florea. The sequence goes on from OV884004.1 coordinate 72,402,819, forward strand.
ACAACATTCTGTCTCAACTTCAATGGCAGTGATTCAATCGGACGGTCCAATTTTTAATGACTGCCGTCATTCCGGCAGTAGCGTCTCGAATTTTGCACAATTTTGCTTGCTAACTAAGTCCCTGAGGCAAAAAAAGGGCTCGTGCCCGGATCAGCGGCCAACATTTCCAGCGCCCAATTAGCGAACTCACGGCTTTGTCTATGGTCGTCCGGCTTCAATTCTTGCGTCGGCGCAATCTAATATGGCTGGTTGCCCAAATGCGTCCGCAAAATAAGCCGGGATGACTTTCTGGAGAAGCGCTCAATTCAGTTGATCGGGGTCGTTTCGACATTTCTGGGCCTTGGATACTGGGCGCTACGGCGCCGATGTTTTCTTCATTTCACACCAATCTCTCTCTGGTTGGTGGTTTAAGGTCCAAAGAGTGTACTCACGCTCAAATTGTTCCATGGTGCAACGAATCTGAATTTATAACTGAACTGGAATTTCGACAATATTTTAAACAATTTCCGCATGCCCAGTGACCATGAAATGATGCATGATAGAATCACAAACCTTACTGAATATTTTGACAGCTGAATGTCGCTGGCAACATTGACAGCTGGTGAAATATAACAATTGGAAAAACTATCACTGCTACTAGGTGGCGTAAAATTAATCATCCTATCGGATGATGTTGTAATTTTTGCAAATGACGTCGTACGTCAATCATATTTGACATTTATGAACTAGACAGCTGCAGTATACAAACAGACAAGCAATGGAGTGCTCCGCAAGAACTTGGAATAATTGTGTCGGTTTTTTTACCATTAATCGGTCGGTGGTGTTAGCGCAGCGTCGATTTCCTAATCGCCAACTGGGCAAACATTCCGGCGCTTAGCCACTCAAACTCGAACAGACTAGAACCACAGCAGACCAAGCAGAATGTACCCGCCATCGGACTATTCGTTCGGCCGTAAATATCGCGGTTGTGGTTGCCGATATCGCTGAGAACAAAGAAACATCAACCACCGACGGGCCACGCAATTGCGCGTCACCAGACGGACCATACAGCGAATTTTAGTGAAAGACTTACACATGCTTCCATACAAAAGTGCAGTCAGTGCCTCCTGACCGTCAGTAGCGAGTGAGTTACTATCAAGCCATCCTCAATCTCAACAACGGAGAGGACGATTTTGTGTCGAAAATCATGAGCGACGAGACGCATTTCCACTTAAGCGGTTACGTCAATAAACAAAATCTTCGTCTCTGGGGCACTGAAAATCTGCGTGTGATGCACGAAGAGCCATAACATCCACTCAAATCCGCTGTGTGGTGCGGTGTTCACACGGGAGGAGTGATTGGGCCGTATTTTCTTTGAGATCATGAAAAATGCGATAAAACGGGCACAAATGTGTATCAACACTGGTGGCAGCCACTTGGTTGATATCATCTTCTTCACTTAGCAGACATAATTGTAAAAGTTCAAATAAAGATTTCCATCACTCAAAATCATTTTTTTTATTAAGTAAAAAAGTAATTCAAAAACAAAATTGGATGCTTAACTTCGCGCCACCTTGTACAATAGATTCAGAAACTAAAAGCAAATACTCAAGCGCTCATAAGCATTCGTCAACTACTTACAGCATTTAACATCATTTAAAATCCACTTCGAAACGCATTGGAGTCCTTCTGAAAACGTAATTCTCATTTGAACCTTTTAAAGTATGCATCCCATCAATTATTTGTTCCTGCAGACCCTTTTCCACTGTGCACACTACTCGACCTTCGCCATGCACGGCGTATGTGAAACATGTTTTCTCATAATCAACCAGTTAATCCAAAATCTCCTCCGTACTTCGGACAAGTTACGCTCCGTCGTTCGAGGACAAAGGTATGTCCTGTTCATTCTGCCGATCCAAGCAAAATGGGGGACACAATTCAGATTTATCCAGTTCTCTTTGACGCAACAGAACACACGAAGCTTTCCATAACAACACAAGCAGCAAGCAGTTTTTCCATAAGAGAACGAAGCACGAGAGATGCGCGCAATTTGGCAGACGTGTGAGAGAAAGAGCGAACCATCCACCCAAGCAGACGGTGACATTGTTGAGCTGCTGCGAGCTGCGAGTGGAAATCATTCGTTTCCCGGCTTTGGGAAAGTAAACATGGTTCGAGCAAATTGCTTGCCTATTATCGTGTTGTCAGTGTGCTTACGGCGAGCCTGTGTAACTAGCAGCATCAACGCGGTGCCCATTGAGATGCTTTAGATCCCTAATTGTGTCGGGCTATTAGTTGTGCGTGTAGATAATAATTTCGGGCGTGTGGGGGGTGCCGAAACTGTGCTGTTATCTTCCGTCTTTGCATATCTAATGGATAATGTTAAAATGAATCATTGCCGAGTGTACAAAGGACGGCACTGCGAAACTCCGTCAGAGGGACATCACCATTGTTACAGCGGAGGACATGCTTTTCGCTTCGAGTGGATTTTTATGTAGTACATTCCCCGGAATCGTTGCCAAAAAAAAAAAACTTGATTTATATTCAACGCATGGCACCGAACGTCGGTAGCTTATGATGAAAACTACAAATATATGCGAATTACAAGTTGAATGGGGATACAACAAATAACAGGACTACGAGTACATTTATCCTCGGTGAAGTTTGGTATCCTTTGAGTTCTCTTGGCTATTGGTTTCGGATGTTGTCGACAACGACCCAACTTTCACTTGGACTTGTCGTCGTCGTTCTCCAGTCTGCTCTAATGTTGTAGTTGCCGTCGTCTGGTGCGGAGAACATATTGACTTGGGAATTGCTTGCCTTCTCCTTTTTTCTGTGTTGTGTTGCTGATAATTCAAATAATATTCAGTTTCGGTCGGTGTGAGTGTGTGTGTGCGGCTTGGCCGGAAGATAACGTCTATTTGGTGTGTGCTTCTTCAGCTAAAGGGTAATAAAATGAACCAAATAAATCGAAGACGTCGTCAGACTGCAGAACCCTGTGATTGCCTGCGACCAGTGATACGATTTTTGGGCATAATAACCGCTGTAGGTAAGTGAACCCCACTAAAAGTGGATGATTTTGATTTTGTTGGTGTGCCTTGAATTCTCGAATGACACGATTGAAATTAATCCTTTCCCGGCTCTGTCATTAGTGTAAATAATTCACGCTAGAGATGTGAGTAGTTTGCGTTAAATATTTAATTGTTTTCTTAATTATTCATTTTACACCTTTGCACTCGCATTTGTATCCGGCGTGGGTGGCACTAGTAATCCGTGCAGAGGAGATTTGTATCGATGATGACTTCCGTTGTCGTTTTTATAGCCTCTGCCAACTGGATATCCTTGTGTTGACGTAAATAAATAATTTTCGAAATGAGTACAGTAGAGTCCTGATGAGATGAACTAATTAATGTCAGGCAAGTTCATATAATCATGGGATCGTATTGAGTACAGGAAAAGGGTGCAAATTTTAGGTTTTTTTTTTTTAGAAAAATGTTGAGTCTTATCTTATCAACCCCAAGCTGAATAGAGTAAACAGAGAACAAGGCAATCAAAATAAAAAAAAAAACGATTCAAGAAGCTTCGTGCAGAATAATTTGAAATGTTTGTTTTGTATTATCTTATATCCTTGTTGAATGTTGTTTTAAGGATTTTTGGTAGCACCAATCATTTTTCATGACCAGACCCAATCTATGAGCGTAATTATCGCCGACATTGCCTCTTGCACTTGAACATTTCGTAGTTGACTTGCATGATTAGGCTGACCAGACGTCCTCTTTTGAGAGGACATGTCCTTTTTTTGTTTCATAAAAAAATGTCCGGTATCTTTTTGGAAAAACAGGCAATTTGTACTCTTTTTGGTTTTCTTAGTTAACTACATTTTTCGACATCACAAAACTGCAACAAAACTTTTTTTTCAACACTAATTTAGAAATTTTCTGCATCTTTCTGGTGCGAATTCGACCTAAAATATATTTGTACCTAAACTGATTCACTTCTAAACACAACGCCATCTTTTGTGTTTTTTTAACAGTCGTCTAAACACATCTACTCATTTAACAGCTCATTTCATACGTATTTTTTTCTGTTTAAAAGTAAATACACCGTTTGTTTACCGTATTCCTGTGTGCTTTTAATGTAAAAAGAAGTGAGTCTTCAATTCTTATTTGTTCAAGGATCGCTTACAGATCAGGGCCTAAAAATAGAGGACAGTGTTCCACTCTTGCATGATTACTACTATGAGAACCAGCGTTTTTGCCACGACTGCAAAATGTAGACATTCTTCTCATTGTGGCCCTATAGTCCGGCATTGACCTGGGTCTCAACCAACAAACCTCACCAGCTTGCACGATCTTTTACTATGTTTTTTTTGCTAATTGCTTTGTGTTGTCCCAATGCATCGTCAAAGATTCTTAAGGCTGGACCAGTGTCGAGCGCATGGCTCTACAAGGCCTAGACATCTTAGACGTTAGATTCGTAGCGGCCTGGCTAGACTCATGTCACTGTACAGCCCATATAGTTCGTAGTTGAACCTTTAAATGCCATCAACGTAAAAAGGACCATAGATTGCGCGCAAAACTTTTCTCTCGAAAAGACCAAGAGCCTCTTCATCCGCTTGGGATATAGTCCATGCCTCTGCGTCGTAAAGTAAGACTGGGATGATCACCGTCTTATACAAAGTCGACTTGGTCTTCCGAGAGAGGGGTCTATTACTCAATTGCCTTTTGAGCCCAAAAAAACAGCGGTTGGCAAGAGTTATTCTGCGTTTGATCTCGGACTGACGTTGTTTGTGCTATTTACCGCGGAGCCGAGGAAGACGTAGTCCTTAACTACCTCAAAGTTATAGCTGCCTATGGTGACGTTCTGGCCAAGTCGTCGATGTTGTGCGTCCTTTCTCGATGACAGCATATACTTGGTTTTGCCCTCCTTTACCGCCAAACCCATTTTAGCCGCTTCCATTTAATCGCCAGCAATAGCCTCATTGACGGCACGCTGAGTTGGACAAATCACGTCTCTGTCATCCGCGTATGCCCTTACTTCAGTGTGCGTGTCTCTAGTGTTGACCAGTGAACCTTTCACAATCTTCTGAAGAATGATGTTGAAGAGGATGTCACAAGCGCGTCTCCAACCTTGTTTTGACATTGAAGGTCTCGGTGAGTTCGTTACCGACTTTAAAGAAGCAGCGAGAATTCACCATCGTCAAACTAATCAGTCTGATGAGTTTTTCGGAGTTTGGAATGTCAAAACTAGACATGGCGCTGTATATCTCGTCTCTATGCACGCTGTCATATGCAGTTTTGATATCGGCGAATAGGTGGTGTGTATCAATTTGCATTTCTGGGGTGTTCTTCAGGATCTGCCGCAGTGTGAAGATTTGACTGATGGTGGACTTCCCTGACATGAAATCACACTAATGTGGATCAATCAGATTCGTGACGAGTTTTAGGCTTTCACACAGAACGGCAGAAAGTCAGATTTTGTACACGATGTTTAGGAGACTTATCCCTTGATAGTTGGAGCAGTCAAGGGCGTCTCCTTTCTTATGGATCGGGTAAGCGACACTGAGATTACATTCATCGGGCATGCTTTCCTCCGACCGCACATGAGTTGGTGTATGTGCATGTGGCCTACAGCTGCTTTAAAAAGTTCTGCAGACAGTCCGTCTGTACCAGCAGCTTTATTCGACTTCAGTTTCGATATCGCTATCTTGACACCGTCTAAATCGGGGGGACGGCATTCTCTTCTATCATCGGCCGTTGTCTTGATTGGAACATTCTGCCTGACAGCGGTATTTGTGTCCTCAAATGATATTTTCAAATTCTCAGTATTGACTGCGAGTCTACCACTAGTTGTCCATTCTCGTCCTGCCATAGCAGTTTCAAGGAGGCTCAAACGGCAAAAATCCTAGCAGTCTGTGGCGATAGTAGCTTTCCGTTGTTTTACTTCTCGACTGACGACTGGATGGCGCAGTTGGTTAAGTGCCTGCCCTAAGTCAGAGGGGTCGATATCCTTACGCTGACTTGAACAAGGAAATGATCTGAGTCGATGTTGGTGGGAACCTCGTGCTAACTACAGAAAGATTTCGCCCCGTGACAAAGTCCAACGGCTGCTGCAGTGTAAATAGCTAGCTTATTACTGACATTGCCGGCCACATTGATAAGAGCCCATTAGATAGTTGAATAAATTGTTTCAGCCGTTCTTCAGAATAAAAGCTGCCTTAGCTCTTTCTCGCTCAATCTAGGGCCTTCGCGAGTTCTTTGGCTGCACGTGATCTGTTCAAGGACCTTACGTTCCACGTGCAAAGCCGAATGTCGTCCTTTTTCCATATGCTGAGGTCTCCATCAGTAGATTCTTAGATTCTGAGGTAATCATCTCTGAACTCGGAATTTTGTACGTGATGAAGCACAATCCCGAACCTGGAGGACTGGGTCCTCATTCAAGCCCCTGAACTGGGGGTCGCTGCATACACTGGTTCACTTCTAAGCGGTTGCTGTAGAGGCTATCCAGAGGGCACCACTAGCAAGTTGTATGTCAACTTGACTGGAGTACTTACAGGCATCGTTGTGTTCATCTTGCGAAATTGAGTGCAATCAACAACTTTATCCTGTAGGCACAGGCCCACGGCCCCCAACATCCAGTAGACTGAAATTTGTTCAATTGCTTGCTTACTGGGACGCGATTTACGACCAAAAATTTGCGTTAAACCTCTTAAAGTCGCTGTCATCGACTTGAAATTTTGGTAATAAAGTGTTGGTCAAAACTGAAGCAACTCGGCATTTCTTCAAACTATTTTTCGATTTCCTTCGCTCCCTTATGTCGGATCTTAAAAATGTTTTTTTTATAAATTTTCCATGGCTTAAACTATAAAAAAAAACATAATAATATAACCCTCCATTGGGATATGTAAAAAAACTTAAACTCAATCTAATTGAACCTCCATTTTCGGCTGGCCAAAACTAAAACAACTTACTTACTTACTTAGTAGGCCTACGACCCATGTAGGGTCTGAGCCTGAGCTATCGCTCGGTCGGTCCTGGGTACGCTGCTTCCAGTCATCAAGACCAAGCTGTCTTGCGGCCGCGATGACTTGGTCTTTGTACCGGTGGTTCGGTCTTCAACTCCTTATCGAACCAGGAGGCACGGATTCGAAGACCCTCTTAGCTGGAGCGTTGTTGTCCATGCGCTCGATGTGGCCGAGCCAGTGCAATCGACGGATTTTTGCCTTCCGGACTACATCCACATCCTGGTACAGCTCATCGAGTTCGCGGTTGCGAACTCCTCCATTCGCCTTCCTCGCAGACGGGACGAATTTTTCTTTCGAAGGCACCAAGAATCAGCTCCGCAGTTCTGCTTAGTGTCCAGCTATCGGCTCCATATAGGAGAACTGGGAGAGTAAGAATTTTGTAGACCATGATTTTGGTCCTTCGAGTCAGGAGTTTTGAGCCCGGTTGTTTTGACAAACTGAACTAGCATCGGTTGTCAAGGGCAACTAAAGCAACTAAACTTATAAATTCAAAAAAAAATAGTACTTAGTAGCAAATCCGTTATTTTTGATGACAGCAGCGCATCTTCTTGGTATGTTCTCCAAAAGGTTTGAAATAATTGACTGCGGAATGCTGTTCCAAGCTTCCTTAACGTTTTTGGAAAAACATAGCTTTGGTTTTGCAACTCCCATGTACAATTTTCATGTCTACAATCTTCTAAAGGTTCTCAATAGGATTGAGATCCGGAGATTACGCAGGCCTTTCCATTTTTAAACCACTCCTTGACCACTTTTGCGGTATGCTTTGGATCGTTCTCCTGCTGAAATGTCTACTTCCAGTTGGCATTTCTTCCTCAGCATGGGGATGCATGACATTTTCGAGGATGTTCTTGTACGCAAATCGATTCATAATTCCAACTATTTGGTAGATTGAACCGATACCGCGAAGAGCCGTTGATGGCGGTCTACCAAGGACATCCTCGAAAATGTTTAGGGTCATAAAGAAACCTTTTATTTCGGCCAAAAATAGAAAAGTAAGTCTGAAGCTTGCACATGAGCACCTCAACTGGACTAGTCAGAAATGGAAGACAGTCTTATTCTTCGACGAGTCTAAGTTTAATTTGAATGGTTCAGACTGATTTCGCCGTGTTCGTCGGCCAATCGATCAAGCCCCGAACCCTCGGTATTGTGAAGGTACACTCAAGCATGGGGAAGGAAGCGTCATGATTTGGGGATGGTTCTCTGGATATGTATGTATGTTGTGATGAATAGCTGATTTGGGTTGAAATTAGAAGAAAATTCAACTGAATAGATTGAAATCTATGCCTGATATTCAAAAATGCTTCTATCAACAATTTTTTTGTGGGAGGGAACCTTCTCGTGCGAGTATAACTCGCAGTTGCCCAGTTTGCTTTTCTATTTTTAGCCATTTCCGGATTTTTCCTTCTGTTCACATACTTATTTACATTAAAATAAATAAATACATACCACTGAGGGGTTTTTGGAAAACCTATGTCTTTTTTATTATTCTACCTCCGGTCTGATACATGTCATGCCAATAAGTTATTTGTTTACGCTTCAAGGAGAAGGAATAGAGTCACTTGTCATTAGTTCGTGTGTACTGCAGTACGAGACAGCAAATGTACTTGGCAAGATTTTTGATGTACGAGTATGTGCGTAGGTATATCTTTTTGCAATGTCTCACAAGCAAACATCATTGACACAGCCGTGCGGCAATTCAAGTACTCAAAGTTAATTTTATCCATTCGGAAGTAAATTGCTTGCCAAGATATTTTCATCGGTCTATTCATTTCCTATTCAATTAAAATGCTGTGTCGTTTAGTTCGCTCACTTTACGACGAAGCAGTGCATTTTCCAAAGCAGAAGATTCATTAGGGAACCGCGAACAATTTTGTTTTTGAATAACTGTTGCTTGTGCTGGGCTTTGAACCTAGACTGAAAGTCTAGTGCGTATGGGTCGACGCACAAACCCACACGGCCACGGTGCCGGCGAGAAGATTCATTGAATGACTAAATTAGAGTGCAAAGTTTCGAGTTGTGGATTCGAACCAGGATTCGAACCAGTTGTTTTTTTGATTTCTTGACTAAAATTTAGAACTATTTTAAGAGTTGTTATGCAAGTGTCCCTCACCGCCTTTCGGTTCAGTTTCATTTGTTGTTTTTTGCTTCTCGGGGGCAAGATTATTATGAACCTCTGTGTCCACATGCCCTCCAACCCGATAATTGTGAAATCGAATTGACTAAACATCGATATCCCTACTAAACCGCTCCATTAGAAGCCGATAAAAGTATCATATCCGAATAATTGAATTTCCAAATTCACGTCAACATTCGATATGAACAAAATAAAATTCACCCCAGAAGCAGAAAAAGAGTAGACATCTTCAAAGATAATCCCTTCAAAGATCTCTGCATGAGCTGTAGGCAGAAGAAGGGTCCACGGCCTCATATGCAAATTTGCCAGTCCCTATCCAACCATCAAATTATAATAAAATTTTGACCACAGTGTTTATTGATGTCATGACGTCTAATGTGGATTTAAATTCTAGAGTGACCATCTCTACGAGCACATTATCATAAAGGACGTATTTTCGTTTCTCAAGCTTATAAAGGGTGGTCCGAAATTCATGCAAGAAGTCATTTTATTTTCTATATAACATTTTTCCATAAAAAATTGTAGATGATTTATTGATTTATTTAGTTTATGTATGGCCAAGCATATAGGGCAAATTGCCTCCACGGTTTTGCTGGCACATTCGCAGAGAAAGCGCTCAATTTATCCTTTGAAGACATGGGTGGTCGTGGTCTTGTTGGCACAAGATTTTGACTTCAAAGAACCGCGAAGAAAAATGTCGAACGGGGTTAAATGGGTGACCAATTCTAATCAGAAATAAACTGGGCATTACTACATTCGTACATACAAACAAACAAACATCCATCTATGCATATACGAATGTCTATATCCAAATTTATTTAAAATCCCTTCCATCATACCCAATCACTGCTCATGACACGACAGATGGACCGACGGACGGATACACCAAAATTATAAAGGTTCCGTTTTTGTAAAGAAAACCCCATTCCTCAAAGTTAAATTATTTTTTCCAAGAAGAGAACCATGCATTAATAGAACATTTTTATTTTTTGTTTCTAATTATGTGCACGCAACTGTACATAATTCCGTCTCCAAACTTTGCATTGATTCATGGAACACATTAAAATCTGCAGATTTGTGTGCGAAATATTTGAAAAACATCCAACCCTCATGAAATTTAAATTCGCGGTGTCAGAAATATTTAAAGAGGCTTAACAGCATACCGGTGCCCACGGACAAATACTTAAATATTGGTATAATTACGAGTACACCTGATTATGGAGACAAATTAACATATTATATGATGTTACAGATTGCGTTAATTTCGTTTGAATAATCATTGAACGCATGAAGAAAGGAAAGCTAATAAAATGAACATACGACGATGATTGTGGGTGTGTTTTGTAACCTATTCCAGTACTAGGTTAGGTTCGGTTAGTAAAACTCACCAGCATACTTAGACCATGTTGGTCCATTGTGATACCCAGAGTCAGACTACTACCACTGAACGACCGTTCCAGTGATAGTGCCGTTAATTTGATCCCAATGGCAAATGGTGACTGGACCAGATTTGAAAAACCGGATAAAAGTGTATTAACTTTGCTTTCACTAGGATTCGAACCTGGGACCCCTCTAACTTAGGCAGGCACTTAACCAACTGCGCCATCCAGTCGTTGTTATATTCCTGTACTAAGTCCAGACAGATCTGTCAAATCAATTTTCAGATTGCAAACTGTCAGTGTAATTTTTTTTAGTAGTCTTTGCAATTTCATCGTGATAACATACAGAGTGGGCCAAATACAAGTTTCTTTTTAAAAATGCAATAAAATTAACAAAATTAATTTTTTCCATGTATTATGGCTTTATTAGTAAGAACAAACATTCCCATTAAATATGACATACAACATCGTTCAAGTTTCTGCCTCGGCTGGCTGCGCAGTACCGCATTCCCAATTTTCCAAGACCTTGTTGATGGTTTCGGGCTGTAACTCACGGATTGCTTAGATGATATTGGCCTGAAGTGCTCGAATCCTTTCCGGATTATTGGCTTAACATCGGTCCTTCACGGTTATCCACAAAAAAAGTCCAAAAGGGTGAAATCGCAGCTCCAAGGCGGCCAATTGACATCGCCAAGACGGCTGATAACACGATTTGGGAATTTGGTGCGCAAAAGATCGACTGTGGCATGGGCTGTGTGGCATGGCGCGCCATCCTGCATGAACCAGAGATCTTCCAAAACCATGTCTTCAATTTCAGTAAAAAAAAAGTCGATTAACATGGCTCTGTAATGCCCAGCGTTGACCGAAACTTTGTTCCCAGCCTCATTTTCGAAGAAAAATGGTCCAATGATGCTACCACTCCACAATCCGCACCACACTGTTACTCTCTGTGCATGCATTGGCTTCTCAACAATAACGTGCGGGTTTTCCGAGCCACAGATGCGGCAATTTTGCTTGTTAACGTAGCCGCCGAGATGAAAATGCGTCTCGTCAGAAAAGACCACCAAAATCGTTGTCCAATTCAAGCTGCTCTGCTCTATGGCCCGAACTGCGAAGCGATAACGAAGCGAATGGTCGCGTGCCTTCAATTGCTGAGTCAATCAGACCTTGTCAATCAGAATCCGAGACCTTTGTGCAGAATTCTCCTCATGCTAGCGCGTGAAGTGTTGAGCTGTTGAGTCGATGGCGAGTTAATGTTCGTGAATTGAGTCTCACACATCATGAATTGAGCAGCCACATCTCATCATGCGCACTGTACGTGTTGTCCGCTAGCATACCAGTCTCACGAACTTTTTGCACGAACTTGCGTACAGAAGTCGCGGAGGGTGCTTCATTTCGGCCAAAACTTCTTTTCAATTTGTAATTTTTGTAGTTTCTTAATGCTTACGCCGAGGTCGTCAAAACTGCGTTTTTAGATCTTCAAAATTTCGAATGTCGATAGTTGACCGTTTTTGGCCAATATCTCGAAAACTATTAGGGCCAGAATGCTTGAAATTATTTTAAATACTCGTAGAAGTACTCAATGAAATCTCAAATGAAACGTTACTCTGGACCAAAAACTGTTGAAGCAAACCTCTGCCTCATTTCAAAAGATCTGGCGATTGATATATCACTCGAGGAGATGTGTCAGTGTTTAAAATTCCATGGCGACTTCACCTATAAGGGAGCAACCCCCAAAAGGCCTCACTTTTCAAATTTGGGTGCAAGGGCAGTGATATCTAAGCCTGAAGTACCTAATTGCAAAATTTCTTGCGATATCTTTATAAATGTAGAAGATAAAAAAGAGTGACAGACCAGATGGATGGACGGACGGACACACCGAAATTTTAAAGGTTTTATTTTTGTATACGGAACCTTAAAAATACTTAATGCCCCACCCTTTTACAACAATCTGGGTGGTTCTAATCTTCAGTGGAAATGTAGGTCTCATGGGGTACACCCTATATCCAGAGCACAATGGACCCAATTGTTGGTCCAAGCCTCGACAATAGTTGCAAGGGCTGAGTTCAAACGATTCGGAAGTTCTAGAACCGTGCTGCATGGTCCATCGCGTATTTTTAAGCACATGACGACGTTACTGGATCAACTTTATTAGGATCCGAAATTCAGGTACGGCGTCGTATTTTTTTTTTGTCGGAGGTTTTTGTAACGCTACACTGGAGCACTGAGACTCAAAAACTGGTCCATTGTACTGCCAGGCAGCAACCTACTTTTGCTGAAGCAGCAGGCGCTTCTGTGATGAGGAGCCTACATCATCAGCTCTCACCTCATCAGCGCCGAATAACTGCCACCTGATCCGAGCAAAGGCGGGACAATGGCGGAGGAATTGCTATGCAGTGTCATCGTCTTCTCCACAGGCGTCGCAGAGGGTTTCATCGCTTAGGCCAAGCACACCTAGGTGTTTGGCGAAGGTGTAGTGCCCCGTTAATACGACGGTAATTTGTCTGCAATCTTTTCTGTTAAGAGATAACAAGAAAGCCGCGGTGAGATTCAGCAGTGCATCAAGAGCACAGCCAGGCGTCCTAGGGAAGGCCCCTACAGAATCGTATACACCCTTGCGATGAATGCCGGCGTATGCAGCTTTAAAATCGATGAAGAGTGGGTCGTGTCGATTTTAAATTCGATTTTCTTTTCCAGGATTTGACGGAGTGTGAAGATATAGTCGACTTTCTGAACTGGAAACCACAGGGCTACGTGCCGATTAGTGCTGTGCAAAAGGGCTTTAGACGTTCAACCGTATGCTGGATAGGATCTTGTTTGTTATTCGTTATTGAGGTGCAATAGCCTCAAATGCTTGAAAAAGTGATCGAAAATTTGGTGTAAGGAATGACTTTCATCGGATGCAACCGAAGTGGCGGTTGGAGAGTGAAGACTGCACTCTGTCGATGGAACACAAATATTTAGCTTTTTAATGTCATGTATTTTGCTCAAAATCGATTTTAGTACTGGATTCAAAAAACAGACCCGATATTAAAGTGTTTCCCGTAGCATATTGTTCGGCTTGAATTCCACACGGTAGCTGGCGAATTATTCAGTTGAATCAGTGTATTTGTACAAATGAAATCGTGTGGTACGTGATTTGCGAAAAAAATGTATCTTCAATCAAGAAGGATCCACAGCCATTCTCACCCAGGGGACAGTCATTTAGCATTCAAAGCTTTTCGGTACACAAACAAAGTATTTGCTTATCCCTGATTTGTTGCCAGCGATCTGTTGCATGTGATTTCTCATTCCGCATTTAACGAATACCGACCGCTGATAAATATTTAGTTCCACTCGAGTATTATAATTGAAAGATGCGTCCAAATCAAAGTTTGATCACAACCATATTCGAAAATACAGCACACCTGCACAAACAAACAAGTAGGACTCAAGTAATAAAATTGTTTGGTAGTTTCTTTCCCCAGAGAGGTGAGTGCACTGTGTACATTCGGGGAAGACTCGTGGCTCCGTGAAAAAATACGTGGCAGAAGGAAGCGGTTGTTGCGCATGCAATTGATATGTTGGCCAGGGGGTTATTGTATTGGTTACCTATTTGGTTATTCATCTCATGTTTTATGGATGTTCTGTGCCAAGAGGCTGTTCGTTATTGCTTAACGAAACTTTCTGTGTGGATAACAGTTTCGAATTTCCAATACATTCTTCCATTTTTTGTCTGTGGCATGAATCACCCTGATTCAGCAAATCAACTTTGTCACAAGGATATTGTTTTACCCTGGGTTATATTTGTTTTTTTTTTCTCATTATTTTTATTTGAATAACGCCGGTTGGCTCGCCTCTGCACAAGTGGGTTACAACATGGTGTGAATAATGTCATGCTAGGTCAGCTCTGTGGTGAGGAATATTGTTTTTTCCGGCTTCGGACTTGACCGGAATTTCATCATTGAACGTTTCCGTGTGAGTTTTATCACACATATTCCTTTGATATTAGGCGCATAGGTTGTGCTCTGGAAAAATGCCACGGCCAACTAAAGTAGTTTAACACCGATACATTTCTTGTTTTTAGAAGATTACTTCCCCGCTTTTCTTTAAAAATTCACACAAGAAAAGGAAATAGGTTTATCTTAAGACTTTCCAGTGAGAGCAAGTTTACAGCCCAGATTCGGGACTGTTGATTCATCTGGAAACATCTCGTTTCTCTCAACAAAGTGACAAAACAAAAAGTAAACGACATCAATGATAATCATTGAGCAGATATAAAACAGACGGTATCCGATACAATGGGAGGGAAAATAATAATGATGAAATGACTGTGCGAAATGGGAGTGCTGGGGAACTTTTAGCCTCAGCATCGGCACACAGGCTGCTCATGACTATAAAAGCATCGATACGTTTTATTCAAAACAGAGAAGAATAGGATCACAGTGATGAAAGCAATTGAATCATTTAATAAGAGGGTAGTTGGGAAACTTTTCCGCCTGAATATAAAAATGGCTTGTGAATGATGACAGCTATTTTGTACGCTCGGTTTTTGTTGTTGGCCTGTCATTTGTGACAGTCGATGTCAGTGTTTGAAGAAATTGAAGAAATCGAATATGGCATCGTGATTAAATGTCTGCATTTGAGAGGCCATTCTCCTGCGACAATTGTAATCGTAATTACAAATGTAATAAACGCCGATACCTCAGAGATGCCTTCGTCATTAAAAATGGGTAAGCTGGACTTAGATGTGGATTTAAAAGCGTATACAAGCGAGCCATGCAGACAGCCGAGTACTTTCGACACAAGATGAGGTGGACATCGTTAGCGGCTGGATAATTTGGTACCAGTTTGGCTGATGGCGGTTGACGGTTGGAAGAGTTAATTTGTCAGTCGAGGCAGCAACACTATTTTATTTTTCAAAGGTTTTCTAGGTCCTGATAGGTAGGTAGATATAGGGTGCCTTTGCGACTGTGTCGCGTCTCACTCAGATCAACAGTGGGTGTGGGGGGGTCATACCTCGTATGACCTATACACTGCTGATTAGAACCACCCAGATTGTTGTATAAGTAACGACACATAAGAAAATTCCACGCTTACTAGTGCACATGGACTTGAGCCCGACGATAGATGACACCTCACACGCGCAACATCGTGTTTACAAGTTGCAGCTGCAGTCTACATTCCTGAACCGTAACTTGACGCTGACAATTCTGGTGATAGAACACCCACTCCCGATCTCATTCCTATTCCTATCCACAGCCGCTTAGCTTTTAAGTCTATTAAAACTATTGTTAGAGTTTAATCTTAAGTTGAATTTGGAAGAATAAAGAGGCTTCACCTCCGAAAAATATATTTTTTTAATAAAAATTAGCAGTCGTTAATTTAACTTATATATCTCAGGAGGTGCTTTAGCTCTATTTTGTTCAGATCCCCCAGCTCGTCGAAGAAGTTACTGCCTAGTGTTAGCAGTCGCCTTCTCCGCAGGGCTGAAGAATCGCATAGAAGGTGGCGGACGGACTCTATTTCCTCCTCGTCCCCGCAATTTCTACAGTCCCTATGGGGGATACCTAACCTTCTGGCATGGGTGCCTATCGGACAATGTCCTCCCACCACCATCCGTACATCCTTGCGACTTACGCTAATCATTGATGATGATTTCTTCTTGTTCAACAACAGTGACCAGATTCAACCATCGCTCATTTGCTTTCTTTAAGGCTCCGTCCTCCATTTTTTAACGACATCTTGACTTAAGGTAGAGCTAGGAATTTATCTAGCTCTGATCCCTCATTTACCAGCACGTCCGCCCCCCCCGTTTCCTTGAACTCCTGTGTGTCACGGTATCCATCAGAGAGTCACCGTGTTTACCCTGGCGATTTCGTTGACGTTCTGTCTGTATAGCTTTACAATATCTGACGCTATGGCTCCTATAGCCTCTTGGCTATCGGAGTATATAGTTATCGTTTTTTTCAGTCAAACTAAGCTCTTTAAGCGTAAGTACCGTCTCATTTATTGCTACCACTTCTGCTTGGAAAACGCTACATTCGTCGCTTATGTTTAGGGATCTTTCGAAGAGATCGCAGAAGACCCCTGCCCCCATTCCTGTACCCGTATTTGAGACATCAGTGTATAGGGAGATCTCTTCGCCGCCATTCGCTGATAGCTCTTCCCAACCTCTCCTTTTACGGAATTCGGGTAGAGAACTTACTCGTGGTAGCCAGGGTTTGTGGGAGATAAACCGACGTTTTGTATCTGTATGATGCAAAGACTGGATGGCGCAGTTGGTTAAGTGCCTGCCCCAAGTGCGAGGGGTCCCGAACTTCGAGTTTTGAATCCCAGTGAAATCCAATCTGGTCCAGTCACCATTTGCCGTTGGGATCAAATTAACGCCACAGGAGTAGGTTGCTACCTGGTACAATGGACCAGTTTTGAGCCTGAGTGCTCCAGTAGTGTTTCAAAAATCATAAAAAAAAATGATGTAGTCCATTTTAAGAGTATGGACGCGTGTCCATATGGCTTGTCTTTACACATTCTGACTTCCCGTTCTGATACTACAGGAGATGTGAAGAGGGACAAGATAGAGTAGGACCTCGAGCGCCGCTGTCGGCGTTGTTCTAAGGGCACCCGTGACTCCTAATCAGGCCAATCTTTCGATCTTCGTCAAGCTAGAAAGAGGTTATTTATTTTCCAGTGCTTACCACCAGACTGTTGATCCGTAAGTTACCACCGCTGTGTGTAGCCAGTATACCACACGTGGCCTAAGACCCCAAATGTTTTCGAAAGCTCGCTTACAGGTGTAGGAAGCTACACACGCCTTCTTGATGCGCTCCTCGATGTTCTCTTTCCAGGTTAGTTTTTCAGTGTAATACCCATATACTTAACCGTCCTTGAGAGTTTAAGTTCCACGACGTTAATATGCGGTCTTTTAAACTCCGGAATTCTCCTTTTTCTCGTGAAGACCATCAGTTCTGTTTTCTCTGGCTTGACAATCTATCCATGATTGAGGCTCTCGCTTAGCGTTGATAGAAACTTCCCAGATATCAGGATAGCTACATCGCCTGCATATGCAGTGACAGTAAGTCCATCCCTATGCAACGTCTTGATGATCTCGTCCACTACTACCTTGCGGCGTTCCCCTATCCACTTTCCTCTTACAGCTCGTGTTGCCTAGAGAGGAATTGATCTGACGTGTTTGCAGCATAATTCCGATCCATTCGCAAAGACCCTCATCGATTCCTATTCTTGGATTTGAAAGTCTAATGCGTATGGGTCGACGCATAAACCCACACGGCCACGATGTGCACCATCTTCTTTGTTATTTCACTTATTTCTTGAAAGAAAGAAACATGACTTAATATTTACTATTTTTTAAAGCTTAGCCAAGGTGCATACAAAATTATTTGTATGCTGAGATGAAAAGAGTTTGCTTGCATATAAAACTCAGATGCAATGTGATTACTGATGATACTGCTTGCACAAAAGGCTATATGAATGAAAATGGGATAATCATGAAAATTTGCATTGTCTTTATGACAATGACTGTCCGGTTCGGGCTGTGAATTTGGATTTAGTAACGCACTGTTCCATAGCTGACTGGAGGCTATTTTTTATTTGAATCAAAAGCAAAGGAAACCTTGTCAAAAAGCCATTAGAGAAGCCGCTACTGATGTGCTGGGTTTAACGACACCACCTTGACACAACAGCAGGCGTGTCCATGTAGGGTAGCAAGAAATCTTCAAGACTGTTTGGTTTTATGGCAATTGGAGGAGAAGATTCAACCACGAACTGTATGGGCTGTACAGCGATATGAGTAGAGCATGTAGAGTACATGGATAACCTGGCTCCGGCCTTTCGACTTTGAACCAGTGGGACAACGCATCAGAGGACGTTCAAGTCTAAGGTGGTGCTCTCAAGTGGAGAGGAACCTCGCCCAACTCTGCGTGTGTAATTGGAGGCAGCTGGCCGAAGATCGTGCTAGATGGAGAGGCTTGTTGGATGAAATCCAGGTCCAAACAGCGCTGTAGCCCCATCATCAGAAGAAAAAAATAATTCTTCTTCTTCTTCTTCTTCTTAGGGCGCTACAGTCCGAGGTGGACCTGGGTCTCGCTCAACGTGCCTCTCCAGCCAGCATGATCTTTCGCCGGCTGTCTCCAGTTTTGCACACCAAGCCGGCCTTAGTTCCCCTCGACTTGTGTGCGCAGCTTGTACGTGGACGTGCTCTGTTGCGTTGTCGCACAGACTCAGAGTCAAAGACTCTTCGGGCCGGAGCCGGAAAAAAAATAATTGGTGACTTGAAATTGGAGAGGTTGGTTAAAATCTGGTCCATCCGAATTGTATGGCAAAACTAAGAAGAAGAAATAAAGGATTTCTTAAAATGTGGTTGTCAAATTCGGAAACGGTAACAAAAATCTTAGAGATTATACACAAAGGAAGTCACCAAAGTCTCTCGTTAGAACTGAATTGACATCTGATTTGGACTGCGCTCTACTCTAAAGAGAGCATCAATAATCCGTACAAAATACCCAATTGAGAAGAACCCCAGGAGTTTACAAAAATTGAAAAAATACCAAACTAGAGTAAATAAAACCACTTGATCCTCAAATTGGTCCTCATCTCATCCCTCAATATCCGTGAAGGAGATTATTGATTTCCTTATGTGTCAACTATTGCCATTGTTCATCATTACGTTGTTTCAACGCCGTGCTTGTTAACGGAACAAGCACTTCAGATCTCTCACTCTATGCATAATATTATCGTCAAAACGTGATAACATGCTCGCCCAGTTTCGCAAGAAAACTGCCTTCGAACTTCGCAAGACATTTTATCTTTTAATTTTTATCGTAAAAAGCCCTCCCCCGCACCATGAATGCGTGTGGGTGTGTGTGCGAGTCCTGTGTAAGGATGTGCAAGTGCTCGAATGCGACACAGGCACAGGCATTAAATCCAGGGGAATGGTGGCTAAAGTGCCTACGAGCCGTATTGGTGCTGTTGCTTATGTTTTATATCTCGAGGATGCCATTCTGTGTATATTTTATGAGGTGACTATTTCGGGCCAAGCAATTATTTAACTCGGTGTGGCAAGGATAGGCTTCCACAACACGTACTTCATTTCGACTAATAAATCTTCCCGAAACAGTGCGGTTGTACGGATGCTGTTCGTTCTCCCTGCGCCGGCTGTAATGGCCATGACAACTATTAGACAATCCATATTTTATATTTGCCTAGATATGGTTTCTTTCATTTTATGTGCCAGTTAATAGGCTTTGCATGATTACGGTGGGTGCTGAGTTGAGTTTGTACCGAAAATTGAAAATGAAACTCAAATGGAACTCGATGAAATGCAGTTGGAGTTCTTGTGCATCGAGGGATACTTAATCTGCAACTACTGCCGGGATTGTGCTTCAGAGCTCCCTGAAAACTCACGAACTATTTGAAGTTATTTTGAGTAATACATTACATACCTTTGAGCCGTCATAAAAATAATACTTTTGAATGTTTTTGAATTCTTTTGGTTGAAATATGGCGACTGGTGTGGGTGACGATTGGAGAAGCCTGGTATGTGAACGAAGGGAATGCCGCTTCTCCACTCCGCGTGAATGGAGTCAGTTTCCTTGGTATACATACGACAGTTATTTGATAAGTCAGTTACTTTTTGAATAGAATGTATTTTTTTCAGTTCGACACAAAAGATTGCGCGAGTTACATGTTGGTAACCCTACCCACTGATAAGCGTCGATGCACTTGTTGTCATTTACGCGTCTTCTCCCAATTCCCTTATTTGTCTACGTGTTGTACTAATAGCGTCCTTTCCTATTTCCTTACTCCTTTCATTTGTTTACGCCAAAAACGTTTTGTCAACTCTTATTGCATAGACGCTGAAGTTAGTTTTTTTTTCGAACCGCCGACGAAGTCGGGTTATTTTAGTTTTCATACAAAACTATATTTACGTTATAAAAAACTATGGTTCATCTTTTTAATTTGTTTGTGTGTTCATAGTTAACAATTCCGTCTCGGAACGTAACTCGCGCCTTCAGTTGCTGAGCCAGACCTTGTAAGCGAATAATCCGAGGTCTTTGTGCAGAATTCGAATTCTCCTCAGGCTAGTGCGTGAAATGTTAAACTGTTGAGATCGAATCGATGGCGAGTTGATGTTCGCGATTTGAGTCTCACTCTCTCGGCCAAACCAGCCACATTATCATCTGTGCGCACCGTACGATGACGGGGACCATGAGTGTTGTCCACTAGCACACCAGTCTCACTTTTTCTCAACTTTGTGTACAATTTTGCGTACAGCAGTCATTACAGCTTCATTTCGGCCAAAACTTCTTTTAAAAAAACGCTCTGTTTGGGCTACACAGCACTCACTTTGGAAATAAGTTTTCAATATTTTCCAACGTTGTTCAAGCGTAACTCTACGAGCTGTACAAAGATGTGGATGTAGTCCAAAAAGCCAAGAAACGGCGACTAAACTGGCTTGGCCACATCGAGCGAATGGATAATAACGCTCCAGCAAATAGGATATTCGAATCCCAGCCAACAGGTTGGAGAAGAAAAGGAATACCGAACCTCCGTTTCAAGGACCAAGCTATCGCGGATGCCAGAGCGCTTGGTCTGAATAACTGGAAGCAGCGTGCCCGGGGCCGCAGGGCATGGAAGGCTGCCGTGTTTCAGGCAGAGACCCTTCACGGGTCGGGAGCCCGCTAAGTAAGTAAGTAAGCTCAAGCATAAAGATACTGACTTTCTGTCAAGATTTTGAGCGGGAATCAGCTGTCAGTGTCAAAATAACTTATGATTAAAAAAAAACACTAGATGGCCCACCCTGTATATACAACTCCTAAGTTCGCTAGGTCATGTAGAGCACATGGATATCCTATAGAATGATCGACTCGGGACGATGCAACAGAAGACACCTACGTTTACGGAGGCGCACACAAGTGAAGAGGGACCTCAACCAAATTGGTGTGCGCAGCTGGAGGCAGCTATGGCCGCCGTAGTTTAGTGGGTATGTGGGTCGACTCCTATGCACTAGACTCTCAGTTTAGCTTTAATTTTCAGCACGGACAAAATAATTGTCAAATTTCACGGCTCTGTTTCGTGCTTGTATCCCACGTGTCCTTCAACTCAAAGAGTTTTAGTTTACTATACATTCTAAAGCCAATGACGAATTATATGTGTGCCCCATGTTCCTCATCACTGACTACTTATCTTGTCCATTAGTGCTAGATCTGAATTGCACTCTTGACTAATTATTATTTTTAACTATTCCCCTTAATACCGACGAGATGTTTGATTTCCTTCTATGTCTTATATTTCTAAAAAATTTTGTAAGCATTTCCGGTAAGTTTTTCTCTCTTGCCATTAGAATTCATTGACCATTCACACAAAATGGACTAAACGACGTTGAATAATTCTGTTTCTTAAAATTGAAGTCAATTTCATGAGAGACAAATAAACATTTAAGAGAAATAATGTTTTTCAATGCAACAACAGATAACATAAAAGGATACCGTTTGCTCAAAACTAATTAGGAAAATGTTTGAGAAGACACTCAAAAAGTTCCTCTCCTATTGTTTAACAAAAACTTATTTTAACGACTTCCATCAAAGACATAATTATCGTCATCAGATCATCAAGTCAATGAAAGCAACCCTCATCAGGAGACAAGAGCACACCCTGCGCCTCTCTAATGACACATTGTTGGCCTTTCTATGATTTGCAAGAAAAAACTTAAATGTGTTTACTGTTGGCCCCATTATCTGGACGAAGCTGTAAACCGGATTTTAGATTGCACAAGAGAATTATTGTTTCGAATCACGAACAAAAACTGAGCCCCTTTTCATTGTTTTCCATCTTAAAGACTCTCTTCACTTGGATACAATTTAGATTTCAATTTTCTATCCTCTGTGTTTGAATGTTTGTTAGAGTAATTTAACCATTTTCTAATTTTCTTCTGCCTAGAGAGGATAAAGAGGGGTTTTAAGAGCTGATAAAAAATTACAACCGTGACCCAAATTCTTTTTAGAAAATGTTTACTTTTTCATTAAAATCCTATGATTTGTTTGTTGCGTCGCACGTTTTCTATTTTCTATGTGATAAGTCGTAGAGTGAAAAAATCATGTGTGTGTACGTTTAAAGTGGCGGTTCTATAAAAGAATAACCCAATCAACACTAGATTCTTTGTTTAAGAAGTTGATAGAACCATCGCGTTGAGTTCAGAAAGGTAACAACTTCCCCGGTGGTTCTGTTTGCGATCTCGTCAAAGAATGTAAAAAGAGTGGTGCCGTGAACGAAGCCCATATGAACTAACGCCATAATGGCTTTAATTCACTTTCAAATGCGAATTAACACCATAATCCACTTATGGCTTTAATTCTCTTTCAAATTGGAACTAAAGCCAAACATTAAATTGAACTAACGCCATATGGTGTTAGTTCACATTCGAATGTGAACAAATGCCATACAATGCTTTTGAGCTCTAAAGCACAGCCAGTGCAATATAATAGTTTTGACAAAACGTTATCAGTCCAATGTCACACCATGATCGGACCACGTTAAGTTTCCAACCAACCCCTTGCCCCCGCCGTAAACTTTTTTTTTCATCTTCATATTTTTGAGTGTTGAAGTTTTTTCTACAAGTTTGTACCTCATTTCTTAGGTCCATGTACATAAATAATGTAAATTATTGAGATTGATGCAAGTGACTTTAATTCAATTTCAAATGAGAACTAAGGCCACTTCCTAAAACGAACTAACGCCATATGGCTTTAGTTCCAATTTGAAAGTGAATTAAAGCCATAAGTGGATTATGGCGTTAATTCACTTTCAAATGCGTTTCGTTCATATGGACTTCGTTCACGGCACCGATATCGGTAAGGAGATACAACGATTTTGGGCGAAAAATCATCTTTCGGACGAGGTGCATTTTTATCTCCGCGGCTACGTTAACAAACAAAATTGCCGCATCTGTGGGTCGGAAAACCCGCACGTTATTGTCGAGAAACCAATACATCCACAGAGAGTGACAGTTTCGTGCGGATTGTGGAGTGGTGGCGTCATTGGACCGTTTTTCTTCGAAAATAAGGCTGGGAACAACGTTTCAACGGTGGACCATGTTAACCGATTTTTTTTTTACTGAAATTGAAGACATGGATTTGGACGACCTCTAGTTCATGCAGGATGGTGCGCTATGCCACCTAGCCCATGCCACAATCGATCTTTTGCGCACAAAATTCTCAAATCGTGTTATAAGCCGTCTTGGCGATGTCAATTGGCCGCCTCGGAGCTGCAACGTGACCTCTTTGGACTTTTTTTTGTGGGGAACAATGAAGGACCGATCTTATGCCAATAATCCGGAAACGATTCGAGCACTTCAGGCCAATATCATCTAAGCAATCCGTGAGTTACAGCCCGAAACCATCAACAAGGTCTTGGAAAATTAGGGTGACAGAATGCGTTACTGCGCATTGGCAGCCGAGGGAGCCACGTTGTTGAATGACGTTGTATTTTATAATTAATGGGAGTATTTGTTCTTACTAATAAAGTCGTAATAAATGGATGGGAGATTTAATTTTGTTAATTTTATTGCATTTTTAAAAAGAAACTTGTGCTTGGCCCACCCTATATACCAGCATCATCCGTAATAAATTTTCGACAAATATTTTCCATTATTATCTTAGTGCGCTCTGAAGAACCAGACGTAGAACTCCATTGTATTTCTCAAGCAGAAGAAGAGAGATTTAAGAAAAATTAAGAACCATGAGTACCTTCCATCTTAACAGAAAACAGATTGACACAAAATACTCTCTAAGCAATTTTCTCTTTGTTGCGTAAAATATTATGGCTAGGTATGCCAACACACGTAAAATGTAAGTGTTAAATTGATATGTTCCCATCTCAAGGTCTAGTTCATGCAAGAGTTCAAAGATACATGGGCCCCCATTATCCACAGCTCATATAACAACAACCACACGCCCTAATGGCCACATTAACGAGTGAGTGTCTGCTTCGCATTGCCTTGCACTAATGGCGTTGTATTGAGCAACATAGAATTAGCTAAATCGCTTTCCCCTAGAAAATACAGTACCAACATCATAACTATACACTAAGACAACCGGCAATCAGCCAAGTAGACACATGTGCATCAATCAGCGCCACCACAGGGCACTCTGCTAAGGTGAGACTGTAATCAATTAGTAATTGCATTTCAAGTGTAATCTACTGTAGTGCTTTATTACGCATACAAATCAATTTGCTTATTTATACTGTTCGAAGTGGATTTCCGCACTTGCGATAGTGGCTGCGGACGGAATGTAGGATCAAAGGCGAGGCTGCGACTGTGGGGTGCTTCTCTAATTCATATTTGATACGGTCGAGCGCGTTTTGCTTCGCTTAGCTTAACGCTTGGCAATCAGGATCTTATAAAGTATTCACTGATGGCAAATATTGAACAGAATAAATGTCTTCCGGGTGCTTCTGGGAAATAGCCCTTTCATGCTTTAACTGGCTTCTTTCTTTGCTGCATGTGCCTGCTTGCACTCGTTGTCAAACCAGGGGTTTTTCATGGATGGTGTCGTAAAATCCAGCACATCAGTGGCAGCTTTTTTGATGTCTTCTTGACAACGTTTCCATTCTTCGCATGTTGTTTCTGCAGACGGCGTCGAACTTTCCGAGAATTCGATCGGCAAAGTTCCTGGCAGTCTGTACCGATTGTAGCTTTTCGACGTCAAACTGTGGTTGTCTTCCTCGACTCCGTTGTTCTCTCGATATCCGTGTCCTTACCTTGGCTGCAACAAGGAAATGGTCCGAGTCGATCTGATCTGGTTGACGTGATCGATCTGGTTGACAGTTGAATGATCAGGGGACCGCCAAGTCCCTTTATGTTGTTAAGGTGTGGGAACCGCGTGCTAGCTACAGAGAGGTTCCGCCCCATGACAAAATCCAACAGCTTGAGTTCGTTTTCGGACGTGGTGTCATGCAGTCTGTGTTTACGTATGACTCTAGCAAAGATGTCCTCTTCACCCAGCTAAGCGTTAAAATCTCCTAGAACGATCTTAGTGTCGTAGCTGATCATATGTTCTTTCTAGGAGATCATAGAAGTCATCCTTGCTATCGCCATCTTTGTTCTCCGTTGGGGAGTGGGCGCATATTAGGCTGATTTTGCCGAATTCAGCCTTGATGCAGATTGTTATGAGGCGCTCGGTTATGTACTTAAAGCTTAAGACTTTTTGCCTAAGTCTGCCTCGAATAACAAATCCACATCCAAATAATCACTGCCTTCGCTCTCTGTAACAATCGCCGGAATAGTTATCGCAGTTTTTCATCCTCTTTTTGCCCGCCCCATCCCACTGCACGTCCTGGATTGCGGTAACGTCTGCTTTATAGCAGTCTAGGGCCTCCGCGAGTTCATCGGCTGCACGTGGTCAGGGACCTCACATTCCACGTGGTCTGCACAGGGACCTCACATTCCACTTGCAGAACTGAAAGTCATTGTCCTTATTCCGTTTGCTGGGGTCGTCAACAGTAAATCTGTCCATATCCGAGGCAGTTTGTGTTTTCTGAACTCGTCGCTTTTTTACGTGGTGAGGAAGTTAACCCACGCACAACCTCCAACTGGGAGGACAGATTCTCTTGCAAGCTGTGAGCGCTGCCGTTGGCCCTAAGAGAAGGGCTCATCTGCCGCCATCTCTATTCCAGAGTCGCAACCGTACCATGGAAACCAGGTAGCTCCTGTTGACTGGTGTTTTGGATGCCACCGTTGACCAATCAGTTCATCAGCTCCTCCGCCGCCATCCTAAAAATAGTGATGAGCCCTGGTAGACTCACACTCCCCCCACTGTCGTTTGCAGCCGCCCAGACGTTGGTTACCCCGGCTTCTGTCGAGGATACTCGGCTCCCGGATTTCACCTCAGGGAGGTGAGAGTAGTAGTTTGTTAATAGAGGCTAGGTGCAGATGCTTGTGACTGCATGGTTCGCCTATTAACGCTTCAAAATCCACTACTATTACTTACTTACTTAAGGTGGCGCTACAGTCTGGAGTGGACCTGGGCCTCAACCAACAAGCGTCTCCAGCCAGCTCGAGGTTAAGGTCACTTTCCACTTGCGTGCGTCCCCTGAGTCGCGGTCTTACTCTACTGCGCTGTCCCTCGGGGGTGGATTCGAAGACTTTCCAGGCCGGAGCATTGTTTTCCATTCGCTCTATATGACCTAGCCGTCTCAATCGTTGGATCTTCACCCTTCTGGCTAAGTCGATATCGCTGAACAGCTCGTACAGTTCGTTGTTGTATCTTCTCCTCCACTCACCCTCTATGCAGACGGGACCGAAAATCACCCGAAGAATTTTCCTCTCAAAGCAACCAAGAGCAACCTCATCCGCTTTTGACAAAGTCCATGCTTCTGCGCCATATAGCGGGACTGGGACGATTAGGGTCTTGTACAGGGTTACTTTGGTTGTTCGAGAGAGGGCTTTGTTTATCAATTGCTTCCTTAGCCCAAAGAAGCAACGATTAGCAAGAGTTATTCTTCGTTGGACTTCAGCGCTGGTGTCATTGTCTGAATTGAAAGCGGTTTCTAGGTAAACAAAGTTTTTGACTACTTTAAAGCTATATCTGTCTACTGTGACGTTCTGTCCGAGACGTCGGTATCGGGTGTTCTTTCGGTTGACAGCATGTATCTGGTTTTGCCATCATTTGCCGTTAAACTCATCTTCGCGGCCTCCGTCGCTCATAAAAGTGCCATCATTAAAGTGACATCACGCTGTGTTCTTCCAATTATGTCAATATCGTCGGCATATGCAAGTAGTTGGACGGACTTCTGAAAGATTGTGCCTCTGGTATTGGCGTGCGAGTTTTGCACAATTCTTTCAAGTATGATGTTGAAGAAGTCGCATGACAGCGCGTCGCCTTATCTGAATCCTTTTTTGACATCAAAGGTGTCGGTTAGGTCTTTACCGACCTTGATGGAGCAGCGTGCATTCTCCATCGTCATCCTACACAAACGAACGATTTTGGTAGGGATGCCAAAACTAGACATTGCTCTGCTCTGGTGAATTTTCCTGGCCTAAAGCCGACGTGGTATGGACCGACAAGGTTGTTGACGAATGGCTTTAGGCGTTCACACAACACGGCAGATAAGATCTTGTATGCAAAGTTCAGAAGACTGATGCCTCTATAGTTGGCGCAGTTTAGAGGATCTCCCTTTTTGTGGATCGGATACTATTACTACTATATTGAAAAAAAAATTTTACGAAACCTTAATCATAAATATATTTCTACATTCGGAACCACAAATTGGATGACTTCTAGAGCATTTCTAAAAAGAATTGTTTGTCTAGTGCCTCTGCAGCATTCCCTATCTTTTAATATCAACTTTAGCTCTCAGTGCAATGTCATCAAATACCCAGGTCAAATAATCGTAGTCATCATCGAAACAATTTTTAAAATCAACTCCATTCCGCTAAACTTGTTTGAATTGATTACATTGATGGAGGAAATTAATTTTCTGTTCATTATATTTTCTTGATGCACTTTGACACAGTTGCAATATTTCATTTTTTTCATCGTTGCATGGTCTTGCGCCTACTCAAGATTCACTAGAGGTGCCTATATGTTCACCTTTGTGACGTTGATTAAAATTCTTTCTCTTACCGTAACTAACTAACTAATTGTTGCAAAAAACGAAAGACAAATGAAAAATGCATATTTCATAAGTTTTTCTAGGATTTACCTATTCCATTGCAAGCACTCCTACCCACCAAGTTCACACCATTCGTTTCTTCAAACGATTTCCAACTCTCCCTCATTCCCCAAATCAAATGTGTTTCCATTTACCATAGGGACTAATCACCTAAAACCCACAAAGCTGTTGTATTGGAAATATTACTTAGGAAACAACTTTTTTCCCACCAAAGAACTTCGTAGTGCAGTGAAACTGTGTGCAGGGATACCCGTAGAGTTTGTTATCGTTTTTGTGGTTTGATTTTCTACGCAAAAGGTCTTTATCTCCCGCCGCAAACGGCCCTTCAGAGTTTAACTACGTACTTTTGCCAAAAACATCCTAGACTGTTTTATTTATGTATCATCAACAGTAGAAGCAAAATGGCTTGCTTGGGGATCAAAAATGCTACAAAATACTTGCCATAAACACATAACGGCTATATTCGTGTATGGATTCGACTACAATGCGGTGCTTTAAGTGTTCATTTCGCTTTTGTTGTGAAATTGAAAGACTGAAAGGAAACTCAACTTATGTACATGTATGTTTTCGAATTGGAATTAGTGTTAAAATTGAATTTATTTAAATATTGTACACAATAATAATTTGGGGGAAACGAACTACACTACTTCAACTGGGTATGTAGTTCATAACATCCTCCCCATTTTCTTACTCATGCAATAAGTCGCAAAAAACATAAAATGTATGGACCCTATTAAGACCATGAAGAATTCACTTTTTTTTGTTGCGAATGATAAATAGATTTCCAAGAGGTTATGGTCTTTTTGTCCAAGGGCATCAATCAACTTAAGGTAGCCCTAAACGACGAACTTGCTCGTGCTCACCGCATTTTCGTCGTGAATGGACTGGTTCGCGAGCCGCTCGCTGTTGGCGAAAAATTTCGATTTTGTCGTGTTCGTTGGCTTTGATGTTCGCCGTGTACGGCCATGTTCGCGAGCAAACCTCATTTTTGCTGTGAACGTCGCCGAGTGCATATCGCGGATTAAGCACAATATCAACAGTCAGCCATGATTTTATCGAGGAATTCACCACTTGCGCTTCCCTATCACACACGAAATGAATGTTCGCCAAATGTGTTCGCCATGTAGGGGATAACGCAAACGAGCAAGTTCGGCGAACATGTTCGTCGTTTAGGGCTACCTTTAACGAGAAAAAATTTCCTATGGCTGGAAATGGCTAATCTTACCGATTAGCATCTGCCAAGACAAGATTAAGAATGAGGCAACAACAAAGACAGAACTCCCTGGAGGTGTGAGTGTGTAGGCATCCTGGTTGGGCCTATATTAAATGTTGTCTTATCAGCATTCAAACCGATTAATCTGCTGAAGGGTGGGCCAAATACAAGTTTCTTTTTAAAAATGCAGTAAAATGAACAAACCTAATTTTTTCCATGTATTATGGCTTCATTAGTAAGAACAAACATTCCTATTAATTATGAAATACAACGTCGTTCAAGTGGCTGCCACGGTTGGCTTCGCAGTAACGCATTCTGTCACCCCAATTTTTCAAGACCTTGTTTATGGTTTCGGGCTGTAGCTCACGGAATGCTTGGATTCCTTGCTTGGCCTTAAGTGCTTGAATCGTTTCCGGATTGTTGGCATAACATCGATCCTTCACGGTTCCCCACCAAAAAAAAAGTCCAAAGGGGTCAAATCGCAGCTCCGAGGCGGTCAATTGATATCGTAAAGACGGCTGATAACACGATTTGGGAATTTGGGAATTTGGCGCAAAAGATCGATTGTGGCATAGCGCACCATCCTGCATGAACCAGAAGTCGTCCAAATCCTTGTCTTCAATTTCAGTAAAAAAAAAGTCGGTTATCATGGCTCTGTAACGCCCACTGTTGAGCAAAATGTTGTTTCCAACCTCATTTTCGAAGAGAAATGGTCTAATGATGTCACCACTCCAAAATCCGCACCAAACTATTACTCTCTGTGGATGCATTGGCTTCTCGATAATAACGTGCTGGTTTTCCGTTTACTGAGCTAATGCGGCAATTTTGGTTGTTAACGTAGCCGCCGAGATAAAAATGCGCCTCGTCAGAAAATATGATTTTTCGTCCAAAATCGTTGTCCAATTCATTGCTGAGTCCATCGGACCTTGTAAGCGAATAATCCGAGATATTTGTGCAGAATTCTCCTCAGGCTAGTGCGTGAAATGCGAAATGTTGAGCTGTTGAGATTGATGGCGAGTTGATGGAGAGTTCGTGAATTGAAGTACCCACTCTCGGCCACAGCAGCTACATTCTCATTTGTGCGCACCGCACCATACGATAACGGAGACCATGAGTGTTGTCCACTCACTCCACACCAGCATACCAGTCTCACGAACTTTTGCATAAACTTGCGTACAGCAGTCGCGGTGGGTGCTTCATTTCGGTCAAAACTTCTTTACAAAAAAGCACTGTTTGAGCTACACAGCACTCACTTTGGAAATAAGTTTTCAATATTTCCCAACGTTATTCAAGCGTAAAGCTAGTCACTTCATTCGGCGTAGGGAAACAGCTGTCAGTGTCAAAACAACCTATGACTTAAAAAAAGCATTGGAGAACCTAGAAAGAGCTTCTCAATTTCGCCGTTCAGAGTCGGCATTAAACTGCAGGTCCCCTCCACTCGTGAGAGAACAATAACACGCACAACATGAGTGGTTGCTGAGAAGGTACGCCTTATTCAAGTTTTTTTTTGATTCGCTGCATGATGCTGGGTATGCAGCTTAGTTTGCGATCTGTGATGAGACCCAGAAATGTTGCTTTATTAGTGAGTGACAGCCTTATGCCACACAGTGAGGGGTTAGACCCTCACTTGTACTTCTTCGTGGAGAGTGATAGGTTCGTTTTTTGTCGAATGAATTTTATAGCACAGGACCTTTACTGAGGACATTTACTAAATTTAAAAACACATGAGGGGCTCAATTTGCCTTTTTGAGGCAATTAGCAGCAAGATGTGCGCCGTGGCGTAGTGAGTAGATGCGTCGACTCCTACGCTCGAGGTCTAAGGTTCGAATCTGGGAAAAACACGTAACACTTTTTCACGTCTCCACCTCTTTCGAGGCACTGAAAATGCTCAAAAAGTATAACTGTCTAGAAATAGCTTCTCAATCTCGCCGTCCGGAGTCGGCATTAAACTGTAAGTCCCCTCCACTCGTGATAGAACAATAGCACGCACAACACGAGTGGTTGCTCAGAAGCTAGGCCCAAGTCCACCTCGGACTGTAGCGCCGCCATTATTATTATTCAACTAAACCTCGTTTTTTATTTTCTTCGAATTTTCCTTGAAGATTTTGAGCTTCCATCAATGGTCTGTTGGATAAAAATATGTTCACCAAGGCCAGTGCAACCAAACAGCCTTTAACCACAAATCCTCCACCGCCCTGCTGAACCCATATTTTTTTAAATCTAATTCTGTGTTGAGTTCTCTACCCAAGAGCATTGTCCCATCCCACTGAAATATTCTATATTCCCTTTCGTTCGAGAACAACACGTCAAAATGCTAATGCAGCATGAAGCTGCAAAAGTCCTGCGGCTCGTCTACGAACTTGCTCGTGAACTTGAACCTCTTTTCCTTCTTAGTACACAAAACTCATCGTTGGCTTTCGCCTTGAAACCCCTGCATTGCAACCAGAACGATGAAGAATTCTACGAATCGTTTTGGGGGTTGATTATGCGTAGGCATTTATTTAATCATATTTAAATTATGAGGAGTTTAGTCTATTTATCTGAGAACAATTCTGGATGAGAAGTTGTAGCATCCTTGTCCCAGTCCCAATTCATGGCCCATTACTTGTAACGTTGTTCGCTGAGTTAAACAAGCTAAATGATCAATTACCCCCCGATAATGACAACGAACTAAATGACTTTTAAATAAACGCAAAGCAAATGTAGTGAAAAGCACTTACACCGACTTCGAAATCAAAAGGACACAGTCGCAGAGTCATAACACTCAGAAGCAGATCAATAATTTCCAAATCAACAAAGTGCTCGGGCCAATAAATCTCCGCCTTATCCCCATCCGAATCAGCCTAATCCCAGACGCAACAAAAAAGTTATATCTCCAAGTTAAAAGTAAAACAAAGTCGGTAACATCCCCCGCTTGCGCGTCCGCCCCCGCAACCGCAATAATAATCCAATCTAATCTACCAGAATAGTTATTTTTTGTTGTACAAAACGACTTCCCCCTCCCTCTCTCCCGTGCCGGGTTTGCTACACTTGACTTCATTCGGAGTAACACACAATGGATGTGTAAAACGAATGGCGGATGATGCTGGTAAACAACTTAATTTACCGGAAAAAAATCGAGGAGAAAAAAATTAATTGCGAAGAACATCGGACGATGATGAAGCAGTGAGCAGACTACTCGTACTTTGCTTTGCGTCAAACCATGAGGATGCTTTGCCCCAACCGCTGCGGCGTGTAGCACAATTCATTATGCTGCTAATGTGTTGAGCTGAACGAGCAGATCCGGCGGAGCGGTGTCTTCCCCGCCGTCAGTCGGCTTTCGGTTATCCTTGGCAAACACTCGTAGGGCCCTTGACAGGAAACAGGCGCCCGCCCACTATTTAGCACATCCAAGAAAGGCATATGCGGCAATGCATCTTACGACGTAATCAGCCTGCAACAAGATTTAAGTGGATGTGTGCGCGGCAGCCGTAAATTTTTTACAACACAATTTCCTCCTCCTTTCGGTGGCGCCACAGATCTATTCTTCTGGTCGTTGGTGTGGGTTTTTGCTCTTTGTGTGGGGCACATGCTTCTCTTCTATCGATTTTCAGCTCTGTTCAATAACTTTAATAAATTGTTTCAATTCATGCATGTGGGGGACCGACAGTGTTTGATCCCGTCTATATGCTCCCTAATTGGTCGCGTTGCTAAATGAATGCGTGAGATACAATCTCGTTCCAATTTGCTGTGTTTCCCTTTCGTTAGAATTAAACACTCTCCGATGAAAATGGTTAATTTTTGCAAACGTTTGATTATTGGTATCGTTGCAGTCATTTGCGGAGTCGGAGTCGATGTGTTTCTCCACGGCCATACGGCGGGCGTCTTCATACTGTGAGTGAGAGCCCGTGAACGGGGACGTTTGCTAATTGGAGGTACTTTGTCATGGTAATTTAATGATTTGTTTTTGCTTTCAGATTGGGATCGCTTTTGGTTCTGGTGTTTGAAATTAAATGGGTTATAACGTTGTTTCTTCAGTTGCTCTTTGCGAGGTAATTTCTTTTTGAAATAAATTATTAAATTATGTTTAAGCGTAAATTTAAGAGAAAAAATGACAAAGTATGCGTAAGTAAGTTTTTCATTTGGGGTTAAGGATTTTATTAAATGAGAACGAGTGCAATTCATGTACAGGGTGGACCATCTAGTGTTTTTTTTAAGCCATGGGTTATGATGACGCTGACGTCTGGTTACCGCTCTAAATCTTGACAGAAAGTCAGTATCATACCTCCGCAGAATGAAATAAGTCGCATTACGCTTGAACTGACTTACTTACTTAGCGGGCTCCCGACCCGTGAAGGGTCTCTGCCTAAGACAAGGCAGCCTTCCATTCAATGCGGTCCAGGGCACGCTGTTTCCACTTATCCAGACCAAGCGCTCTGGCATCCGCGATAGCTTGGTCCTTGAAACGGAGGTTCGGTCTTCCTTTTCTTCTCGAACCTGTGGGCTGGGATTCGCATATCCTCTTTGCTGGAGCGTTATTATCCATTCGCTCGATGTGGCCAAGCCAGTGTAGTCGTCGTTTTTTGGCTTTTTGGACTACATCCACATCTTTGTACAGCTCGTAGAGTTACGCTTGAACAACGTTGGGAAATATTGAAAACTTATTTCCAAAGTGAGTGCTGTGTTGCCCAAAAAGTGGGTTTTTTGAAAAGTAGTTTTGAAATGAAGCACCCACCGCGACAGCTGTATGCAAGTTCGTGCAAAAAGTTCGTGAGACTGGTATGGTATATGACCCCTTTCGTCGTAAGGTGCGCATAGATGGGAATGTGGCTGCAGTGGCCGAGACTGTGAGACTCAATTCACAAACATCAGGGGTGGAATCGTCTAATGCGATAGTTGATTGTTGATTGTCACATTCGAGTTTCTTGCTCTGCGTAATGCGATTGTCAATTTAAGAATCGCAAATTTGCGATCGTTTTCATGTGACAGCTAAATTAGTGTCGTTTTCATATATTTTTGTTGAGTGGATATTCAAATTGAATTATTTATGGACAATCTTCGATTGTTTTGAACATATGATATTACTGCAGTTGTTTTCATTAAATGATACAATTAAAAATGAAATATACATACATAAGTATGTAGGTGAAATATGCATATGTAAAGTATATGGAAGTATATGCAAATCCGTCTTTTTATTTAATCTTTGAAAGACATATTACTTAACCATGAAGGAACACATAGCATGAATGCAATGATATACATGCATATCACATGTATATATGTATACAATTGCTACTCAATTTGAGTTGTGGACGAAAATACGAATGTCGGTGAATTTGAAGTACGGTGGTATTAATTATAGAGTGCCATCAGAAAAATAAGGATTTTTTTAAAGACATAACTTTATATAAGCCGCAAACTCATTACAGGCTCTTGGCAGAATACGATACATTTCTGTTTCTTACATATTCTACACACGATATTGAGGGGATCGTATTTATTCACGCACACCTTTCCTACTTCATCATGGAACGATGAAGAAAAGATCTTCTGAAGTTTTTTTTTAAGAAAATTCAATTTCAGTGCCGAAACCTAAGTTGTTTACACAATATTAACAATAAAACAATTCACCAATTAGACAATAAACTAGTTTATAAACTATTTTAAATACAAATAACAACGATTAAGCATGCCATGACATTCAAAAAAAGGAAGTGATGCCAAGCTGTCATATATTTTTTGCGATCGCATTACTCAGACGTGAATGTAATTGATAGTCACATTTGATTGTCAAAAGTGCGACAATCAACTATCGCTTTAGCCGATTCCACCCCAGCTCGCCATCGATCTCAACAGCTAAATATTTCACGCACTAGGTAGGTAGGCAGGTTTAAGTGGCTATGGTGTGCACTTAGACCAGATTTGATCCATTGTGCAGCCACATGATTTGACTGAGGTCAATCCAATAGATTGTTAGTGGGAAACCATTTGGAGCCTGTAATAAAGCGTAGAAGATTACTAATGGGAACCACACTGAGTTCGCATAAGTTTCCAAAGAAGTAGGCCCCTAGATGAAGGCGTCGAAGAGACGCCAGGGCCGGAAAAGAGCAGAGAAGGTGTGAAACGCTTTCCACTTCCTTCTCGTCTGAACAGCTTCTACAGAAATCATTGGCCTAGTCTAGTCTAGTCTAGTCTGTCTAGCCTAGTCTGCTAGCATGATTTCCTATGAGGCAGTGTCCTGTGATGACACCGACGATTGTACTTATGTTGGATCTATCTAGAGATATTAATTCCATAGATCTTCTGACATCTAGCTTAGGCCAGGTCATTCTGGAGGCGTGAAACGTAGTGCCACTCGCCCATCTGTTTATTTCATGAGTTAATAATAATAATAATGGCGGTGCTACAGCCCGAGGTGGACCTGGGCCTAGCTTCTCAGCAACCACTCGTGTTGTGCGTGCTATTGTTCTTTCACGAGTGGAAGGGACCTACAGTTTAATGCCGACTCCGAAAGGCGAGATTGAAAAGCTTTTTCTAGACAGTTATACTCTTTGAGCGTTGTCAGTGACGCGAAAGAGGTGGAGCCGTGAAAAAAATTTTAGGTGATTTTTCGGGAATCGAACCGAGAACATCGAGCGTAGGAGTCGACGCACCTACCCACTACGCCACGGCGCCACAATTTCATGAGTTGCCTCTATTAAAAGCAACAATTTACAAGTTGTGAGGGGCATACCCAACTTGCTGTATTTAGGTAACAATGGCTGTGAAGTAGCGAACTTGGCAAGCTCAACCGCTCTGCAGTTACTCGGAATGTCTCTATGGCCTGGTACCCAACACAGGACAATATTAAACTGATCGCCCATCTTGTCTAAAGATGAGCGACAGTCGATTACAACTTTCGAGTTTATAGAGACTAATTCCAGGGCCTTGATGGCTGCCTGGCTGTCCGTGAAAATGCAAATATCACGTGCGGATATTACATTCCATTTGAGCCAGGACAGAGCTTCACTAATAATAATAATAATAATAGCGGCGCTACAGTCCGAGGTGGACCTGGGCCTAGCTTCTCAGCAACCACTCGTATTGTGCGTGCTTATGTTCTCTCACGAGTGGAGGGGACCTACAGTTTAATGCCGACTCCGAACGGCGAGATTGAGAAGCTTTTTCTAGACAGTTATACTCTTTGAGCATTGTCAGCGACTTGAAAGAGGTGGAGCCGTGAAAAAAATGTTTAAACCGACGACCTCGAGCGTAGGAGTCGACGCACATACCCACTACGCCACGGCGCCCACAGAGCTTCACTTATCGCCATTATTTCCGCCTGAAACACGCTACAGTGATAGGGTAAGTGAAACGATAGATTTATGTTTAATTCATTAGAGAAAACGCCGCTGTCAACCCCAGTCTTTGAACCGTCTCTAAAGAAGTGCAAGAAACCTGCAATAGGTTTAGGATTATCATTCCAAAAGCCTCTATCTGGTGTGGCGTGGTCTAGATTTCGGGAAGTTTAGAGAACGACTGGATGGCGCAGTTGATTAAGTACCTGCCCCAAATTAGAGGGGTCCCAGGTTCGAATCACAGTGAAATCGAATCTGGTCCAGTCACCATTTGCCATTGGGATAAAATTTACGGCACTGGAGTAGATTGCTACCTGGCAGCACAGTGGACCATTTTTGAGTCTGAGTGCTCCAGTAGTGTATCAAAAATCCTCCGAAAAAAAATAAACTTAGTATAGAGAAGTGGCCAAAGGGATTAATGGTTTACTGGGCGGAGGCCATAATACAAATAGCAGTGTTTTTTGCTAGTAGTCTGCCAAAAATGTCAAGTGGGGATAGGTTCATGATAACGTCCAGAGCATCTGAAGGTGTGGTTCTCAGAGCATCTCCTATGCAGATGCAGGCTTGACGTTGAACCTTCCTGAGGAGATTGTGGTGTATGGCTTTGTCTAGTCTGGGCCACCAGACATGCACTCCATACAACAGAATGAGTCCAACGAAGGCTATGTAGATCTAATGGATCATGTGAGGTTTCTTTCTTGCCTAATGCTCTTTTACATACGTAGAGATCAAGCGCATTCAGGTTTCAATTAAGTCTCTTGCCTAGAATGAGCCCTAGAAATTTGGCAGCCCTGAGAATCTGCAACTGGTGCCAATAGTAAGGGGGTCGAGCGAGGGGATTTTGAACTTTCGCGTGAAGAGGACGATTTCCGTTTTTAGAGCTTTAATGCCCAGTCCATTAGCTTTGGTTCACGCCAATAGCTTAGAGAGAGCATTGCTACAGTAATGTCATCCGCATAGGCTATCACCTTGCACCCTGCCTTATCTAGTAGTTCGTTAACCACGATGTTCCATAGCAGGGGAGACAGAACTCCACCTTGTGGTGTTCCTCTGGTGGCAAGTCTGGTGACGGTGGTGGAACCCAGCTTCGATATGATAACTCTACTGACGAGCAGTTGGTAAATCAATCTACCGAGTCCCTTGTCCACGCCAATATTCACCAGTGCACTGATGATAGAGGAAAGAGAGGATGTAACATCGCACAGAGCTCGCGTTAAGATTTCCGAGAACGTTTTTCCGGACGAGTGATGTAATATCGATTTTCCACATGACCTGCTCAGTTTATCCGTCTCGATTTCTTTCTTTGGGGGTTCTTGAAAGGAAGGGTGTACAACCATAAACCAACCACAACCTTGACAAAATTGTCAAATTGCTCAGATAGAACTAGACGTCTTTGAAATTTTTGTGCAAAATGTGCTTAAAAAAGTTCGCTTTGTGCATCGCATCGTGTAGTGTGAATCGTTGTACAACACTTTTTTTTCCTTTGAAAAACCCGAACACCCGAAACGTGCAACTTCTTCATAAAAGCAACACCTAACATCTTCACATTTTTGGTGCGGTAGTTGCAACTTTGAAAACAAAATCTGACTTGAAGAAAGTAACTTTTGTATCATGATTTCGCTATTTGCATCTGTCCCTTCTTGTTTACTTTTTTTAAGTGTCGGCAGTTATTTTACAGCTATTATGCACATATTCTGAAGAAAACTCTGTTGCTGTAGGGCAACACAACGTGCCACCCAAAGAATGCCGGGATATAAAGTGATGATGGGATGATAGTCACCATGTGTTTACCATTCTCCAGCCAATGTATCAAAACGTCCTCAAGTTGATTAAACTTTATTAAAAAAGAGGCTATTGGGACATTTGTTCGGTAGTGAAGGATCTGGTTTGGAGAGCAAAATTAAGGCATTTCATTTAAGACATGCCAGATGTACGAGTACATCTCTTGCCTAATGCATGGGACAACGTGCAGTATATACATAACTGTGCGGAAATGTTGGAATCCTTTGATGTCTTCACGCACTAATTACGATGAACATGAAGATGATGAGCTTCCTTTGAGTGTTGTAAGGGATCAAATCGGGAAATAGGTCGAAACGTTGGCATAAATCATTGATTTGCTTTAAGAGTTATCCTCCATTGATTGTGCATAAGCAAGTGGATTACGGAAAAGGAACTCGCAATGGATCCAACTTGCAACCAACCGGAATACGGAAAACATAGGAAGTGATCCCGTAAATGTATTTGAAGAACCATCACCATCATTTGAAACTAAGTAAAGGTTCACAGTAAAGGTCCTGTGCTTTAAAATTCATTCGATTAAAAACGAACTTAGCACTTTTGACGAAGAAGTACAAAATTCCACTCTTCGACCCTCCCTCACTGTGTGGCATAAGGCTGTCACTCACTGATAATGCAACATTCCTGGGTCTCACCATAGATCGCAAACTACGAGTAAGCTGCATACCCAGCATCATGCAGCGAATCAAAAAAAAAACTTTAATAAGGCCTATCTTCTCAGCAACCAGTCGTGTTGTGCGTGCTATTGTTCTCTCGCGAGTGGAGGGGACCTGCAGTTTAAGACGACTCCGAACGGCGAGATTGAGAAGCTTTTTCTAGACAGTTATATTCTTTGAGCATTATCAGTGACTCGAAAGAGGTGGAGCCGTGAAAAATTTTTTCTTTGAAAAATTGTTTGTCTGAACTTGGATTCGAACCTAGACTGTGAGAGTCTAATACGCATAAGTCGACGCACGAACCCACATGGCCACGGCGCCCAATATCCGCTTTGCTGGAGCGTTATTATCTATTCGCTCGATGTGGCCAAGCCAGTGTAGTCCTCTTTTTTTTGGCTTTTTGGACTACATCTACATATTTGTACAGCTCGTAGAGTTACGATTGAACAACGTTGGGAAATTTTGAAAACTTATTTCCAAAGTAAGTGTTGTGTGGCCCAAACAGTGCGTTCTTTGAAAGAACTTTTGGCCGAAATGAAGCACCCACCACGGCTGCTGTACGCAAGTTTGTGCAAAAAATTCGCGAGACTGGTATGCTAGTGGACAACACTCATGACCTCAGTCATCGTACAGATGAGAATGTGGCTGCTGTGTGTGACTCAATTCACGAACATCAACTCGCCATCGATCTCAACAGCTCAACATTTCACACACTAGCCTGAGGAGAATTAGAATTCTGCACAAAGATCTCGGATTATTCACTTACAAGGTCCGATTGACTCAGCAATTGAGCGACCAGCCGCTTCGTTATCACTTCGCAGTTTGGGCGTAAGGGCAGTTCGAATTGGTTTAGTCAAAAAATGCGTTTCATCACTGAAGATGATTTGGGATGAAATTGGTCACCTTCTTTCAACATTTCTAGAGCACGATTCTTGAGTTAACTTCATCTAGTAAGGGTACAGGCCAGTATTCGCAGAATTCGCTTTAGTGTGGTCACAGCGATGCCCAATTCGTGAGAACGCCGTGGAATCGACCATTTTGCTTCATTTGAGACGGACGTTCGAACGGCAGGAATATTCTCGGCAGCAGTGGAAATTTGAACTCAAATTTGTTCACTTGACTATGAACTGCTTCTATGACTAGTCCCAAGAACATTACTGCTGTTCAAGCGTCCTTCGCAGTCGCAACGATTCCACGACGTTATCAAGAATTGGGCATCGCTAAAGGTAGCCCTAAAAATATGACGAACATGCTCGCCGAACTTGCTCATGCTCGCCGCATTTTCCTCGTGTATGGGCTAGTTCGCGAGCCGCTCGCTGTTGGCGAAAAATGTCGATTTTGTCGTGTTCGTAGGCTTTGATGTTCGCCGTGTACGGCCATGTTCGCGAGCAAACCTCATTTTTGCTGTGAACGTCGCCGACTGCATATCGCGGATTAAGCCACTTGCGCTTCCCTATCACACATGTTGACGGTTTGAAGAAACAGCACGAAATGAATATTCGTCAAATGTGTTCGCCGTGTAGGGAATAACGCAAACGAGCAAGTTCGGCGAGCATGTTCGTCATTTAGGGCTACCTTTAACGATGCCCAATTCTTGAGAATGCCGTGGAACTGATTGTTTTAGTTCATTTGCAATGGACGTTTGAACGGCGGGAATATTCTCGGCACTTCGACCAAATCGTTGTCTCACTGACAAGGGGACACCCAGCAGCAGAAATTTGGACTCAAATTTGCTGTATGAATTGTCTTTGAACTGCTTCTATGACTATGAAATTCCAAGAACATTACTGCTGTTCAAGCGTCCGTCGCAGCTGCAACGGTTCCACGACGTTCTTAAGAATTGGGCATCGCTAAGAGCACACTAAAGCGAATTTTACGAAAGAATATTGGACTGCTTGTCTACTGGAACGAGAATTACGACCAAAAATTGGCGTTAACGGTCTTAAAGTTGCCGTCACCGACTCGGAATTTTTGTTATAAATTTTGGTTATTTGTAAACGCTCTCCGTTCATGAACTTCACCACAATGAAAATGTTATTTCCATTGAATGTTTTGACAATGACAGTTTGTTCATTGGTTTAAGGGTGGGTTCACGGTGAAAGTTTAAAGTTGAAAAACCCTGTATTTACTTTTTTAATTTTTCATTTGAAACGTTGATTACCCCCGTCTACTGATGTGTCAAAATAGCTCATCACGACACTGTACTAAAATAATATAGCGCGTCATTATCGCCGCAAGTATTTGGCTTGTCAGTTCAAACGACAAGCGGTTCGTATTATTTATGTACATTTCTAACATTAACGACCAGCAATTAAAATGTTATTTCTGTTTTTCATTTCGTTTCAGCGACAGTTACTCCGACTGCGTTCAGTGCTGGAGTATGTTCAAGTTAGCGGGGGGCTGGCGCTTGTCACCGTTCTACATTGCCTTTGGAACGGCTTTAATTTTCTGGCCCAATAATTTATGGCTAAGTTATGTAGCCGGAGTACTGCTCATATTGCTGGCCACTTTAAGGCTTTGTACACTCTTCCGCTTTAGCAGTAATATTAAGGATGAAGGACTCTTGCCGCAATGCGAGTTCGAAAAGTATGTGAATTGTTGCAGTGAAAATCAGTAATTAATCACGTTGTTTTTTTTTTGCCCAACAGAGTGGACGGTTTCGCTGACATAGCAGACGAAGTCATGCAGGACGCATGCCACAATCTTGAGGACGAAGACCCAATTGACGATGTTTGCTAACTGCCACTCGTGTTTGGAAAAGAAGTTTTGTACAAAGTCATTGACGATTAGATATTTTTATACCAATTAAACGACAATAAAACCGCATAGAATTTAATATGATGTTACGACTTATAATTTAGTGAGCGAATAAAAACCACTGGAAGTTATCCATAAGCATGTTATACGAGTACGCAATTATAATAAAACACAGTCGCATAAACAGAAATGTTGAGCAACAAATTGAGAGATTTTGTTAGAAATTTATGGCTTCTATTTAATTGTACTTAATTGTGTGTTGATTTTATGAATTAGGGTTATCATTGATAAACAAGTTTTGAGCATTTATATTTTTCTCATGAAGCATTTTATATGCTCTTACTGTCGACGACGTAGTATATCACCTGTATGATGCAGTCAGCATGATGTATTTCGAATGATTCTTTTTACACAAGTAACTATGAAATTTTTAGTGAGGTCCTAAATATAAAGCTCTTTAACTTTAGTTTGCAACAAAGAAATCTTCAGCAACTTATGTGGTACAGGACATGGTGGGCAGGACATTTGCTTAATTAAATATGGTAAAAGAGTCTCTACAGCTGTAGAATGGCAAACCGTATAGCCACAGTCGTGTTTTGTTTTGTACCTGCTACCGGCAGAACTCATAGTTGACACAGGGTTACAAGCTTGACTTCGCAACACGTGCCGATGCACTTTGCCCAACTGGGGATGTATAGGAAAGAGGACGCCTCAGAATCATTCCCGATTTGGACGTACAGGGTGGGCCAAATACAAGTTTCTTTTTTAAAATGCAATAAAATTAACAAAAATTAAATTTTTTCAATGTATTATGGTTTTATTAGTAAGAACAAACATTCCCATTAATAAATAAAATACAACGCCGTTCAAGTGGCTGCCTCGGCTGGCTTCGCAGTAGCGCATTCTATCACCCCAATTTTCCAAGACCTTGTTTATGGTTTCGGGCTGTAGCTCATGGATTGCTTGGATGATATTGACCTTAAGTGCTTGAATCGTTTCCTGATTGTTGGCATAACAATCCGAGGCTTTCACGGTTCCCCACAAAAAAAGTCCAAAGGGGTCAAATCGCAGCTTAGAGGCGCCGAATTGACATCGGATCGCCAAGACGGCTGATAACACGATTTGGGAATTTGGCGCGCAAAAGATCGATTGTGGCATGGGTGGTGTGGCAAGGTGCGCCATCCTACATGAACCATTCGTTTAAATCCTTGTCTTTAATTTCAATAAACAAAAAAGTCGGTTAACATGGCTCTGTAACGCCCACCGTTGACCGAAACGTTGTTCCCAGCCTCACTTTCGAAGCAAAATGATCCAATGATGCCGCCACTCTACAATCTGCACTAAACTGTCACTCTCTGTGGATGCATTGGCTTCATGACAATAACGTGCAGTTTCTCCGAGCCTGAGCTTGTTTACGTAGCCGCCGAGATGAAAATGCGCCTCGTCAGAAAAGATGATGTTTCACCAAAAATCGTTGTCAAATTCAAGCTCTAAGGTTCAAGCCTCAAACTGCGAAGCGGATGGTCGAGGTCCTTCAATTGCTGAGGTAATTGGACCTTGTAAGCGAATAATCCGAGATCTTTGTGCAGAAACCGAATTCTGCGTGAAATGTTGAGCTGTTGAGATCGAATCGATGGCGAGTTGATGTTCGCGAATTGAGTCTCACACTCTCAGCCACAGCAGCCACATTCTCATCTGTGCACACCGTACGACGACAGGGACCATAAGTGTTGTCCACTAGCATACCAGTCTCACGAACTTTTTGCTCAAACTTGCGTACAGCAGTTGCGGAGGGTGCTTCATTTCGACCAAAATTTATTTTCAAAAAACTCACTGTTTGGGCTACGCAGTACTCACTTTGGAAATAAGTTTTCAATATTTTCCAACGTTGTTGAAGCGTAAAGCGACTCATTTCATTCTGGCGAGGTTTGATACCGACTTTATGTCAAGATTCCGAGCCGGAAACAGCTGTCAGTGTCAAAATAAAACTTATGAGAAA
Source organism: Myathropa florea (assembly GCA_930367185.1). NCBI lineage: Eukaryota > Metazoa > Arthropoda > Insecta > Diptera > Syrphidae > Myathropa > Myathropa florea. The sequence goes on from OV884004.1 coordinate 72,446,746, forward strand.
AACTACTAGATGGCCTACCCTGTACATGGTTAAGAATCATTTACAGACATTTGCTTTGTGATACTAACAGCAAGTACTTGTAGAGTGGAGGGAGCTTACAGTTTTGTTCCGTTTTTGAACTACGAGGTTCGACAAGCTTTTTCTTGACATTTATGCGAATATTATATGACCATAGACGACTGGATGGCGCAGTTGGTTAATTGCCTCCCCTAAGTTATAGGAGTCCCAGGTTCGAAATCCGGTGAAAGCAAAGTTAATACGCTTTTATCCTTTTTTTTAAATCTGGTCCAGTCACCATTTGCCATTGGGGTCAAATTAACGACACTATCACTGGAGAGATCGATCAGTGGTAGTAGTCTGACTGTGGGTATCACAATGGGGCAACACGGTCTAAGTGTGCTGGTGAATTCACTAGCAGCCCCCTTACCTAACCTTATATGAACATTGTCATCGACTCGAAAGAAATGGAAATGACAAGCGTTTTTGTCCGACACGACAGCGGGCACTAGCAGCTTACTTAAAAGCTTAAAAGAAGTGTAAATGGGTAAAATTAAGATGAACGGCGAAATTGGAAATAGGAGTGCACAAGTTTTTTATCACAGTATTCGAACACGATTTTTGCAAAAATTCGTTATGAGATTCATTGGGACACCGAAAATACCACTACAATGTTGCAGAGTATCCCCTTGGTGTGCCATCTTGGCCGACGGCTTGATTGGACAATAATTCATTCATGATACTAGAGGCAATGCAGTAACTATTACTGGCGACCGCTATCAGAACAAATTTGAGGAACGGAACACATTATTCCAACAAGACGTTGCTACATTACGCAGAACCTTTTACGAACGATGAACATTTTAAGAGAATTTATTTCCTGGTTAATAATAATAATAATGGCGGCGCTACAGTCTGAGGTGGACCTGGGCCTAGCTTCTCAGCAACCACTTGTGTTGTGCGTGTTCTCTCACGAGTGGAGGGGACCCTACAGTTTAATGGCGAGATTGGGAAGCCTTTTCTAGACAGTTATACTCTTTGAGCATTGCCAGTGACTCGAAAGAGGTAGAGCCGTGAAAAAATGTTTGATGTTTTTTTCAAGATTCGAACCGACGACCTCGAGCGTAGGAGTCGACGTGGGTAGGTACCCACTACGCCACGGCGCCCTGGTTAAATAATCTAAGAAAATCGTGACACCATCTAACTCCCGTGATGGGAACGTTGTCCAACGAGGGTATTTGAAAAAAGAATACGGACTATGTTCACATTCTTGTATAACTCGTAGAGTTCTCGGTTATGTTTTCTCCTCCATTCGCCAGGACTAAATACCGACGCATAATTTTTCTTTCGAAGGCACCTAGAATCAGCTCTGCACTTCCGCTTATGATTCAGTTTTCGACTCCGTTTAGGAAGACTGGCAGGATTGGGGTTTTCTGGAGTATGAATTTGGGCCTTCTCGTCGGGAGTTTTGACCGAAGTCGTTTGCCTTAACCCAAGTAGCAGCGGTCGCCAAAAGCGAATCTGCGTCAAATCTTCACCAAGATGTTCTTTGTGGACTTCAAGTTTGCCCCGAGATAGAAAAACTCCATAACTACCACAAAATAGTCTGTCAATCGTTACAGAATATATGTATTTGATGCAATGGTCATTTAAAGAGTCTCAGCGATTTTTTGTCACTAGATGGTGTTTGTGTCCATATATCTGGAAAGACTAATCTGATTGTGTTAAACACACATGAGTTTGAAAGGGGACATGTCAGGCTACATTTTTTGTGAAGACAGCTGTGTAATTCGTTGCTCGTGTTAAAAGTTATACTGATTTGAATATGAGTGAAATATCTGAAGAAGTTAGCTATGCGATACTCTATAAAAAAGGGAAAAACGCTTTAAAAACATGCCCAAAAAGTTGTGCAATTTACGATGGGAATGCTGTGAGTGAACGCCGGATTCAGGAGTGGTTTGTTCGATTCCGTTCCGGAAATTTTGATGTAAAAGATGCACCTCGCACTGGTCGGCCAGTCACTACTGAAAAGGTCGATCAAATTTTGCAACTGATGGAGTAAGACCGGCACGGAAGATGTCAGGAGATAGCGGAGGCACTAAACATCAACCGTATGACAGTTTGGAATCATCTAAAACGAGCAGGCTACTCAAAGAAGCTCGAAGTTTGGGTGCCACATGAATTAGCGAAAAGAAATTTAATTGACCGAATAACGCTGCTGAAACATGAAAAATGGATTAAATACGAGAATATCCAACGCAAGCGATCATGGTCAAAGTCCGGTGACCGACCACAAACGACTTCTAAGCCCGGATTGAAGGCAAACAAGGTTATGTTGAGTGTTTGGTGGGATTGGAAGGGAATTGTCTATTATGAGCTGGAACATGGTGAAACGGTCAATTCGATCCTCTACTGTGCATAACTCGACCGTTTGGATGAAGCAATCAAGAAAGAGCGACCTGAATTGGCTAACAGGGAGTTGTCTTCCATCATGACAATGCTAGGCCACATACATCTTTGATGATCCGGAACAAATTGACGGAGTTTGGTTGGGAAGTTTTGATGCATCCACCGTGTAGGCCGGACCTTGCACCCTCTGATTACCATTTGTTTCGGTCTCTGCAAAACTCTCTTGATGGTAAAAAATTAGCCGACCGAAAAGCCGCTGAAAATCACTTGGACAAGTTTTTCGCTAATAAGACACAGAAGTTCTACACCGATGGAATTATGAAGCTACCCGAAAAATGGCCAATATGTTCTTGATTGAAATTGATTTTGGGTAAAGAACATTTTTTTCAAAAATGTACATACCAAAAAACCTATGATATGACCAGATATCGGCTTAAAAATTAAGTAGTTTTTCCACTGATGATAAGACGTCCTTTAATAAAAAAAAAATAGGAAATTTGTAAACCTTTGGTCAAAAACAGGAAATAGCCGAGGTCAATACAGCGAGACTCGTATCCAAATTATGACCTAGAAATGTTCAACACAAAGCAAATCTGAATATTTAAAGCAATCTCTATTCCATCAGTATGGATTGCCACCTACAGTAGAGTTTAACACGCTTGAATTTTATATTAGTTTTATTTATTTTTCATTGCGTTCGTTTTCAACACGCTAGTAACAATCTTTAGATATACATAATTACATATTGTTTGTTTCAAACAATTACATCGCAAGCCGTTGCCAATGCTTCACATTTTTATTTTCTCTACAATGTCAGTCTAACTTTGTTTCACTTGCATACAAAACAAAAAATATATAGTATATTTTAAATATACGTACGTTAGTAAATACACAAAATTTGTATATATATATATCCTGAGGTACATATATATGTTTTTAAAAAATAAGTAAGATTTTCTTCTTTTTTTTCTCGTGGATAACTAATTTTTTCTTTTCAACATTAAAACACTTAAGAGCTAGGCTTTTAGAAAGTGTAGACGATTATCGCTTGTTTAAGGATATAAATATGTATTGTTGGGTTTGTTTATCTATTTTGCACCTTTTGATTTTTTGGTTTGTGTCATGAACAACATTATTGAGGTATAGCGGTTATTCAAATACGTTTTGTGTGCTTTAGACTACTCATCAGTGGGTTTCGTTTTATTATTATTATCCCTGAATTAAATGGTAGTTTTTGGTTTTCAATTTCAGACCGAAGTATTCTTTGGTATATGCCTTATAATTTATTAACAAACTATTAATTTTAATTTGAACTTTTATTAACTACCTAATTTTACATTTATTTCAAAATGATTTATTATGAAATCAAAAGCATAATCAAATGGAAAACGAAATAAATGACTGGGATCTAATTACTTAATCCCATTATGTGCTTAAAGCTTAGTTCTTTTAGTTTTTTGTGTTGTAATGATACCGCAACATTTTTGAAGTACACCGTTGCATCACTATTTGATAGAATAAAAACTAATTTTTAAAGAAAAAAGTTAACATTTTAACCAAAAAAAATTAAATTCGTCCCTGAATGAAAACAGTTCTACATGTACATGCATGCTTATTGAAATTACTGTTGGTAGTGTTATACACTTCGGTAGGTATACTAAAGGAAAATAATTCCATTGCCAGTGTGAGCCTCGTATGCGTTTATGTACATACATCCCATCTAACGTTTCCTTGAATATTTTGGGGTTTTTGAAATATAAATAGAAACTTATTTTAATCTGCCTAATTTGTACTAGGTACGCAAATAGCAAAAACACTCCTAGCAATAAGTAGGAAAGGTTTCAGTAGTGCCAAAAGAATAACCGACCACTTCTTGATCTCACATGTAAGAAAGGCGAGAGTTCCTTACAACGACTTCTGCAGGAGTTGACATGTTCATAATCCTTTTAGAGCTACTCTAATATATTTCAGGCCAACTCAGGCTTAAAAGGATTCTTCCAAGGTAAGATTTGGACTCCAGAACAGAGGCGGCGGCGGATGAGCACTTTTTCTTAGGGCTAATGGGGGCGCTCACAGTCTGAAAGAGGTTACCGACACCAAATACTCCCGGACCCCTATGTCCAGGGGCTAAATAAATGGGCGATAAGGGGGGAAAGAAACAGTCCTACACTACCTCGGCACCAGTAAAATTCTTGCAACAATTCGAAAAGGACCTCAGACAAATATTTATTTGGCGTCATAGAAGAATCGTCGAAAACTCTTTCCCAAGACTTGATTAAGCTTCCAAAAGGAACAAATTGGCTGTAACTCGAAATTGGCAGCACCATAGTGGAACACCGTGGGACAAATTACTAAGACACGAGTAGCAAATCTAAGGTTTAATATTGACAGTCGGGATACTAGTGTCTCAACAACCAGTGACAACACAATGGACCCAATTAGGTTCTAGGTGGGCCACGGTGCCAGTCACTCTAACCGAGCCTAACCTAACCTAAAATAGGCCTTTGCTTCGTTCGAAGACTAGAATAAAAGTAATATTCATTCTGGAGAATTAGTTGTCTAGGGACCGAGTTGGTTCTTTTCACCAATAAAGGAGTAAAATTCATCGACGACTTTACTCTTACACTAAGTGACAACGCTGGTTATTTGGGTATAATTCTCAATGAGACTCTAAAGCTTAAAGTCTATGAACAGCATCATCTGTGGAACCACATTTTAAAGACGGAACTCGAAAGTGACAACATATACAGGGGCTGCGATGATGAGAAGCCCCGGAAGCACATCCGACACTACCTCTATCACTGCTCGAGCTTATGTCATATGAGATATACTTTGTGCTTTGTTTAAGCCAGTGCTAACTTCAGACAGCTATATCTGTCAAACCAATGGTCAGATTGCAAGCTGTCAGTATCATTTTTCGTGATGACATACAAGCTTCAACAACGTCACCAAATTTTAGAAATTTGATTCCAAAATCGTAGTTTTGTATAATTGTGTAGCGGCGTTGTAATCCATTACACCCAACATAATCGAACTTCTGAGACAGCTATTCGCCATATTGTTGATCGTTTTCGTATACATTTTTTTTTCAAGATGCAATGACACTGAAGCACATTAGAAGAGTATGTACTGAAGAAAGTATTGTATACGTTCCAATTACAACTTACTTACTTACTTAACGGGCTTCCGACTCGTGAAGGGTCTCTGCATGAGAAATTATTCAAGTCAAGTCATTTACAACTGCTTGATCATTGTATGTCTACTTCACAATTTTTACGCAGATCCTAGTCTGAAGCCTAACAAGATTCACCTCAATCAAGAAATGAAGCCGAACCAATGTTTGCCTTGAAATTTCGGTGAATGAGCCCAAAAAAGGTATTTTATAGAAAAAAAGTTCAGCGATGAGACTCATTTTTAGGTTGGTGGAGTCAATGGACCATTTTTTTTTTATTTCAAAGTAGGACCAAAAAGCTTGGTTTGGTCAAAGGTATTCGCTGTAGAATAGTTAATAAATTTTTCATTCTCCGATTGAACTGCATAATTGTGGAAGAGATATGGTCTTAGCTGGATGACACCTCTTACCATATAGCAAGCGAAAATATTAACTTATTAAATTTTAAATTCACTTAATGGACCCGTAAATTGACTTCCAAGATCTTGTGATTTGACGTGGCCTGATAATTTTCTGTGGGGATACGTAAATACAGAAGTCTATACTGACAAATCAACAACAACCGACGCATTGGAACAACATTTTTCGTGTTATTACGGTATATGGCTGAAAATGCTTGAAAAATTGGTCGAAAACTTTGTCTCTCGGACGATATGTGCCAGAGGTAGTCTTTAAAAATTTATTGCAGAATTCTCTTGATTGAGCACAAATGAATAGCTATTTATTGAAATTCCCTTATCTGACTTTTGGAGGTTTATAAAGACAACTAGGTGGCTAGAGAACTCGGTGCATCATCGACATTGTGATATGGTACAGGAGAAATGAACCTTATATTTCCCCATAAGGGCCCCCAAAGACCTTAGTAAGAAGTGGGATCCACATGAGCTATCCGATTACCTTCCTAAGGACCTAATCTATTTAAAAATAAACTGGCCAAGTACGAGTTGTACTGGATAAAAGAGATATCACTGCCCATCGAATGGAGTTGTCAATCACAGCATGGAATTTAGATGTAAAAATGATAATCTTTGAAATTTTAAAACTTTTATATCTCAAAATTTGCTTACAAATCGATATTTTGAAATTCATAATTTCTTAATGCTTTCACTGTGGTCCACAAAATTGCGTTTTTAAATTTTCAAAATTCGAATGTCGATGACTGACCGTTTTTGGCCAATTTCTCTAAAATTATTGGGGATAGAATACTCGAAAAACTTTTAAATGAAAGTACTCAATGAAGCTAAGTTTTGTGATTTTTTCAGATTTTTAAACAATTTGGTTCAGAAATGGGGTGTGGGAACGAATTAAAACCGACTTTGGAGCTTCATATTTTTTAAATGCAACTTTGGATCAAAATTTGTTGAAGCAAACCTCCACTTCATTTCAAAAGATCTGTCGATTGATCATCACTCGATGGGGTGCGTCGCTGTTTCAAAATTCATGGCAACTTCACCAATACGGGCGCAATCCCGAAATGGCTCCACTTTTTAAATTTGGGTGCATGGAGCATTATTTCTAGGTCTAAAGTAGCTAATACGAAAATTTCATGCCGAGTCTTATAAATTTAGGAGATAAAAAAGTGTGAGAGACACAAAAGACAGACGAACGGATGGACGGACACACCGAAATTATAAAGGTTCGGTTTTTGTAGACGGGTCCTTAAAAACTAAACTAAAGAGCTTTTTACTGCTTCTCGTAATATTTAACTCTGCTAAGTCTTTGTCTCTGTACTGACTACGTTGATTTTAATATGTGCCTATGTAAGTCTGTAAATTATTTTACTAGAACCATTCTTATGATTGTCTTATATTTGGTCTTGCAAGTTGAGTAACTACTGTAAATCTAAGTAAAAGATTTACCAAACTTTTATGATCTCTTGCTTTCAGTTCAACGAAATTGAATAACGAAATAAATGAAATAAAAATATAAATCGAAATAGTTCATTGAAGCATTTCATGCACCATGCAATATATATTAAGAACATTCTAGACGTACCGACTCAATGATAATGGTATTAAAATGAGCCAGTTTTACGAGAAGATTTAATAATTCATTCAGTCTTAATACACTATAGAATGAAAAAATATATTAAAACGATATGTTCCTCTCCTCATCAAAATCATCATCATAATCGGCACTATCAGATTCCGCTTCTGTTATCCTTAAATAAGTTTCTTCACCAAACTGATCGCGAGTCGATGTCATCCAGATGGGCATCTTTAAGCTCCGCACGTCCTGGTCTACGCTATACTTGCAGCGCAAACAAGGTCTTCCACGCCGCTGTTCACCGTATAAAATCTGCCCATACGGGCCTATACGCGCAAGGTACCCAGTCCCCCAGAGTCTACCAAGCTTAATTTTTGTCATGATGTCTGTTTCTAGGTAGATATGTGACTATAGTCCCTCTTGTTACTGGTATATTAACGATTTTATAACCAAACGTCCAATGTGTCAGTCTGTCGAAAAATTACTATGTAGCAAAGAGCGAATATCAAGTTTTGGTTTAAGTTTGGCAAAACTGCTCAAGACACATTTGAATCGATGAAAACGTTGACGATTACCAGTGTCTATCCCGCGCACAAGTATTCCGCTGGTGTGCTAGATTTCGAGATGATTGTGAAGACCCTGAAGACGACGAAATCTCACCGAAGCCAATAACTTCGAGGAATAAGGCATTGAAAAGAAAATTCCAGGCTCTGACCGTTCTGTGTCCGCGACTTATTGAGCGGATGTCTGACATTCCTTTGAGTGTGTTCCACCGCATTTTTACCGAGGATTTGGATAAGAGAAAGATCTCGGAGGACCAAAGGACATGACTCAGTCATTCCAAAAAATTAAATTTGCCAAAAAAAGTTACTGTTACAACACAAAGCCCTAATTGCACGCGAATTTTTGACCAATAAAACCATCACAACGTTCAACCACCCGCCGTACTCGTCTGATCCAGCGACGTACGAGTTCTGATTTAAACTCAAATTAGCGTTGAAGAGTAATACCTATAGTACGACTCCTTTCTTTCAGGAGGCTTCGACGGACTGGCACAAGGTTATTCAGGCATTCGACTACCAGACGTGCCTCTAGCAATAAGAATGCTACGAAATTCGGTGTGAAGACAGATGAAAGACGTTCCAACATTTTTTTTTTTCCGGAGGATTTTTGAAACACTACTGGAGCACTCACACCCCTATTGCAGTTGTCGATTATCGATATATATTGTCACGTTTAACAAATGCAAACTAAAATCCCTTGAACTTTGTTTACATGAGCCAGAGAATGCAATACAACCATATCACTCTTTCCTTTGGCTTTTTTCTTGTCACTCTCTTATTCAGTGTACATGTAAACAGGCGCTTGTGCTTTGACAGCACACGAATGAAACAAATCATGTACAAATAATTTTTGCAATCAGCATTTTCATGCATACATTTTGCAAGGATTTTTATGTGTTTTTTATTTGTAATTCTCTTCAGGTTATATTCAAATCACTTTAGAATTGTATTTACAATACAACAGTCTTAATAAAATTACATTTTGGTCACAGGAAAGTGTTTATTTTTGTAGTTTTCTGACGCGCCCAACAGTCGATCAAGAAATTCTTCACGACGAAATTCGCTCGGCAAATCGACAAGAGGCGATCAAAATCGACAATCACAATACCAAACCTAATCGACTATTGACAATTGACAACCGCAATAGGGGCCTCAGACTCAAAACTGGTCCATTGTACTGCCAGGTAACACCCTACTCCAGTGCCGTTAATTTGATCCCAACGGCAAATGGTGACTCAACCAGATTCGATTTCACAGGGATTCGAACCTGGAACCCCTCGAACTTGGGGCATGCACTTAACCAACTGCGCGATCCAGTCGTATTTTACATAGTTTAATAGATAAATCAAAGATGGCGTTGTAATTGGCTGTTAATTTGAATCTTATCGGAAATGGGACACACTGTGTAAATGCTAACCTTCTAAACTATTGGAGCGATCTCTATGGTTATTGCTGTTTTATCCCGTTTCATTAACATTTTTAGAGTGTGAACGGTTGCGATTTTTTTCCTAAAATTTTAGTCAAACAGCATTTGTCATACACCGCGTGCGAACCTGTTGTGTAAATTGTCGAACGCATTTGATTACGTATTCGAAACGTGTGACAAGTGAATTTTCTGTGTTCCCAAGAAGTGTGTTTGACTTGTCTTTCAAGTGACACTTGAACAGATTTTAGACCAAATTTGAGAACCAAGTCGAGATTTTGACTTATCGCAGAAAAGACGTTATCTTGTCTTGTTTGGTAAAATTATAAACTGCTATTCGCACTACAACAGCTTTAAAATTTAACGAGTATTTATGTTCGAAATAGAGTGGAGACTGCGCTACAATTTAGCGCGAGCAGGGTTTTAGGTTTTAAGAGAAAAATTATTTCCCTGAATGTGGAGATACCATTTTTAAATACGTGGAAATGATACATATTTTTAACCTTAAACAGGAGAGAAGATACAAGAAATGAAACTTGAAATTGAAATATGACAATACATGATAAATGTAACCCAGACCAGTGTAACCATAGTAGTCCTAATTTGGCGTAAGATTCGCATAGTCAATGTGAAGCTATTGTAAGAAAATAAAGTAAGCCGGCTATGATCAAAAAACATGAAACTATACAAGCAGCAAGCGTGAAAAAAATTATATTTTTTTTAAATAAAAGATCATCTTAAAAATTTATTTTTTTTTATTTGTAGAACAAAAAAGGATAAGTTACTTTACTTTATAAAATGTTCGTAATAATAATTGTAGTATAATAGTTTCATAATTTTACTATCAAATAAAACAATAATAATACGATTAAAACAAAACTAAAACACTACTACATACTTAAATTATCTAAAAACAATTTAAATAAAACAAAGTGTCGTAATAATAGTTTTTTTTAATAAAGAAAAAAAAAATCAAAAAAAAAAGATTTAAAATAAAAAAAAACAACAAAATGGTGTAACAAATAGGCAAACAGACCTTAAATGAATATCTACAAGCTCTTCAATTGCCACAAGGGTGACCAACTTAGATAGATTGACTAAAATATATTTAATTTTTATTCATTTCGCGCATTTTCTGTACAGATTTTTGTTTTTTTTTTTCAGAAAATCAAATCAAAAAAGCGTGCTTAGACAAAAATGACTGAGTTTTATTGGGTGGTTAATGCTAAGATCCTCTTCGTAACCAAAATAATGGTCATGTAACATCCTATACACTGTTTAGATCTGTTAAAAATAATTGGCTTATGATATGATTTAGATTAGGTTTTGATAAAAATATATGTGCGTCCGACATTTCTAAGCCAGGATGAATCTCAAACACAAAATATGGTTAACTTTTTGCCATGCAAAGCGGATAACTAAGGGGGGCAATGTGACCTCGCGCATCTCTTGAAAAAACAGACATATCAATCCATGATGAGACACATGGGCAAGATAGCGACTGCTGTTAGTACGTGTTTATACAGTGGTGGACAAATGATTTCACACGAAATCATTTTTAAAAAAAATGAAGCGTTTAGAAGGCTCAATTTAATGTTTCAAAAGAAAACGAAGCGTTTAGTAAACCCAAGTTAAGTTTTCAAGGAAAAGGAAGCGCTTGGAAAACCAAAGTTGAGTTCTGAAAGAAAACGAAACGTTTAGAAAACCATAGTAAAACTTTCAAAGACAACGAACTTTTTGTTTTATTTTGCGAAACTAAATTGCTTCATGTTTCTAAAGGATTTAATTTTAAACGTCGGTTAGATTTAAACGATTCAGTTTTTTTAAATGACTGTATGAAAACTTTTGTCCATCACTGTATGTGTTTATCTAGTTAATGTATATGATACGTTTTAGCGAAAATTGGCGAAGGAGAAGTGGTAACCTGTACTCATTTAAATTCGCAAATGCTGCCTGCTTTGTGGTCCTTTGGGAAAAACGCCAAATACAGTGAACAACAAAAAAAGGGAAAGGAAGCAAAACTAAGCATGAACTCCCGGTTGTAAGTAGATTGAGTTTCGATTTACATTCTTTAAGCAACAATCTATGGCGTTAAATTGCTGTTCAAAATATTCACACTCTCAGCAGCAGTAAGTTCGAGTTCATTAGGAAGTGGCCGGTGCCATTAATATACAGTCAGCGACAAAAACGTATGTACAGTCGTTAGGTGAAAGTTTGTCATCTAAATTCAAATTGACCAGAGTGACCTAGGCTCAACATCGATGCATCAAATTAAAGCTCTGAAATTGAACTTTAAAATACGCCCTTTATATGGCACAGGAGTGAATATATATAGCAGATAACTTAATTTTAAAGAAAAAAGGGCTAAAAAACTAGTGTCAAAAATGAGTGTACGCCTTCTTCTAAAAACAATTATCTTGTTGAACAAAAAATTGTGGCTTTACCACTATTTCCAGTTCTCGTATCGGCCAGTTCCCACAAATTTTGAATGAAAACGAGCATTTATGTATTAGAGTCATCGACACAACCATATGTACGCTCATTTCTGACAGCAGATTTTGACACTTTTCTCTTCTAAGTGTGATTGCTTCTAAATATGATTCGCTTCTAAATGTGAACGCTTACACGCGTGTTAAAAATGCGCCATATTTTTTTAAGCACAGCGGTGATCATAAAGCAGATAATTAAATTCAAAAGAAAAAATTGCTAAAAAAGGGGTCAGAAGTGAGTCTAGACCTTCTTCTAAAAAGAATTATCTTACTGAACAAAAAATAGTGCCTCTACCACTATTTCCAGCTTTCGCATCCGGCGGTTCTTCCAAAAGTTAAATGAAAACGACTCATTAAATCTTACAGTCATCGACACAACTATATGTACACTCATTTCTGACAGCAGTTTTTAGCAATTTTCTCTTCTAAGTGAAATTAATTGTTTTACGTTTACAATCGTGTTAAAAATACGCTACATTTTTTTCAGCGCAGAGGTAAACATCAAGCAGTTAATGTAATTTAAAAGAAAAAAGTGCTAAAAACAATCGTCAAAGGTGAGTGCACTTCCACCTCTAAAAAAAACGTATGTTACTGAACCAAAAATCGTGCCTCTACCACTACTTTCAGTTTTCGAAACCGCCAGTTTCTGCAAATGTTTCATGAAAACAAGCCTTCATATCATACAGTCATCGACACAGCCATATGTACACTCTTTTCTGACACTAGTTTTTAGCACTTTTCTCTTCTAAATGTGATTAATTGTTTCACGTTTACACTCGTGTTAAAAACACGCTATATGTTACTTACCACAGCGGTAAACATCAAGCAATTAATGAAATTTAAAAGAAAAAAGGGCTACAAACATGCGTTCAAAGTGAGTGCATCTCCACCTTTAAAAATAATTCTCTCATTGAACAAAAATCGTGCCCTTTACCACTGTTTCCAGTGGTTTTCGTATCCGCCGGTGCCTACAAATGTTTCAAGAAAACGAGCCCTTATGTCTTATAGTCATCGACACAACCATATGTACACTCATTTCTCATCGCCCTTTTTTGCACTTTTCTCCTCTAAATATGATTATTTGCTTTGGGTTTACGCTTGTGTTTTAAAACATGACTTTAAAGCCTTAATTTGATGTATCCTTGTCTGCTCTAGCTCCTTCGGTGTATTTTAATTTAGTGGACAAACCCTCAGCAGATTACTGACTCTTCACTCACTTTTAAGGCTGACCGCATGAGTATATGTATGGATTTGTTAGAACTTAAAAAATGAAAAGAAAAAATGTATAATATATCTACAATAATTTAGTAGCGATGCAAGTGTATGTATGTATGTGTGGTATCATCATCAACATGGATATCCTTACTACTCTAGTTTTTTTTTCTTATTAACATTTAATCTTTGGGATACGATATCAAATATCCAGTTACATTAGGCTGTGTTAGATTCGATTCTGTCGTCAGTTCGACGATCAGAAATAATCTCTACATGTAGTGTGTGTGTGTGTGTGTGTGTGTATATTCGTTAGGTATAGCATCAAAGTGATAACACTTGCACTAGGAACAACAGACAGAGTTCTGGTCTGCTTCACCGCTCAGGATGATTGTTTTTTGAACAGAATAAAATTAGAAAACAAAGTTCTTGAGTGAGAGAAGTGGACGGGGTGTGATCTAGTAGAAACCGCACCATGTCTCTCCAGCTGCCGGACTCATAAGTGACATTTCGTTTATGTTATTGCGTGATGGTATCACGGATGGCAACGGTACAAGGGTGGCTGGTGTTGTGGCTGGCAGACATTGGAAGCAGTAATTTGCACCGTAATTACTATCCCAGAACTGTTGACCCTTGCATTGAAAACGGACAGCGAACTCCAGACGTTGTCCCACATGCATGGAGTTGCCGAAGAGCACAAATGTGAACTTGTCGGAGAAGCCATCGCATGAGTTCTCCACGTAGGTTGCCTGCAGATCGGCAAATGTACGCCAATTGTCTATTGTGTACCGGATGTGAACTGATTTGTGAAAATCTAAATTCCTGACCCGCACGCAGCCCGATATCGTCTGATTGATGTGATTTGTGACAGCTGCGTTCTCCAGAGACACTTGCTTATCTCGCACCTGGTCGAGGAATGTTGGTAAACCACCCGGTTGCTGGAACAATGGCATGAGTAGTTTATCTGATTTTGGTCCAAACTGAATTGGTGGTTCAGCTTCCAGTATTTCTAGATCTTCGAAAGCCGACTTGGGTATGGTGGGGATTTCGTCGAGGAACGTCTTAACATCAGCCAAATCCAAACCGAGCACATCGGCAAATCGCACGATCTTCTTACGCCCCGGAGTTCCCGGTGGCGTTTTGCCCGTTTTCAATGAAGAGCAACGTCGTAACCTCTGAGGCCTGCAGTCGTCCTCATCATCTGTATCCAGCACGGATGTGATCTTTCCAGGGTCGGTTTTGGTCTCTGAGGTTGTGAGGTTGTCTGGTTCAATGATGATGCTCAGGATTTCATTGTCGCCGGGGAGGTTTTGCATTTCATGGATTTCCGATTCGGTGAGAGGTAGATCATCGTTCTCGAGCTTGATGTCATCGGTTAGTTCGTTAAGGCCAATTTTCTCATCTTGAGGCAGCTGCAGTGTCTCCTGGTCGTCGTCGTCATCGCTACTGTGTCCATTATGGTTCAGATTAAAGCTTTGGTTATGGAGTTCAGCCAAGACGAGGTCTTGCGTTTCTATTGAGTTCTCGATTTCCGTTGCCAGTTCGGTTTCGCTGCTGTCTTGTGACGGCGGCAGTGATTCACTTTCACTGCTATCTGCTGGAAGCTTTGGATGTTGTTGTTCAACCGAGACAGAGGAGTCTTCTTCGTGGTTGCTTTCGCTTGTGTGACCATTTGTTAGAGTGATCTCTTTCGGTGGTTCAGTGACTTCGTGTGGCTCATTTATCTCATTTGTCTCATTTTTTTCATTTATCGCATTTATCTCATTTATTTTCAAGCATTTCACGTACTCCGAAATACCACTGAGGCGTGGTTGCTGAATGTGTATCTGCTGTGGGTCGGCGTTCTCAGATGAGTCCGGGTCGTAGTATGGGCCGTCAGAGGAGGAGCTGTGACTGCTCGCTACCGACGTGCATGCGTAGCCAGATTCAGCTGCTGAATTGTGTGGGGTGTTTGAGGCAGATTCGATTAATCGCAGGTATTCACATTCATCCACTGGACTCCCAGGACTCTCAAGATCACAGTCGAAATCAAAGAACGAATCAGATTCATGACGCAGAGGTTGTAAATCTGTTACGGCCTGACCGGGTTCCTGTGATGTAATCCATGTGTTCGAGGCGCCCCCATTGATGATGGGCTCCTCTTCCTGTGATGTGGGATCCTCATTCTAAGTGAAAAAAAAAAGACAGACAGTGAGTGGGAAATTGGTTTGATGTGACAAATGATGACTTACTTGAGAGCCGAGTGTTCGTAGCTTGGATTGTAGTCTTCGCGCGAAGGCCTCAGCTCGTCCTCGGCATGATGACATACCTAGAGTTGGTATTATAGATATTAACCCGCAGGGCCGTTCAGGAGTCGCACCTTGTGTCAGCGGAATATCGCCGGGTCCGTTCATTTACGTCAACCTTAGCAATTTGAAGAAATTTCTGGAAGACACAACAAAAAGACTCGAGTCAGAATGAAACTAACAAACAACTTTATTTAGACATGGGACATGGGAGACTTTGTTCCCCAAAAAGTGACTCTTAATAGGTAGATGGGTTTTTTGCTCGTCTATTCGCAGGCATGCGGACGTGTTTGTGGCAACGCACACCGCGCCAGCGGCAGTTTTAGTCAATTTAGCAGACAACACAGTGAAATAAATTAATTTTAGATGATATTTTTTTATTGCCGTTCTTTTTTTTCCTGAAACGAAAAGAACGACGTGATTGCGAGGCGAATCGAACGGTCCATCACAGTCACGTCGGCACGGTCTTGTTTTCCCAAATCGGCTCCTCATTGCGTTGGTATTGATACACAGTCCTACAGATAAATGGGTCTACACACGTCTTCCAGTTCCCATTGTTCCCGTAAATCACCGTGACATTCATAATCTTGTGAATTAAAACCAACAAGCCTTCACTTCCATGACTAACGCCTAAGTGATTCCGCACTCTACGAGCGCACTTGTAATCACGGCAATTTAAATTCTCCAGATAAAGCATTTGACTTCGTTTTTATTTAAATTTGCACATTCTGTCAGACGCTCGAAAACAGTCGAATTTTGAATGAATTGAAATTGTTGTTCTCGAAATCGTTTCTCATTTGTAACACACTGTTCGATGATGTTGTTTATCAAGCGAAATAAAACTGCCATGGCGTCATTGTTTATGCGCTGGATGTTGAAATTATATTTTCTTTATACGCTACGCAATTTGTGTGTACTCGCTTTCGAAACGTCCTTTTGCTGATGGGAAAAGTTTTTCGAGATTATTGTATTTCGATTCGGCAGATAGTCCCCAGCTGACTCATGCGAAAAGAATCTCATCGTGGGATAGAAACACAAATTAAATCCGAAAAAAAAATGTCTGAGAGGAGATATGACAGCAGTCATAGTTTATTGGTCAATATTCCCATCCGGTTCAAATATAAACGAATTTATTTATATAATTTGAAATGGAAACATCTTCCGCACAGTCTCTCAAAAAACAAAAACGGTCTATAATTGTGCTCAGTCCTGGCGGAGTCCTTGAGCCTGAACTTTTGTGTCCATTGCATAATCAATTTGAGTCGATTCCGAAATTGATTTTGAACAAAACAACATGGAGTTTCATTAAATAACTATTTATTTGCGTTCAGTCGTGGGAATACATTCTGCACGAAGGTCATACACCTTCCAACACTGAATCGGATGAATGTCACCCGAGAGACTATATTTTCGATCACTCTCTGGCATTTGTGGCTGAATGTCCTCAATAAAACAAAAAATGTTGGTTTCCACTGCATCGATTGTCGTTGGTTTGTTAACGTAGGCTACTGACTTTGCGTACCCCCGCAGAAAATAATCAAGAAGCGTCAACTGACAAGATCTTGGAGCCCACTGACACTGACAATGCTCAAAGAGTATAACTGTCTAGAAAAAGCTTCTCAATCCCGTCGTTCGGAGTCGACATTAAACTGTAGGTCCCCTCCACTCGTGAGAGAACAATAGCACGCACAACACGAGTTGTTGCTGGGAAGCTAGGCCCGGGTCCACCTCGGACTGTAGCGTCGCAATTATTATTATATTACGCGAAATCGTGCGTTCATCGAACTTTCCCTTCAATAAGTAATTGCATCGTTTGCTTTTTGGCACGTAGCACCATCCCGCTTGAGCCACATCTGCTCAACATACATGAAGTTCAATCGGGGGACAAAAAGTCATTGAACAAGGGCCCACAGCGAATACCGTTGATCGCAACACAACAATTCGCCTCATTTTTTTAAATTTAAAAATTAAAAATTTAAAAATAAAAAAAATAAAAAAATTGGTCCTATGACTTCACTAGACCACAGATCCCACCAAAAGTGTGATGTTTATTTAAAAGGAGGAACATGCTGACAGGGAGGCAGATAAGGAGAAGGCCTTCGCCTTCTCCGTCAAGCAAAAATTGACCCGTCGGCCATCATCTGCGTCGAAACATCTCAATCGACAGCTACAATTTTGAGGTAGTTAGGGAGGTCTACCTCGAGTCCAAAGTGAATTCCACAAACGGAATCTTGGCGGACGTCCAACATCCGCTCTAAACAACCGCTGCTACTTCGGTTTGTCTAAACATCTCGACTACAAGAACCAAAAACTTGCACTACAAAACCCTAATCCTGCAAGTCTTGCTGTATAAGACAAAACGTTACAATCGACAACTACAGTTTTGAGGTAGTCGAGCAGTTTGTCTACATTGAAGCACACGCGAACTTTGCAAACGACATCTTGGTGGAGATCGGACTTAGAGTCTCCCTTGGCAGGCGCTGCTATTTCGGTTTATCCAAAACCTTCGCATCAAAAGTCGTGACAAAGACCAAAATCTTGCTCTACAAAACCATAATCCCACCAGTCCTGCTATACGAAAGTTGAAAGATAAGCAGGACTGTAGAGCTGATTCTTGGTGCTACTGAAAGAAAAATTCTGTGTCGGATATTTGGATCTTGAAGATGGTGCCTCCATTCACCTCCATTCAGACATAACTGAGAACCCTACGCGTTGTACAGAGATGTGAATATAGACCAGAAGGCAATGGCCATCGACTGGCCCGAACCATAACGAGCGAATAAACACCAATCCTCCTGCTAAGATAATCTTTATACCAGAGCCTCCTAGTTTGAAAAGGAGAGGGAGACCGAACTTCCGTTTTAAAGACCAAGTCATCGCTGACGCAAGACAGCTTGGTCTAGACAACTGAAAGCAGCGTGCCCGGGACCGTCAAGGATGGAAGACAGCTTTTACTCAGACCCTCCATGAGACGCAGGCCTGATAAGTAAGTAAATGAGTATATTAAGTACGCAAAGAATAAAAACACTCCTAGCAATAAGTAGAAAAGCAGTCAGTAGTGCCGAAGGGATAATAACTGGCCACTACTTCTTGGTCTCACATGTAAGAAGGATGGGAGCTTCCTACAACGACTTCTGCAGTGGAAGGGGAAAGAAACACTACCTCGGCATCAGTTCAGTTCCTTCCCTTACACTAGATGACAGCGCTGGTTATCTGGGTATCCTTCTCAATAATACACTAAAGCTCAATATCTATGAACAGCATTATCTGTGGAATAACATCTCAAAGATGGAAATCGAAAGTGACAACATATACAGGGGCTGCGATGATGAGAGCCTCCTAGTTCCTAGTTCCTCCTCTTAGTTGGAAAAGGAGAGAAATGCCGAATCTCTGGTATAAAGACCATTTGATCGCGAAGACAAGTCTTGGTCTTGATCACAGGTAACAGCGTCCCCGGGACCGTCAGCAATGGAAAGCGGCAATTGCTCAGGATCAGACCTGCCATGGGTCATTGGCCTGATAAATAAAGTAAATTAACGGCGTTTCGATGATCTAATGTAGATTATCTTCGCTCCTTTTTGATAAGCATTGAGCCAAAAATGAGTCTAATCTCTGAACACAATTTTTACCCGAAATTGGACGCAAACGGTTGTCATTCGGCTTCAACTCTTGTACACTGGATCTTGTAGGCCTTGAAACAAAGTTCTATTAAAGAAATTTGTCCATAAAATGGAGGGGCAAACACCAAGCTGTTATAAACGTCTTCAGCACTCTGCTAAAGTAATCTCTTTAATACCAGAGACCTGCAGCGATATACCGCGGCTATTCTTAAAACGCCCTGACTCATTGATCCGCAAATGTTTGGTTAGGGGGCTACTAATAAATTCACCAGCACACTTAGACCATGTTGGTCCATTGTGATACCCACAGTCAGACTACTGCCACTGATCGATCGCTCCAGTGATAGTGCCGATAATTTGATCCCAACGGCAAATGGTGACCAGATTAATACCCGGATAAAAGTGTACTAACTTTGCTTACACTGGGATTTGAACCTGGGACCCCTCAAACTTAGGGGAGGCACTTAAGCAACTACGCCGTCCAGTCGTTGATACCGCATAAAAAACATATGGTCATACATTCATGCAGTCACGCCATTTCAAGAGCTATGTGTGATGTGATGGGTGAGAAAAAAGCATAGGTTCACATTCCTCCACCACAATTCCAACGGTGGTTCGTATGATATACCCGAGTGTTACACATGTGAATCATTTCCTTCTTCTACCACCGCATATTTCTATTGAGTTCGGTTAAGCGGTGATATGTGTGACCGCTTATGAATATTATGTAATTTTGTTCTTACAAAGAGACTGTTTCACAACAGATCCTTCATTGGTCTTGGAGCCGTTCTTGAAGATTCGACTATTCCGGACGATTCCGGACTACATCCACATCCTGGCACAGCCCATAGAGATCGCGGTTGTGTCATCTCCTCCATTCGCCTTCCTCACAGACATAAATAGGTCCAAAAGTCGGCTAATGTACTATCCCCATGGCCGGCGTACACAGTTAAATGTATGAATATGTGTCTTCTATAAAATCGGCTTGACCCTTCGCGAGTAGGCTCAATCAATCAATTGCCTCTTGAGCCCCCAAAAACAGCGAATGGCGAGACTTATTCTGCGTTTGATCTCGATACTGATGCTGTTCGTACTGTACCGCGGAGACGACGTTGACGAAGTTCTTGACTACCTCGAATTTACCTTTAAACTACCTATCGTGACGTTCTGCCCAAGTCATCGATTTTGCCGATGACACCATATACTTCATTTTGCCTACGTTTACCGCCAGATCTATTTTTGTCGCTCTCGTTTCAATGTCAGCAAACGCCTCTTGGCGGGTCTCTGTGTTCGATCAATCACGTCAATGTCATCCGCACATGATAGCAATTATACGACAATTTTGGGAGATTGTGGCTGTGGTATTGTCACGTGAGTTTGTCATGATCTTCTCAAGAATGATGAAGAAATATCTCATGAAAGCGCGTCGCCCTGCCTAAAACCAATTTTGACGTTGAAGGTCTCAATAAGTTCGCCACCGACCTTGATGGAGCAGCGAGAGTTCTCCACCTTCATACTACACAGTCTGACGAGTTTGGCAGAAATGTCAAAGCTAGACATGGCGCTGTATAGTTTTTCTCTACACACACAGGTGGTGGGTGTCAATCCTCATTTCTTGGACCTTTTCCAGGATCTGCGGTGTGTGTGAAGATCTAGTCTCTCGAAAAATACTGATAAGTTGTGTACGATATGGACATACTCGTAGACACTTATTGCAAAGCATTACGACGTCCACTCTTAAAATAGTTGGGGCCATGTTTAGTCCCATTCTTTTTATAAGAACCAAACTATTTTGACTTGGTTCTGATACCGGCATTCGATTCGGTTCGAAAATGAACTTATGCCAATCGGAAAAGTACACCACCCGTTCGTGTCATTATCTTAGTCCAAAACCCCGGTAAAAATTGATTACCTTATCGCAGGATTGCATAACGAAGGTTGTGGCACTTGTCAGTGATATTTTCAAGAATTTCAGAATTCGAGGTTTAAGGAAATTAGAGCCTTGTCGTTGGTAGTGGTTATATCGCACTCCGATCTATCGTTGAAAGAGGCGTCTAATCGTTTGGTAATGGAGGCGGTATATTTGTCCGTGTGACTAAGTTGCTGTGGTATTCTATTTTTTATTTTGCAAGGCGAGCCATTATCGCAAGGGGAACCAACTGTCTGGAGATAGAAATCTAGTTTGCAGCTGATAACACTGCGATTTGGAAACTTACTCGTGCAATTTGTTTATATAGGCCAATGATAATAAATGCATTTATTTGAACTTTTTACACATACGCGATTCATTATCTTTAGGATCAGCTTATTAGTTGGTGATAAAGAGTGAAACTGAAAGTGAAACAGCAAAAATATGCATACATTGAATTAATGACATAAATCGCGACACCTCTCAGGAAGTTGATTATTAAACTGCTTACCAGCGGAGTTATCAATCCCAGACTTGGCGATATTACGGTTGTAGATTTGAAAAAATGGAGAACCGCAAGGAGGTGTTCTTTCAACTATTCTGTTTGACCTAGCTGTCAATGAGCTGCTGTTGATAATAGAGAAAACAGGCTCTCAAGTTGTTGCTTTGGAGGTTGATATTGCCGTTTCTATTTCCAGTAAATTTCTCAGATTTAGCAGCTAGTTCATTTTATAAGGGAGTATCAAATAGATCCCTACGACACCTTTTCAAATAGTGTGATAAGGCACTCAAGGACTGACCGAAGTTCTTGGGTCTCATAGTAGACAAAAAGCTAAGCCAGAAGTCCAATATTATTGAGCAGATTAAGACGGCCACGAAGGCTCTTCCCTGCTGCAAGAAACCCATAGGCTATAAATAGGGACACCATTGGCATGACGTTACTGTCTGGTGGATACCTTTGGGCAAAGTTACATACTGTAGCCTCTTTAGGGTCGTTTGGTTCACTATTGCTCAACTTGCTGGAAACTTGAGAGTTGATCAACTTCGAAGTTTAACCGGAGAGTTGAAAATTGATTTTGTTCACTTTATAACTCCTGAAGTACTCCAACTTTCGGTTTTAATATTTCCCTTAGGATATTTTTGATAATTGACACATGAAATGTAATTTTAATTTATGTATGGGTGAACTGAATTCCGGTAGATATGCACATATATGTGCATTTATATATGTATGTACGCACTAATTGAGAGCGAACGTTGTCAAAGAGGATATACCTGCCAACGAACTACGATATCGTTTATTTTCAAATTTGCTGCGGAGAGGGAAAACCTTCCCTTGCCATTTATAAAATTGCCTGCATCGCTTCAACCTGGAGATTGTACGCGAACATGTGTGCAAAACGAACAGGCAACTACGATAATAAAAGAAAAGAGATAGAACGAAACCACTGGTTTTCTCCCTTAACTTCTGCCATTTCCGTAAGTTGAGAAAATCGGGAGTTGATAAACTCTCGAGTTGAAAATTGAAAGTTGAAATCATAAAATTTGGGTGAATTAAAGCAAATCCAGAAGTTGAAGAGAAAAATCCTAAAGTTGTGATCAACTTTTAGTGAATAAAATGGCCCTTAGTCGTGTACGAAGGACGCCGTGCAGTTTAATCACCGGAGCGTTGAATACCACACCATCTGCTAAATTAGACATTCTTTTCCACCTTTTCCCGGTGAATATACTCGTTTACAGTAGACAAATGGCGATCCGGACAGATTGAAATCATTTAAATCATGGATCAGTTTTCAGTTTGAAATGGATTTCATATTATGGACTATGTTCTCGCCCATCTAGACTTAGACAAAAGCATCCAGCAAGCAGCGTTCCAAAACAGACTGCCCTTCGATAGCGGGCCCTTTAAAGATAATCAGAGATGAATCAAAAACTTATTGGGACGTGTAATTGGAAGTTTTTTTTTCCATTAATCCCAATATTTGCATCTCTTTAAGTCTTCATGTGACGGGGCGATTCGAACTACGTGCCGTGCTTCCAGAACCACCAGGTTGCATCTAGGTCAGCACAGCCTTTTGCCTATTGGCCAGCCATGGAAGAAGACTGGTAATCTTCTGAAATGACTTCTACTGGAGTTGTTTGGATGAAGAGGAGGAGGCGAATGTTCTTCACCTTCTCCGTTCATATCACGATCCCGTGTCACTCTGCAACCTTAACATACTCGTACCTACGTCTTCTCGATCATTGTAGTGGCTTTCGTTTGGAAATAATGGCAACTATTTGGTCCTGTTTCCGTTGATGGCATTTGGAGAAGAAGATTCAACCACGAAAGCTACTGGCTGTACAGCGACATGTCAGGCGTCTAAGGATTGAACGCATGGGCAACACTGCTCCAGACCGAAAAGACTTTGACTCGGCTACTGTGGAGTAGCGCAATAGAGGACGCCCATGAAATTGATGGACGCCAACTTGGCGTGGGTACACTGGCTCAAATCCATTATGGTATCCAGCAAAGATGTCTTTATTTGGACAGGCAGCCAGGATTCAGTTGAATCCCTGGGCTCCGTTACCTCTTGTTCAAAGACTGTTCTCAATCCCTTAACAAAAATATCACCTTCATTACATTGATCTCATTTAATAGTCGAGAACAGGGTCAGTTTAAGAAATTGTGAAGCTTATTCAAGAAAGTCACAAGCCGTCTCTTGCATAACGGTGTCTCAAGACTGACTTTTGTCACTCTAAATGCGGCAAATTTTATTAGCTTCCGCCAAATTTACCCTACACAGTTAAATAACATTGGTAAAAATGAGGATTTAGAGGAATTTCACCATAAATACTCCAAAGATGCACAACAGGGTTTAGCAACCAACCAACCAATCAACCAAATGCTAAGCCAAACTCTTAAAAGTGAAATCAGCTTTCATTGTCCTCCGTGGCAGTGTAGGTTTGTGCGTCGAACCATATTCACCAGACTTTCAAATCTTGGTTTAAATCCCAGTTCAGACAAACAAAAAAATGTTTCACGGCTCCAACTCTTTCGAGTCAAAGTCTTGAAAAAGCTTCTCAATCTCGCCGTTCGGAGTCGGCATTAAACTGTAGGTCCCCTCAACTCGTGAAAGAACAATAGTACGCTCAACACGGGCGGTTGCTGAGAAGCTAGGCCCAGGTCCACCTCGGACTGTAGCGCCGACATTATTGTTATTTATACATATATGTTTGAGTTATTGCCCCATATGTGTCGAAAAGCTATCGAAAATCAATATTTTGGTGGAGGATATTTGAATGACGAAATATTTCATTCATAATTACAAGATCTACACTCTATATATTGATATTAATTTTTTATTGAAATTCAAACGATAAATGTGTTTTTTTACATTCGGAACAACAAATTGTAAACTTAAAACGAATATGTGAGTGATGTGAAATGATTCACTAAAAATTAAATAAACTCCAAAGGGTGAGGCTTATTTTATGTTCTTTTGAAAGCAGCCACCTGCACAGAAGTGGGTCAAATACATGAATTCGTGCGAATATTTGTTCTAACCTCATTGAAATCCGTAAAAAACGAAAACGAAACTATTGATTAAAAGTGATTTCATCGTTGCTAACATAGGCAACGACAGGTGTAAACAGAAGGAAACATATTCTATAAAGGATGAAGATGCTAAGCTACACTGCATGTTGTTGTAGAAGCTTTCACGGCGAAATGAACTAGTTTTAAGGTACGAGGAATGTTCGATAATGCTTGTTATTTTATCTCAAAATTAAACTAATTTTTCAACGTAGTAGACATAGTTTTTCTAACGATATTTTAACTTTATTTATTATCCGAAAAACGTGATTTTTCAAACTATACAAAATTAACCTTTGTGCCTGTTTTGGAGCACGTTCGGAAACCAAAGCTTGCAAAGTTCGATCAGTGTAAAGATCTAAGTGTTTGACAGATCTACTTGATTTGGTTGTCCATGCACAGAAAGAAACAAAGATG
This sequence comes from Myathropa florea, assembly GCA_930367185.1. Classification (NCBI taxonomy): domain Eukaryota; kingdom Metazoa; phylum Arthropoda; class Insecta; order Diptera; family Syrphidae; genus Myathropa; species Myathropa florea. The sequence goes on from OV884004.1 coordinate 72,471,802, forward strand.
TGAGAAAAAAACCGTCTGCAATTCGAACGGCATCAAAGGCAAGATCTAACAGTCCTCGTGAAATACAGAGTGGATCATTTTGTTTTCCGGGGAACGAAATGAGCCCCTTTACTCTTGAACTACGTTGGGAAATATTGAAAACTTATTTCCAAAGTGAGTGCTGTGTAGCCCAAACAGTGCGCTTTGACAGGAAACACCCACCCACCCAATGGAGCACTCACCGCGACTGTTGTATGCAAGTTTGTGCAAACATTTCCTGAGACTAGTATGCTAGTGGACAACACTAATGGTCCCCGCCGTCGTACAGTACGCACACATGAGAATGTGGCTGCTGTGGTCGAGAGTGTGAGACTCAATTCACGAACATCAACTCGCCATCGATCTCAACAGTTCAACATTTCACGCACTAGCCTGAGGAGAATTAGAATTCAGCACAAAGATATCGAATTATTCGCTTACAAGTTCCAATTGATTTAGCAATTGAAGGCGAACGATTAAAGGCATCCGCTTTGTTATCGCTTCGCAGTTTGGGCCTTAGAGCTGCTTGAATTGGACAACGATTTTGGGTGAAAAATCATTTCATCTCTGCGGCTACGGCCACGTTAACAAACAAAATTGCCGCAACTGGGGCTCGGAAAACCGAAAACCCACACGTTATTGTCGAGAAGCCAATGCATCCACAGAGAGTGACAGTTTGGTGCGGATTGTGGAGTGGTGGACCATTTTTCTTCGAAAATCAGGTTGGGAACAACGTTTCGGTCAACGGTGGGCGTTACAGAGCCATGTTAATTGACTTTTTTTTTACTGAAATTGAATGACATGGATTTGGACGACCTCTGGTTCATGCAGGATGGCACGCCATGCCACACAGCCCATGCAACAATCGATCTTTTGCTCACCAAATTCCCAAATCATGTTATTAGCGGTCTTGGCGATGTCAATTTGCCGCTTCGGAGCTGCGATTTTACCCCTTTGAACTATTTTTTGTGGGAAACCGTGAAGGACCGATGTTATGCCACCAATCCGGAAATTCAAGCACTTAAGACCAATATCATCCAAGCAATCAGCAACAGCCCGCAACCATCAACAAGTTTTTGCAAAATTGGGGTGCCATAATCCGTTACTGCGAAGCCAGCCGAGGCAGCCACTAACCGACATTGCATTACATAATTAATAGGAATGTTTGTTCTTACTAATGAAGCCATAATGCATTGAAAATTTTGGAAATTTTGTTCATTTTACTGCATTTTTAAAAAGAAACGTGTGTTTGGCCCATGGTCGCATCGCTACCATTTGGAAGATAACGTCACAATTACTGGCAGTTGGTTAAGTGCATGCCCCAAGTTAGAGGGGTTCCGAATCCCAGTGAAAGCAAAGTTAATACGTTTTTATCCGGTTTTTCAAATCTGGTCCAGTCACCATTTTCCGTTGGGCTCAAATTATGGGCTGACGTGGGTATCACAATGGACCAACATGGTTTATGTGCGCTGGTGAATTCACTAGCAGCCCCCTAACCTAACCTCAGGGAAAACAGGAACTTCACAAAGATCCAACGTATGCATAATTTAACTTGGCAACCGCTGCTACTTCCGTTTGTCCAAAAATATAAGTCCATACTCCTAACGCCAAGGATCAAAATTATGGTCTAGAGAACCCTTATCCTACTACTACAGCGGAAAGCTTTACAACAACAAGGATGGCAAAGCATATTCTTGGTGTGTTCGCAAGAAAAATTCTGCGTCGGATATTTGGTCGTGGCTGCAAGAAAGGTGAATGAAAGAGAAGTCACAGCCCTGGAACCTACGACTTGTACAGAGGTGTGAATGAAGGCTTGAAAGCTAATATTCTTCGACTAAACTGGCCCAGCCCACTCGAGCACATGAGTGCCTTCGAAACTGAGCCTCCTAGTGCGAGAAGGAGAGGAAGACTGAGCCTCGCGTATAAGAAGCAATCGTTAATGGAAGACAACTTGATTGACTGCAAGCAACGTGTCCGCAACCATCATGCTTCATTATTCCTGGATAAGATCTGGCCTTAGAACTAAGGGTCAACTAGAACGGTCGTACAAAAACTTAAGCTTATGTCAAAAACAAACGTAGAGCAACCAAAAGCGTCGTCAAACTTTAAGGAGAATTCAGCCGCCAACTGACATTTGCATACGATGAGAGCGATTAATTTCGGAAAGTGAACGAACTTAACGAAACTGAACGAAGCAGTTATAGTCATCGGGTTTCATTTTTGTGGATTAGCTCGGTTGCTTCCGGTCTCTAAGATTTCCGTACGTCACTTTAGAAGAAACACAGACAATCTCTGCAAGTCTGTGACACTAACATAAAATGACTGCAGTCTTGCTCCATCCGTACGTCCACTATACGAGTAGTTGGGACTTAAGAAGCAGCACATACATCCCCTGTAGATAAATTGACTGAAGCATTGCTTCATCTTGAACTGAGATTCATTTTGACAATGTAGTTGGCTTTCAAAAATGTGGTTCTATAATATGTCATTTCCGTTAGTACATCCGCTGAGTCCAAAGTCTATTTTTTTTACCAAAAATGTTACTTCAGTGTTAACACGTTCTTCCTGTTACCGCATTGTTTTGTGCATCTTCTCTTTCTCGACGGCTCCCCCTTTGTCGGTTCCTCTAAAAGCTGCCAACGGATATTGGCAAAAAAAGACTATATATACCCGACAGTTCATGGATACCTGCATGCTATCGCAACAGCGCACGATTCAATACGGCATTGAACGAGTTTCGGAATTCAATCCGATTATTGCCAAATTAAAAATACCGAAATGCCGACCGAAATGCACATTCGACTACGGGTTAATTGCGATGTAAGGTACTCTCACTGTGGTGAGGTTCACTGCAGAGAATGCTTGAAATTCCTCCCAAATTTACCATCTGTTTATGCAACTGATACAGTTAACATGTGGGCGACACACGTGATCGCAACCGTCTGCATGTGAAGGTAATCATTTACAATGTTTTTTGCAAATGAATTTCGTATTAAAGGACGATGAATACATTTAGTGGAACGAGGTAAATAATCCCCGAATTGATACAATCTGCTTGAGCAGATAATCAGAGCTGCACGCTTACTTTTTTGTATGAATTCGCTGATGACTCGGAGATTAGAATTATCACGTTTCACCTCGCAGTGAAACACTCGAATGCAATAACAATTTAATGCTTGTCGTCATAGGAGTATGTGTACTTTTTTTTGTTGATGTTCGTCTTAAAGAAAACACTTTAACGATAGTGCCGATGTTGACGATGTTGACGAAAGTGCAGGTGTTTCGAAAAAGTTGACTTTAAGTACTCGTAAAACAAACATTTTGATAAGCAAATAATAGCCGATTAAGAACCCCAGACTAGACGCAACTTTAGAAAAAGCAAACGATTTGGACGCGAAATTATTAATCAGAATCAAGTCTCGTCGTTTATAGTTTGTTGTGCATGTTGACTTAAGAGGGCACTTTAATTTGTTTATTTTTGTTCTTAAAAGACCAGAATCACGGCAAAGTGAGACGCCATCACAGTTTTTATTCCGGCGGCTAAAACTTACCAAAAATATTTTGTTTGGCTGCCATTTTCGTATTGGGTGACATTTGACAGCTATCAAAGGGTTCCAATGGCGACTTTCGAACTTTGACAGTTGATAGAGGCCATATTGTTGAAGCTTCATCTGTCAAATTGGCTGTCATTTGTTCAGTCTGTTTTGCCAAGTTATATGGATGAACATAGCGTTCAATAACACGTGCAAAATGATAACTTTTTCCATCAAAATGAGGGTTCTGCTCGGGAAACGTTCCGCTCGCTTCATCCATTTTACACCATACTCGCCATAATCGTCCTGCCAAGAAGACTATTTGCTGTGAGGTGGATAACTTAAGTCCAGTGGTTCAGTAAACGATAAGCAACACCCATATATCGACGTCGACAAGATCTGTCAAAAACATCGCCGCTGAGAGTATGCAGGAGAATCCGAAGCAGTCGATTTCGCGTCGCTTACAAGAACTCGGCCTTTCGCAGACCACAACTTGGCAAATTTCGCGTCGTGACTTGCACTTACACCCGTACAAAATTCAACTGACCTAGGAGCTTAAGGTAAACGACAACGACGTTTGTTCTCTGAATGGACTCTGGAGCAATTGGAAGTTGGAAACTGACCTTAATTTTCATCAATCAGCGATGAGGCCCATTTCTGAATGAATGTGTACGTCAACAAACAAAATTGTCGAATTTGGGACGACACTAATCGTCATAAGATCCAAGAGCGTCCAATGCATGCCGAAAAAATCACTGTTTGCTGTGCATTTTGAGCTGGCGACGTCAGCGGTCCATATTTCTTTAAAAATGACGGTGGCCAGACCATCAGAGTCAACGGCGAGCGCTATAGATCGATGATTACCAACGTCTTTTGGCCCAAATTTGATGATATGGACATCAATGACATGCGGTTTCAACAAGACGGCGCTACGTGCCATACAGCTCACGCCACATTGTAAATTCTTCACGAGTGATTCGAGGGCATGGTCATCTCACGTGGAGCTGGTGTGAACTGGCAACGGAGATCGTACGATATGACAGCTACACTTTTTCTTGTGAAGTTTTCTGAAGTCCCAGGTCTATGCGAATAAGCCACAAACCACAGCGGCCATCAAAGTCAACATAACCTATGCCATCGGTAAAATTCAGCCTGATTTATGCGCCGAAGTCATGGAGAATTTGGCATAAGTCATTATAAGCAATCAAACACATTTCGACTAAGCTGACATTTTTAACAAAGAGAATAAGCCCTTTTGGGACAACGAAACTTTCAGTTGATACAGAAAACACACTACATTCTCTGAGATCAATTGCACGATACGTCATTTGATCCCGTGGCATTATTGGGCCTTATTTCCTTGAGGATGCTAGAAGCAATGCTGCAAACAATTACTGGTGACCGTTTTTTGGAAGAGTCAACGCAATAGAGGTTGTCCACTAAACCGATGACACACTCAAGTGAAGAACCGATGACAACCAACTTGGCGTGCGTAATTGAAGGCAGCTGGCAAATGATCGTGCCAGTTGGGGAGGCTTGCTGGTTGAGGCCCAGGTCCACACCGGACTGTAGCACCATCAGAAAGCAAAGTTATTGGGTTATGTGAGCGAATAGGATTAATTAAACCTACAGTGGTGTCTATTCCAGCGAACAAAAAACCCGTTTCACCATTCACCTTCCTGACCATTGTAGCGTGCTTCCGGCAGAGGTAATGACAGTCCGGGAGTCACTGTTCTAGCTTAAGTGGAATGTAATATCCGCTAGCAATATTTGGATTACTCTTATAGTCAGGCACCCATTAAAGTCTTGAAGCAAGTCTCTATAACCTCAAAAGTAATAATAAGCTCTCATCTCCCAACAAGATGATCGAACTGTTTAACATTTGCCTGATAACATGTGCCGGGCCATAGAGACATCACAGTGAATTTCCAAGCGGACGAACTTGCCAAATATGCAACCACATTAGCACTCTCAAATGACGTCTACAATTAGGGCACGCCACTTGCTTCGTGCCAACTGTTGTTACGAGATGCTACAACTTAAATGATCAACAACAGACAACAGGCACAACGTGCCACACCTCTAGAGTGATCTGGCCTAAGCTAAACGATTGAAAAATGTGACATCTCTTGGTAAAACGTCAGCATTACGATATGCGTCATCGCGAAGCAGTGTCTCGTTGGAAAGCACGCCAGAAGAGTCGGAGTTTCACTGTGGTGAGATTCACTGCAGAGAATGCTTGAAATTCCTCCCAAATTTACCATCTGTTTATGCAACTGATACAGTTAACATGTGTTTTTCAAAGAATTTCTATAGAAGCTGTCTGGACGAGAATGAAGTGGAAAATATTGAACACACTGCTCCATTCACATTCACGTAGATTGAACATAGGTCACTTGTTCACTTGTAGGAAACCATTTGGAGTTTTCGGTGTAGCGTAGGTGTTAATACGTGCCTTGCTGAGGGCACAAATGCTCTCGCAGAAGTAAGTTTCCAAATAATGTTGTGTGAGGCAAGCCAGGGCCGAGTGGGTGCAGAGCAGATGTAGAGTATTCTCTACTTCTTTCTCGTGTAAGAGCTTCCGCAAGAGTCGTGAGCCAAAATATCGAGTTTCTGGCATGTTCACTGAGACAGTGGACAGTGCTGACACCTTCCATGATGTCGATTTTTGATCTGTCGAGAGAGATTCATTTTCTGAATCGCTTTGGATCTGTCATAGCTTAAATTAGATCATTTTAAAGGTGTGGCAGACACAACGTCTTTGACCCATCTATTGTTCGACATTTGAGTTGTATGTTGAAGTATAACATGCTTATACTCCATCGTAGATGGCACGATAGGTGGTTGCGCGGCAAGTTCGTGCACTTGTTACCGTCGTTCCCTGCATGACCTCGACCGAATGGGGTGCCTGACTGGAAAACATGTTTTGGTTCTCAAGTCCTGTGATGGTCAATAGGTGTTACACGATTTTCCTCGCTCGGCCGAATTACCGGTCTTTCCAATCGCGAATGAAAAAAACAATTTTCAATAACTGTCACCAGTAACTGTTTAGAGTATTGCATCTAGTATCTTCAGAGAAATAAGGTCCTAAAACGCCGCCGAATCAAATGGCGTACTATGCAGTTTCTCTACTCAGCCGAAGTGGTCTTTTCGGTGCGACTTTCTGTTATTCAAGTTAAAATGTGCTTGGTCACTCATAATGATCTTTTGCTCAAAATTGCTCATGGAGACCAATGTCCACTACCCTTACACTACTGCCCTGCAAACGTTGCCTACTCTTAGGCGAAAACCTAAAGAAACTGACGGTCATCTTCAAATTTGATGGACGAGCAGTTTCAGCTTCAGTTCTATTTTTTCAGATCCTCCAACTCGTCGAAGAAGTTACTGCCTACTGTTTGCAGTCTCCTTCCCCGTAGGGCTGGACAATCGCATAGCAGGTGGCGGATGGACTCTATTTCCTCCTTGTCCTTGCAACTTCTACAATAGTCCCTATCTGGCGTGGGTACCTATCGGACAAGGTCCGGTGAGAACTCCCACCACCATCCGTATATCCGACTGATGCTATTCGTTGATGATGATTTCTTCCTGTTCAGTACCGGCCATAGGGCTCTCGTCGTTGACCCAATGTCCAGATTCAGCCATCGCTCATTTGCGCTTTCTAAGGCTTCGTCCTATATTTCTTTCCTTAGGACAGCATGTTTTGCAGTCATAGCCGCTCTACTTCTACAGAAGATGTCAAGAGGGGTAAGATAGAGTAGGACCTCGAGCGCTGCTGTCGGCGTTGTCCTTAGGGTATGGTTTGGAAATCTGTTCACATTATGTTTCAAAGATAATGGTGACCATTGTTTGCTTCGACCTGACGTGCTTTTTCCAAAAGCCAAGATCACTTGATGATATATCGGAGAATGTCAGAGTTCCTGGCTAACTATCTGATTTCTTTTTAGTGTGGATAAAATGACAAAATGAAAACCAAATCCGACCATCGTATTGGGCCCCCTTTCATCTCCTTTGATTCGGGAGACTCTCTGGACTTCTCCACGGCACTTCCCTGATCTCGATTGAATGTTTTAAGCAACCAAACGATGAACCACAAAATTAGTCCAAATTAAAAAAAAATGTATTTATGGTCAGTAAATAAAAAGCGTTTGTAACTTAAGTCACATTTTCTTTCCTCATTTGCCCGCTGCTTCACTTCTGGCTAATATAATTCTAAAAAATACTGTCACATGATTACGAAACTTCGTCTGATGGTTCAGGAATACATCTTTCATCATTCGTCCGTGTAAACGCAACCGACACACTCACTGTCCCCGAGACACATCGATAAAGCCTTTCTTCACGCCAAACGTATCGCAAAAAATGTCTCTCTCCCTCGTCCGCGGTTCTCGTTTCTTTAATTTAAATTTAAAAAAATGAATAATACGATATGCAGGAACGACAGATACATTAGGCTACGAGTAGCAACAGTTAACCGGGCAGAAGCGTATTATTAAAATATATTTCGGACGCCCACTTAAAATGTGGGCTTCTCTAAATAGATAAATATAAATTTATTTTAAATGGCCTTACGGTTTCTTTCTGTTTTCATTTTCTTGACACACATACACATTTTTTACCAAATTCAATGGTCTTATTTATAAAAAGAATTTCGGTTCTTTTTTTTTGATTGAGTCAAAAAACGATGGTCCCGACGACAAAGGCACGGATCTGAAATTCTGCAACATCGTGGAATTTTCCAATGTCAATAATGGAAAACGCAAAACCCGATCGAATTCGCGTTCATTCGTACGTTTTACAAATTCGGAGAGTGACGAATTTCCACCGACTGAAGGGTAAACTACTGTGTTCAGGCAGACGCGACGTGATGCGTGTGAATTTGGTGCGAAGGAGTAGCGTGCCATCAGTTGTTGCGTGATGTATGCTTTGCGCCCTAATCAATGGCTAGAGCCTCTTTGAATGTTTATTTCCTGCCCCCATTTGACTTCGCTCAAATTAGAAAATGACAAAACCTTGAGCTTCGATCGGAATCTATGCAAAAAGTTAATGGCTTCAAAACAGCTTGCGTCTTTGGTTGTGAAATACAAATATGACCCAATATTCTTAATAAACGAATTGAATGCATTTGATTGCTTCAAAATTTGAGGGAAGATAAACTGCCTCGTAAAACCTCTTTGAAGTCATCCGCAGCGATGAATGAATCAATGTTTTGTGACGTTCTTTTTTTTTCCAAATGTGGTGCGATTTTTAATTAACCGTGAACGTAATTAGACTTATTGCGTTTGAGAAGGCGCGGCAATTCAAAACACTAATCGTTTTCGAGTGAGCTCTTAAACGACTTCTTAATTCGACTTTATGTCCTGAATTTTTCTTTCGCAATCAAAACACAAAGCAAATCGTGAAAGCACTTTCCTCCCTCTCTAAACTGAAATGCGTATTTCCATCTGTGGTACACACGTCCTTTTAAGGCTTCATCATCTCAACAGTGATTCAAGGTAGGGTATTTGAAACTGGTGTAAGAAATTCACATGTTCGCATCTATCTACAGTTCCTGGCCATATTATTAGACGCACTATAGATTTTATGCGAAAATACGATTGAAAGAAGTCTGTACTTGTTTACGCTCTGTAAACATACTTTGCAACTTATCAAAATAAAAACATAAAGAAAATAAAACCACAAAACAAATTTCTCATCTCATTTCATCTTCAGTGACCCACATGTTCTACTAAAGAGGTCGCGGAGGTAAAGCACGAACGAGAGATTTCCAGGCCACTTGATCGTCCGCCATCGACTCGACTAACTCATCAGGAGCTATGCCAAAGCGCTTGGACTTGGTCCAACCATCTCGTGCTGGGTCTGCCAAGCGGTCGTCTACCTGATGGAATAGCATTCAAGGCACGTTTCGGAAGTCGTGATGATGGGAACATTCATGCCACGGGACTAAACTATCGAAGTACAGCCCTTTCCGTTCGAAAAAGTAGTTGCCCAACATTGAGTTCCTCGCGCACTGTCTTTTTTCTCACCCTATCCCGGCGAGTAATTCCCACAAGAAATCTCATCTCGGCAGTGATCTTAGTTTCTGTAACGTTAAAATTTAAAAATATTGCGTGTAACCTAATAATTATAAAAATTCTACAGTGCGTCTAATAATATTGCCAGGGACTGTATGTCCTGTGTAGTCCAGTTTACCATTTGAGCACTCAAATATTCCGAAATTAATAAATTTCCTACCAGAAAATCTTACCACTCCTCAATATTTCCCTCAACTTCGAAGCCCTGTTTTCTGACTGGGACTTCAGCTGTACAAATCGTATATCCTCTTAAAATGGACAACAACACAGAGGTACACAACGTCGGATTATCTGCCACCAACCCTGACTACCAAAAGAAGTTTCAACCCGAATTCCGGACAGGAGAGATTGGGAAGTGCTATCAGCGGAGGTCTTCAACTTCCAAAAGAAATTCACCAGTAAGCTCAGCACCTGAACGACTGGATGGCGCAGTTGGCTAAGTGCCTGCCCCAAGTTAGAGGGGTCCCAGATTCGAATCCCAGTGAAATCGAATCTGGTCCAGTCACCATTTGCTGTTGGGTTCAAATTAACGGCAATGGAGTAGGTTACTACCTGGCAGTACAATGGATCAGTTTTGAGTCTGAGTGCTCCAGTAGAGTTTCAAAAAATCCTCCGAAAAAAAAGCTCAGCACCAAAGAGGAGTGGAGCAATGAACGTGGTCCACAGACTGAGGAGCAACACGGTACAATGGTATACAGACGGATCAAGAACTGATGAAGGAACTGAGGCAGGAATTTTTAGACCCAGGACAAAATACTTCGAACCCATGGGCAAATGTACCAGCATCTTTCAAGCGGAAATTTATGCCATAGACAGATGCGTTCAGATCAATCTTGAGAGGAATTATACCAACTGCGACATAGCAATAATGTCGGACAGTCGAGCCACTATTGTGGCACTAGGCTCCTACATCATCAAATCCAAGCTTGTATGGGAATGCATTAGCATTAGAATGCATTAATGTTGAGTAGGAGAAACCGACTAAAACTCTGTTGGATACCTGGCCATACAGGGATAGAAGGCAATGAAATAGCCGACTCCCTGGCAAGGAAAGAAGCATCAGAACCCTTCATAGGCCCTAAACCATTCTGCGCTGAAGGAGACCATCTCCTCAGATAAGAATTCAGGGAACTAGAAAGAAGGATAGAAACCTGGAACAACGCTCGTGGAATAATGCAGGCCAAGAAACTCCTGGGCAATATAACCGAAAGAGATTTGAGGCATTCATCAAAATCACAACCTCCGTATCCTAACAGGCTTCCTAACGGGGCACTGTAGACTCAGGGAGCATCTAAGGAAATTAGGGGTATCAGAAGACGGTCTCTGCAAATTTTGTGGAGAATTTAATGAAATTCCAGAACATATACTGGGATTTTGTGAGGCACTAGCCCACAAAAGAAGAAGATATCTGGGCAAGTACCTACTATCAGAAGAAGAAATGCAATCAGAACCATCTCTCATTCTCAGATTCCTAAAGGAAACTGGCTTAAAGAGAACACTCTAGAACAGATTTCTTCACCTATGTGCAATAGGAATCCATTACACTCAATACAACTCTGAAAAGAACTGTATTTGAGGGGAACTCGTAATTGAAAGGGGTCACAATAGATTTAAAGGTCGCGGCAATATACCCTCAACCATAATAATAATAATCAGCGGAGGTCGCCAAAGAATCTGTCTATTCATTGACGGCTCGAAAACAGAAGCAGAAACAAGGGCAGAGGTCTTCTGCATGTTCTTCGAAAGATCCCTGAACCTAAACGACGAATGTAGCGTTTTCCAGGCAGCAATAAATGAGGCGGCGCTTACGCTTAAAGAACTTAATTTGACGAAAAACACGATCACTATATATTGCAGCCGAGCGGCGATAAGACCCTCAGCGTCGGAGATTGTAAAGTCGAAACTAGTCAAGCTATAAAAACAGAACGTCAACGAAATCGTCAGGATAAACACGGTGACACTCTAGTGGGTACAGGGACACACAGGAGTTTAAGGAAACGAGAGAGCGAACGTGTTGGCAAAGGATGGCTCAAAGCTAGATAAATCTCCAGCACTACCTTATGTCAACACGTCGTTAAGTTTCCCAAGGAATGAAATAGAGGATGAAGCCTAGAAAGAGCAATTGAGCGATGGCTGAATCTGGACATTGGGTCAACGACGAGAGCCCTATCGGCGGTACTGAACAGAAAGAAATCATCATCAACGATTAGCACAAGTCGCAAGGATATACCGATGGTGGTGGGAGATCTCACCGGACCTTGTCCGATAGGCGCCCACGCCAGAAGGTTAGGTATCCCCCATGGCACTAATTGTGGAAGTTGGAGGGACGAGGAGAAAAAAAGAGTCCATCCGCCACCTGCTATGCGATTGTCCAGACTTACGGGGAAGGAGACTGCATACAGGAGGCAGTAACTTCTTCGACGAGCTGGAGGATCTGAACAAAATAGGGTAAGCGCTTCCTGAGATATATACAACAATCCGGGTGGTTCAAATCGGCGCTGAAAATGTACACCCCCCACACCCAGGACACGATGGACCCAACTGTTGGTCTCAGTGAGCCGCAACACAGTCATAAGGGCACCCTATCTCCCTCCCAACCTACGCACAGCAAAATATGTTGCCATAGAAGTTGAGTCCGACCGAAGGACAGTTTTTTGGCCGAAGCCGAAGCCGAATGTTCGGTCGGACTTTACATAGAAGCAGGGTCCAACTCCACCTCAGATTGATGCGCCACCCAAAGGGAAAGAAGGTTTAAGGAAAAAAAAAAAAGAAAACAGGAGACTAATGACTTGCAACGCTTTAAAATATTTTTAAATCAAGAAGTGTAGAAAGTCTCAGAAAGCCGAAGCCGAATGTTCGGTCGGACTTTACACAGAAGCAGGGTCCAACTCCACCTCAGATTGATGCGCCACCCAAAGGGAAAGAAGGTTTAAGGAAAAAAAAAAAAAGAAAACAGGAGACTAATGACTTGCAACGCTTTAAAATATTTTTAAATCAAGAAGTGTAGAAAGTCTTTGCAAACTAATTAATTAAAAGTAATAATTTGATTATTTCGTGACGTTAAGTTGATGCTAATTGCTGCAGACAAGGCTTAAATTCAATTTGCAACAATATTCAAAAAGTCGAACGTGTATACCTCACCCTCTCTCTCATTAAGTGCTTGAATAATGAAAACATCATGAGAAGCTTCCCGAGTTCGTCGCAAGGAATGGGTTGCTTCATTCATGTAAGCCCAACACGAATGGCTTCTAGACGAGTTTATTTATTTTTTGTACACATACTTTCGGCATCTGGCACATGCTATGTTTTTGTTATAGTCGAATGACCTTTTTATCTCGAGATAGATACCAACGAGTTGCACAAAAATAAGTTCCCCGTGCTTGTTTAGAGGATTTTCCTGTTTCACTGTTTAATTAAAAAAGTTATTTGTCCCCTGAATGTCGTAATGTCGCTATTAAGTGAACATGTGTGTGGTGTGATGAATACGACACCTGGATATGTAGAGTGCTCATTCATTCTTTTGCTTGAACCTTGAAATTTAAATGCCAGTACCAACGGCCATTCAGGTGTCTAAACGTGTTAGTTGTTGTGATGTTTACCTCTTATGTCATGATGTTGTTGTTATTTTCACACGACGAGTGACTCAGAATATCCACACCTTCGAACAAATGCTTTGTTTTCGAATAAATTTTGACAGGGTTTAAGGATCAATGACAAGATTGATTGATGGGCTGGACTGTATTGATATGAATCGATAAGGAGACTGGGAGTGGAAGCCAATAATTTGCTATGATTATAAAGCACCAAAGTGTTGGTATTGAACTGAATGAAATTCAAAAAAAAAGAAAAAATAATGAGCTAATCAACTTTAAGAAGCAATGCCATCATCGATGTGGGAAGCAGCATCAACAAGGATTACTTGGCTTATGTTTTTGTTTGTTGGCATTTTATTGCCAGAAATTTTTTATGCCAGAAATGTAGGAGACAGCGCACCGATTAGACTTAAAACACTCCACTTAATGTCTGAACATCGTACCGCCCACACAACTTTTCTCGACAAATTTGAGTTCTTTCCCCTAAACATCGACCGTCTACTATTTCTATTTGTCTTTTCAACCACCATCCCCTCCAGATTTGTCTAGAAACTTCACATTTAGGAACTGGATGGTCCTCTGTGAATTTTCGGGACAGTTGTATAATCCAAGGGTTTTAACATAACAAATATCCGTTCCCCTTCCGAAACATTGTAACGTCTTTTAAACCGAGACATGGCACTGCAATGGTAATTAAAAAGAGGATCTGTCATGGGTTAAAGGATTTCAAAGCGTTGACATGCGAACCATGCAAACACAAGCGTCTGCACTTAGTCTCTGTCTTTGAACTCCTACTCTCACCTCCCTGTGGTGAAATCCGGCAGCCAAGTACCCTCAACAGAAGATGGGGTAACCAAACCTCGAGGGACGTCTGGGCGGATGCAAACGAGAGAGGGGGGAGGGTGAGCCTGCCAGGACACATCGCTCTTTTTTAGGATGGCGGCAGAGGAGCTGTTCAACTGATTGGCCAACGGCGACATCCACAATTCTGCTCAGCGGTAGTTATCTGCTTTCCATGGTCTGGTCGAGTCCCTGGAAAAGAGACGGCGACGGATGAGCCCTTCTCTTAGAGCCAACGTCGGGGCTTACAGCCTTCGAGAAGCTACCGACACCGGATCCTTCCGGACCCCTTTGTCCGGGCTCTAAACAAATGGACCTGTTATCCTAGTTGGAAGAAGAAGAAATGCTGCTTGAGCGCTATAAAAAGAAATCGTTTTTGCATCGGATTGTGACTGGTGGTGAAAAGAAACACAGGAAGTCCTACCGCGCCCAAAGCATAGACTAGACCTTGCGCCGTCCGATTACCATTTGTTCCCCTCAATGCAACGTGGCCTGGCTAACCAGCACTTCTCCAATTGTGAAGAAGTCAAAAATTGGATCGATTCGTGGATAGCCGATAAACCGACCGATTTTTTCGACGCGCAATTCATCTCTTGCCAGAAAAATGGGAAAAAGTTGTGTCCAACAATCGGCAATTTTTTTTCGAAGGATTTTTGAATCACTGCTGGACTCAAACACTCAAACTCAAAACTGGTCCATTGTACTGCCAGGTAGCAACATACTCCAGTGCAGTTAATTTGATCCCAACGGCAAATGGTGAGTGGACCAGATTCGATTTCCCTGGGATTCGAAGCTGTGCCCCTCTAACTTAGGGCAGGCACTTAGCCAACTGCGCCATCCAGTCATCTACGAACAGATTTACTGTTGACGACTCCAGCAAACGGAAAAAGAACAATGACTTCACAGAATAATCCTTGCCCACGGCTGTTTTTTGGACTCAAAAGGCAACTGAGTAATAGGGCCCACTCTCGGAAGACCTACATAGTTGACTCTGTATATGACCTTGATCACCCCAGTCCCGCTTTACGGCGCAGAGGCATGGACAATATCCCAACCGGATAAAGGGTCTGTTCGAGAGAAAAGTCCGGCGTGCGATCTATGGTCCGGTTTGCGTTGATGGCATTTGGAGGAGAAGGTGCAACCACGAAATGTATGGGCTGTACAGCGACAGGTGTCTACGGATCCAACGCCTAAGATGACTAAGTCATGTAGAGTGCATGGATAACATAGCTCCGGTCCAAAGAATCTTCCACTTTGAGCCTGTGGGACAACGCAACAGAGGGTGTCCACGTACAAGGTGGCACACAGAAGTCGAGGGGGACCTTGGCCGGCTTGGTGTGTGAAACTGGAGACAGCTGACGAGAGATCATACCGGCTGGGCAGCCATGTTGGGTGAGGCCCCGGTCCACCCCGGATTGTAGCGCCCCAAGAAGACGAAGAAGTCATGGCTCAAAAACAGTTTAATATCCAAAGGAGACATTGTCATCCGTTCGGAAGGCTAGGCCGCGATTAAATCCTGAACTTGGTCACATTTTATTCCAAGACCTCCCTGAACTGCCGCCTGTGTCTTTATGAGACGGCTGAGCATTCGCCTCAAGTGAGTGCCGGGACAATGTGAAATTCCAGGAAATTGCGAAGCGAATGAACTCCCCAGACCTGTAACAGCCTAAACATTTCCAATTAGTGGAGAGTTACCGCCCATACTATTGCTACATTCAAACTTCTACTAAAACTTGAAACGATTAGAGCCGCTTATCGAAGGTGATTCGAAGGCACTACGTGCTTCATTTCAAAGTAAATCTGTTCTAAACTAAACTGACCAGTATTCAGGACTGTCATCGGTGTCATTACAGGACATTGTGTCACCGGAACACACGCCTCTAGGTTGGGATTCCCTTGTAACGACTTCTGCAGAAGTTACAAAAAGCGTGGAAGAGGATGAAACGTGCTACAGTTCTCTGTACATACAGTGCCCTTTCCATCCGCAGAAAATTTCATCAGGGAGCCTATTTCTTCGACGAGTTTAATGAGCTGAACAATATGAACATCAGTCAGCTTAAACGCTTTATAAGAAGCACCAAATGCCTCCATATGTAGAAGATACACGATCCGCGTAGTAGCAGAAAAAGCCTATGTTATCCTTCTAGAGACTAGCCTTCTAGACTAGCCTTGGTATGGAATAGGACTAATTTCGAAGTATTTCTGGTCTTTAAATGCTCGGCGAAGCATTCAAAAACTATTTCTTACATAAACATACACTAGCGGTGTTTTATATCGGTCGACCGATATAATAATATATAATAATGGCGGCGCTACAGTCCGAGGTGGACCTGGGCCTAGCTTCACAGCAACCACTCGTGTTGTGCGTGCTATTATTCTCTCACGAGTGGAGGGGACCTACAGCTTAATACCGACTCCGAACGGCGATTTTTTTTGCTACTCCGAACGAGCTTTTTCTGGACAGTTATAGTCTTTGAGCATTGTCAGTGACTCGAAAGAGGTGGAGCCGTAAAAAAATGTTTCGTGTTTTTTCGGGAATCGAAAACTAGACTATAAAAAATATTAAAGTCCAAAATCTGTTCGAAGGGAAGCTCTGATGTGTCGGTAATGTGAATTGTGATTCACTTTATTCTTTAAAACGAGTGCATCGAATGTCTACATTCAAAGTTCACAGTTGAGTTCCTAGTCCGTACTAAAATGGTTACGAATTTATGCTAAACTTGCTTGAAACGAGATGGGGACGAAGCCATACAATTTGCCAAATGGACTGAATCGGTTGGGGGGATAGAAAGTGCTTCATCATCTGGAGTTTCAAATGAAGAAATGTCGTTTGTGTGCACCACGTACAGCTCATTTTTGTCTACCCAATTGTTCTTTTATGCAAATTAAGTCTGGAGCTTATACAAAGTGTGCCATACCCTCATATTTTACAATATAATTATTTCACAACACAGTCTCCCTTAGGTGAACAGCGATGGTGAAAACATTTGTCTGCCTGTGGGAGGTATCCGTTCAAGGTCTCATAAAACGTACACAAACTGAAACCTAAATCGAGATAATTTGTCCGTCTAAAGGATCTGTCCGTCTAAGAAAGCTGTCCATTACAGGAGGTTTCACTGTATATGCTACTATGAGTAATACACTATTTCAAATCAAACTAAAACAATGATTTGAATTTGAATTGAAACTCAAATGAAAAAAGAGCTGAGTGGAGGACGTGAAAAATTTTGTCGATAATCTAGCGCATTCGGAAAAAATCCTACGACTAATTGCCTTAATGATACTTAAGCTTATGTCAAATTAGGAGTTTACATACCTCGGAGTAAATATCAACCCCACGAATGACACCCTGGTGGAGATTCGACGAAGACACCCTAGGAAACCGTTACTACTTCGGTTTAACGAAACAAATGGATTTAAAATTTCTAACTCGAAAGACAAAATGCATGCTCTACAAAACACTGATCCTGCCAGGTGTACTATATGGAGTTAGACGATAAGCAGGAAAGCAGGGCACATTTTGGGTACTTTTGAGAAAAAAATTCTCCGTCGAATTTTCGGTTCCGTATGTGAGGAGGGCGAATGGAGGAGAAGATACAACCCAGAACTCTACGAGCTGTACCAAGAAGTTGATGTAGTTCAAAGAGCCAAAAAACGACGACTACACTGGCCCGGCCACATCGAGCGAATGGACAAAAACGTTCTAGTAAAGAGGATCTTCGAATCACTGCCCACAAGTTCGAGAAGTAAAGGAAGACCGAA
The DNA here is from genome assembly GCA_930367185.1 of Myathropa florea. Lineage (NCBI taxonomy): Eukaryota > Metazoa > Arthropoda > Insecta > Diptera > Syrphidae > Myathropa > Myathropa florea. The sequence continues at coordinate 72,489,619 of OV884004.1, forward strand.
CCTCCGTTTATAGGTACAAGCTATCGCGAATGCTACAGCGCTTGGTCTGGATAACTGAAAGCAGCGTGGCCGGGACCGCACGGCGTGGAAGGCTGCCGTTTCTCAGGCACGGGTCTGGAGCCCGCTAAGTAAGCTTATGTCAAAACCGAACGAAAAGTAACCAAAAGCATCGTCAAATTTCAAAGTAACAAAACTTATAGTAACTTGAGCCGATTTCAGCTGACAGTTGTCTTTTTCTGTCAAACAAATTGAAGTGCGGAAGAAAAATGAGCAGCCGAACATTATAATAATAATAATGGCGGCGCTACAGTCCGAGGTGGACCGGGGCCTAGCTTCTCAGCAACCACTCGTGTTGTGTGTGCTATTGTTCTCTCACGAGTAGAGGGGACCTACAGTTTAATGCCGACTCCGAACGGCTATTTTGAGAAGCTTTTTTGAGACAAATATACTCTTTGAGCATTGTCAGTGACTCGAAAGAGGTGGAGCCGTGAAAATATGTTAGGTGGTTTTTCGGGAATCGAACCGACAACATCGAGCGTAGGAGTCGACGCACTTACCCCCTACGACACGGCAGCCGAACATTAAAATATTTAAAATTCATAAAAACTATTCATAAAACATTGAGTATATATAAAAATTAAAATTTAGAGACAAAAAGAAGTATTTTCAATTCATTTCACTGTCATTTACGTACGATTGACTTCGCTCCCATGTAAGTGACCAAAACTGATCGAACTTAACGAAACTGATTTGGATTTGCATCCACACCCTTATAAAGTTCAACTCAATCAAGAATTGGACCCAGCTGATGCGTAGAAATGGAATGCGTAGAACACACGCATTGGGTGTTTCAACATCAGCGGTTGAGGCTAATTTTTCACTCGGAGGATACCTCAATAATCAACATGTAACAGTAAAAAAACCATTGCATCCACAAAAAGTCACGCATGGTTTGCAATTTGGTCTGGTGGCGTAGACCAATATACTTCTTCAAAAAAGAGAATGGTGCAACCGTCAACGCCAATTCTCATCGCTATAGCCAAACCGATCAATTTAATTTTTTGACCTCCATCATGAATGATGGAGACAAGTGATTTCAAAAACATATCCGGAAACGAGACTCCGTTTCACTTTATTGCAAGAAAAAGTTCCTGAACGAATTATTTTGCATTTTAGTGATATGAACTAGCCACCAAGGAGTTTTGCAAAAGGGCGTATTTATGCATACAATCATCTTGAAAAAAGTCGCCGAAAATTACTTTGTCAGAATCCACAGTCTTGCAAGACCCCTGGCGAGGACATTTGAATGATTTTATATAAAGGCAGGGTTCAAAAAATGTTATATACTGAAATAATGTTGAAATTTTATTGAAATCTACAAAAATGTGTTATGTTTAAATTTACTTTTAGAACATCAAATTAGACGACCTTGTACTTAAGTCGAAAATAACATTATTTATGCTTTATTCTTGAAAAAGGAATCGCTAAATAGGCTTCGACCCTAAGTTACAAAAACTTAGTCGTAACTTATCTGTACTTGGCTTGGAGTAAAAGCCAAACAAAAAAGTTGTGTCCTCCTTATTTCCGGAGATGAGGAACAAAATATTTAAAAAAAAAAATAGTGCTGAAGTTGTTTGGTATCAATTACACGAAAATAATGCAAATGTTAATATCTTTTTAAATTCGTAATAAAATATGTAACTTATTAATTTATTTGGTCACTTTTAGAGTTTCAATTTCTCACTTTTTGTTTTGAAGTCCCATTTTGGGAAATCTTGAAAATTCATAGTCGAAAAATTGGTGTTCAAAAATATTGGTGTGAGTCTCTTACATCAAAGTTGTTAAATAAGTTAGAAAAAGGTTTCTGTATTAGATTTGTTTCCCTTTTTTGCTCTTGTTAAGGTAAACTACATGTGAGTACTAAATACAAAAGTAAAGCAATGAGTACACAACTAACAAAAAACCAGTGAAAAATTAATTCAAACTGATAGGTAACGATGGTTAAACAATTATGTGCGAAATGTGACAGTGAATATGATGAATGATGATGAATAAAAACAATGTAAAGTAAATCAAATAAGGATAAGGAAATGTTCAAACTTATTTACCTATTCTACAGCATGTAGGAAACAATAATGAAACATAATTGCAAAAGGTTTTGGTTGAAAACACAATTTTTAGCTGAAAAGAAAACATATTGCAAGAAATATTAATACAAATATACATTTTGTGATTTTTTTAAATAAAATAGGGTAACAGATGTAAAGATTGGTGAACCTTCTTAATTTCTATGTTTTTAGAGAACACAGTCTATGAAATTTAAGAAACAAAAAATAGTACAGCATTTGTTTTGGAATGTTGTATAACAGGTTCAGATACTGGGTGTTTTTTGTAACCCAGTATTAACTTGGGCGCCGTGGCGTAGTGGGTAGGTGCGTCGACTCTTACGCTCGAGGTCGTCGGTTCGAATCTCGAAAAAAAATCAAACAATTTTTTCACGGCTCCACCTCTTTCGAATCACTGACAATGGTCAAAGAGTATAACTGTCTAGAAAAAGCTTCTCAATCTCGCCGTTCGGAGTCGGTATTAAACTGTAGGTCCCCTCCGCTCTTGACAGAACAATAGCACGCACAACACGAGTGGTTGCTGAGAAGCTAGGGCCAGGTCCACCTCGGACTGTAGCGCCGCCATTATTATTATTATTATTATAGTATTAACTTCAGAGGGAATTCAAATCGTTGGCACAGGGAACTATGTAGACAGCAGCGTCTCCAGACGCAAACCTCTGTCATCGAACTCTTACTCTCATGACGATTAGATGAGGACCCTGGAAAGAAGACAGCGACGGATGAGCCCTTGTTTTTAGGGTCAACGGCTGCGCTCACAACCTGCAAGAGGCTACCGATACCGGATGCTTCTGGAGCCGTTTGTCAAAGAGCAAAAGAAATTGACCTGGGCTCTCAGTTTGGGGGGTTGTGTGTGGGATTAACTTCCTCACCGCGTAAAAAAATTATGAGTTCAGGGACGACCTACAGCCTCGAATATCGTCGAATCTACTACCCCAGCAAACGAAAAAAGGATAATGACTGTCCGTGTGAGGTCCCTCAACAGACCACGTGCAACTGATGAACTAGCGGCGGCCTTAGACTGTTTTAAAGCAGTTCGAAAAGTGCGGAGGGATGGGCCGAGCAAAAAAAGGGTGAAAATTGCGACCGTTATTACGACGATTGCTATAGAAAGTGGAGGCAGGGCTTGAGAGTTCTCACAGCTCAATATCCATAAAAGCACCTGACGGTTTTCTGATCAATACACCGTCAACCAGGCACTCCAGTACTCTTGATGTCTGAACGTTCCGAGGTGCCAACATCGACTCGGCCTCGGCCTATTTACACGGATATCGAGAGAACAACGGAGTCGAGAAAGAGAACGGCTGTTTGACGTCGAAAAGCTACAATCACAACAGACTGACAGACTGACAACAGACTGACAATCACCGCAAATTCAACGCAGCCTGCACAGACAATAGAAGAATAACGGAAACATTATCATAAAGCCGAGAGAGAGACCGCTACTGATGTGCTGACACCACCCTGGAAGAAACCCTAGTTGTACAATCAATGACCAACCTCACTTCCTTGCTCAACTCTTTGACCACTTCCAGGGTGCAGGAATGCAAGTCTTTTGTCTGGGTCCCGGGCCACCACTGGATCACGGTAAATGAGATCCCCGATGAACTTGCTAAACAAGCATCAGAGGAGGTAATCTCAGGACCTGAACCTGCGCTGGGACTGCCTGTGTCCTTGGTTAGGACCACCATCGATAGTTGGACCTCTCGACAGCACAACCGGAGTTGGCATGACTCTCCAGAATGTAGACAGACAAAGCGCATGCTTCCTAACGTCTGTGAGAAATCCGCGGCTTTCTTGTTAACTCTTGACAGAAAAGACTGCAGACAACTTACCGGCATACTAACGGGCCACTAAACCTTCGCTAAACTCCTAAATGTGCTTGGCCTAAGCGATGAAACCCTCTGCGACACCTGTGGAGATGACGATGACAATGAAGAGCACTTACTCTGCTACTGTCCCGCCTTGGCTCGGATCAGGTGGCAGTTATTCGGTGCTGATGATGTAGGCTCCTCATCACAGAAGCGCCTGCTTGTTTTCTGGAAGACAAAAAAGTCCAGCAAAAGTAGGTTTTTTTTCGGACGATTTTTGAAACACTACTGGAGCACTCACTCAAAACTGGTCCATTGTACTGCCAGGTAGCAAACTACTCCAGTGCCGTTAATTTAATCTCAACGGCAAATGGTGACTGGACCAGATTCGATATCACTGGGATTCGAATCTGGGACCCCTCCCACTTGGGGCAGCCACTTAACCAACTGCGCTATCCAGTCGTCTGATCAGACATAGTCAAGGATTCATTTGGTGGCAAAGCTGTCACATTTAATCAAAACCTGACCTGAATTCTGAAACTCAACTCAGAATTCATTTACCATTCTGGTAAAAGAGACATCAAGCAGATGTCAACACAAAGTATTGGATAACGATTCAATCAAATGCAAAAATCGATTGTATATCTACGTCACAACATGTCGCGTGCAGTTAATTCAGACTTTCAGCACACTGAAATTACCAAAATATCAAAACAATTAAAAACTCGTCTTTTCATTGAAAACCAATTATGCGGAGAAAAGGCACACGAACACACTTCTGCCAGTTCGCACACACCCTCATTCCATTCAGTCGAACATCACAAGAAAACAAAAACGTAGTTTCTGCGCGAGAAACGAAGGAAAAAAAAACTACAATTCAAAATATGAAATGTGAATAACACACAATGTAGTCAGATAAATGCCAGCAAACTATTCATCAATATACAGTTATTATTAACACAATTTAACGCCGAATAAAAAAGAAAAAAACGGAAAGTTAAAGTCCGCGCTGGGAGCACATTTTCTGTGGTGTCACTGGGCTGACTCCCCAGAAAGGCCATTCAAATAATTTCAATCAATTGAATCCAATTAAGTGGGTACCTAAGTCCGAATGGCAAATCATTTTTGGGCGAACGAATTTGTCAACCGAAACATGGTTACAACATCGCAAAAGTGCCCGTAGTATTCTTGGGCCTCTTCAGAACGAAAACTATGAAATGATTGCATGCGACCTCTCGGCAAATAATTTGCAATTAGTTTGTGCTTCGTATTGACAGCAAATGAATTAGTCACAAATCGGTCCAGAGATGTTGTTACTATGATACGAGCTCAGGAGCAACAGTCTTATACAACAGTTTCTTTATTTTTATCCACATATCGTGTTTCTAATTCGCAGTTGGCTTCTTGACGGGAGATTAATTACATCGATTTTCGAACGTGTATCGATTTCAGCACAACCTGTTGCTCTGTTTACGAAGTGGAAGCGAGCGAGTGGCGAGGGAAATGTGGGTCCATTTGAAATTCGAGACTTTGCTCCAGCGAACAATGCATTTGGGTGGTTTCTGGAAAAGGTATTTGCTTAAAAATAGTAACACTTCATAACTTTTATGATGGGAGTCGATATCATTTAAAGCTCTTACGTCAATGATTTGAGGAGGAACAGCTGGGACATTTCCGCTTAGACTACACTCGCAGGAATTAGGGCGCCTATGATTATTTTCGTATGCTCTCGGTCTTTTCGGGAGAAAAGTTCTGCGTGCGATCTTTGATCGTGTTTGAGTTGGTGACATTTGGAAAAGAAGATTCAACCACGAACTGTTTGGGCTGTGCAACGACATGAGTCTATTCAGGCGTCTACAGATTCAACGCCTGAAATGGCTGGGCCATGCAGAGTGGATGAATAAGTCAGCTCTGGCTCGAAGAATCTTCGACTCTGAGCCTGCTGGACAACGCAACAGAGGACCTACATGCCAAATGTGGTGCACACAAGGTGCGAGAGACATCAACCAACTGGCGAAAGGTCTAGGTAGCTGGAGAGGCTTGTTGGTTGAGGCCCAGGTCCACCACTGACCGTAGCGCTACAATAAGAAGCAGAAGACTATGGTCCAAGTGAAGAAAAGTTGGTAACGTTGTTAAAGCGTGTATGTCAATTCAATTCAATTGGTTTGTCTGAAGTTAGTATTGGTTTAGAAAAAACACCCAGTACATGTATAGACAATACACTCCTGGCGCGAAGAACCTTCGGGGTCAAGACTGCATCATAGTCTGGTTTGGCACTGTAACAGAGGATAACCACATGATGCCATCAAGGAGTCTTAGACAACTATGCGTGTCGTGCTAGACCGAGCTACCGAGAGACTGTGTTTGTTGCTTAAGGTCTAGGTTTACTACTAACTTTAAACATTAACTGCCTTCAAGCGAAAGCACTCTGGCTATTAACGGGCAACGTAAGCCTAGGTCCACCAGCGCCTGTAGGTGAAATACGCGAGCTTCTTAGTTGGAGATCAGATGATTCGGTCCAAGGTGTCTGTGAAGTACCTAGGGGTTGTGTTGTATAACAGGCTCTCCTTTAGGGAACACATAAGATATGCCAGTGAGAAGGCGTCACGTACACAAGGAGCGCTCTCACGAATGCTCCCAAATATTGTCGGACCCATCGTTTCTTCTGTACGCTGCTCCAATTTGGGCTGGAGCACTCACGGTAGGACGACTCTGCGCAATAAGGACGATCAGCGGTTTCAGGACAATTTCTGATGATGCGGCGTTCGTCATAGCAGGAATGCTACCCATTGACATTCTTGCAGACGAGCTCAAGAGGGTGCACCGTACGAGAACTTTGGACCGGCAGCAGGCCAAAATCATAAAAGTTGAAGAATGGACAGCATCCATAGCAATGTGGCAAACCAGATGGGACGTCTCCACAAAGGGAAGATGGACGCATAGGCTCATTCCGATTATCGAGACTTGGACATTAAGATCGGCAGAAGACTGAAGCTATCACCTTTGGCAGTTCCTGTCTGAACTCGGCGAAAATATATGTACAGATTTGGACACGATAGTCCGCCGCCGTGTCCACAATGTCCAAACGCAGGGGAAGGTGCAGAGCACGCAGTAGTCGTTTTGTGCAGGGTAGGCAAATGGTGAATCTATCAAGCCCCGAAAACATGATCCCTTACATGATGGAATCTGTAGAAAATTGGAATGAGCTATGCTCGTCCATTGCGATAGTCCAAACGAAACTACGGCAGGCCGAAGGAGAGAGATATTTTCAAGAGGTCACTGTTCAAAATATAACGCAAATCGCTAATCAGTGAAGTAAAACCTAAAGGCAGTTCCGTGGGGAGAGTGGTAGGTGAGTACAGGGTGTGGATTTGTATTCCCGAAATCGATTACTTGGGTTTGCGAATCGTGTATGCTGATAGGCCGGGCTATTAGCATCTTTGGAATATTTACACATCCTTGGACGCAACCAAAAAAAAAAAAAACAGGCATGAAGCCCTCGAAACCGTTCCATGATTGAGGCATTTTTTGGACAGAATTGGGTGGAATCCAATTATATGTGATATGTGTGGCCGCATACCCCTAGCTGGTGAAACAATTGATATAATTATAATGTCATAATAATTGTGGAGCTTCAGTCAGGCGTGGATCTGCTCCTAGCTTCTGGAGCAACTGCTCGTGTTATGTGGCTCTTGTTCTCTTACGAGTGGAGCAGATAAACTGTTTAATGCCTACAATTGGAGATGTGACAATATAAAATGTATTTTTTGGAAACCGAACCCAGGCTTCGAGCGTAGCGATCGTCACACTTATCCACTAAGCCACGGTGACCACAAACAATTGATCTATTAAAGAGGAAGTTCGGTAATCGTGTAATCTCGAGACAACACGCCGAATGGCCATCTCGCTCAATCAATTTTACGGCGTTGGAATAATATAACTCAACAATAGAAAATGATTTTAAATCTCCAGTGCTAAGGCACTCGATCTGCATTAAAAAATAAATACAATTAAATAAAGCTCAGTAAGTAAACTAATCTTCATCATTTTCTGTATGGCGCTACAGTCCGTGCTGGACCCGGTCTTCAACCAACAACCCTCACCTTCGCTAGCAGTTTTCAACTCCATTCACCAAGTTAGTTGAGGTCTTTATGATCTTGTGTGCCCCGCAAATCGACTCCCGCCGACTTGGAGTCGATGAAGTCCATGTTAACTCACTAAAAACTATCGTAACAGTATAGTCATAATTTTGGTACATTTGTAATAAAACTTTATTTTCATCACAGTCCATATGCAATGGTTAGACTAGGGTAGTGAAACTAATAAAATGTTTTACATCAACTAAGTATATAAACATTCAGGAGGTGACCCTCAGTCTGCGATAGTCCACGAACAGACTAAAACCCATTTAAAAACAACTCCCAAAGATAAGACTGTCTGAGGCAGTGATTACTTGATTGGGTGATTCAGTTACGACTGAAATAAAAAAATACCGCGATAGTTTGTCAAAGGAAAGTGCCTCGAAACTGATGAATGATACTCGTAGGTTGTAAAGTGACTTTTCTGTATAGTGAACGATACGTGTGTGGTTTCAGAGAGGGATAAGGTTTATTTTTCTCATTTATGTCGTAAAGGATTTTATTCAGCTTAAGGTGTAACACGTGTGAGTGTGTTCAAAGACTGAGATTTTTCGAATTTTTGTTGTATTCAATTAGAAATCAAAATTGCTTTTTAAATCAGTTTTATCCTCAGATATTTTCAGAGTTCAATCTATCAGTGTAATTTTTTATTAGATAGTCCTATATTGCATGAAGGATTTTCAGTAGCTTTCCTTCAACATTCTTTTCCTAAAACTTATTTTGTGCTTGCCCTTAGTTTAAGGTAAGGTAATAATAATATGATAATGACCATATCTAAAAGGTGCGCCATCTAGTGTTTTTTTTAAATCATTTTATTTTGACACTGACACCGGTTTCCCGCTCGAAATCTTGACAGAAAGTCAGTATCATACCTCCGCGGAACGAAATGAGTCGCTTTACGCTTGGACAACGTTGGGAAATATTGAAAATGTATTTCCAAAGTGAGTGCTGTGTAACCCAAACATTGCGTTATTAAAAAAATAAATTTTGGCCGAAATGAAGCACTTTAACATAGTTCTTGAGAAGATCGTGCAAAACTCACTGGCCAACACAAGTGGCACGATCTTTCGAAAGTCTGTTCAATAGCTAGCTTACGCGGATGACATTGATGTGATTGGGCAAATACAGCGATCCGTCAATGATGAATTTGCTGGCATTGCAACAGAAGCGGCTAAAATGGGTCTTGCGGTAAACGAGGGCATAATCAAGTATATGCTGTCATTGAGAAAGGACGCACAACATCGACGACTTGGCCAGAGCGTCAAGGACTTCGTCTACCTTGGCTTCGCAGTAAATAGTGCAAGCAACATCAGTACCGAGATCAAACGCAGAAAAACTCTTGCCAACCGCTGTTTTTTTGGGCTCAAAAGGCAATTGAGTAGTAGAGCCCTCTCGGAAGACCAAGCTGGCTCTATACAAGACCTTCATCATCCCAGTCTTGCTTTACGGCGCAGAGGCATGGACAATATCCCATGCGGATGAACAGTCTCTTGGTCTTTTCGAGAGAAAAGTTCTGAGCGCGATTTTTGGTCCTGTTTGCGTTGATGGCATTTGGAGGAGAAGGTTCAACCACAAACTATATGGACTGTACAGCGACTTGAGTCTAGCCAGGCGTCTACGGATCCAACGCCTAAGATGGTTAGGCCATGTAGAGAATGTTTTTTCAATTACAATTTCAAAACAATTTAATTTTGTTCATTTTTTAAAAGAAACTTGTATTTGGCCCACCCTGTATGTTTGGAGTTGTGGTCAAAACTGATTGCGGAGTATATTATCTCGATTGAACACAAATAAATGATTATTTAATGAAATTTCATGTGTTTGTCCGAAATCAATTTCAGCACTGGTTGAAAAAACAATTGTGAGACTTTGAACAAGCCCCGTCATTAATTTTGTGTTTTGGCAGCTTTTCAAATCATTCAAACTCGTAAATTCTTGCAAAAAATGGAAAAAAGCGAGTGCTCATAAAACATTATTTCCTGACCTTGAGAAATGCTACAATATTTTTTGGAAATTTCGGAGAAACGCTGGACAAAGTCTGTTGCGGTGAAATGAGACTGTGTTCAGAAATAAACTTCCTTTAAAAAGAAAAGTCGCGTAGAAAGTTGTGTGTGTCATTAAATGCCGGCAATTTTATTGAATAACAAATGTTCCCGTAGAATTTCAACGCAAAAAGATCACACTCACCCGTTTCGATTGGAAATTTCAAGTAGAGAAGCAACAGAATTATCTCATTCAACGTAAACACTCCAAGCAAACAACAGATATTACAACCAAGTGTCGATGCCCTTAGCCGATCGTGTGAGTAACTAACAATTACTGCCTCTTAATTGCATTACATTCCCAGCGTAGAACGATCGACGTGATTAATTGCTAAACTTCACTCCGTAAACTGTCACAATTGAACCTGGATAGCCAAGGTCAAGTTCGCCAATCGCGCTTGTATTTGCTTTCTCCCTCTCGCTCCCGCCCAGCAGAGGCTATCGTTGATAGTGTAAAAAGACTGAAAGATATGACTGCTCTGATAGGACGGCACTTATCAGCGCATATATTGATTTAGTGTGCAAACCTTCGCGTTCACGTCGCTGCGAGACGATAAGACCTACAGTCAGTGAAAGTCTCTCTGTGCTCTTGTGTGTTAGCCCAATTATCTGCTATCTATCCGAGAGGGACATACGAACTCTCCCAATAGAACAACAGTAATTTGTTAATGTGATCACAGAGCAGCTATTTGGATGTTGCCGGAGACGATTAACAACGAGCTGATAACGGCAACAAGTAATTAGTGATGCTCAAGTTTTCCGGCTGACCTGATAAAACACAAACACGACCATTGACATATGGCACGCGATCAAATATATGCGCCCGAGTCTAAAATCTACAACAAATGCTGTGGCATCAATTGAAACACAAGAGGGTGCACTCTCGGGACTGAGGAAATTTCCACGTGAATGGCGTGCAGTGAGTTCAATAAACGACCACACTGGAGGGGGCAATAGAACGAAATAGCCGCCAACACCGGCAACTACCTACGGCGTGTGATTGTTACAGCGGCAGGGGGTTCCAATCCTACAAGTTGTTTGCCAGATACGAGCAGAACACATGCATGAATGTGTTTATTTATTTCTCCATAATGGTCTTGCAGTCGAGGCTGTGTGACGATACACCTCCCCCCTCTGCCCATTGTTTTGTTGCAAGTCATTATTTTTTTGCAACTATTTGAGCGTGATGCTTTTGAGTTTCAATTGTTCAGTGTACGCTGTGTGCAAGTAGTTGTAGTGTGACTGAATGAATGGCTGGGGGCTTGGCATTTGTGCCTCAGCTGCACGGGCAGCACCACCCGCATCCACATGCATTCAATTGCGCGTCATGAAAGGCTTTTAAGTGAAAGTGTACCGATCGTGATGGGCTTTTTAAACGATCTTAATGACACAATAAAATTTAATTGCATTCGCCTTTCAGGTGGAAACCTGTTTTTGCTTTGATTATTCGATATGAACTTAAAATTAGTAGCTTTATAAGGCGATACCTGTTCGCCGGCTGACTTTGCGAAGGTGATAAGCGACATTCCATTGAAATGGTGAAGATTAAAACAAAATCCTTCTAGAAATGTTGGCGTATGACACATGCCACAAGTCTGAAGTTTTTCAAAAGAGTTATAGACTTCTTGTTTCTGATACAAAACTGTCAGTCATTCGAGTGCATATCTCCTTCTTGTCTAAAATAAATTTTACGTGATCGAATGGAAATTTTGTATCACAGACTATTTGTGAAACTTGACTAATTATTTCAATAAACTTCATGTCAACGGATATCTGTCACCCTCGTAGATACGAGTAGATCAATGGTACCCGTGCTTGAAAATAGGTGTCTTTGCTGTGGAATGTCATGTACTGCCATCTATCAGTGCTTCACAATGCGTGCAGTAAAACTACAGATCATGACCTTTTGTAAGTGGAAACATATGCTTACTGAAGGCCTTAATGCAAGCTGTTATGTCGTTTGGCGTTCTGGCAAAGAAATTTACCTGAAACTGCCCACATTTTTTCCGTTCCCTTCTGAAAATGAGTGCAAAAACGGCATGTTCCATAGTAAAACTGGAAACGTTTATAACGGTTTCAGGTCACAGATTTTTCATTAAGTGTTGTCCTGAATTAGGCGACTAGATGGTGCAGTTGGTTAAGTACCTGCCCCAAGTTAGAGGGGTCCCAGGTTCGAATCCCAGTGAAAGCAAAGTTAATACGCTTTTATCCGGTTTTTCAAATCTGGTCCAGTCACCATTTGCCGTTGGGATCAAATTAACGGCACTATCACTGAAGCGGTCGATCAGTGGTAATAGTCTGACTGTGGGTATCACAATGGATCAACATGGGCTAAGTTTGCTGGTGAATTCACTAGCAGCCCCCTAACCTAACCTAACCCTAACCTTGTCCTGAGATATTCGACGTTTGCACAAAATTGCCCCACTGAAATACAACATATTCTATTAAAGGACTTTTTAAGATCAGACTGAAAAATAAGAGCCAAAATTAGGGCAACAATACGTTGATTTCCTACAGTTTTGCCCCATGTCAGATTACAACTTTTTTGTTGGAATGGAAAACGCTATAGTTTTGATGCAATCATATGTAGTAGATCAGCAACGTATTACAGTTTGGTACAATTTTGATATCTGACTTTTTATGTAAGTGATTGTTGTGTGCGCCGTAGCCGTGTGGGTTCGTGCGTCGACCCATGCGGATTAGACTTTCGCAGTCTAGGTTCGATTCCACGCCCAGGCAAACAATTTAAAAAAAAAATTGTTTGTCTAGAAAAAGCTTCTTAATTTCGCCGTTGGGAGTCGGCATTAAACAGTAACTCCTCTCCACTCGTGAGAGAACAATAGCACGCACAACACGAGTGGTTGCTGAGAAGCTAGGCCCAGGTCCACCTCGGACTGTAGCGCCGCCATTATTATAATGTAAGTGACTGTTGACAATTTGAAGGCGTATGAAATCAAAAATAGGAGAGAAATTGATCGAGTTCAAAACCAATCAAATGTATCGGTCGTTTGGTGGAATAAGCTTTGGCGTAAATACGTAACTACTGCTTTCACCAAGCTTCAAAGAACGGTCTGTCTCGGCTGCATAGGGGCCTTCCCTAGTACGCCTGGCTCTGCTCTTGGTGCTCTACTAAATCAGAGAATCATCGATCCACCGCCTAGGACAGAACGTCACCGCTGGCAACAATAATTTCGATTTGGTTAGGGTGTTTACATATCTCGGAGTAAATATCGAATGACATCCTTGTAGAGATTCGACAAAGACTCGCCCTAGGAAACCGCTGCTACTTTGGTTTGGGTTTAAAACTTCTAATTCGAAAGACAAAATGCATGTTCCTGCCAGTTCTACTATATGGAGTCGAACGATCAGCAGGAAAGCACAGCACATTTTGGGTACTTTGAGAGAAAAATTCTTCGTCGAATTTTCGGTCCCGTATGCGAGGAGGACGAATGAAGGAGAAGATACAACCACGAACTCTACGAGCTGAACCAAGAAGTGAATGTAGTTTAAAAAGACAAAAAAAACGACGACTACACCGGCTCTGCCACATCGAGCGAATGGACAATAACGCTCCAGCAAAGAGGACCTTCGAATCACAGCCCCCTGAGAGTACTCTCATCACCAATGGAGTGGATTGGATTAGGAGTAGTAGACAGGATATCATTTCTAAAAATGAGAAAAGAGTCGGACGCGAAACAGAACCTTGCGGAACACCAGCATTTATTTGATAAATTTCTGACATGAACTGAAGGAACTTGAATTGAACGATTCGAAAGGTAATATTCATCAGTACCATGAGCACGCATTTTCGACGAAAAGAGCCTGATGCCAAACTCTGTCAAGTGGTTTAAGGACCAGCTATAAGAGCCGATCAAAAACTAAGAATGTTGTCAAAAGCAAAGGAAAAGTGACAAGTAGCATCGTCTACTAGTCCACGATTGCTTATAGAAAGAGAAAGGAGAATTCAGCTGTCTTTTGACACATTTTCCTGACACTGACATTTGTATACATAGGCAGCAGTTTATTTCGCTCCAGCATAAAGGCCAAACTATAATAGGCATGGGAGAGAATGAGCTAATGTCAAACGAATATACCCACCCTCATAAGAGCGATTATAATGGAGCTCACAAACGATTGGAATTGATGGAACATTTCGTTAAGCATATACGAAAATAATAAATGACACACAAACACAGAGAAATCTCAAAATTGCAGATGCGGAACTTTAAATAATTCACGATTTGATAGAAAATATAAATAAGAACGCTTGTCTACGTGATAAGATGCGCGCCTTATACTAGAATAAACATAAGATTAATTTGTTTTAATCTTCGAATTGACATTAAATCATTGTTGAACGACTTTTTATAATTGAATGAAATACAGGACGAGGAGAAATTCTGACAGATGGCCATGCACGCATTTGTTCACTATGGCTATGCGTGTGTTTTTTTGAAAGCATGACGAGACATTTCGTTAAAATTTGACACTAGCTCATGCTCACTCATGCCTATTATACAGCTATGAACATATAAATGGCACAAAATGGTCCATAGCTGTAGTTCGGCCTTAAGTAGGCAAAAGTGAACGAACTTAAAGAAACTGAGCGAAGCGGTTACTATGGTCACAGTGTATTGTTTTTTGAGTATTCCATCGGTTGCATCAGTTCATTTAAGTTTCCGTACGACCGTTATAGTTAGCCCAGAGATATTGCTGTTGCCTACAGTCTGTACAGATTGGTTCCACTTTCCGGTGAGGGATGCCACCAAATCCCCCATAGACCGTACTGACGGTTATTAAGATGTTTCCGCGATTCAATATATTTTATGAACTGACGGTTTATCAGCGTTTCCATGACCTTGTAAAAAGGGACGCTAGTGCTGTGGCTCAGTGCGAGGAGGGTGATGAAGATTCGCCCTTTTCAAGGACGGAATGGACAAATTGCAGTTTTCCGTCACCATCTAAGAGAGCTTCGGGTGATGATGGCAACGGAGCAAATATACCGGCACATTTTTTCCTCTTCAGTTAGAGCTGTAGAAGCTAGACCAAGTCCACCTCGCACTGTAGCGTCACCATTTTGTTTATTAATATAATTAAATTAATTTGAACAAATTATTTTCACATCAAATTAGTGCTTTGAACATAAACAAAAATATTAGGTCCAGATCAGTGAATAGTTATTTACTTGAGATTAATTTACTCACGAATTGTTATTTATAAACGTTCGGGTTCTAAAATCAAATGCAAATGATAACGATTTGTTTACAAGTATTTTCCATCAACTGATAGCACATGGCAGTACCTGCGATTAGTGAATACGTTCATAACACACTTATTTCAAAAACACTGTCTGTTTTCGAAAAATCAATTTCGATGCGAACAACGTTTATTCGGCACTGCGCCTGAGTTATACAGAATTTGCATGCGATTACGAAAATAACCAGATTAATTAAAAAATTTCGTTCAACCGCACGTAGTCGTCGTCGTTGTCGTCGGTACCGCGAATACGATGCGTTCCCTTCAAAGCCGAATATGCACTAAAACATTCTTGGACATTCGATTCAATAGTGCAGACAGAAAATAATCACGAGGGCATTGCCAAGATTGTGGTACGAGCAGTCGATCGGGCAACTGACAGACGTCGCTTGTCGTAGTTTGCTAAAATTTCCATACTTCAACAGCAAACATTGATTTCACCCCACAAATACGTCAGATAGCCTCTGGTGGATTAGCCGAAAAAAAAACCCAAAACAAAAAGCGGTATTTACAGAAGTCAAAAAGACTGTGGTTAAAATTTAGTTATAGCAAAAAATAGATACAAAAAGAACGACAAAACGAAAGCAGATTCATTCAAATAGAGGAATGAAAGAGCGATTTTCTGATAGATAGCACTGCAGATGTGTGTATAGTACATTGCAGTATAAATTTAAGTTTATTTTTAGAAGATTGTTTTGTATTTTCACTCTTTAGAGTAATCAAATCTATACTATGCGCTCGAAACTGTTCACATTTCCTATGATTTTCTTTCGGTGTGCGATCGTGAGACAGTTGTCGATGATGTCGTATCTGCAAATAAGTTGCTTAACCCCGACAGAGAAAAAGTACTGTTTGATGATCGTTTTTTTGTCTGTTTTTATTATTACCATAAAAACTTGATGAAAATATTCGCAAATACATATCTACATTTGAACATTCTGAGGAATTTAATTTTCTATGTTTTTTTCTATGTTTTTCTATGTTTTTCGAAAAGACAAAAAGGAAATATCAAAGATCAATGTATTCAAAATATAATGTATTCAAAAATAAAAGTCCGTTTTTGAGAGTTTCAGCTCATGTAGTCATTGACTGGCTTCTTCAGCAACCACTAGCGTTGTGCGTGCTGTCACTGTTCTCACACGAATGAAGGGGCCTACAGTTTCACAGTGACTCCGGCGAAGTTTGAAGAGCTTCCAACAGAAGCATACAATTATCTGTAATTTGCGCGAGGTGATGCCGTAAATTATAAAGAGCCAACTATAATAGCCGTACGAAAATTTAACCTTATATCAAAAGCAAACGAAAAGTAGCTCAGAAGCATCGTCAAATCGCAAAATGTCAATTGTGGCTTATGGAAAGTTAAGAAATTAGCTGTCAACTAAAATTTGCATTCGTAGAGATATATAGATTGATACCGCTCCAGCGTAAGTAGAGAAAAGTGAACGAATTTAACGAAACTGAACGAAGCGGTTATTATAGTTAAAGCGTGTTATTTTTTGTGTATTCGCTCTGTTGCTTCAGTTTTCTTTGAAAAAAATAATAATATAATAATAAGTGGGCGCCGTGGCATAGTGAGTGGGTGCGCCGACTCCTACGCTCGATGTTGTCGGTTCGATTCTCGAAAAAACATCAAAAATTTTTTCACGGCTCCACCTCTTTCGATTCAATGACAATGCTCAAAGAGTATAACTGTCTAGAAAAAGCTTCTTAGTCTCGCCGTTCGGAGTCGGCAATAAACTGTAGGTCCCCTCCACTCGTGAGAGAACAATAGCGCGAACAACGCGATTGGTTGTTGAGTACGTAGGCCCAGGTCCACCTCGAATTGTAGAGCCGCTATTATTATTATTGTTAAGTACACCTCTATACATTGTAGCGCCATCCAAAGAAAAAGTTGTTCAAGATGCACTCCAAGAACTTTTTCTAATGAAGACAAAAAAGAACAACAACGAAACGGGGGTAGTATTTATAAATGAAGACTTTTTCTATAGATAAATGCGATGGCTTAGAATTGAACGAACGAAGCTTAGTTACCGGATATGTTTCATTCCCTAATATCTCCCCAAACTTGCCAAAAGAAAGCCTCATTAAAGACGATTAAAAGAATTATATGCTTTAAAATTGATTGTAATCCCATTTTAGATACGGAGGGAGATCTATTGATATTGATTTACGTAAATACATAGTTTGTAAAGCTCTACACGGCACGACAAAGCCTCAGTACACCTTGAAATTTCTTTGCAAGTTAAAGCTTGTTAATATAGTGTAAGCTTCATCTTGCATTAATGCTCAGGCAAGCTTTGCCAGTAAGTTATGTTACATCTGAAATTTTCAAAGCACCCCGAAACAATTTCTGAGTCGATTCAATTGAATGACTACAATAATTACTTCGCTCAAAGCTTAGATTTGAAAATATCATTTAACATAATATGTTGACAGCGTGGAGATGGAATACAATTAGATGTCCGTGTTGAATCAATCAACTTAATTGAATGGAACGCTAATATAAGTGTGCCGTGCCATAACATCGTTTTATGTTGCTGAAGTTGAAAGTAATCACAATGAGTTTTTTTTTTTCTTGGGTTATTCATTCATTATTTGATTATTTTGTTGCTTTTTATTTATTTCAAATTGCATATGTCTAAGAGCAGTAGCCTCCGTGGCGTATGGGGGAAGTGCGTCGACTACTACGGTGAAGGTTGAGGTTCGATTCCCGAAAAACACATTTCATATTTCATAAGATCCATTCTGAACGCATGAACTGTCATGTGCAATGCTCCACCCCTTTCAGTTCACTGACAATGCTCAGAGAGATTAGCTGTTAAGAAAGGCTTCTCAAACTTGCCCCGTTGGGAGTCACCGTAAAACTGTTTAATCCCTCCACTGAGCTCAAGAGACCCACGCAATGGCAAAATTAGTTGTAATAAGCCTACTTAATGTTAACCAGAAACAACATTAGTAACCACTTCGGGTCTCTTGCACGGGACACTATGCTATTGAAAAACGCCGAAAGATTGAGTTTACAATGATTGGTTGGTTGAAGTGGCTTGATAGTCCACTTAGGCCTGTGGTGGTCCATTGTGCTGCTATGCGAGTTACCCATGGGTTAGGTTAGGTTAGGGGCCTGATAGTGAATTCACCAACACACTTAAACCATGTTGGTCCATTGTGATGCCTACAGTCAGACTACTACCACTGATCGACAGCAAATTGTGACTGGAGGTGCACAAGTAGTATAAGTAGGGCTAGATTATGACGGCTGACTCCAGACTAAAAGTCCCACTTAAGCGGGCGGCAGACATTCGAACATGGTTTGAATATTTTGGTTCGAGTAAACTTCGCAGAGGGTTTACTCGAACTTCATTTTTTCTTTGACCTTCTCATCACACACATCATTATTTTCAGTTAATTTGTGAAGTCGAACTTGGTGCGACGAACACGTAACTCCCCCCTCGAACATCTAAAAAATATCAAAGCACTTTTGATTTTGGTGAGACTAAAGGATTACTCGAATCACGAAACTGGTACTCGAAACAGCCCACAAACATGCAAATTCAACTCGAATATAGTATGCGTACCAAGTTTACTAGCACGATGTTCGAATGTCTGCGGCCCGGTGTAGGCCAGCGTAGGCCCAGTGTGATACCAAGGGGATCGGGTATATCCCACCAATAAAACAATTTGGGGCTATAAGCGTTTAAGCTGATTGGTGCTGAATTTGTTCAGCTCATTCAAGTGGTCAAAGAAGAAGGCTCCCAGATTAGCTTTTCTGCGGATAAAGAGAGCACCATACAATCTATCGTTATATGGGAGTCCCTACCTGGACGCGTGTATGCCGATAGCACAATTTTCTGTAATGACACCGATGAGAGCGATGAGAGTTAAGTTAAGGTCAGATTATCTTTGCAATGAGCCACGTTGTGCCTTCGGACCATCATTGATTAGTAGTTCTAATTGATTCAATTTTTAGAAAATGTTTGGCTGAAGCAAAGGTATGGGCGGTAGCTCTCCTTTAAGTGAAAGTGATAAGACTGTTCCGAGCCCGATGAGTTCCTCGGCGTCACATGAGGTTAATATTAAAATGCTCAGGAATCTCATATAGAGACAGGCGGCTTCACGAAGGTTTTGGAATAAAAGTTGACCGAGTCCAGGGATTTAATTGGGGTATTAGAAATAAAAGAAAAGAATAGTGTGTCTATCCCACCCCAAATAAAGTGTTTTAAGTCTATTCGCCGTGATAGCTGCCACCTGTCTTCCAAATAAATCCAGTGGACAAGGATACAGAATTATTTTCAGGGCAGCGGATCGTACTGTCTTTACTGCTTTACTGACACAAATGCGTATTGATCTTTGCACACACGTACACTTATTTTGGTGTACCTCAAAAGTATGTCTTCGACTCTGAGCCTGTGGGATAACTCAACAGAGGACGTCCACGTACAAGGTGGCGCACACTAGTCGAGGGGGATCTCGGCCGGCTTGGTGTGCGAAACTGGAGACAGCTGGCGAAAGATCGTGCTGGCTGGAGAGGCCTGTTGAGTGACGCCCAGGTCCACCTCGGACTGTAGCGCCCTAAGAAGAAGAAGAAGAAGAAGAAAAGTATGTGTACCGCACTATATCGTGTACCCTATCATCACTTTGATGAAAATGTCGTTGCGTATGCAAGATGTCATGAAAACGTCAACGACGCCCTGGTAAAGAGCAGTGTGAAAAATTCAACAGAAATTGCAGATTATTGCTAATAAATACATTCAGTTGCAACAAGTCATCACAAAATGCTTTTTAATTCTATGCAATTATTTTCTTAAAGCGAGTTGTGCTTTAATTCCTATTTTGTCCGCAAAATACAAATCAAAATTCAATATTGACGAAAATATTTACGTTTCATTTTAATCGGAACCAATGAATTTGACATTTAAATAGTGAAGATCTGTAGACGACAGGTTCAAGGCAGTTGGCATAAATTTGAGAAACCGCAAACGAAGGACATTAAAACACTAAGACGACAAAGATGTTTTGATTTTCAGCTTGAAGCGAGTTGAATTATTGCTTTTGGCTATGAAATTATATATTTAAGACCATAAATCAAATAGTGTGTATGTTTCAAAGAATTTGAGATGAAAAAATACTGATTTATGCAAAACATTCACATTCTGTTCTTAACGTCTTCATAAAAATGTGTGCTCGATCTATGGACGCATATTCAATTATGAACATTTTAAACGAAGTACGGGTATGTACAGGGTGAGTCATCTAGTAGTTTCTTTTTAAATCATAGGTTATTTTGACATTGACAGCTGTTTTCCGCTCGAAATCTTGACAGAAAGTCAGTATCACACCTCCGCGGAACTAAGCTTGAACAACGTTGGGAAATACTCAAAACTTATTTCTAAAGTGAGTGCTGTGTAGCCCAAACAGTGGAGAACTGATCCGGTTGTGTCGGACCACGCTAACATATAGGCAATGCACCGTGCAGTTCGGCTCGAGGACCTCCGAGCCGTTTTAAACCTGCACCGGATTTCGGCAAGGAGATGCGCTGTCGTGTGATCTTCAATTTGGTACTGGAGAAGATAGTGCAGCGGGCTCCTGTAAACACGGAAGGCACTATCTTCTACAAGTCAGTCCAACTGTTGGGATACCCAGATGACATCGACATCGTTGCGACATCCCAACGCGCCGTAGTGGAAGCTTTCACGGTGATTGAAGAACAGGCGAAACGAGCTGGTCTTAAGGTCAATGAGGATAAGACAAAATATATGCTATCGAGCAAGAAACGATCCGCCGCACACCACCTAGGGCAAAACATTTCAACCGACAGCCACAATTTTGAGGTAGTGAAGGAGTTTGTCTACCTCGGGGCAAACGTGAACTCCACGAACGACATCACAGTGGAGATCCGACGTAGAATCGCCCTTGGCAACCGATGCTACTTCTGTTTGTCAAAACAACTGGGCTCAAAACTCCTGACTCGAAGGGCCAAAATCATGCTCTACAAAACTCATATTCTGCCAGTCCTACCATACGGAGCCGAAAGCTGGACACTAAGCAGAACTGCGGAGCTGATTCTTGGTGCTGATTCTATGTCGGATATATGGTCCCGTCTGCGAGGAAGGCGAATGGAAGAGAAGACACAACCGCGAACTCTATGAGCTGAACCAGGATGTGGATGTAGTCCGGAAGGCAAAAATCCGTCGACTGCACTGGCTCCGCCACATCGAGCGCATGGACGACAAGGCTCCAATTAAGAGGGTCTTCGAATCCGAGCCTCCTGGTTCGAGAAGGAGAGGAAGACCGAACCTGCGCTGTAACGATCAAGTCATCGCGGACGCAAGACAGGAAGCAGCGTGCCCCTTACCGTCAACGATGGAAGGCAGCGATATATCAGGCTCAGACCCTACAGGGGTCGTAGGCCTGCTAAGTAAGTAAGTAAGTAGCCCAAACAGTGCGTTTTTTGAAAAGAAGTTTTGGCCGGTATGAAGCACCCACCGCGACTGCTGTACCCAAGTTTGAGCAAAAAGTTCGTGAGATTGGGATGCTAGTGGATAATACTCATGGTCCCCATCGTCCCGCAGAATGTGGCTGCTGTGGCCGAGAGTGTGAGACTCAATTCACGAACATCAACTCGCCATCGATCACAACAGCTCAACATTTCACGCACTTGCCTGAGGAGAATTCTGCACAAAGATCTCGGATTATTCGCTTACAAGGTCCAATTGACTCAGCAATTGAAGGCGCGCAACCATCCGCTTCATTATCGCTCCGCAGTTAGGGCCTTAGAGCAGCTTGAATTGGACAACGATTTTTGGCGAAAAATCATCTGACAATCTGACATTTCAATCTCCGCGGCTACGTTAACAAACAAAATTGCCGCATCTGGGGCTCGGACAACCCCCACGTTATTGTCGACATGCCAATTCATCCACAGAGTGACAGTTTTGTGACACCATTAGACCATTTTTCTTCGAAAAAGAGGGCTGGGAACAACGTTTTGGTCAACGGTGGGCGTTCCTGAGCCATGTTAATTGACTTTTTCTTACTGAAATTGAGGACATGGATTTGGACGACCTCTGGTTCATGCAGGATGGCGCGCCATGCCTCACAGTCCATGCCACAATCGATCTGTTGCGCACCAAATTCCCAAATGGTGTTATCAGCTTTCTTGGCGATGCTAATTGGCTGCCTCGGAGCTCCGATTTGACCCCTTTGGACTTTTTTTTTGATCGGAACCGTAAAGGACCGATGTTATGCCAACAATCCGGAAACCATTCAAGCACAGGCCAATATCATCCAAGCACAAACTATTTGGCAAATATTAATTGGTAAGTTCTGCACCACCCACCGCATTCACCTTCTGATTATTATTTGTTTTGATCGATGCAGCACAGGATATCGGCTTTTATTCTTATGAATATGCAGTGAAAAACTGGCTTAACGAATGAATGAAAGACGATCAGAAGTATTGGCGATAAAAACATCAATTACAAGAATGATGGGATAAAGGTCTTAACTAACACATGACCAATGGCTTCTCAAACTTCGCCGTTCAGAGTCGGGATTAAACTGTTCAACCCCTTCACTCATGAAGGAACAATAGCGCGCAGTAGTTACTGCAGAAACTTGGCCCAATCTTGGAGCAATCTTCATTTCATATTCAAACACAATTGATAGGAAGACCAATTAAAAAGAGAGACTCTTATCGCCAATAGACAACATCTGACATAAGACCCTGAGCCTCAATTAGTCAATGACAAATTACAAGTAATATTTACTACTGAAGGTCATAATTTGGTTGCTCGAATTTGCTATGCATAAAGACACACTTCTTGGGGTTGACAGTGACTTGAAATATGTAGATGGGGCAGTGAAAGTATGACAGCTGTTTTTTTTTCGCGAGAGTTGAACCAGACTTTGAACGGAGGCGTCGGCAGACTTACCCACTATAACTAGTTTACTATTTAATGAAACCATTTATTCGACAAAACACGTCTTCGCCTTTTGCATCAACTCCTACCTGCCGAGAATCGAATTTAGACTTTGAACAGTTGATGCACTTACCCACTACCCCCTGTTTATGATGAGTTTAAAAACAATAACAATAATAATGGCGACGCTACAGTCCGAGGTGGACTTGGGCCTAGCTTCTGAGCAACCACTCGTGTTAAGCGTGCTATTGTTCTCTCACGAGTGGAGGGGACCTACAGTTTAATGCCGACTCCGAAAGACGAGATTGAGAAGTTATTTCTAGACAGTTATACTCTTTGAGCATTGTCAGTGACTCAGAGGAGGAGCCGCGAACAATTTTGATTTTTGTAAAATTGTTGCTTGTGCTGGGATTTGAACTTAGACTGTGAGAGTCTAGTGCGTATGGGTCGACGCACAAACCCACACGGTCACGTCGCCCACTTGATCAGTTTATTCAAACCATTAATATAAAAAAAACAGACAAACGTTAACACCCTCTCCTGTTAATGGTTCGCATCTCAATTAACACACCACCTCTCTCAAGTTCCTGACAGTGCTCAGAAAGAATAGATATTATTCGCATGCGGGGACCGTTCGATAAGTCAGTGACTTTGATGCAGGATAGCCATCGGATTACATAGATGGTTTTATTCAGAATCAAAGCACCAACTTTCATTTTAATGGCCCCACCTCTCCCGAGTTCTGCTCGGAAAGAACAGAGATTATGCGTATAAATTCCAATACGGGATCTGTTCAATAAGTCAGTCAATTCGATGACCATCTGCATCGGATTGCAAAGAAGAGCTTTTCTGAACTCTTTGTTTCTTTCTGGGCATAGACAAAGAAGTCAAATAGATCTGTCAAACACTTACCTATTTCTAGTGAACGAAAGAATTTGGGTTTGTGAGATTTGGGCATAATGGAAAGAAGTGAGTTTCGTGTTTCACTGAAGCACTACTTCTTGGGCAGTCAAACCTTTAAAAAGCCTAAAGATAGACTTGAAGCATTTGCGCGGTAAAACCAACCACTTTTTGCGCGGTAAAACCATTAAAGAAACTGAAGACAGAAATAAAAAATGCAATGGAGACTCTGATTCCTCGCATGAAATGGTGCACCAGTGATTCACTGGACTTCTTTTCGATCGTACGAGCACAATAGTTCCTGTGCGCCCAGGACGTCAAAATGACGAGGTAACAAAATCCACGATATTGTGTTGGACGATCGCCGGGTGAAGGTTCACGAGATAGCTAAGATTGTAGCAATTTCCGACTTTCTGTGGTCAACATCGACATATCTAAGCTCTGGTTTGAACAAGACGGCGTCATTAACACATTCATTCGAACCCTGCATGACTATTTGGGAATTATGGCAAGATGGGTGCCGCGTTTTCTGACGGTGGACCAAAAGCGGATTCAGGTGAAGATTTCAAAACAGAATTTGGAACTTTGGAACTTGAATGCGATTCCATCAGGTAGGCGACCGCTTGGCAGATCCAGGACGAGATGGTTGGACCATAGCTCCTGATGAGCTAGAGTCGATGGCGGAGGATCGAGTGTCCTGGAGATCTCTGGTGCATGCATTGCCCCCGCGACCCCTTTAGTGGAACATGCGGGTCACTGAAAATGAGATGAGATGAACTTTGGAACTTTTTTCGAGAGAAAACTTCTGCGTTCAAACTTTAGTCCTATTTACGTAGACGATTCAAACACGAAATACACGGACTGTACAGCGACATGAGTCTAGTCAGGCGTCTAAGGATTTAAGGCCTAAAATGGCTGGTCCATGTATTGCCCATGGACAACACTTTTCCTGTCCGAAGAGTATTCGACTCTGAACCAGTGGGATAACGCAATAGAGGACGCCACGAAACCGATGGCGCACATAAGTGAAGAATTACCTTGGCTAACTAGGCCTCCGTAATAGGAGGCAGCTAGCTGAAGGTCGTGTCAACTGGAGAGGCTTTTTGATTGTGCTTCAGGTCCACTACGTATTGAGCGCCATCAGAAGAAGAAGATTTGGTACTCTTTGGGCGCAAACTCAAGAATTTTTACGGCGATTCGTAACAGTTGATGAATCTAGGATACACCACTATACACCAGACACAAAGGTACAATCGAAACAATGGACTTCTGATGGCGAACGTTCTCCAAAAATGGTCGAAAACGCTTATTTGCAAGCAACAATCAAAACAATGGAGTTTCTGAAGGCGAACGTGTTCAAAAAAAGGTTAAAAACGCCTGTTTTCAATCAACAATTAAGACAATGTAGTTTCTGAAGGCGTTGTGGCGTAGTGGGTAGATGCGCCGATTCCTACGCTGGAGGTTTAAGGTTCGAAAACATTTAACATTTTTTCAAGGCTCCTCTTCTTTCTGGTCACTGACAGTGCTCGAAGAGTATAACTGTCCAGAAAAAGCTTCTCATTCTCGCCGTTCGGAGTCAGCATTAAAATGTAGGTCCCCTCCACTCGTGAGAGAACAATAGCATGCACAAGACGAGTGAGTGGTTGCTGAGTAGGTTAGACCAGGTCCACGACGGACTGTAGCGCCGCCATTATTATTATTATTAAGGGCAAATTCAATAATTTTTAATCGATAAAAGAATACTCCACTACACACTAAACATGAGGGAACAATCAAAACAATGGACTACTTAAGACAAACGTGCCCAAAAAAAGCCAAAAACGCCTATTTTCAATCTGCAATCAAAACAATGGAGTTTCTGAAGCCGAACGTGATCTAAAAAGGATTAAGAACATATGTACAGCCTTGGCCAAATGTATTAAGCACCCTTATCTTTTTCTCTTTGCTGCCAAATCACTTATCGGAAGTAATCAGTTTCAATTTTATAATTTTTGGCGACAGTCTCTGAGGTTGTAAACAATTTTTATTTTTTCCTCTGCTTTCAATAATTTGTTTGCTTTTTGAAGATATAACGAATCTTTAAGGGTGCCTAATACATTTGGCCAAGGCTGTATATTATCAATCAACAATAAAAACAATAGAGTTTCTGAAGGCAAATGTACTCCAAGAAGTCACGCCTATTTTCCAAAGTTTGAGAAATCACATTTGGAAGGAAGGGTGGATAGGATTGGAGTATCGTTGAGAAAAGTTTATCGCGATGAATAGAGACTACGTTGGAAAATCAATTCAATTTTGAGAGAAAAAAACAAGAACTTCATTTCAAAGTCATTTATCGAACAGCCCCCCTAAAATATCTGTTCAAACGAACCAATGGACGTGTTATCAATCTTACCAAATAGTTGAACTCAACTACATTTCGTTTGAGTGCGCGAAGGAAATACATCTCTACTGCTAATTGCAAATTTTGAACAAACATTTTAGCGGGGCTGTTCGAAAAGTGACTTGTTTTTTTTTTCTCAAAATTAAATTTGATCTTTGTACGGTGATGTCAGAAATACGTACGCAGTCTGCTACAAATGCTTCACAGGGTAACGTTATTTTGGCATAAAATTCCCATAAATAATTCGATTCAAAAGTAACCTGTTTGCCTCTGTATGTTTACGACTGCAGTTAAAATGACCATGTTTGAATTTGAACTGGGATTGAGAGTGGATGTCAGAAAGTCCATTGAAAAGTGAATGTGAGAGGTGGGGAAAAAATGTAAACACAACCAAAAATAAAACAGCTGGTTGACACGCGTAAGATCCCGAAGGCTCCGTGACTTTATGTAATTAACTACACCCACGAAAGCTCATGATGATAATGCGACCGGAGGACGAACGTATTGAGGGTCAACATGAGAAATTCCCGCGTCTTTCAGTCATTTCTGACCGAATTCGGTCGGTCCCGTACGTTGGGTTATGTAACAGCGGTGGCAGTCGTTTGATAAAATCGAGCAAATCGCTTTGCGACTTCGTTTCTTTGACAGTCAAAAATTGAAAATGTGTGTACGACAAGAGCGAGCGTACATAATAATAACACCCTTGGTGTTATTGACGTAAAGTCGCAATGTTGATGTGTCATGTGCACTAGGTACGTACTTTCGTGCGGCCGAATCGAAAATAAAACTTGACACACCAAAATCGGGCCAACCAACTCTGTCTACACCGAAATGTCATTCGTACACACTCGAGCATGATATGTGTGGTTAAAGCAATATATAAAACTTACTTGGTTAATTTCAATGTTTTGACTATAAGGAGCGACACGACTTTGCCTCCTTATGCAATTGCTGGTGAAGTGATTCGCTGCTGTCACTCGGTGAGATCTGCACAGTTGAAAATACAATAATTTTTTGGCAATTTTTCGCACACCACTAGCTTACGTTCACATAGTAGACGAAGACGAAGCAATATTATTCCCGAGTGCGATTCGATTATTTCTCTAACACGATAAAGTTCACACAGCTGGAGAAGGTTCCATAAATAAAACTAAAAATCAAAACTAACAAACGGACTGAAGCGAAATATAAACACCGCAAAATAATATTAGGTGTGTGTGGTGTAGAGGATGTGAGACCAATTCAAAAGTACGAAAATGTGAGCATTCTTTTCTTTTCCATCCACCGCGCAGTAAGAGTGTCATTCAAGGGCATTGCAAGGTCGTCGGCACAAGTTTATATTTTCACACACACGCGGAGTAGGCAAAATACGTATCGTGAGCAGCGATCGAAAACCAAAACCACGGGTAACATTGAAGAACATCAACAAAAATGTTGGATAATATACAATTTTTCACACAAAATCCAGACGAAAAAATCAACCAAAAAAAAAATATGTAAACTTCAGATGACAACAACAAATGCGTGTAATCAAATTTGTTTTGCTTGACTTGACGATGGTTTCACAGCACAGGGATTCCACTATTGAGTGTCCTTTAATTCGGAGTCTTCGCGGATAGACATTGGCTGCATTGGATGCCGCACTAGATGAAGGAGTCAAGAGCAGCGGCCAGTCAAGTGTATTGTGATTGTGATTACGATTCTGCGAGAGAGAATTAATTGCTGTCAGAGAACTTTGTCTCTCGCAATGTTGAGCGGCCCAAAACAAACTGAAAAATGTATCTGATATTATACGAATTTAAGAATTCGACGAAAGTCTTTCGCTGCCCCTCACCGTTGCTGCCACTTGCTCTAGACAATTGTGGACATGCTTTCAAAAGCTGCGCTAAATTTCGGTATCGAATAGAAAGGTAGATGTCATAGTAATCGCGGGATGATAATACGAGCATATACCCGTAGCACTGTGTGTCATGCGAGAAGCTTTTGTTTTGTGACGTTACTCTTTCTATTGGCTTCTCGTTGCTTCTCGTTGCTCGCTCGAAACGCTAACCGGCTTTATGTATGTAGTCACCAGCGATGCATACTCGAGTAAATATTCGAACGATGCGGGTTCTCCCAGCAATTTCGCTAAGGTGCTGTCAGTGATGCCATTTGTGATTCAACAGTACTTTTCTGAAGGTCAACACTGCTAATTACTTTCCCTATGTCTGTCTGTCTGGCCTTGTGCCCGAAAATAAGTAATAATTTGAGTTTTTAGTGCTGGGAGCACTTAGAAATGTGACACATAAATGAGAATATTTTGTTGTTCCAAGACTTTTTTCTTTTTTTACAGGGTGACCGTTTTACATCAAAATTTATTTAAAATGTTTCTAAAATAAATGCAGTTTTTCAACTGTATTTTTGTTTATTATTATTATTTTAAAATTTTGCTTGGAATATGACGTCGATCAAGTGGCCGCCCCTGGCCATTGGACAAAAGCAAGCTGTTTGCAGCTGATTTTTCGCAACAATTTCGGACACTTCTGGTGTTATTTTTGATCAATTTCATTTCGAATATTGTCTCTAAGCATCAAGATTGTGCTTGGTTTGTGGGTATACACTGGTGGTATACCAAAAACGAGCAAATTTTTCAAGCCGAACTAACCCGAGTTGAAAACGACTGGATGGCGCAGTTGGTTAAGTGTTTGCCCCAAGTTCGAGGAGTCCCAGGTTCGAATCCCAGTGAAATCGAATCTGGTCCAGTCACCATGTGCCGTTGGAATCAAATTAACAGCACTGGAGAAGCTATCTGGCAGTACAATGGACCAGTATTGAGTCTGAGTGCTCCAGTAGCGTTTCAAAAATCCGAAAAAAACCCAGAGTTGAAATTTAAGTAAACCGAGCAAATCGAATCTCCTGACCCGGGTTCTAACGAAAAAATACAAAAAAACGCATATGAAGGGTCTACCTCTGGTAGACGGCCTTATCGATGTCATCCATCTCTGTCATCTCTTACATCTCTTCTCCCTCTGACTCTTAACCCCTTCAACGTGATCTCAATAGATTCTCTGTTTGGTGTAAGAAGAACTTTCTCCAGTTGAATGTCAGCAAATGTCAATCTATTACATTCTCCCGAAAACGTTTCGCGGCCAGCTCAACGCTGCCAGATTCGACTTTGTCTCCGCCTGTACTTGAGAGCGTCGATTGTACCATAGGACAAATCCATTTCCGCACTCGTACAGTTGCAAGAGTACTTAAAGATCTCAACGTGCATAAACCCGCTGGCCCGGATGGTATCCCCCCGATACTTCTGAAGAGGTGTTCTTCTGTGCTGGCAAAACCACCGCGTAAGCTTTTTCATCTGTCCTATTCTTCTGGTCTCTTTCCGAGTGGATGGAAAACAGCATTTGTCCAGCCGGTCCCTAAAAAGGGCAAATCTTCGTCACCCTCCTTCTACCGACCCATAGCACTAACGTCCCTTCTTTCCAAGGTTATGGAAACGCTGATAAACCGTCAGCTTATGAAATATCTTGATTCGCGGAAGCTTCTTAATGACCGGCAGTACGGTTTCCGCAGCAACAGGTCCACTGGTGATTTGATGGCATATCACACCGAAAAGTGGAATCAATCCTTGCACAATGCAGGAGAAAGCAAGATCGTTGCGCTTGATATTTCTAAGGCATTTGACAGAGTCTGGCATCAAGCTCATTTGTCGAAAATGCGTGCTTATGGTATCGATGAGTCTCTTCTTCTATGGATTAGAAATTACCTTTCGAACCGTTCAATTCAAGTCGTTTTGGATGGGTTCAAGTCTGATATCCACCAAATTAATGCTGGTGTTCCCCAAGGCTCTGTTTTGTCTCCGACTCTCTTCCTCATTTTTATAAATGATCTCCTCTCTGCTACTTCTAATCCAATCCATTCCTTCGCTGATGACAGTACTCTCAGCTTTTCATATTCGTTCCAAAACTCACGTCCCTGTCCTTCGGCCGTAGAATTGGAGCGGCAGCGTATGTTAAGCACATTAAATTCCGACCTTGACAGCATTATCAATTGGGGTAAAAACAATAGAGTGGAATTTAATGCTTCCAAAACTCAATGCTGTCTACTGTCTCTTAAGCGATCCCAAAACAATCAGCCATTATCGCTGAATGGCACTTGCATCGAAGAAACCGAAAAGCTTTCCATCCTCGGTATGTGTATCAACTCAACACTTAGTTGGAATGATCACATATTCGAGGTCGCCAAAAATGCTGCGAAATGTCTAGGTTTCCTTAAACGATGCAAGAAATACTTCACCCCTTCACCTTCACCCCTTCTGATTTGGCTTCAATTTACAAGGCCTTCATTCGCCCCAAACTTGAGTACAACGCTGATATCTGGTCTGGTGCTCCCAAGAACTCTCTGCAGCTGCTAGATAGAATACAACAGCGAGCGATAAAACTTATAGGAGATAGTAATATCGCGAAGTTGATAGACTCGCTCGAACATCGCCGTAATGTCTCATCCTTATCACTGTTTTATCGCTATTTTAACAAACGATGCTCAAGTGAGCTAGCCAATTGCATTTCTACCCTTCATGAATTCACCCGCAATACTCGTCTCGCCAGGAATGCTCATCAGTTCACCCTCAAGCCTGTTTTCGGACGTACAGTTAAGTTTAGAGAGTCGTTTTTTAGCCGCACCACACGAATATGGAATGCTCTTCCCAGCCCAATATTTCCCACTCACTACAATCCGCAGACATTTAAGACCAATGTGCACAGGTACCTCGTCTCCCTTTCTCCTTCTATACCTTCGGCCCGTGCTGTGTCTTGATTCCGGACACTTAAGGGTATTTAACCCCTTTTGCGCGCGCAAATTATAAAAAAAAAAAAAAAAAAAACGACTCCAACCGGCTAGATATTACTTCCTACGCAATGAATTAATTCCTTCCGTCTGTCCTCTGTGTGACCTCGGTGTAATCTGCGATCAGGAGCTTAACTTCCGTTCCCCTATCGACAAAATAATTAATAGAGCTAACTCCGCACTAGGCTTTGTTAAACGTTGGTCAAAAGAATTTTCAAACCCCTATGTCACTAAATCTCTGTATTTCACCTTCGTTAGACCTATTCTTGAATATGCCAGTCCGGTCTGGTCCCCCTACTATCTTGTTCAAATCCAACGTATAGAAGCCGTCCATCGCAGATTCTTACGTTTTGCCCTTCAAAGTAGTCTTAGGACTCGCTCTTCTTCGCCCTAAGTTACGTTTTAGTTCTTAAGTTTAGTTTATTAAGTTAGATTGTCTAAGTGTGTTTGCATTAAGCAGAAATAAATAAAGAGAGACCCATACTAATTAGACTTTATTTAATTATGCATTGTTCACCATTTATTTGAAATAAAAGTTATTTAAGCTAACTAACTAACTATAGGGTCTTCCAATAGTGACTTTCAAACTTTGACAATTGAAAGCTACTTCTTTGTTGAAGCTACTTCTGCCAAATTGCCTGTCAATTATTCAGTCTGTTTTGCCAAATCACCACAGATGGATAAAGCGTATAACAACACGGGCAAATAATAAAATTAATTAATCAAAATGTGGGCGCCGTGGCGTAGTGGGTAGGTGCGTCGACTCCTACGCTCGAGGTCTTCGGTTCGAATCTCGAAAAAAAACATCAAACATTTTTTTTACGGCTCCACCTCTTTCAAGTCACTGACAATGCTCAAAGAGTATAACTGTCTAGAAAAAACTTCTCAATCTCGCCGTTCGGAGTCGGCATTAAACTGTAAGTCCCCTCCTCTCGTGACAGAACAATAGCACGCACAACACGAGTGGTTGCTGAGAAGCTAGGCCCAGGTCCACCTCGAACATCCGAGGCAGTCGATTCCGCGTCGCTCGGCCTTTCACAAACCACAACTCGGCAAATTTTGCGTCTTTACTTGGATCTGCACCCGCACAAAATTCAACTGACCCATTAGCTGAAGGTAAAGGACCAAAGGCAACGACGTGTGTTCTCTGAATGGGCTCTGGAGTAGTTGGAATTTGGAAACTGACCCTAATTTCATCGAAAAATCATCTTCACCGATGAGGCCTATTTCTCGATGAATGAGTACGTTATCAAACAAATTGTCGAAAGATACAATTCCACATGAGATCCAAGAGCGTTAAATCCATCCCGAAAAAATCACTGTTCGGTGTGAATTTTGGGTTGGAGGCGTCATCATTCTTTGAGAACAACGTTTTCCTGGCCATCACCGTCAACGGCGAGCGCTATAGGTCGATGATTACAAACTTCTTGTCGTCTGAATTGGATGAAATGGACCATGGCATGATATAATGCCAAACGGGATAAGGCCAAATTTTTTCCAAAAATTGCCAATTGCTAATTGGCCTTATGTCGCTTTCCATTTAGCGTTATGTCGCTTTGTGAAAGCGTCACTTTGAGCCAGCTCGATCTTTCGCTAGCTGTCTTCAGTTTCTCACGCACAGTTGGTTGAGGTCCCTTTCCACTTGCGTGCGCCCCCTGAGTCACGGTCTTCCTCTACTGCGCCGTCTCTCGGGGGTGGATTCGAAGACTCTCCGGGCCGGAGCATTGGTTTCCATTCGTTCTACATGACCTAGCCATCTTAATCGCTGGATCTTCACCCTTCTGGCTAAGTCGATATCGCTGTACAGTTCGTTGTTATAACGTTGCCTCCACTCACCCTCTATGCAGACGGGACCGAAAATCACCCGAAGAATTTTCCTCTCAAAGCAGCCAAGAGCAACCTCATCCGCTTTTGACAAAGTCCATGCTTCTGCGCCATGTAGCAGGACTGGGACAATTAAGGTATTGTACAGGGTTACCTCGGTTGTTCGAGAGAGGGCTTTGTCTGTCAATTGCTTCCTTAGCCCAAAGAAGCAGCGATTAGCAAGAGTTATTCTTCGTTTGACTTCAGCCCTGGTGTCGTTGTCTGAATTAATAGCGGTTTCTAGGTAGACAAAGTCTTTGACTACCTCAAAGTTATATCTGTCTGCTGTGACGTTCTGTGTGAGACGTCGGTATCGGGTGTCCTTTCTGGTTGACAGCATATACTTGGACTTACCCTCATTTACCGTTAAACCCATCTTCGCGTCATCCGTCGCTTACAAAAGTGCCAGCGACATCACGCTGTCGCCTTCCGAATATATCAATATAGTGGACATATCCAAGTAGTTGAACGGACTTCTGAAAGATTGTGCCTCTGGTGTTGGCGTGCGAGTTTTGAACAATTCTTTCAAGAATGATGTTGAAGAAGTCGCATGACAGCGTGTCGCCTTATCTGAATCCTTTTTGACATCAAAGGTCTCGGTTATGTCTTTACCGACCACGATGGAGCAGCGTGCATTCTCCATCGTCATCCTATACAAACGGACGAGTTTGGTAGGGATGCCAAAACTAGACATTGCTCTGCATAGCTCGTCTCTATAGATGCTTTCATACGCGGCCTTAAAATCGATGAAAAGGTGGTGGGTATCGATTTGTTGTTCCTGGGTTTTTTTCCTAGATCTGCCGCAGGGTGAATATTTGGTCGATGTTGGATTTTCCTGGCCTAAAGCCACACTGGTATGGACCGACCAGGTTGTTGACGAATGGCTTTAGACGTTCACACAACACGGCAGATAAGATCTTGTATGCAATATTTAGAAGACTGATGCCTCTATAGTTGGCGCATTTCAGAGGGTCTCCTTTTTTGTAGTCCATGTGGGGAAAATAACCATCTGCAAGTTGGGATAAAATTTGCAAAAAATCATACCGATTGGCCCGCGACGAAATGGCGTAATATTCTTTGGATGGATGAAAACAAAATTGTCCTATATGAAGGAACTGGTTCCCGGTAATACGTTCGTCGTCCGCCCAACACAGAATATTTACCCCAGTATACAGTAAAAACCGTTAAACATGGTGGTGCGAAGGTCATCGTTTGGACATGTTTTTCTTATTATGGTCTGATAAATGATAATGATTTGATAAATGCTATCAAGGATAAACATGTTTATGTAAAAATCCTTGAAGAGGTTATGCTCCCCTATACCGAGCAAGAAATGCCACTAAAATGAGTGTTTCAGCAGGATAACGACTCAAAGCACACAAGTAAAAATGCAGAAGAGTGATTGAGGTCATGGAGTGTTCACCACAATCCCCTGACCTGAATCCTATTGAAAGCTTGTGGTGCGATGTCAAAAAATATGTTGCGGATGCCAAACTAACTAACAACCGACAACTTTTGAAGTTTGTTGAGGAAGCCTGGCCTAAAATTACTCCTAAACGCTGAGCATTCCTGTAGGATTGGCCGATAAGAGTCAATTTTGAAACAGCTTGTTCTTGTATAGGGAAAGCCGCGCTTGGTGTGACAACCAAGTTAGCGGTTTTTAACGCAGTATTTGTTCCAACTTTCACCTATGGTCATGAAACTTGGGTAATGACCGAAAAAATAAGATCGCGAATACAAGCTGGCGAGATGGGATTTCTTCGTGCTGGTTTGGTCATGTGACGCGAATGTCCTCATCATCACGACTGCCAAGTCGTGCCTTGAATGCGATTCCATCAGGTAGGTGACCCAGGACGAGATAGTTGGACCAAGTCAAAAAACTCGCCTGTTTGCGCTTGGGCATAGCTCCTGATAAGTTAGAGTCAAAGGAGGAGGATCAAGTGGCCTGGAGATCTAGGCGTGCGTTCATTGCCCCCGCGATCCCTTTAGTGGAACATGCGGGCCACTGAAGATAAAATTAAATGAAAAACACACGACTAGATGGCGCAGTTGGTTAAGTGCCTGCCCCAAGTTAGAGGGGTCCCAGGTTCGAGGGGTCCCAGTGAAATTGAATCTGGTCCAGTCACCATTTGTCGTTGGGATCAAATTAACGATATTGGAGTAGGTTGCTACCTGGCAGTACAATGGACCAGTTCTGAGTCTGAGTGCTCCAGTAGGGTTTCAAAAGTTCTCCGAAAAAAAAAATTAAAAAAAAAACAAAAAAATTCGCAAAAATCTCCATTTTACATTCTGTAAGACATCGCTCCTATTATTTTGAACACAGCTCTATATATATTTTTTCACAAAATTACAACGAAAATCGAATCAATTCAGTAGAAACATGTATCAACCTCAGAGGTCATATCTCTGACCATTTTTTTTTCATAAACTTTTGGTGAGCTCTTTAGACGCAACACATCCAACACCTATTAAGTACTGTTGGACAGTAAAAATAGACGCGATAGACAACCCAATAGGCAACACTGCAAACTATTATTGTATCCAAACGTCATTGATACGAGTACATACGTATGTATGCATGTACGTCAGTTTAATTTATCTCTTCATAAATACATACGAGCATTTTTTACTTGAACAAAAAAAAAACAGTGCGAGTGAATGACATTTCAGTTCAACACAAATATTGGAATCAGCTGTTTATTGCGATAAAACTGTCATGCCGTGTCAAAAAGCTCTCCAGCCGAGTAAAAGTACGCACAGCCACAAGCTGCCCGCTGTACGCATGTAGGTGAAATGTTAAGTCAGCTGCTGTACACATACCCTGATTCACATCAACCCGAAACGATAAATTAAATTAATTTTCTGTCTCAATGTTGTTCACATATTTACATGCATACACACAACCATACTCCAGTTGAAGAAAAAGCGTTATTCCCACAGAGCTATTTAGATAACGATACAATCGAATGTATGTACGCAGCTATACTTTGTTTTTATTCTTAACTCATCTGGCTCTAGATCGTTCCTTGTCTATTTTTATTCCGGATGATTCTCTCACAGCTAATAATGATTCAAATCTGCTTCTGAAATAATGCCATAATTTATCCAAACAGACTTGGGACTGCGAGCGAAGAAATGGTAAATAAAATTATCGGATGCGGATTTTGTGCGCTGTCTCAGTGGCACACATGAACAGGAATCAAATCAATTACACCCGCAAATCGTAGTACTCTTGTTTACATTTGGCGTTACATAACAAACTTACTGTTAACCGGGTGGACTGGGTGTTGTTTACGATGAGCTTCCTCTCCTGGAGTAGAGACAAGGACAACAATTTCGTGAATTTGTAGGTCAACATGAGGACGGGCATTTACGTCGTTGTTAATTTGACATTTATACACACGCATGCGTGTGTGTACACACATAACCACACAAGAAAAGTGAATGTGTTCAGAGAACTCTCACTTTCGTGAACAGAGATCCTGCGCACAATTTCTATTTACATCACAAAGCTCTCAGAATACTGAATATTGGATATTTGCCTCTTGAAACAACTGCTATTCTTCGATTCGACCACAGTTGCCAGCATGGCTTTCATTCTCAGAATGCTTTTTCCGGCCATAAAAGCCAAAATGGGAGCAACTAGGTCTGTTCGATTTTGCAATTTCGCGCAGTTCAAGGAGTGGAGGAAAATTCATTTGGAAAGAGATGAAATTAAAAAAGAAAAGGTAAACGAACGCATTAAACAGAAGAAATAACTGGCAAACTTTAACGATGGAAGAGACATGGAAGATGTAGAGTGAGTACGAAGAAGAAGTTGGTTGACGTGCCACACTCCGATTTGACAGATATAAAAACTAAATGCGAATTGCAGGAAACAAATTACATATGTAGCTTAAAATCAACAATCTGGGTGGCTCTAATAAGCAGCAAAAGTGTAGGTCTCATGGAGTACACCCCCCCAACAAATAGGGCACAATGGACCCAACTGTTGGACTCAGTCAGCCGCGACCGGGTCGCAAGGGCACACTATCACCTACCTACCTACCTACCTAGCTTAAAATCGGAGCAAGAGGATATATTTGTTACAGAGTTGCCAATAAAATGCTGGTCTTTTGTTAAATTGACATCACTTTATTAAAATGTTCCCACCAAAAAAAAAGCGAGGTTTCGTCAAATTCATCCAAACCTCCGAGATTTCGCCATACATTACCGGGGTTTCAAAACCTCGCGGTTGAAAATCTAAATCTAGAAATCTAGTTGAAACCCCTTTGAGTTCATCCGCCCGAGAGAGGTTGTCAATCCGAACAAGCCTACAGCGTGAATTTCAGTTCATTTTTAGATGTCAAAACAATTCTGGCAACAATCCTGTTCGACAAATAGGTAATATTTTCAAAGGAAATACAGGGTGGGCCACCTAGTGTTTTTTTTTTCAAATCATAGGTTATTTTGACATTGACAGTTGCTTCCCGCTTGAAATCTTGACAAAAAGTCAGTATCATATCTCCGCGGAACGAAATGAGTCGCCTTACGCTTGAACAAAGTTGGGAAATATTGAAAACTTATTTCCAAA
This sequence comes from Myathropa florea, assembly GCA_930367185.1. Classification (NCBI taxonomy): domain Eukaryota; kingdom Metazoa; phylum Arthropoda; class Insecta; order Diptera; family Syrphidae; genus Myathropa; species Myathropa florea. The sequence continues at coordinate 72,527,455 of OV884004.1, forward strand.
GTGAATGCTGTGTAGCCCAAACAGTGCGTTTTTTGAAAAGATATTTTTACCGAAATGAAGCACCCACCGCGACTGCTGTACGCAAGTTTGGCCAAAAAGTTCGTCAGACTGGTATGCCAGTGGACAACACTCATGGTACCCGTCGTCGTACAGTGCGCACAGATGAGAATGTGGCTGTTGTGGCCGAGTGTGTGAGACTCAATTCACGAACATCAACTCGCCATCGATCTCAACAACTCAACACTTCACGCACTAGCCTGAAGAGAATTCTGCACAAAGATCTCGGACTATTCGATTACAAGGTCCAATTGACTCAGCAATTGAAGGCGCGACTTGTATTATTTGCTGGAAAGTTTTGTGAAATAAAAGACAATTTTTTATTGAGTGCCGCTGTTTTCAGCTTGGCTACACACTGTTTCAAAATGTATGTATTTATTTCTACCGAAATCAAAATAGTGCCGCTGTTCAGCAAGGCTGCACACTCTATGATGTCCAACAAATAATCCAACCGATTTGATGACATTCGGTTGGTTTTATAAAGTGAAATTGATTACCTCAGCATTTCTCAATTTCAATTCGGAGGTAGCCAATTTTGTTGACTTAGCACTTTTCGGTGCATTCGCCTCTTTCGCATTTTGCTAAGGCGAAAGTGCCATCTTGCATTTTCGTTATTGCTTTCGGTAGGTGGTACGTAATTCGCGCGACCATCCGCTTCGTTATCGCTTTTTCTGACGAGGCGCATTAATTCATTCGTCTCGGCGGCTACGTTAACAAACAAAACTGCCGCATCTGAGGCTCGGAAAACCCCCACGTTATTGTCGAGAAGCCAATGCATCCACAGAGACTGACAGTTTGGTGCGGATTGCTTAGTGATGGCATCATTGAACCATTTTTATTCGAAAATGAGGTTGGGAACAACGTTTCGGTCAACGGTGGGTGTTACAGAGCCATGTTAACCGACTTTTTTTTTTACTGAAATTGAAGACATGAGTTTGGACGACCTCTGGTTCATGCAGGATGGCGCGCCATGCCACACAGCCCATGCCACAATCGATCTTTTGCGCACCAAATTCCCAAATAGTGTTATCAGCGATGTCAATTGGTCGCCTAGGAGCTGCGATTTGACCTTTTTCGACTTTTTTCTGCGGGGAACCGTGAAGGACCGATGTTATGGCAACAGTCCGGAAACGATTCAAGCACTTAAGGCCAATATCTTCTAAGCAATCCGTGAGCTACAGCCCGAAATAGTCAACAAGGTCTCAGAAAATTGGGGTGACATAATGCGCTACGGTGAAGCCCGCAAAGGCTGCCACTTGAACGACGTTGTATTTCATATTGATCTTACTAATAAAGCCAGAATACACGGAAAAGATTTAATTTTGTTCATTTTTAAAAAGAAACTTGTATTTGGCCCACCCTGCATGTTCCGGACTCGTGGAAAGTGGCAGAAGTGATAATGGCCACAAATCCGAGAAAATCGCCAAATGACGGGCCGATATCACTTCTACCGTTGCTATCTAAAGTATTTGAAAAACTTTTGCTAAAACGCATGCAACAGATCATAGAAGCGAAACGATTAATGCCTAACCATTAGTCTGGATCTCGAGCAAAACACTACACAATTGACCAGGTATACAGGATCACAAACGAAGTTGAAAAGCCTTTGGGAGAGAAAAATGTTTGCTCTACTGCTTTACTCGACGTTTCCCAGGGTTTCGATGAAGTCTGGCACGACGGTTTAAATTACAAAATTAGTAGGATTTTTCCGAAAAATGTAAGTAAAATCCTAGAATCCTATCTCGAAAACACATTTAGACATTTAGAGTTAAATATGAAACTGATTACTCCGAATTTAAGGAGATTACTGCAGGAGGTCCTCAAGGGAGTGTCCTTAGTCCTACACTATATTTGTGGTACTACCGGGACATACCCTAAACTGAGGGCTCAGTTGAAGCTGCTTTAACGGACGATACGGCTTTTCTGGCAACGAAAAGTTCAATTGAATTCACAGCTGGAGAACTGCAACGAGCACTTGTCAAAATATGCAATTGGACAAAACGTTGTCGCATTACTCTCAATGAGACCAAGTCCACGCATATTAATTTTGCATGCAGAAATATAGGTTATCTACCCGTCTTCCTTAACTCGCCACAAATATCAGACACTAATGAAGACAAATATCTTGGGTGCTATCCTAGACGCAAAACTAAAATAAAAGACGCACGTCAAAAAGAAACGCGACAGACTTGAGAATCGGTATAGAGAAATGCACTGGTTAGTTGGAATGTATTCCAAGCAATATAAGCAAGCGCTGAAACCAATATGGACATACTCTGGGGTTGTACCAAAGAAAGTAGAAAAGGATTTATAAAATCGTTCCAAAATAAAGTAATAAATTCTATCGTTAATGCTGCTATCATGGCACTAAACTCCTACGTCATCAAATTCAAGTTTTGCAGAAGCTCAAAGAGTTGAGTAGGAGAGTAAACCGAGTAAAACTCTGCTGGATACCTGGCCATACGGGGATAGAAGGCAATGAAATGGCCGACTTCCTGGCAAGGACAGGAGCATCAGAACCCTTCATAGAAGCTGTAGGAGACCATATCCTGAGAGAAGTTTTCAGGGAACTAGAAAGAAGGAACCGGATAGAAACCTGGAACAACGCTCTTGGAATGAAGCAGGCCAAGAAACTCCTAGGGCAATATAACCGAAAGAGATTTGAAGCATGCATCAAAATGAGCAAGAATGACCTCCGTATTCTAACAGGCTTCATCATGGGGCACTGTCAATTCAGGGAGCATCTAAGGCAACTAGAGGTATCAAAAGAAGGTCTCTGCAGATTTTGTGGATAAATTAATGATTAATTCCAGAACACAGAACACATACAGGGATTTTGTGAGGCACTAGCCCACAAAAGACAAAAATGTCTGGGCAAGTACCTACTATCAGAAGAAGAGATGCAGCCACTGGAACCATCTCCCATTCTCAGATTCTTAAAGGAAACTGGCTTAAAGAGAGTACTCTAGAATAGTACGCTTTCTTTCACCAGTGCAACTGGAGCATAACTCTCAATATAATTCTGAACGAACTGTGTATGAGGGAATCTCGAAGGAGGGCAAAGGTATAAGAAATAGTGACATCTAAGAAATAGTGAAATACAGAGAGAGACCTAGGGATAACCAGTTTAGACGAAGAAATTACGAACTTTGCTCGTGAGCTTAGTACACGACTTCATGGTCATTGTAATCATGCCATTATCTAATCTCGGGTATGACAGATCTAGCGCGCCGTTTTCAACGAACGTCAATCTTTCGATTTAGCGCTATAAGCAAAACAGTACCGCACAAAACATCGGCTCTGCAGGTGACTTTACTGAAAAGGTGCCTTCCTCATGATTGTACATCTAGAAAAGGCCACCCCGCAAACAGAAAAAGTAAAATTTTATCTTGATCCGAATTGGCTGCGAAACACGAATCTGTACCTCATTTTTCTAGGAAACTAATATTAACAAAGTTATATCGCGCGCGCAAATTTTTATCATGTTGTGCTCTCCGACTTTTATTGTTATCGTCTCCTGTACCTTTCTACTCGTGACTAGTACGGATTCCGTTTTATGATCATCAAGGTCTAAACTCATGTGACAAAGCCAGTTCTCTATCAAAGCTATTGCTTCGTTGCAATATAACTCGATTTCTTCTAGTCGTTTCGCTACTACAACCACCGCAATATCGTCCGCGAAACCTATGATAGAGGCTTCTCTTGGAACCGGCAGTCGTAGAATGTCGTCATACATCACATTCCACAGTAAAGGACCTAGCACTGAACCTTGACGCACGCCCCCTGTAATTTTATGCAACTTCGTTCCGTCGTCAGAATCATAGAGGAGCAACCTATCGGTAAAATAACTTCTAATTAATCTTAATATGTACTTCGGTACATTTAATCGTTCGAGACGTTGTAAAATAAGTGTCCAGTTCGCCGAATTAAACGTATTTCTCCCGTCAAGTGTTACCACGGCGCAGTAATTTTTACTGTCTCCTCTCCATCGTCTACCTTCTATGGCTGTCCGGGCTTTGCCCATTACAACTTTGATCGCGTCGATTGTCGATCGGCCCTTTCTTAAGCCATACTGGTATTACGCGAGTCCATCATTGGCGTCGATGATCTTTTACTCTAGTAATTGCCGCTGAGAGCTCGTCTTTTGTTAGATTCGCTCTGTTTACGGCTTTCGTTTGGTACGACCCCGTCATGTTGGAAGAAAAATAGAGTTTCAACGATTTTACGAAGTAATAATGGGCAGGTTGGCGATGACCTCTGAGGCGTCTTGAGCTTTGCGGTTATAATTTTTGTACCATAGAGTATGATGGGTTTGACCATTTGGTCGTATATTCATAAGCTTATTTTCTGATTTAGGCACCAGGTTTTTAACACAAATTGTTTCAGGGCCCAGAGCGCTTTAGTAGCTTTTTTACATATATTATTGATGCGTGCGTTCCAGGAGAGTTTTTGGTCAAATGTGAGACCTAAGAATATGGAAGATGGGTGTTTCCTTAACTTTAAGAGTCGGTAGTCTATTTGTTCTTCTTTTGGTGAAACGGATGATGTTGATCTTGTTGGGATTTATAGATAGACCCTCTTCATCACACCATCTCCAGGTTAAATTTAAGGCCTTTTGTATGAGATTGCCAACGACATTTTCGTGCTTTTTTTTCACTATGACGGCTAAATCATCTGCATATCCAAAGGTTGTGAAGCCATTAGCATTCAGTACATTAAGAAGTTCATCCTCCACAATTTACCATAGGAGAGGGGATAGTACACCCCCTTGAGGACAACCTGTGAGAGAACAATAGTACGCACAACACGCTAGACCCAAGTTCGCCACGGACTGTAGCGCCACCGTAATTATTATTATTGTTGCAATCAAAAACGCTTTTCCAGCGCCCACAGGCGCTTCCAAACATAAAGTCCACGCATCTACGATTGTATCATACGCTACGTTTTGTTGTGCATTCAATGTCGAAATATTTGACTGAACAAAAGCATTCAATTCGTTGCAATCATATTGTTCACTTTGCAATATTCTTGATTGATCACGTCATCCATTGGTCGATTAGGCGATGTCACACACAAAATTATCACGTATCCGTGCACACCAACCAACAACAGAGCATTTTCCAAAAAATTGTTTGTCGCATACACTTGCATAGGCAAATGCTCTGGCATACGTGTTTCTCTTACTTCGATTCGCCGTTAGAACTGTGTTGCCACATACTTATTTGAATTGAATTGAAGAACTCGAGGGGTGTCATGTGTGTCATGTGCGGGTTATGATACCTTTAAGTGTCCGGAATCAAGACACAGCACGGGCCGAAGGTATAGAGGGAGAAAGGGAGAGGAGGTACCTGTGCACATTGGTCTTAAATGTCTGCGGATTGTAGTGAGTTGGAAATATTGGGCTGGGAAGAGCATTCCATATTCGTGTGGTGCGGCTTAAAAAACAACTCTCTAAACTTAACTGTACGTCCGAAAACAGGCTTAAGGGTGAACTGATGAGCATTCCTGTCGAGACGAGTATTACGGGTGAATCCATGGAGGGGAGGAATGCAATTATCTAGCTCACTTGAGCATCGATTGTTCAAATAGCGATAAAGCAGTGATAAGGATGAGACATTACTGCGATGTTCGAGCGAGTCTATCGACTTCGCGATATTACTGCCTCCTATAACTTTTATCGCTCGCTGTTGTATTCTATCTTAGCTTTGATATGTAGAGAGAGAGAGAGCGATTTATTCCTCTCCCGCGTAAGTAGGCAAAAGTGAATGAACTTACCGAAACGAAGCGGTTACCATTACCGAACCGAAGCCTGGAAGGACGATCAAGGGAACATCGTAGTAAAAGCACAGTCGATGCTGAGGATATGGAGGAACCACATCTACCGACTGTATAACGGCGAGTAAGAATCGAATTCCGCTGTCAGGCAGATTGACCCAATCAACTCGAATAAAAGGGAGGATGTAGATCAACAATTCCGTCCACCCGACCCGGCAAATGAGGGCAAGTCCAAGTATATGCTAATAACCAGAAAGGACACCCGATACCGACGTCTCACACAGAACGTCACAGCAGACAGATATAACTTTGAGGTAGTCAAAGACTTTGTCTACCTAGGAACCGCTTTCAATTCAGACAATGCCACCAGCGCTGAAGTCAAACGAAGAATAACTCTTGCTAATCGCTGCTTCTTTGGGCTAAGGAAGGAATTGATAGACAAAGCTCTCTATCCAACAACCAAGGTAAACCTATAAAAGACCTTAATCGTCCCAGTCCTGTTATATGGCGCAGAAGCATGGACTTTGTCAAAAGCGGGTGAGGTTGCTTTTGATTGCTTTGAGAGGAAAATCTTCGGGTGATTTTCGGTCCCGTCTGCATAGAGGGTGAGTGGAGGAGAAGATATAACGAACTGTAGGAGCTGTTCAGCAATATCGACTTAGCCAGAAGGGTGAAGATCCAGCGATTAAGATGGCTAGGTCATGTAGAGCGAATGGAAACCAATGCTCCAGCCCGGAAAGTCTTCGAATCCACCCCCAAAGGAACGGCGCAGTAAGACCGCGACTCAGGGGGCGCACGCAATTGGAAAGGGACCTCAACCAACTGTGTGTGCGAAACTGGAGGCAGCTAGCTAAAGATCGAGCTGGCTGGAGACGCTTGTTGGTTGAGGCTCAGGTCGACCTAGGACGGTAGCGCCACTCTAAGTAAGTAATTAAGACAGTTTTACCTCTTCTAACAAACTGCTAGTAGACTCATCGAACAAAAATTCTTTCTAAACACAAATGCACAGCAAAAGAGAGTCGTGTCGAATCAGTTCCTTTGCTCTCTTTAACCCAAATCTGTGCGCAATCAACACAAAAAGGGAAAATGGTGTTCTATGATATTCACAATTGAGTGCATGTTTCGCGATTACTAATTTGAGCTCTGTAAGCTAGAGTTCATAGAGATATCCCACACAAACACATTCATGTAGGTACGTCACAATTCACCACGCTGAAATGTATAAATGCCTCATCTGGCCGTGGAAATGTTCAGTTCAGCTAAGGAGTTTCGTTTGTTACAAGTGGTGTCTTGACTGGAAGTAAATAAATTAAATAATTTATTTTTCCGTCACTTCGAAAATATAGTACCATTTCTAGAATCGATTTCGGTGCAAACAATTTGAAATATCCTAATCTCAAGCAACTACTTCAACGATTCGGGATGAGTTCTAGTCAATTAAAAAAAAAAAATAGTGCTTGGTGTTGTGGTTTGTGGTTTCAGATTTAACGGTCTTATCTTTTGAATGAAGAACAAACGAAAATTTTGGGAGAAACAAGCTCTTTCACGTTCACATTTTACCTAAATATTAAATAATTTCGTAAACGGAGTAAAAAACAGTTCAACAGACTCGCCTCTTGTGGTTGCCATTGGCATTTGATTTCAATGCACACTTTTGAAGATAGTCTAGGGAGCATTTGCTTTTAAATCCACTGATTTGTTTAGATAAGAAACCAAATATTGGGGTGAGATATTAGTCTCAGTTTTGGAGCAGTTTTATCAAAACTTGATTTCCCAGCAATTCAGTGCAACGATTCACAATTTGATTCACAATTTGAAGGAGACAAAGAAATTGCTTTGCTATCAAAATAAAGCCTTCTTAGATTAGGGAGTATGGTCAGGGAGTATGAAGGCATACAGAACCATATCCAGCCTAAGTTGAATAAAAGGGAAATTGAGATTGTAGGTCGAATGGCACTGCTTTCTTTAGGTAGATTACGGCGTGAGGAAATCGGAAAACCTTTTAGGCTTTGGAGAAGTCGAAATACAGGGTGGGCCAAATACAAGTTTCTTTTTCAAAATGCAATAAAATGCGCTTCGCTGTAGCGCATTCTGTCAGCCCAATTTTCCAAGACCTTGTTGATGGTTTCGGGCTGTAACTCACGGATTGCTTGGATGATATTGGTCTAAGTGCTTGAATCGTTTTCGGATTATTGGTATTATATCGGTCCTTCGACAGATTTTTGCCTTTCGGACCACATCCACATCCTGGTACAGCTCATAGAGTTCGCGGTTGTGTCTTCTCCTCCATTCGCCTTCCTCGCAGAGGGGACCATATATCCGACGTAGAATTTTTCTTTCGAAGGCAACAAGAATCAGTTCCGCAGTTCTGATTAGTGTCCAGCTTTCGCCTCCATATAGCAGGACTGGCAGAATAAGAGTTTTGTTGAGCATAATTTTGGTCCTTCGAGTCCAGTTGTTTTGACAAACCGAAGTAGCATCGGTTGCCAACGTCGATTCTACGTCGGATCTCCACTGTGATGTCGTTCGTGGAGTTCACGTTTGCCCCGAGGTAAACAAACTTTTCACACTTTTCACTTTTCACTCACACTCTCGGCCACAGCATTCTCTTGTGGTTTTTCTAATTTTTTTTATTGAAGGAGGTGAGTGCTGGTCTGTAGCTTTGCCAGTCTCCTGTGTGCTTGGCTGTGTTGAACAGTTTGCGTGTTTCGGACTGGAGACTGAACTTGCTATGCCCGTGATGTCCAGATCGAACCTTATGATTGCGTGGTCTGACATCGATGGTTCGCTGGACACTTTCCAGTCTCTAACAAGTCTGCTAAGCCTATGGCTACCTAATACCTCCTGCCTAGCTCTCGTAACAAAAGTGGGAACATTGCCGACCATTGAAAATGGTGAATGACGAACTTAAAATAAATTGTAAAAGGTACTCACCTCTGTCGTTTGTGTTGTTGCTCCCCCAGATGGTATTGTGGGCATTAGCATCATACCCCATTAAGAGCGGTAGTTGGAGCTTGTTGAAGTGCTCTACCAGTTGGTACTGCCGGCTCTTCTCCAGCACAGTACCCCGATGCCAGGAAGACGGTCTGCTGCCCACCTCCTGCCATGGCCAGTGTGGTTCTCATGGGCACAAATGCTGGTGTACCCCAAGGCGCTGTTTTGTATCCGACTCTCTTTCGCATATTTATAAATGATTTCCCGCCTGCTACTACTAATCTAATCCAACCTTTCGCTGATGACAATACTCTTAACTTTTTATATCGGTCCAAACCTTACGGCCCCGTTCTTCTGTCGTAGAATTGGACCCGCAACGTCTGTTAAGAACATTGAATTCCGATCTTCACAGCATAATCAACTGGTGTAAATATAATAGAGTGGAATTCAGTACTTCCAAAACTCAATCCTGTCTAATGTCACTTAACCGAATTCTTAATAATCATTATTATCCATGAATGGCATGGCAGTTGTCGCGATGGAACAATGGATGTCAAGGTTTCCTTAAACAATGCAAGAAACACTTCACCCCCTTTGATCTGGCTTCAATTTACATGGCCTGCAACCGCCTCAAAAGTGTATAACGCTCATATTTGGTCTGCTGCTCTCAAGACCCCCCTGCACTTACTAGATAGAACACAATAGCAAGCGGTAAAACTTATATAAGACAATAATATCGCGAAGTCAATAGACCCCTCGAGCACAGACGTAATGTGTATTCCTTGTCAGTGTTTTATCGCTATTTTTACAAACGATGCTCAAGTGACTTAGCAAATTGCGTTCCTCTTCTCCATGAATTCACGCAATACTGTCTCAACGGGAATGCTCATCAGTTCACCTTTATGCATACTTTCAGACGCAGAGTTGAGTTTAGAGATTCGTTTTTTAGCCGCGCCACACGAATGTGAAATACTCTTCCCAGCACAATATTTCCCACTTACTCAATCCACAAGCATTTAAGACCAATGTCTTCAACTTTTTGATTCTAAGTTCTGTTTGATAAATATTCAGCTCCAAAGCAGATTATAATGATTTCCCTCCTTCCCATTTATAAACTAAAGCGTCTAAAAATGTGAATCGAAAATCACCAAAAAAATGGTTTTCAAAAAGGGAGTGTTCCAACTACATGGCCATATCTCTTTCAGTCTTCCCGGTAAAGTCGACATTCAATGGAACAAAGCAAAAATCAAGTGCACCGGAAGTGATATGCATCACATTAGAACATACAAGAAGTGTACATACATGCATATGCAATATAAGCAGACGACATGCTTACTTACGTGCGAGTGCACTGATGTTCTAATGTACGATGTATAGGTACAGTCAGCAACGCCCGGACTCACAAACAACGAACAACGTGTTGCCAGGCACGCTTAGCAAGCTTGGGATAAATCATAAACAACGTGTTGCCAAGCACGCTTAACAAGCTTGGGATAACGTACTCATGTTGTTTGCTAAATGTGTCGCGTCATTTTCGTGTGCTCTCTTTCTTTTCTCTTCTTTGAGTTTCTTTTTTATTTACTCTTTCATTTCTGTTTGTCTCGTTCATGCTGGTATGATCTGTTATCTGTCATATGTTAAGTATGTAGATGTTAAGTAGCTGCTAAGAAAATGTTGAGTTTAGTCTTAAGCGAAGATTCACAAAATAAAGACCGGATATAAAAAGGGAATATTTCTTAATTTTTTTTCTATGGACAATTGAACTAATATAACTCGGGGCCTCCCTCGTTGAATTGGAAAAGGCATTCCGTATGGTTAGAAGGTGTCTTCCTTAAGTTGACGAGGATGGGTATAAGCAAGTCGCTGATTTACACGATTTTTTTTAAACCTTTATTGTAAACTTATTTTATGAATAATAAAGAATAATAATAATAATAATAATAATAATAATAATACACGATTTATGACATGGCAACAGGTAGAAGTTTTGTTGTTAAAAGTGGCAATATGTCTTCTACCAAAGTTTTCCACATAAAAATTGGGCTGCTCTGACGAAAGCTAGGAAGGCCTTTGCTGTGGCAAGGGGGTTGTTTTATAACTTGATACTAGAGTGAAGGTAATCTGCTACATGGCCCTCATCCGGCTAGTCATAGTGTATGGTTGTCTAGTTTGGTTCAACGTGAGTCCTTCCCAGATGGAAAGATGAGGCTGTTCGAGAAGCAGTGTCTCCTGGCTTGTCTCAAGAAGTACAGAACCCCAGAATCTGAGTACAAGAAATTCTATTTATTGGATGCACCCTGTAGAAGCATCTATACAAAACATAAATACTCAGAAGTAATATCTGCTTCCATGAATTTTATTTTTGTTAAACGGGGAATCCCCTTGTAAAATATCATATTGTATTTCTTTGTATTCTTCATTTTTTTCTTTGTCACTTTGTGTTGAGTCTTCAAGGGAGACAGAATAAAAATATTGTGCTCTGTAAAAGTGTTGTTCAATTATTAATTAAATTCTATAGGTTATGGGCCCAGAGCTTTCTGGTCTTAAAACAATAATTAAAAAGTGAAAGTGTTTGTTAAAAATAAAAAAAACAAAAATGCAAAACATAAGTGCAAAAGTAAAAAGAAATATAACACCATTCAATGGTGAGAACTACAGCATTTGGAAGTTTCGGTTGAAAACACTTTTGGTGGAAGAAAACTGTTTGGAGGTTCTGGAGGAATCTACAATCGTGGAAAAAGATTCACCAGAATGGCGTAGAATGGAGAGAGTGGCAAATGGTTGTATAATAGAACACTTGAGTGACACAATGATTGGGATGATAGCTGAAGAAGGGACAGCTCTTCAAATAATAAAAAAAATTCGACGAAATATATGAAAGAAAGAGCTTAGCAACACAGTTGTCCGTGCAGAAGAAGCTTCTAATATTTAAATTTAAGGGTGACATTGCACTTATTGATCATTTCATTAAGTTTGATGAAATGATAACTGAACTGCAGGCTGCTGGAGCTCAAGTGAATGAAATTAATAAAGTGGCACAGTTATTATTAACTTTACCTTCTTCATATGACGGTATCGTTATCGCAATTCAAACTCTGGCTGAAAAGGATTTGACTTTAGCTTTTGTTAAAACAAGATTGCTCGATTATGAAATAAAAATAAAACAGGAACACCGCGATACATCTTTAAAAGTGCTTCATATCGAACCAAAACCTAATTTCTCAGTAAATAAATACAAAAATGATCGAAAAATGTTCAACAATAAATATAAAACAAAACAAGTTTAATTACAAAACAAATCAGATAAAATGTGATCACTGTGGATGCTCTTATCATATTAAAGCAAATTGTTATTTCTATAAAAAGTCAATTTCAAATAGCAAACAAAATTCGGTATCTAACAATTACAAAGAGCGAAAGGCTCCTTCAGTGTCAACGGTCAATTCAATTAAATCAAACAATAACAAACATTTTGCTTTTATGATTGGACACATGCAGAATTTAAAAAAACCTTCAATTAAAAATAATGAAATAAGATTTCTATTAGACTCAGGAGCAACTGATCATTTTGTAAATAAAACAGAATATTTCTCAGAACTCAAGCAGTTGGATCATCCTCTAGAAGTTGGCGTAGCTAAAGAAAACACATCACTTCAGGTAATAGCAAAAGGTACAATAAATGTGATAACAAAAAACGGTGTTCGAGGAGTAATTGAAAACGTTCTATATGCACCTGATATTCCATATAACATTCTTTCCGTGTGTCGAATTCAACAAAAAGGAATGTCCGTCCATTTCGAAGGTGACGGAGATGTGACAATTAAACAAAATAATGAAGTATTAGTAAAGGGTGAGTTTGTAAATAAATTAATAATAATAAAGTTTAATTACTTTAAGATTTCGTATAACTCAGAAATAAATTCTTGTGAAAATACAAGAAAGAGCAGTAATTATAGGCTTTGGAACGAAAGACTAGGTCACATGAGTAGCAACAAATTTCTAGAAATTAAAACAGGTGGTCTCTTTGAAGACAATGAAATTATACAACATCTCAGTCCAGCTAATTTATTTTGCGAGTCGTGTGTGTATTGTAAACAAGCCTGCTTACCATTTTCTAAAAAGAAAGATAAATCGCATGTGCAGCGTCCTCTATTTATTATTCATTCCGACATTTGTGGTCCCATTAGCCCTCTCACTATAAATAACAAAAATTATTTCGTTACATTCATTGACGATTATACCCATTACGTAGTGGTACTCGTATACTTATTGACACAAAAATCGGAACTTTTTGAAGTTTTTAAAGACTATGTAACTAAAAGTGAAGTCGATTTTAATCTTAAAATTGAATATTTTTATTGCGACAATGGAGGTGAATATATTTCGAATGATATGAAACATTTTTTCAAAGAAAAAGGAATATCATATCATTTAACGGTTCCATATACCCCTCAGCAAAATTCTGTTGCTGAAAGAATGAATAGAACACTAACTGAGAAGGCACGTTCTATGATTAATACTGCAAATTTACAAAAATGTTTTTGGGGAGAAGCAATTTTAACAGCGACATATCTACAAAATATTTCACCAACCAAAGCATTAACTAAAAATAAAACCCCTTATGAAATGTGGCATAATAAAAAACCAAAGTTGCACAATTTAAGGGTTTTCGGTTGTACTTTTTACGAGTATGTTCACAACAAAAACAGAAAAACAAAATTTGATAAGAAATCGTTCAAAGGCATATTCATAGGTTATGAACCAAATGGGTATAAAATTTTCAATCCCAATATTAATAAATAATTATTGCACGTGATGTAGTTTTTGATGAAATTAGTTTCAATTCTACAAGGCCAATTTTAAATATTGACGAAGAAAACTTCGATTGTTTTAAGCTCCCAAAACTGAATGAAACTGATAATAGTAAACCTATAAGCAGCACTAATATAGGTAAATCTGGTAAAGCAGATATTGAAATCAGTGAAACTGATAGCATTAAAACTGTAGATGGCAACTACAGGAAGAGTGAGAGAATAAAAAATCTTCCAATCATCTCATATAATGAAGATGAAGAAGATATTGAAAATCACTTGTTATGCATAGAATCTCTAGTTTCTTCTCTTCCGAATGATTTTGAAGATGTTAAAAATAGAGAAGATAAACATCACTGGAAGCAAGCCATAAAAGAAGAAATAAATTCACTGAAAGTGAATAAAACTTGGTCAATAGTTCAAAGGCCAGTTAATAAAAATGTCGTTGACTGCAAATGGGTTTTTAGTATTAAGTATAACGTTGAAGGATATCCATATAAATATAAGGCTAGATTAGTCGCAAAGGGTTTTAGTCAAAAGTATTTAGAAGATTTTAGTGCAACTTTTGCACCAATTGTTCGTATGACAACTTTTCCGCAAGGTGTTGGCTTGATCGTTTTGATAATGTATTAAAAACACATGATTTTAAGAATTCTGAGAGCGATCACTGTTTATATTTCTTAAATAAAGGGAACCCATATAAAAATATATATGTTATACTATATGTAGATGACCTTTTAGTCGTAACAGGAAATATGGAAACAATGAAAAACTTTAAGCAGAATTTAAAATAACAATTTAATATGATAGACAGGGAAGAAGTTAAATTATTTTTAGGCATACATATAGAAAGAAATGGAAATAAAATATCCCTTAATCAAATAAATTACTTAAAAAATATATTAAATAAATTTAACATGTCAGATTGTAATCCGTTAAGCACACCACTTCCAGCAAAATTAAATTTTGAATCCTTAAATTCAAACGAGGATTGTAAGGCTCCATGTCGAAACTTGATTGATGTATGCAATGCAATGTACACGACCTGATTTGTGTACAGCAATAAATTTCCTGAGTAGATATCAAAACAAAAATAACAAGGAACTGTGGGTGAATTTAAAAAAGAATATTAAGATATATAAAAGGAACAATTAATTTCAAATTAACATATAAAAAATTAGAGTTCGAAGAAATATTAGTAGGGTACGTGGATGCCGATTGAAGCAGAATACATGGCACTTTTTGAAGCTGTACGGGAATCTTTATGGATCAAATCTTTATTAATGAGTATTGATATTCAAACGAAAGGTGCCATAACAATTTTTGAAGATAATCAAAGTTGCATTTCGCTTGCAAATAATCCAGTATCTCACAAGCGGTCTAAGCATATTGATATCAAATACCATTTTATAAGAGAACAAATATGTAATAATACTATACCTTTAAAATATATTTCTACAGATAAACAACTTGCCGATGTATTTACGAAACAGGTACCAGCCCCCAAGTTTCGCGAAATCATCTTTAATCTTGGCTTAGAAGAAACCTAATCTACATTTTTTATTTTTTTTAAATGATATTGTATTAATTTCATTTTTTGCTTATATTTTTAATTATGAAATCTAACTATGATTAACTAGTTTTGCAACTTGGATACACATTGTTTGTAAAAAAAAAAAATTAAATCAGTCTATTTTTTTTAATTAGAGTATTTTTGTTTTGATGGCGGCTATTGGATGCACCCTGTAGAAGCATCTATACAAAACATAAATACTCAGAAGTAATGTCTGCTTCCATGAATTTTATTTTTGTTAAACGGGGAATCCCCTTGTAAAATATCATATTGTATTTCTTTGTGTTCTTCATTTTTTCTTTGTCACTTTGTGTTGAGTCTTCAAGGGAGACAGAATAAAAATATTGTGCTCTGTAAAAGTGTTGTTCAATTATTAATTAAATTCTATACTATTCCAACGAGTTCTTGTATAACGAAGCAAACGTGAAAAGGTTGGATAATTTAATTATTAAGCTTTAATTTCGCTTAAAACTGAACTTAACATTTTCTTAGCAGCTACTAAACATCTACTAACATCATCTACGACAGATAACAGATCATACCAGCATGAACAGGTGCCGTGAACGGGTGCCGTTAACGAAGGCCATATGAACTAACGCCATAATGGCGTTAATTCGCATTTGAAAGTGAATTAACGCCATAATCCACTTATGGCTTTAATTCACTTTCAAATTTGAACTAAAGCCATATGGCGTTAATTCGTTTTAGGAAGTGGCCTTAGTTCACATTTGAAATTGAATTAAAGTCACTCGCATCAATCTCAATAATTTACATTATTTACATGGTCTTGTAGGAAAAAAGTTTACGGCGTATAAAAAGTAATGTTGGAATGGGGGGGCATGCTGCCCCCCTGCAACCCCCCTGCTACACCACATGTAGGATTTGAAGTAGGCACGAGACTGAGTGTATCCATGATTTGCATGAGTTTAAAGAAAGTAAATACAATCAAACTCGCACTTACTCCAAATTGCATATGTGGCCAAGCAGGGGGGTTGCAGGGGGGCAGCATGCCCTCCCATACATACCTCATATGTATGTATGCATGTAAGGGGCAAGGGAGGTAGGTTGGTTGGAAACTAAACGTGGTGCGATCATGGTGGGACATTGGACATATAACGCGCTTTAGAGCTCAAATACATTGTATGGCATTAGTTCACATTCGAAAGTGAACTAACACCATATGGCGTTAGTTCAATTTAATATATGGCTATAGTTCCAATTTGAAAGTGAATTAAAGCCATAAGTGGATTATGGCGTTAATTCACTTTCAAATGCGAATTAACGCCATTATGGCGTTAGTTCATATGGCCTTCGTTCACGGCACCCATGAACAAGACAAACAGAAATGAAAGAGTAAATAAAAAAGAAATTCAAAGAAGAGAAAAGAAAGAGCACACGAAAAAGACGCGACACATTTAGCAAACAACATGAGTACGTTATGCCAAGCTTGTTAAGCGTGCTTGGCAACACGTTGTTCGTTGTTTGTGAGTCTGGGCGTTGCTGACTGTACCTATACATCGTACATTAGAACATCAGTGCATTCGCATAAGTAAGCATGTCGTCTGCTTATATTGCATATGCATGTACAGCTGCGGTCAAAATAATAGCAGTACGACACAAAAAACGAAGCAACTGAATAACAAAAATATATATCATCCATAAATCGTTTTAAAATATTTATATTTAATGATTAAATTTAATAATATTGAAATTGTGGACGAAGAAAACTAAATTTAAGCTAAAGAAATTTATTTCAATGAACAAAAATAAATAAGAAAGATAATGATGTTTTTATTGTACTGAAAAAGGGCGGTCAACAAAATAGCAGTATTAATATTTTTTAAATAATATTACAAAATGGACGAATTTTTTTGGAAATGTGTACTAAAATTAGTTAGTATTTTGTTGTAGACCCTTTATTCTTTAGAACTGCTTCACATCGCCGTTTCATAGAAGTCAACAAAGCCTGACATCTCTCCAAGGGTATGTTTTGCCATGCTCCCTTCACTGTGACCCAAAGTTCATTACTATTCCGGGGCTTTGAAGCTGCAACCACTTTTTTTTACATTCGCCCAAAGATTCTCTATTGGATTGAGATCAGGTGCTTGGGAAGACCAGTCCATAACGTTAATGTTGTTGATCCGAAACCATTCCTTAGCTTTTTTTGCTGTTATGCTTGGGGTCGTTGTCTTGTTGAAAGTCCCACTTCAGTGGCATTTCCTCCTCTGCGTAAGGCAGCATAGTTCCCTGCAGTATATTCACGTAAGCATGTTGATCCATCACACTATTTATGCGAAATATAGGACCTACACCATAGTAGGAGAAGCAACCCCATACCATTATGCTGGATCCACCACTATGAATGCATTGAGTGACATTTGGAAAGAAACCGTTATATGAGAGAAAATTATTTTTTCTTGGAAACTTTGGACATTGCCTTCCCTACCAAAAATAATTTTAAAATGGTAAAGATTTGAAATTACTTGAATTAATGAGTAATAGATTACTCAAATTATACTAAAAAAATATACTTCGGAAAGCAACACTGCTATTATTTTGACCGCAACTGTATGTACACTTCTTGTATGTTCTAATGTGATTCATATCACTCGTGGCGTAGTGGGTACGTGCATCCTACGCTCGAGGTTTAAGGTTCGAATCTCGAAAAACATCTAACATATTTTCACGGCTCCACTTCTTTCGAGTCACTGACAATGGTCAAAGATTATAACTGTCTAGAAAAAGCTTCTCAAAATCACCGTTCGGAGTCGCCAATAAACTGTAGGTCACCTCCACTTGTGAGAGAACAATAGCATGCGCAACACAAGTGGTTGCCGAGAAGCTAGGCACAGGTCTACCTCGGACTTTAACGCCGCCATTATTATTATTATTATTTTTAAAAGTATGCAATAAGTGTCGGAAGGTAACGGAAGCACTGTAGAACAAATGCAGTATTGTGCTTCCCGCACATGGATTAGTAATTCCCCTCCCATTCCTGAGACGTAGGGTTGCTCTTTTCCTTTCTTTATATGACTGATTTGTGCTGCAAATATTGCAGTTGTTTTGTTGTTTGTTTTTTAATTACACCCCTATCATAGGATCCGTCAAAGAAAACCTCCGAACTCATTTCTCCGTTCCGAATACGAATGAAAAGGCATCATAGGATCCGTCGTAAGATCGTTAATTTTTGTTTGGTTGGTAACATGTTCGAATTCGAACTTAGACTCCTGTCACTTTTCAATTGCTAATTTTTTTTCTCAAAAAACCAATTTCGCGGAGTTATTTTATGTGTTGATGGAACGCACATCAAAATAATACGAAAATAGTTCCGACAACAATTTTCCTTAGGAGGACAATTTAATTTTACCTGTCAGATTTCCGATTTATTCGGATCCTATGATACCTTTGTTACGAATTTTGAAATTTTCGTACGTCAAAGTTACGAACCTGCGTTCCGATGAAATTCTATGATACCGATATCCGAATTCCGAACGTGATCGAGGTTATGACGGATCCTATGATAGGGGTGATAATAATTAAGTTCCTTTGCTAAGCGAAAACCATGTTATTAATCAAGCCATCTAAGGTGTCTTGTACATTAAACGTAATTGTGCGCCTAAAAGTATTCAATTTTTATTTCACATTCCTTTTTATTCAACATTCATTTGCAATTTTTGGAGCATTTGTGGAAACAAGGAATGCAAAATTTTAGGTATCTTTTAAACAGTTATCCTGGACACTTTGTCCAACAATTGTCCCAAATTTGAATAAATGTCCTCCTATCGAGTCTCGTAGTTTTATCATCCGCTCTGCCACTGTCACATTTTTAGCAACCAGAGTAATTTTAACTTGGCAATGCTGCCGCTTTTGACAATAAGAAAGTTTGACGTTTCCTAATCATTGTTTTGTTTTTGTTCAATGTCGTTCAGTTAGTTGCTAGTGAAACTAATAACAAATAATGTTTGTTCCTTTCTATTGGCGATTTATGATTTCACTTTTTGCTGACCAAAGCTAATACCAAATATTCTGTAATATGCACTAGTATTTTCAATTTATTTATTACATTAAACACATTTAACTCTGTGAAGAACACGGTAAATGAAAAGTCCTGAATGTCCCATTGTTGATTAGAGTTGTGTAGACGATTATCAAACCATCACATGGTCATGTAGTGCATAATTAAGTTTCATCACCGATTGTGGGTGACGATTTCAAATACGTTACTGGCGCTTGAACTCAAACAGTGATGGCCAGAGAATATGGCCACGTCTTCACGATATAAAACTTTCCTTCTCTTTGTTTAATGAACTTCTTAACCAAACATACTTATGTAAATACAGATGTTGTAGATATTGACCCTGGTCAAGTCTGTGGGATTTTAGATTTTACTGAAGAAAAAAAAAACATTTTCCTGGTCTTAAGTTCGATCAAATCGTATCAAATACCTCAGTATCTGCACTTCAGAATAATTAAAATGCTATCAGAAAGTAATCTGTATACCACAGATATCTGTAAATCAAATCCATGTCAGATTTAAACTCTGAAATATCGTTTCAGATGAACTACGTCGACATCATACATGGTAGAATAGAAATACCAGATTTCATCGAAAGCATTATCAACACACCACAGTTCCAACGTTTAAAAAAAGTCAGTCAACTCGGCGCTTACCACTTGATCCACCCAGAGGCTAATCATACACGCTATGAACACTGCATTGGGTAATACAATTCTAGTAAATAATAAAATGATTTCTAATTTGAAATTTAATTTCAGAACGTACCACCTAGCAGACAAAACGATTGATTGCCTGCAGAAGAATACCAGAAATCTTCAAATTCCAGATTTTTATAGAAAAGTTGTGGGGGTAAGTCGTTGTATTGTATTAAATAACACATTTCTTCCAATTTAAGGCGGATTCAAATTAGTTTAATTTATATAACCGTATATTGTTTTTTAACAAACGAATATTGCATGAGAATAAAAGCCACGATATACTTTCCGATTCCGATATTACTTACTTACTTAGCAGACCTATGACCCATGTAGGGTCTGAGCCTGAGCTATCGCTGCCTTCCATCGTTGACGGTCCTGGGCGCGCTGCTTCCAGTCATCAAGACCAAGCTGTCTTACGTCCGCGATAACTTGGTCTTTGTACTGGAGGTTTTGTCTTCCTCTCCTTCTCGAATCAGGAGGCTCGGATTCGAAGACCCTCTTAGCTGGAGAGTTGTTGTCCATGCGCTTGATATGGCCGAGCTAGTGCAGTCGACGGGCTTCGGCTCAGATTCCACTAGGCTTCGTAAAAAATTCTCAAGATCACCCACGAAAGATAGACCAAGCTGGAAACATGTGTCCTATCCAGAAGCTTATGGCCGAACTACAACCAAAAGAGAACAAAAGACCTGCTCACCAACAGTAGACGAAACATATCCAGAATTATAGCTGTCTGTACTGGACACTGGGCTGTTGGTAGTAGGCATACCATTTAACTCGCACTGCCGCAGCTGCCGGGTGGAAATCAAGCCAGAAACCCCCGAGCACTTCATAGTCTGTTAGCCTTCATAAATTCGACAAAGTGGTTCTAACAATTAGGCAAATCTGAGAGAACACACATTCCTTTCCACCCCCTTCACACAAATTAGGATGTGGTATCAAAACGGCGCTTTCATGGCGCTAATTGGGTGCGGCAAACAGGATCTGTATGTCCACCGCTACTTTTACCTACCTACCTACCTAACCAGAGAGTCGAAAAAGTCCGGAGCTAAGTCTATGTGCTTCTTAGGCGCTGGATCCGCAGAAATGTGAAATGAACCTAGATTCAAAGTCTAGTGCGCAGAAGTTGCCTACAAGATTTAAGATGATTTACTGATTATTTTGCTAACAGATTATCCTACGAACAATTTATTACGATTCATTTTTGCTTCCATTTTCAGATTGCCGCTCTACTTCACGATGTTGGTCATGGTCCATTTTCACATTCCTGGGAGACTGTTTGTAACGAAAAATATCATGTAATTTTTGCGCTCACTCAGAAGTTCTCTATTTCATGAACGTGTCTTTTCTTGATATTTGTGAATTTAGCACGAAGAAATGGCTAAAAATTGCATAGACGACATCTTCACAGAGGTTTCCATTGATTGGATGGACAAGGAATATGCCCTAAACCTTATCAACGCTCTCATCACTGGGGACCCTAGCTGCATTCGAGATAAGCAATACCTCTTCCTTTTTGAAGTAAGTATTTCACGATTTGCACCTACTCCATCTTTCCGTATGACATCCAACTCTTGTAGATTGTGAACAATAAGCAGTGCGGCTTGGACGTAGACAAATGGGACTACTTAAAGCGTGACAATGTGAAGATGAAAGCGAATGTACCAATGGATTTTGATGGGGTTTTCATGAGTATTAATGAAAAGAAATATGCACATTTGTCCACCAGATTGACTTTCATTTTAAAATTTTAGATGCCAGGGCTAGTGACGACCGGGCTCACATCGAGTATCGCTACATTGACTATCCTCAAATATACAGTATTTTCGAAGCGAGGGCTACATTTCATATGAAATTTTACCAGCAACCAATTTTCATTTGTTTGGACAACATTTTAAAGCACGTTATTGATAAAGCTGACAATTTGGAGCAAGTAGAGGGGTAAGGTTGCATATTCTAATTAGTACAGCAACTAACGAGCTAATGTTGAGAATATTGTATTGGGTATGGGAAAAAGTTCAAGGCGTTGTTTTTTAGTACGGTTCCTCGATTCGGTTCGACAATGTTTCCCCATTTTTCCGATGATGCTGTCGGCAAAAAACATCTGCAGTTTCTGGTTGAAACACTGA
This sequence comes from Myathropa florea, assembly GCA_930367185.1. Classification (NCBI taxonomy): domain Eukaryota; kingdom Metazoa; phylum Arthropoda; class Insecta; order Diptera; family Syrphidae; genus Myathropa; species Myathropa florea. The sequence goes on from OV884004.1 coordinate 72,549,447, forward strand.
ATTGAGTGATTTTGACAGGCTTCTTTTGGAAGCAGCTTCATTCCATTTGAAAGTTCTGTAGAGATCGGAACAAGTGATAATCAGATTGTGCCATAGGCAGGTAGGTAGGTAAGTGGGTAGACGGGCGCAAGCCACGCCTCACTCGTTGAGGACTCACTCCTCACTCCTTGAGGACCCATTGCGATCCCCAATTGGGGATTAGTGTCCCCTTTTAACCCTTGCCGCACTCATGGTCCCTCGTTGTGCCGAAGCCATCCCGATTTCCTTATGAACCTGCAAAGAGATCTTAGAGGTTTATTTGAAATATCAGCTGATGGTATTGCCATCATTAATATCGTTGTGGCTGCTTCTTTGACCGCCAGGACCTCCGCTTGAAACACACTGCCATAATCAGGAAGTCTGGTTGAGCAGTGCAAGTTTAACTCATTGGAGAAAATGCCCGCGATTGTGCCTACTTCCATCTTTGACCCATCGGTGTATACCTTTATGGTCGTATTGTTGATGGGCTCATTTGTCGCCCACACCTCTCTGGTGGGGTATTGGCAATTGAAGTGTCTCTCGAAGTCGAGGAATGGGAGCCTATAGTCGCTCTCGACTTCTGATACTGCAAATCTGTTAAGAATACTTGCATGTCCTATAGTACTTGAGCGCCAGTCGCGAGATTGACTGATTCTCAGAGCACTTTTAGCTGCGATTGCCTGCATATAAAGGTCAAGCGGTAGCATGTGTAGGATCGTTTCCAGTCCAGCTGTTGGGGTAGAGCTGATTGCTCCAGTAACTCCCATACACGCAAGTCTCTGTATTTTTGTCAATGCCTTAAGATTAATGGCTTTCCATGCTGCCGGCCACCAGACTACGCTGCCATACGTAAGGATGGGTCTGACAATAGCGGTGACCAAATGAAACTTCCCAACGAAGCCCTCGAAATTTTTTACGAGTCATCAAGGAAGTGCTTGCTATTGTTCTCTCACGAGTGGGGGGGATCTACAGTTTAATGCCGACTCCGAAGGACAGTTATTTTTTTTTCTGTTTTTACACTACACTGGAGCACATAGACACCAAACCTGGGACCCCTCGAACTTGGAGCAGGCACTTAACCAACTGCGCCATCCAGTCGTGTGAATAACAGTTATACTCTTTGAGTCATAGTCAGTGACTCGAAAGAAGTGGAGACGCGAACAATTCTGTTTTAAAAAATTGTTGCTTGTGCTGGGATTTGAACCTAGACTGTGAAAGTCAAGTCAGCACAAACCCACACGGTCACGAGAACACACACACTGCGGAAGACAACATCTTTCCTTTTAACCGATTCGGGATATTTTCTTTTAATTTTCTGGCGTAATCTCTCTCGTTTGACACAGTAGAGTTGAGAATCATAGGGGATAATTCCCTTCCAGTCCCACCACACCCACAGCAACCCTGCTTTGCCGTCAATGCTGGTTTCGCGAAAGATTATAACGGCTCACCATCCCTTGTCTTGACGCTTTTGATCGTCGTACATGATCCATTTTTCATCATCGGTTATAATAGGTTTCAAAAATGGCTCGATTTCACTGTGTTTCAGCAGCGCAGATGGTAATTCAGTCTATATTTGAAGAAGATAGGTGAGATCTAGAGGTTTGCGTGTAACTGCATCACGGGGACACTCCGTTCCACAGTCGCCATGGAAAGTTAGGTTAGGTTGAGGTAGTTGGAGTATGCACTTAGATCAGTCTTGATCCATTGTGCTGGCACACGGATTGACTGAGGTCAATCCAATTGATCATACGTGGGAAACCATTTAGAGCCAAGGATGTAGCGAAGTAGATTGATTATGGGAACCTCACTAAGTTCGCATAAGCTCTCCAAGAAGTAGGCCCCCAGATGTTGGCGTTGAAAAAACGCCAGGGTCGGACAGGAGCAGAGGAGGTGTGAAACGCTTTCTAATTCCTCGTCGTCTAGGCAGCTTCTGCAGAAATCATTAGCCGGAGCTCCTAGTCTACCGGAGTGATTTCCTATGAGCCAGTGTCCTGTAATGACACCGACGGTTATACTTATGTGGGATCTATCGAGAGAGATTATTTCTGTAGATCTTCTGAGATGTAGCTTAGGTCAGATAAGTCTGGAGATGTGTGCCTCTCGCCCATCTGTTATTTATATTATGAGTTGCATCTTCTACGAACAACAATTTACATGTTGTGAGGGCTATACCCAAGTGACTGTGTTTAGGTAGCAATGTCTGTGTAGTAGCGAACTTGGTAAGCTCATCCGCTTTGCACTTGCCCGGCATGTCTCTGTGACCTGGTACCCAACACGAGTGGCCTGGTACGTATTCGAGTGCATCGTTGTGATAAAATTTCAAAGCAATCAGTGAAAAACTTTCTGAGATTTGAGATTCTGAACAAACGAACACTTATCGTAAAAGAAGGACATTTGAATTGAAGAGAGGACGGGAGGACAAACAACAGAAAAGGAGGGCGATTGGGAACCCATTAGTCTCACCTTTCCACCGAGCGTTCAGTGGGGCCTGCGATTCCTAAGTTTCTTGTTTATGCAAGCGACGCACTGTGGGCAGCAGCTTCATCGGTCAGTCCGCCACAAGAAATTTTGCAATTGATGCCATTTATCGAGAGGAACGCCACGAACTTTTTCCCAGACCCAATATTTAGTGCTTGCTTATATGATTTTTGGCTGTGTGGTTTTAGAATGAACCGTTGTATACCTTAACACTCTAAACTTAACAAGAGCAATGGGAACTATACGAACCGAGGTTTCAATTCGAAGGTAGGAAGGAATGTGAACAAATGTGTCAGAATATTCTTATGTCATTGTCAGTCATTGTTTGGTGTAAGATTAAGATTAAGTTTGTTTGTGTATTCTCTCCACTCTTGGGATAAATGGTTGCCAAAGTCCACCACGGTCTGTAGCGCCATCATTGTTATTATTATTATGTGTGTTCAAGGTAAGGTGGTGGTGTGCTGCTATGTTGTTCTTTTTTGTAGTAGTGACAAGTATAGTGTTCGAAATTAAGAAAAAAATCTATATTTTCAGATTGAACATAGTAGATGTACGCAGTAAGCATACCCAAGCATTTCTCAAACTTTATGACGAAGAAATTAGGAGAATATTAGGAGCAATACAGTCGCCATCTGAGGTGGTGGAGCTTGTTAAAGCGTTCCAAGACTGCAGTCTATATGAAATGCATCCAGTCACAAAAAAAGAACAGGTATTTATGTTTTTTGTATGTACAAAGTGCTACCACAGACGAACGAACTTAATTTTTTGATTTATTTGTTTAAAAAGATAATATCACATTGAGTTTGCATAATTTTTCAAAGAAGTGGCCCCTAAATGAAGGCGTCGAAGAGACGCCAGAGCCGGACAGGAGCAGAGATGGTGCGAAACGCTTTGCACTTCCTCCTCGTCTAAGCAGCTTCTACAGAAATCATTGGCCGGGGCGCCAGAGCAGCATCTAAATATTTGTTAAAATATAAATACTGATCTAGCCAAATCCCTCGACAACAGTTTGATTCGCTAATGGCTGCCCATGTTGTCCAACAAATGTCCGCCGAGCGTTCTTTCAGCGGCCGTCCATCTCAGAAAATTCTAAGGGTTGAAAACCACCTTCCAGCCGTCGCAAAATCGCTGAATCTTCTCGTAGTCACTTTGCAAGACTGTTGCAATTACCTCGATCTTTGATCCTGATCCGTTCGCAATTAGATCGTCGGCATACGCTTTCTCGTGCTGGAGAGATCCTATCAGATGCAAGCTGTGTTAATATTAAATAAAAAAATATATGTATCGGCGAATTGACCGCGCCCTGTTTCAGTTCTTATTTGTATGTTGCACGCTACAGCAGAAACCAAATTGACATTTTTCACAATGAGCTTTCTATTGAAAAGAATATTTTATAACTTTCAAATACGACTGAATGGCGCAGTTGGTTAAGTGCCTGCCCCAAGTTAGAGGGGTCCCAGGTTTGAATCCCAGTGAAATCGAGTCTGGATCAGTCACCATTTGCCGTTGGAATAAAATTAACGACACTGGAGTAGGTTGCTACCTGGCAGTACAATGGACCAGTTTTGAGTCTGAGTGCTCCAGCAGTGTTCCAAAAATCCTCAAAAAAAAAAAAATAACATGGCTCCCAGCCATACTCAGTCGAAGGCCATTTCCGAGCCGATCAGCAGTGCTTCCGTGCATTGTTTCTTGTTTTTATTCCATTGCAGGTCGGATATCAATTTCTACGCGGCGTGTAAAGGTAGCTCTAAACGACGAATATGCTCGCCGAACTTGCTCGTATGCGTTATCCCCTACACGGCGAGCATGTTCGTTGTTTAGGGCTGCCTTAAACAGTGACTCCTTCAGATGCCATGTTATCCGTGTCTTCGTTACTTTTATCCACGAACACCGTTTCATTTTCAAACCAAATCATACCTTAACCTCCCACAACACCATAACGAGCAAATTTGAAAAATAAATTATGTAAATCGATCGAATAGTTCGTAAGTCTATAGAGTACACTCAAACAGCACTTAATTTCTATACACAATATATGGATAATTGAATACGATAAATATAAAATACTTTTTTAAGGAATCAGTGCCGTGGTACTTAAAAGCAGAAATTAATATCCCTTTTGCTGGGCAAGAAATGAAAGAAGGAAATATCATTTTTTACGGTGATAAAGCGTAAGTAGCACTTGTGTGTGGACATTTATAGGTGAAGTTAATTTTAATTTTCATTTCAGAGACAAGCCAAAAATCGAGAAAGAAATGGGGTGTCATAGATCCGTTTCTTTCTTTCAACTATCGAGCAAATCTCCGAACAAAGATTGATATTATTTTGTTCAACTAACAAATAGTGTGGTCATTTTTTTTTCTTTTTACGTTTTCGTTTTTGTTCTCTTTTTAAATAGTTTATTTATCAATGTTAAATGTATGAGTTTTTATTTTTCGTTGATTATTTGGTTTTATTTTATGTTTGAGTAGAGCTCTTACTCTCTGTCATTTATTTCATTAACAAATAAATAAAAAAACACGTTTCACCAGCTTACACTTTGGGTTACTTAATTTTTTTAATTTGTCTTGTCTTGTTAACTTGCGTAACTTGCACATAATACATAATTCAGTCAATCGCTTACAACGACATCGATTATAACGACCAAATTCTTAGGTCCCGGCTCGACCCCCAACTTTGACAAGCCACAGTTTCTAAACCAGGCGTCGTCCGGACATAAAACCGCCATTTGTGGTGTGCCTATTGCCTGAATTTTCATTGATGTGCGTTTCTATTCTAGGGCTACTAGTTTGGGAGAAAATAAATATAAACCGAATTTTGCTACACTTTTAGCTAAAAATATGTACCTATTGCCCACCTCGCACGAGCATTTAGGCCACCTCGCAGAAAGTGTACTTATTGCCCACCTCGCATGGGCATCAAGGACACCTTGCAGAAAGTGTACTTATTACCCACCTCGCATGGGCATCAAGGCCACCTCGCAGAAAGTGTACTTATTGCCCACATCGCACGATCATTAAGGCCACCTCGCAGAAAGTGTACTTTTAGCTGAAAATTATGTAAAAATATGTATGTTTTTGTGCGATGCACATATTTTTTCTCAAAAACGGTAAGTCTGGCGTGGTTTTGACCATAACAAGATTTGTAGAGGCATTCATTACGAACATTTTAAACCAAAAATCTTAATTCTAGGCCTACTAGTTTCCGAGAAAATGAAAATAAACCAAATTATGCCATACTTTTAGCTGAAAATATGTAAAAATATGTATGTTATTGTGCGATGCACATATTTTTTCTCAAAAACGGTAAGTCTGGCGTGGTTTTGACCATAACAAGATTTGTAGAGGCATTCATTACGAACATTTTAAACCAAAAATCTTAATTCTAAGTCTACTAGTTTCCGAGAAAATGAAAATAAACCAAATTATGCCATACTTTTAGCTGAAAATATGTAAAAATATGTATGTTATTGTGCGATGCACATATTTTTTCTCAAAAACGGTAAGTCTGGCGTGGTTTTGACCATAACAAGATTTGTAGAGGCATTCATTACGAACATTTTAAACCAAAAATCTTAATTCTAGGCCTACTAGTTTCCGAGAAAATGAAAATAAACCAAATTATGCCATACTTTTAGCTGAAAATATGTAAAAATATGTATGTTATTGTGCGATGCACATATTTTTTCTCAAAAACGGTAAGTCTGGCGTGGTTTTGACCATAACAAGATTTGTAGAGGCATTCATTACGAACATTTTAAACCAAAAATCTTAATTCTAGGCCTACTAGTTTCCGAGAAAATGAAAATAAACCAAATTATGCCATACTTTTAGCTGAAAATATGTAAAAATATGTATGTTATTGTGCGATGCACATATTTTTTCTCAAAAACGGTAAGTCTGGCGTGGTTTTGACCATAACAAGATTTGTAGAGGCATTCATTACGAACATTTTAAACCAAAAATCTTAATTCTAGGCCTACTAGTTTCCGAGAAAATGAAAATAAACCAAATTATGCCATACTTTTAGCTGAAAATATGTAAAAATATGTATGTTATTGTGCGATGCACATATTTTTTCTCAAAAATGGTAAGTCTGGCGTGGTTTTGACCATAACAAGATTTGTAGAGGCATTCATTACGAACATTTTAAACCAAAAATCTTAATTCTAAGTCTACTAGTTTCCGAGAAAATGAAAATAAACCAAATTATGCCATACTTTTAGCTGAAAATATGTAAAAATATGTATGTTATTGTGCGATGCACATATTTTTTCTCAAAAACGGTAAGTCTGGCGTGGTTTTGACCATAACAAGATTTGTAGAGGCATTCATTACGAACATTTTAAACCAAAAATCTTAATTCTAGGCCTACTAGTTTCCGAGAAAATGAAAATAAACCAAATTATGCCATACTTTTAGCTGAAAATATGTAAAATTATGTATGTTATTGTGCGATGCACATATTTTTTCCCAAAAACGGTAAGTCTGGCGTGGTTTTGACCATAACAAGATTTGTAGAGGCATTCATTACGAACATTTTAAACCAAAAATCTTAATTCTAGGCCTACTTGTTTCCGAGAAAATGAAAATAAACCAAATTATGCCATACTTTTAGCTGAAAATATGTATGTTATTGTGCGATACACATATTTTTTCTCAAAAACGGTAAGTCTGGCGTGGTTTTGACCATAACAAGATTTGTAGAGGCATTCATTACGAACATTTTAAACCAAAAATCTTAATTCTAGGCCTACTAGTTTCCGAGAAAATGAAAATAAACCAAATTATGCCATACTTTTAGCTGAAAATATGTAAAAATATGTATGTTATTGTGCGATGCACATATTTTTTCTCAAAAACGGTAAGTCTGGCGTGGTTTTGACCATAACAAGATTTGTAGAGGCATTCATTACGAACATTTTAAACCAAAAATCTTAATTCTAGGCCTACTAGTTTCCGAGAAAATGAAAATAAACCAAATTATGCCATACTTTTAGCTGAAAATATGTAAAAATATGTATGTTATTGTGCGATGCACATATTTTTTCTCAAAAATGGTAAGTCTGGCGTGGTTTTGACCATAACAAGATTTGTAGAGGCATTCATTACGAACATTTTAAACCAAAAATCTTAATTCTAAGTCTACTAGTTTCCGAGAAAATGAAAATAAACCAAATTATGCCATACTTTTAGCTGAAAATATGTAAAAATATGTATGTTATTGTGCGATGCACATATTTTTTCTCAAAAACGGTAAGTCTGGCGTGGTTTTGACCATAACAAGATTTGTAGAGGCATTCATTACGAACATTTTAAACCAAAAATCTTAATTCTAGGCCTACTAGTTTCCGAGAAAATGAAAATAAACCAAATTATGCCATACTTTTAGCTGAAAATATGTAAAAATATGTATGTTATTGTGCGATGCACATATTTTTTCTCAAAAACGGTAAGTCTGGCGTGGTTTTGACCATAACAAGATTTGTAGAGGAATTCATTACGAACATTTTAAACAAAAAATTTTAATTCTAGGCCTACTAGTTTCCGAGAAAATGAAAATAAACCAAATTATGCCATACTTTTAGCTGAAAATATGTATGTTATTGTGCGATGCACATATTTTTTCTCAAAAACGGTAAGTCTGGCGTGGTTTTGACCATAACAAGATTTGTAGAGGCATTCATTACGAACATTTTAAACCAAAAATCTTAATTCTAGGCCTACTAGTTTCCGAGAAAATGAAAATCAACCAAATTATGCCATACTTTTAGCTGAAAATATGTATGTTATTGTGCGATGCACATATTTTTTCTCAAAAACGGTAAGTCTGGCGTGGTTTAGACCATAACAAGATTTGTAGAGGCATTCATTACGAACATTTTAAACCAAAAATCTTAATTCTAGGCCTACTAGTTTCCGAGAAAATGAAAATAAACCAAATTATGCCATACTTTTAGCTGAAAATATGTAAAAATATGTATGTTATTGTGCGATGCACATATTTTTTCTCAAAAACGGTAAGTCTGGCGTGGTTTTGACCATAACAAGATTTGTAGAGGCATTCATTACGAACATTTTAAACCAAAAATCTTAATTCTAGGCCTACTAGTTTCCGAGAAAATGAAAATAAACCAAATTATGCCATACTTTTAGCTGAAAATATGTAAAAATATGTATGTTATTGTGCGATGCACATATTTTTTCTCAAAAACGGTAAGTCTGGCGTGGTTTTGACCATAACAAGATTTGTAGAGGCATTCATTACGAACATTTTAAACCAAAAATCTTAATTCTAGGCCTACTAGTTTCCGAGAAAATGAAAATAAACCAAATTATGCCATACTTTTAGCTGAAAATATGTAAAAATATGTATGTTATTGTGCGATGCACATATTTTTTCTCAAAAACGGTAAGTCTGGCGTGGTTTTGACCATAACAAGATTTGTAGAGGCATTCATTACGAACATTTTAAACCAAAAATCTTAATTCTAGGCCTACTAGTTTCCGAGAAAATGAAAATAAACCAAATTATGCCATACTTTTAGCTGAAAATATGTAAAAATATGTATGTTATTGTGCGATGCACATATTTTTTCTCAAAAACGGTAAGTCTGGCGTGGTTTTGACCATAACAAGATTTGTAGAGGAATTCATTACGAACATTTTAAACAAAAAATTTTAATTCTAGGCCTACTAGTTTCCGAGAAAATGAAAATAAACCAAATTATGCCATACTTTTAGCTGAAAATATGTATGTTATTGTGCGATGCACATATTTTTTCTCAAAAACGGTAAGTCTGGCGTGGTTTTGACCATAACAAGATTTGTAGAGGCATTCATTACGAACATTTTAAACCAAAAATCTTAATTCTAGGCCTACTAGTTTCCGAGAAAATGAAAATCAACCAAATTATGCCATACTTTTAGCTGAAAATATGTATGTTATTGTGCGATGCACATATTTTTTCTCAAAAACGGTAAGTCTGGCGTGGTTTAGACCATAACAAGATTTGTAGAGGCATTCATTACGAACATTTTAAACCAAAAATCTTAATTCTAGGCCTACTAGTTTCCGAGAAAATGAAAATAAACCAAATTATGCCATACTTTTAGCTGAAAATATGTAAAAATATGTATGTTATTGTGCGATGCACATATTTTTTCTCAAAAACGGTAAGTCTGGCGTGGTTTTGACCGTAACAAGATTTGTAGAGGCATTCATTACAAACATTTTAAACCAAAAATCTTAATTCTAGGCCTACTAGTTTCCGAGAAAATGAAAATAAACCAAATTATGCCATACTTTTAGCTGAAAATATGTAAAAATATGTATGTTATTGTGCGATGCACATATTTTTTCTCAAAAACGGTAAGTCTGGCGTGGTTTTGACCATAACAAGATTTGTAGAGACATTCATTACGAACATTTTAAGCCAAAAATCCTAATTCTAGGCCTACTAGTTTCCGAGAAAATGAAAATAAACCAAATTATGCCATACTTTTAGCTGAAAATATGTAAAAATATGTATGTTATTGTGCGATGCACATATTTTTTCTCAAAAACGGTAAGCCTGGCGTGGTTTTGACCATAACAAGATTTGTAGAGGCATTCATTACGAACATTTTAAGCCAAAAATCCTAATTCTAGGCCTACTAGTTTCCGAGAAAATGAAAATAAACCAAATTATGCCATACTTTTAGCTGAAAATATGTAAAAATATGTATGTTATTGTGCGATGCACATATTTTTTCTCAAAAACGGTAAGTCTGGCGTGGTTTTGACTATAACAAGATTTGTAGAGGCATTCATTACGAACATTTTAAACCAAAAATCTTAATTCTAGGCCTACTAGTTTCCGAGAAAATGAAAATAAACCAAATTATGCCATACTTTTAGCTGAAAATATGTATGTTATTGTGCGATGCACATATTTTTTCTCAAAAACGGTAAGTCTGGCGTGGTTTTGACCATAACAAGATTTGTAGAGGCATTCATTACGAACATTTTAAACCAAAAATCTTAATTCTAGGCCTACTAGTTTCCGAGAAAATGAAAATAAACCAAATTATGCCATACTTTTAGCTGAAAATATGTATGTTATTGTGCGATGCACATATTTTTTCCCAAAAACGGTAAGTCTGGCGTGGTTTTGACCATAACAAGATTTGTAGAGGCATTCATTACGAACATTTTAAACCAAAAATCTTAATTCTAGGCCTACTAGTTTCCGAGAAAATGAAAATAAACCAAATTATGCCATACTTTTAGCTGAAAATATGTAAAAATATGTATGTTATTGTGCGATGCACATATTTTTTCTCAAAAACGGTAAGTCTGGCGTGGTTTTGACCATAACAAGATTTGTAGAGGAATTCATTACGAACATTTTAAACAAAAAATTTTAATTCTAGGCCTACTAGTTTCCGAGAAAATGAAAATAAACCAAATTATGCCATACTTTTAGCTGAAAATATGTATGTTATTGTGCGATGCACATATTTTTTCTCAAAAACGGTAAGTCTGGCGTGGTTTAGACCATAACAAGATTTGTAGAGGCATTCATTACGAACATTTTAAACCAAAAATCTTAATTCTAGGCCTACTAGTTTCCGAGAAAATGAAAATAAACCAAATTATGCCATACTTTTAGCTGAAAATATGTAAAACTATGTATGTTATTGTGCGATGCACATATTTTTTCTCAAAAACGGTAAGTCTGGCGTGGTTTTGACCATAACAAGATTTGTAGAGGCATTCATTACGAACATTTTAAACCAAAAATCTTAATTCTAGGCCTACTAGTTTCCGAGAAAATGAAAATAAACCAAATTATGCCATACTTTTAGCTGAAAATATGTAAAAATATGTATGTTATTGTGCGATGCACATATTTTTTCTCAAAAACGGTAAGTCTGGCGTGGTTTTGACCATAACAAGATTTGTAGAGGCATTCATTACGAACATTTTAAACCAAAAATCTTAATTCTAGGCCTACTAGTTTCCGAGAAAATGAAAATAAACCAAATTATGCCATACTTTTAGCTGAAAATATGTAAAAATATGTATGTTATTGTGCGATGCACATATTTTTTCTCAAAAACGGTAAGTCTGGCGTGGTTTTGACCATAACAAGATTTGTAGAGGCATTCATTACGAACATTTTAAACCAAAAATCTTAATTCTAGGCCTACTAGTTTCCGAGAAAATGAAAATAAACCAAATTATGCCATACTTTTAGCTGAAAATATGTAAAAATATGTATGTTATTGTGCGATGCACATATTTTTTCTCAAAAACGGTAAGTCTGGCGTGGTTTTGACCATAACAAGATTTGTAGAGGAATTCATTACGAACATTTTAAACAAAAAATTTTAATTCTAGGCCTACTAGTTTCCGAGAAAATGAAAATAAACCAAATTATGCCATACTTTTAGCTGAAAATATGTATGTTATTGTGCGATGCACATATTTTTTCTCAAAAACGGTAAGTCTGGCGTGGTTTTGACCATAACAAGATTTGTACAGGCATTCATTACGAACATTTTAAACCAAAAATCTTAATTCTAGGCCTACTAGTTTCCGAGAAAATGAAAATAAACCAAATTATGCCATACTTTTAGCTGAAAATATGTATGTTATTGTGCGATGCACATATTTTTTCTCAAAAACGGTAAGTCTGGCGTGGTTTAGACCATAACAAGATTTGTAGAGGCATTCATTACGAACATTTTAAACCAAAAATCTTAATTCTAGGCCTACTAGTTTCCGAGAAAATGAAAATAAACCAAATTATGCCATACTTTTAGCTGAAAATATGTAAAAATATGTATGTTATTGTGCGATGCACATATTTTTTCTCAAAAACGGTAAGTCTGGCGTGGTTTTGACCGTAACAAGATTTGTAGAGGCATTCATTACAAACATTTTAAACCAAAAATCTTAATTCTAGGCCTACTAGTTTCCGAGAAAATGAAAATAAACCAAATTATGCCATACTTTTAGCTGAAAATATGTAAAAATATGTATGTTATTGTGCGATGCACATATTTTTTCTCAAAAACGGTAAGTCTGGCGTGGTTTTGACCATAACAAGATTTGTAGAGACATTCATTACGAACATTTTAAGCCAAAAATCCTAATTCTAGGCCTACTAGTTTCCGAGAAAATGAAAATAAACCAAATTATGCCATACTTTTAGCTGAAAATATGTAAAAATATGTATGTTATTGTGCGATGCACATATTTTTTCTCAAAAACGGTAAGCCTGGCGTGGTTTTGACCATAACAAGATTTGTAGAGGCATTCATTACGAACATTTTAAGCCAAAAATCCTAATTCTAGGCCTACTAGTTTCCGAGAAAATGAAAATAAACCAAATTATGCCATACTTTTAGCTGAAAATATGTAAAAATATGTATGTTATTGTGCGATGCACATATTTTTTCTCAAAAACGGTAAGTCTGGCGTGGTTTTGACTATAACAAGATTTGTAGAGGCATTCATTACGAACATTTTAAACCAAAAATCTTAATTCTAGGCCTACTAGTTTCCGAGAAAATGAAAATAAACCAAATTATGCCATACTTTTAGCTGAAAATATGTATGTTATTGTGCGATGCACATATTTTTTCTCAAAAACGGTAAGTCTGGCGTGGTTTTGACCATAACAAGATTTGTAGAGGCATTCATTACGAACATTTTAAACCAAAAATCTTAATTCTAGGCCTACTAGTTTCCGAGAAAATGAAAATAAACCAAATTATGCCATACTTTTAGCTGAAAATATGTATGTTATTGTGCGATGCACATATTTTTTCCCAAAAACGGTAAGTCTGGCGTGGTTTTGACCATAACAAGATTTGTAGAGGCATTCATTACGAACATTTTAAACCAAAAATCTTAATTCTAGGCCTACTTGTTTCCGAGAATATGAAAATAAACCAAATTATGCCATACTTTTAGCTGAAAATATGTAAAAATATGTATGTTATTGTGCGATGCACATATTTTTTCCCAAAAACGGTAAGTCTGGCGTGGTTTTGACCATAACAAGATTTGTAGAGGCATTCATTACGAACATTTTAAACCAAAAATCTTAATTCTAGGCCTACTTGTTTCCGAGAAAATGAAAATAAACCAAATTATGCCATACTTTTAGCTGAAAATATGTATGTTATTGTGCGATACACATATTTTTTCTCAAAAACGGTAAGTCTGGCGTGGTTTTGACCATAACAAGATTTGTAGAGGCATTCATTACGAACATTTTAAACCAAAAATCTTAATTCTAGGCCTACTAGTTTCCGAGAAAATGAAAATAAACCAAATTATGCCATACTTTTAGCTGAAAATATGTAAAAATATGTATGTTATTGTGCGATGCACATATTTTTTCTCAAAAACGGTAAGTCTGGCGTGGTTTTGACCATAACAAGATTTGTAGAGGCATTCATTACGAACATTTTAAACCAAAAATCTTAATTCTAGGCCTACTAGTTTCCGAGAAAATGAAAATAAACCAAATTATGCCATACTTTTAGCTGAAAATATGTAAAAATATGTATGTTATTGTGCGATGCACATATTTTTTCTCAAAAATGGTAAGTCTGGCGTGGTTTTGACCATAACAAGATTTGTAGAGGCATTCATTACGAACATTTTAAACCAAAAATCTTAATTCTAAGTCTACTAGTTTCCGAGAAAATGAAAATAAACCAAATTATGCCATACTTTTAGCTGAAAATATGTAAAAATATGTATGTTATTGTGCGATGCACATATTTTTTCTCAAAAACGGTAAGTCTGGCGTGGTTTTGACCATAACAAGATTTGTAGAGGCATTCATTACGAACATTTTAAACCAAAAATCTTAATTCTAGGCCTACTAGTTTCCGAGAAAATGAAAATAAACCAAATTATGCCATACTTTTAGCTGAAAATATGTATGTTATTGTGCGATGCACATATCTTTTCTCAAAAACGGTAATTCTGGCGTGGTTTTGACCATAACAAGATTTGTAGAGGCATTCATTACGAACATTTTAAACCAAAAATCTTAATTCTAGGCCTACTAGTTTCCGAGAAAATGAAAATAAACCAAATTATGCCATACTTTTAGCTGAAAATATGTAAAAATATGTATGTTATTGTGCGATGCACATATTTTTTCTCAAAAACGGTAAGTCTGGCGTGGTTTTGACCATAACAAGATTTGTAGAGGCATTCATTACGAACATTTTAAACCAAAAATCTTAATTCTAGGCCTACTAGTTTCCGAGAAAATGAAAATAAACCAAATTATGCCATACTTTTAGCTGAAAATATGTATGTTATTGTGCGATGCACATATTTTTTCTCAAAAACGGTAAGTCTGGCGTGGTTTTGACCATAACAAGATTTGTAGAGGCATTAATTACGAACATTTTAAACCAAAAATCTTAATTCTAGGCCTACTAGTTTCCGAGAAAATGAAAATAAACCAAATTATGCCATACTTTTAGCTGAAAATATGTAAAAATATGTATGTTATTGTGCGATGCACATATTTTTTCTCAAAAACGGTAAGTCTGGCGTGGTTTTGACCATAACAAGATTTGTAGAGGCATTCATTACGAACATTTTAAGCCAAAAATCCTAATTCTAGGCCTACTAGTTTCCGAGAAAATGAAAATAAACCAAATTATGCCATACTTTTAGCTGAAAATATGTACATATGTTATTGTGCGATGCACATATTTCTTCTCAAAAACGGTAAGTCTGGCGTGGTTTTGACCATAACAAGATTTGTAGAGGCATTCATTACGAACATTTTAAACCAAAAATCTTAATTCTAGGCCTACTAGTTTCCGAGAAAATGAAAATAAACCAAATTATGCCATACTTTTAGCTGAAAATATGTAAAAATATGTATGTTATTGTGCGATGCACATATTTTTTCCCAAAAACGGTAAGTCTGGCGTGGTTTTGACCATAACAAGTTTTGTAGAGGCATTCATTACGAACATTTTAAACCAAAAATCTTAATTCTAGGCCTACTTGTTTCCGAGAATATGAAAATAAACCAAATTATGCCATACTTTTAGCTGAAAATATGTAAAAATATGTATGTTATTGTGCGATGCACATATTTTTTCCCAAAAACGGTAAGTCTGGCGTGGTTTTGACCATAACAAGATTTGTAGAGGCATTCATTACGAACATTTTAAACCAAAAATCTTAATTCTAGGCCTACTTGTTTCCGAGAAAATGAAAATAAACCAAATTATGCCATACTTTTAGCTGAAAATATGTATGTTATTGTGCGATACACATATTTTTTCTCAAAAACGGTAAGTCTGGCGTGGTTTTGACCATAACAAGATTTGTAGAGGCATTCATTACGAACATTTTAAACCAAAAATCTTAGTTCTAGGCCTACTAGTTTCCGAGAAAATGAAAATAAACCAAATTATGCCATACTTTTAGCTGAAAATATGTAAAAATATGTATGTTATTGTGCGATGCACATATTTTTTCTCAAAAACGGTAAGTCTGGCGTGGTTTTGACCATAACAAGATTTGTAGAGGCATTTATTACGAACATTTTAAACCAAAAATCTTAATTCTAGGCCTACTAGTTTCCGAGAAAATGAAAATAAACCAAATTATGCCATACTTTTAGCTGAAAATATGTAAAAATATGTATGTTATTGTGCGATGCACATGTTTTTTCTCAAAAATGGTAAGTCTGGCGTGGTTTTGACCATAACAAGATTTGTAGAGGCATTCATTACGAACATTTTAAACCAAAAATCTTAATTCTAGGTCTACTAGTTTCCGAGAAAATGAAAATAAACCAAATTATGCCATACTTTTAGCTGAAAATATGTAAAAATATGTATGTTATTGTGCGATGCACATATTTTTTCTCAAAAACGGTAAGTCTGGCGTGGTTTTGACCATAACAAGATTTGTAGAGGCATTCATTACGAACATTTTAAACCAAAAATCTTAATTCTAGGCCTACTAGTTTCCGAGAAAATGAAAATAAACCAAATTATGCCATACTTTTAGCTGAAAATATGTAAAAATATGTATGTTATTGTGCGATGCACATATTTTTTCTCAAAAACGGTAAGTCTGGCGTGGTTTTGACCATAACAAGATTTGTAGAGGCATTCATTACGAACATTTTAAGCCAAAAATCCTAATTCTAGGCCTACTAGTTTCCGAGAAAATGAAAATAAACCAAATTATGCCATACTTTTAGCTGAAAATATGTATGTTATTGTGCGATGCACATATTTTTTCTCAAAAACGGTAAGTCTGGCGTGGTTTTGACCATAACAAGATTTGTAGAGGCATTCATTACGAACATTTTAAACCAAAAATCTTAATTCTAGGCCTACTAGTTTCCGAGAAAATGAAAATAAACCAAATTATGCCATACTTTTAGCTGAAAATATGTAAAAATATGTATGTTATTGTGCGATGCACATATTTTTTCTCAAAAACGGTAAGTCTGGCGTGGTTTTGACCATAACAAGATTTGTAGAGGCATTCATCACGAACATTTTAAACCAAAAATCTTAATTCTAGGCCTACTAGTTTCCGAGAAAATGAAAATAAACCAAATTATGCCATACTTTTAGCTGAAAATATGTAAAAATATGTATGTATGTTATTGTGCGATGCACATATTTTTTCTCAAAAACGGTAAGTCTGGCGTGGTTTTGACCATAACAAGATTTGTAGAGGCATTCATTACGAACATTTTAAACCAAAAATCTTTATTCTAGGCCTACTAGTTTCCGAGAAAATGAAAATAAACCAAATTATGCCATACTTTTAGCTGAAAATATGTATGTTATTGTGCGATGCACATATTTTTTCTCAAAAACGGTAAGTCTGGCGTGGTTTTGACCATAACAAGATTTGTAGAGGCATTCATTACGAACATTTTAAACCAAAAATCTTAATTCTAGGCCTACTAGTTTCCGAGAAAATGAAAATAAACCAAATTATGCCATACTTTTAGCTGAAAATATGTATGTTATTGTGCGATGCACATATTTTTTCTCAAAAACGGTAAGTCTGGCGTGGTTTTGACCATAACAAGATTTGTTGAGGCATTCATTACGAACATTTTAAACCAAAAATCTTAATTCTAGGCCTACTAGTTTCCGAGAAAATGAAAATAAACCAAATTATGCCATACTTTTAGCTGAAAATATGTATGTTATTGTGCGATGCACATATTTTTTCTCAAAAACGGTAAGTCTGGCGTGGTTTTGACCATAACAAGATTTGTACAGGCATTCATTACGAACATTTTAAACCAAAAATCTTAATTCTAGGTCTACTAGTTTCCGAGAAAATGAAAATAAACCAAATTATGCCATACTTTTAGCTGAAAATATGTAAAAATATGTATGTTATTGTGCGATGCACATATTTTTTCTCAAAAACGGTAAGTCTGGCGTGGTTTTGACCATAACAAGATTTGTTGAGGCATTCATTACGAACATTTTAAACCAAAAATCTTAATTCTAGGCCTACTAGTTTCCGAGAAAATGAAAATAAACCAAATTATGCCATACTTTTAGCTGAAAATATGTATGTTATTGTGCGATGCACATATTTTTTCTCAAAAACGGTAAGTCTGGCGTGGTTTTGACCATAACAAGATTTGTACAGGCATTCATTACGAACATTTTAAACCAAAAATCTTAATTCTAGGCCTACTAGTTTCCGAGAAAATGAAAATAAACCAAATTATGCCATACTTTTAGCTGAAAATATGTAAAAATATGTATGTTATTGTGCGATGCACATATTTTTTCTCAAAAACGGTAAGTCTGGCGTGGTTTTGACCATAACAAGATTTGTAGAGGCATTCATTACGAACATTTTAAGCCAAAAATCCTAATTCTAGGCCTACTAGTTTCCGAGAAAATGAAAATAAACCAAATTATGCCATACTTTTAGCTGAAAATATGTATGTTATTGTGCGATGCACATATTTTTTCTCAAAAACGGTAAGTCTGGCGTGGTTTTGACCATAACAAGATTTGTAGAGGCATTCATTACGAACATTTTAAACCAAAAATCTTAATTCTAGGCCTACTAGTTTCCGAGAAAATGAAAATAAACCAAATTATGCCATACTTTTAGCTGAAAATATGTAAAAATATGTATGTTATTGTGCGATGCACACATTTTTTCTCAAAAACGGTAAGTCTGGCGTGGTTTTGACCATAACAAGATTTGTAGAGGCATTCATTACGAACATTTTAAACCAAAAATCTTAATTCTAGGCCTACTAGTTTCCGAGAAAATGAAAATAAACAAAATTATGCCATACTTTTAGCTGAAAATATGTAAAAATATGTATGTTATTGTGCGATGCACATATTTTTTCTCAAAAACGGTAAGTCTGGCGTGGTTTTGACCATAACAAGATTTGTAGAGACATTCATTACGAACATTTTAAGCCAAAAATCCTAATTCTAGGCCTACTAGTTTCCGAGAAAATGAAAATAAACCAAATTATGCCATACTTTTAGCTGAAAATATGTATGTTATTGTGCGATGCACATATTTTTTCTCAAAAACGGTAAGTCTGGCGTGGTTTTGACCATAACAAGATTTGTAGAGGCATTCATTACGAACATTTTAAACCAAAAATCTTAATTCTAGGCCTACTAGTTTCCGAGAAAATGAAAATAAACCAAATTATGCCATACTTTTAGCTGAAAATATGTAAAAATATGTATGTTATTGTGCGATGCACATATTTTTTCTCAAAAACGGTAAGTCTGGCGTGGTTTTGACCATAACAGGATTTGTAGAGGCATTCATTACGAAGATTTTAAACCAAAAATCTTAATTCTAGGCCTACTAATTTCCGAGAAAATGAAAATAAACCAAATTATGCCATACTTTTAGCTGAAAATATATATGTTATTGTGCGATGCACATATTTTTTCTCAAAAACGGTAAGTCTGGCGTGGTTTTGACCATAACAAGATTTGTAGAGGCATTCATTACGAACATTTTAAGCCAAAAATCTTAATTCTAGGCCTACTAGTTTCCGAGAAAATGAAAATAAACCAAATTATGCCATACTTTTAGCTGAAAATATGTATGTTATTGTGCGATGCACATATTTTTTCTCAAAAACGGTAAGTCTGGCGTGGTTTTGACCATAACAAGATTTGTTGAGGCATTCATTACGAACATTTTAAACCAAAAATCTTAATTCTAGGCCTACTAGTTTCCGAGAAAATGAAAATAAACCAAATTATGCCATACTTTTAGCTGAAAATATGTATGTTATTGTGCGATGCACATATTTTTTCTCAAAAACGGTAAGTCTGGCGTGGTTTTGACCATAACAGGATTTGTAGAGGCATTCATTACGAAGATTTTAAACCAAAAATCTTAATTCTAGGCCTACTAGTTTCCGAGAAAATGAAAATAAACCAAATTATGCCATACTTTTAGCTGAAAATATATATGTTATTGTGCGATGCACATATTTTTTCTCAAAAACGGTAAGTCTGGCTTGGTTTTGACCATAACAAGATTTGTAGAGGCATTCATTACGAACATTTTAAGCCAAAAATCTTAATTCTAGGCCTACTAGTTTCCGAGAAAATGAAAATAAACCAAATTATGCCATACTTTTAGCTGAAAATATGTAAAAATATGTATGTTATTGTGCGATGCACATATTTTTTCTCAAAAACGGTAAGTCTGGCGTGGTTTTGACCATAACAAGATTTGTAGAGGCATTCATTACGAACATTTTAAACCAAAAATCTTAATTCTAGGCCTACTAGTTTCCGAGAAAATGAAAATAAACCAAATTATGCCATACTTTTAGCTGAAAATATGTAAAAATATGTATGTTATTGTGCGATGCACATATTTTTTCTCAAAAACGGTAAGTCTGGCGTGGTTTTGACCATAACAAGATTTGTAGGGGCATTCATTACGAACATTTTAAGCCAAAAATCCTAATTCTAGGCCTACTAGTTTCCGAGAAAATGAAAATAAACCAAATTATGCCATACTTTTAGCTGAAAATATGTATGTTATTGTGCGATGCACATATTTTTTCTCAAAAACGGTAAGTCTGGCGTGGTTTTGACCATAACAAGATTTGTACAGGCATTCATTACGAACATTTTAAACCAAAAATCTTAATTCTAGGCCTACTAGTTTCCGAGAAAATGAAAATAAACAAAATTATGCCATACTTTTAGCTGAAAATATGTAAAAATATGTATGTTATTGTGCGATGCACATATTTTTTCTCAAAAACGGTAAGTCTGGCGTGGTTTTGACCATAACAAGATTTGTAGAGGCATTCATTACGAACATTTTAAGCCAAAAATCCTAATTCTAGGCCTACTAGTTTCCGAGAAAATGAAAATAAACCAAATTATGCCATACTTTTAGCTGAAAATATGTATGTTATTGTGCGATGCACATATTTTTTCTCAAAAACGGTAAGTCTGGCGTGGTTTTGACCATAACAAGATTTGTAGAGGCATTCATTACGAACATTTTAAACCAAAAATCTTAATTCTAGGCCTACTAGTTTCCGAGAAAATGAAAATAAACCAAATTATGCCATACTTTTAGCTGAAAATATGTAAAAATATGTATGTTATTGTGCGATGCACATATTTTTTCTCAAAAACGGTAAGTCTGGCGTGGTTTTGACCATAACAAGATTTGTAGAGGCATTCATTACGAACATTTTAAGCCAAAAATCCTAATTCTAGGCCTACTAGTTTCCGAGAAAATGAAAATAAACCAAATTATGCCATACTTTTAGCTGAAAATATGTATGTTATTGTGCGATGCACATATTTTTTCTCAAAAACGGTAAGTCTGGCGTGGTTTTGACCATAACAAGATTTGTAGAGGCATTCATTACGAACATTTTAAACCAAAAATCTTAATTCTAGGCCTACTAGTTTCCGAGAAAATGAAAATAAACCAAATTATGCCATACTTTTAGCTGAAAATATGTAAAAATATGTATGTTATTGTGCGACGCACATATTTTTTCTCAAAAACGGTAAGTCTGGCGTGGTTTTGACCATAACAAGATTTGTAGAGGCATTCATTACGAACATTTTAAACCAAAAATCTTAATTCTAGGCCTACTAGTTTCCGAGAAAATGAAAATAAACAAAATTATGCCATACTTTTAGCTGAAAATATGTAAAAATATGTATGTTATTGTGCGATGCACATATTTTTTCTCAAAAACGGTAAGTCTGGCGTGGTTTTGACCATAACAAGATTTGTAGAGACATTCATTACGAACATTTTAAGCCAAAAATCCTAATTCTAGGCCTACTAGTTTCCGAGAAAATGAAAATAAACCAAATTATGCCATACTTTTAGCTGAAAATATGTATGTTATTGTGCGATGCACATATTTTTTCTCAAAAACGGTAAGTCTGGCGTGGTTTTGACCATAACAAGATTTGTAGAGGCATTCATTACGAACATTTTAAACCAAAAATCTTAATTCTAGGCCTACTAGTTTCCGAGAAAATGAAAATAAACCAAATTATGCCATACTTTTAGCTGAAAATATGTAAAAATATGTATGTTATTGTGCGATGCACATATTTTTTCTCAAAAACGGTAAGTCTGGCGTGGTTTTGACCATAACAAGATTTGTAGAGGCATTCATTACGAAGATTTTAAACCAAAAATCTTAATTCTAGGCCTACTAGTTTCCGAGAAAATGAAAATAAACCAAATTATGCCATACTTTTAGCTGAAAATATGTATGTTATTGTGCGATGCACATATTTTTTCTCAAAAACGGTAAGTCTGGCGTGGTTTTGACCATAACAAGATTTGTAGAGGCATTCATTACGAACATTTTAAGCCAAAAATCTTAATTCTAGGCCTACTAGTTTCCGAGAAAATGAAAATAAACCAAATTATGCCATACTTTTAGCTGAAAATATGTATGTTATTGTGCGATGCACATATTTTTTCTCAAAAACGGTAAGTCTGGCGTGGTTTTGACCATAACAAGATTTGTTGAGGCATTCATTACGAACATTTTAAACCAAAAATCTTAATTCTAGGCCTACTAGTTTCCGAGAAAATGAAAATAAACCAAATTATGCCATACTTTTAGCTGAAAATATGTATGTTATTGTGCGATGCACATATTTTTTCTCAAAAACGGTAAGTCTGGCGTGGTTTTGACCATAACAAGATTTGTAGAGGCATTCATTACGAACATTTTAAACCAAAAATCTTAATTCTAGGCCTACTAGTTTCCGAGAAAATGAAAATAAACCAAATTATGCCATACTTTTAGCTGAAAATATGTAAAAATATGTATGTTATTGTGCGATGCACATATTTTTTCTCAAAAACGGTAAGTCTGGCGTGGTTTTGACCATAACAAGATTTGTAGGGGCATTCATTACGAACATTTTAAGCCAAAAATCCTAATTCTAGGCCTACTAGTTTCCGAGAAAATGAAAATAAACCAAATTATGCCATACTTTTAGCTGAAAATATGTATGTTATTGTGCGATGCACATATTTTTTCTCAAAAACGGTAAGTCTGGCGTGGTTTTGACCATAACAAGATTTGTACAGGCATTCATTACGAACATTTTAAACCAAAAATCTTAATTCTAGGCCTACTAGTTTCCGAGAAAATGAAAATAAACAAAATTATGCCATACTTTTAGCTGAAAATATGTAAAAATATGTATGTTATTGTGCGATGCACATATTTTTTCTCAAAAACGGTAAGTCTGGCGTTGTTTTGACCATAACAAGATTTGTAGAGGCATTCATTACGAACATTTTAAGCCAAAAATCCTAATTCTAGGCCTACTAGTTTCCGAGAAAATGAAAATAAACCAAATTATGCCATACTTTTAGCTGAAAATATGTATGTTATTGTGCGATGCACATATTTTTTCTCAAAAACGGTAAGTCTGGCGTGGTTTTGACCATAACAAGATTTGTACAGGCATTCATTACGAACATTTTAAACCAAAAATCTTAATTCTAGGCCTACTAGTTTCCGAGAAAATGAAAATAAACCAAATTATGCCATACTTTTAGCTGAAAATATGTAAAAATATGTATGTTATTGTGCGATGCACATATTTTTTCTCAAAAACGGTAAGTCTGGCGTGGTTTTGACCATAACAAGATTTGTACAGGCATTCATTACGAACATTTTAAACCAAAAATCTTAATTCTAGGCCTACTAGTTTCCGAGAAAATGAAAATAAACCAAATTATGCCATACTTTTAGCTGAAAATATGTAAAAATATGTATGTTATTGTGCGATGCACATATTTTTTCTCAAAAACGGTAAGTCTGGCGTGGTTTTGACCATAACAAGATTTGTAGAGGCATTCATTACGAACATTTTAAGCCAAAAATCCTAATTCTAGGCCTACTAGTTTCCGAGAAAATGAAAATAAACCAAATTATGCCATACTTTTAGCTGAAAATATGTATGTTATTGTGCGATGCACATATTTTTTCTCAAAAACGGTAAGTCTGGCGTGGTTTTGACCATAACAAGATTTGTAGAGGCATTCATTACGAACATTTTAAACCAAAAATCTTAATTCTAGGCCTACTAGTTTCCGAGAAAATGAAAATAAACCAAATTATGCCATACTTTTAGCTGAAAATATGTAAAAATATGTATGTTATTGTGCGATGCACATATTTTTTCTCAAAAACGGTAAGTCTGGCGTGGTTTTGACCATAACAAGATTTGTAGAGGCATTCATTACGAACATTTTAAACCAAAAATCTTAATTCTAGGCCTACTAGTTTCCGAGAAAATGAAAATAAACAAAATTATGCCATACTTTTAGCTGAAAATATGTAAAAATATGTATGTTATTGTGCGATGCACATATTTTTTCTCAAAAACGGTAAGTCTGGCGTGGTTTTGACCATAACAAGATTTGTAGAGACATTCATTACGAACATTTTAAGCCAAAAATCCTAATTCTAGGCCTACTAGTTTCCGAGAAAATGAAAATAAACCAAATTATGCCATACTTTTAGCTGAAAATATGTATGTTATTGTGCGATGCACATATTTTTTCTCAAAAACGGTAAGTCTGGCGTGGTTTTGACCATAACAAGATTTGTAGAGGCATTCATTACGAACATTTTAAACCAAAAATCTTAATTCTAGGCCTACTAGTTTCCGAGAAAATGAAAATAAACCAAATTATGCCATACTTTTAGCTGAAAATATGTAAAAATATGTATGTTATTGTGCGATGCACATATTTTTTCTCAAAAACGGTAAGTCTGGCGTGGTTTTGACCATAACAAGATTTGTAGAGGCATTCATTACGAAGATTTTAAACCAAAAATCTTAATTCTAGGCCTACTAGTTTCCGAGAAAATGAAAATAAACCAAATTATGCCATACTTTTAGCTGAAAATATATATGTTATTGTGCGATGCACATATTTTTTCTCAAAAACGGTAAGTCTGGCGTGGTTTTGACCATAACAAGATTTGTAGAGGCATTCATTACGAACATCTTAAGCCAAAAATCTTAATTCTAGGCCTACTAGTTTCCGAGAAAATGAAAATAAACCAAATTATGCCATACTTTTAGCTGAAAATATGTATGTTATTGTGCGATGCACATATTTTTCTCAAAAACGGTAAGTCTGGCGTGGTTTTGACCATAACAAGATTTGTTGAGGCATTCATTACGAACATTTTAAACCAAAAATCTTAATTCTAGGCCTACTAGTTTCCGAGAAAATGAAAATAAACCAAATTATGCCATACTTTTAGCTGAAAATATGTATGTTATTGTGCGATGCACATATTTTTTCTCAAAAACGGTAAGTCTGGCGTGGTTTTGACCATAACAAGATTTGTAGAGGCATTCATTACGAACATTTTAAACCAAAAATCTTAATTCTAGGCCTACTAGTTTCCGAGAAAATGAAAATAAACCAAATTATGCCATACTTTTAGCTGAAAATATGTATGTTATTGTGCGATGCACATATTTTTTCTCAAAAACGGTAAGTCTGGCGTGGTTTTGACCATAACAAGATTTGTAGGGGCATTCATTACGAACATTTTAAGCCAAAAATCCTAATTCTAGGCCTACTAGTTTCCGAGAAAATGAAAATAAACCAAATTATGCCATACTTTTAGCTGAAAATATGTATGTTATTGTGCGATGCACATATTTTTTCTCAAAAACGGTAAGTCTGGCGTGGTTTTGACCATAACAAGATTTGTAGAGGCATTCATTACGAAAATTTTAAACCAAAAATCTTAATTCTAGGCCTACTAGTTTCCGAGAAAATGAAAATTATGCCATACTTTTAGCTGAAAATATGTAAAAATATGTATGTTATTGTGCGATGCACATATTTTTTCTCAAAAACGGTAAGTCTGGCGTGGTTTTGACCATAACAAGATTTGTAGAGGCATTCATTACGAACATTCTAAACCAAAAATCTTAATTCTAGGCCTACTAGTTTCCGAGAAAATGAAAATAAACCAAATTATGCCATACTTTTAGCTGAAAATATGTAAAAATATGTATGTTATTGTGCGATGCCCATATTTTTTCTCAAAAACGGTAAGTCTGGCGTGATTTTGACCATAACAAGATTTGTAGAGACATTCATTACGAACATTTTAAGCCAAAAATCCTAATTCTAGGCCTACTAGTTTCCGAGAAAATGAAAATAAACCAAATTATGCCATACTTTTAGCTGAAAATATGTATGTTATTGTGCGATGCACATATTTTTTCTCAAAAACGGTAAGTCTGGCGTGGTTTTGACCATAACAAGATTTGTAGAGGCATTCATTACGAACATTTTAAACCAAAAATCTTAATTCTAGGCCTACTAGTTTCCGAGAAAATGAAAATAAACCAAATTATGCCATACTTTTAGCTGAAAATATGTAAAAATATGTATGTTATTGTGCGATGCACATATTTTTTCTCAAAAACGGTAAGTCTGGCGTGGTTTTGACCATAACAAGATTTGTAGAGGCATTCATTACGAACATTTTAAACCAAAAATCTTAATTCTAGGCCTACTAGTTTCCGAGAAAATGAAAATAAACCAAATTATGCCATACTTTTAGCTGAAAATATATATGTTATTGTGCGATGCACATATTTTTTCTCAAAAACGGTAAGTCTGGCGTGGTTTCGACCATAACAAGATTTGTAGAGGCATTCATTACGAACATTTTAAGCCAAAAATCTTAATTCTAGGCCTACTAGTTTCCGAGAAAATGAAAATAAACCAAATTATGCCATACTTTTAGCTGAAAATATGTATGTTATTGTGCGATGCACATATTTTTTCTCAAAAACGGTAAGTCTGGCGTGGTTTTGACCATAACAAGATTTGTTGAGGCATTCATTACGAACATTTTAAACCAAAAATCTTAATTCTAGGCCTACTAGTTTCCGAGAAAATGAAAATAAACCAAATTATGCCATACTTTTAGCTGAAAATATGTATGTTATTGTGCGATGCACATATTTTTTCTCAAAAACGGTAAGTCTGGCGTGGTTTTGACCATAACAAGATTTGTAGAGGCATTCATTACGAACATTTTAAACCAAAAATCTTAATTCTAGGCCTACTAGTTTCCGAGAAAATGAAAATAAACCAAATTATGCCATACTTTTAGCTGAAAATATGTAAAAATATGTATGTTATTGTGCGATGCACATATTTTTTCTCAAAAACGGTAAGTCTGGCGTGGTTTTGACCATAACAAGATTTGTAGGGGCATTCATTACGAACATTTTAAGCCAAAAATCCTAATTCTAGGCCTACTAGTTTCCGAGAAAATGAAAATAAACCAAATTATGCCATACTTTTAGCTGAAAATATGTATGTTATTGTGCGATGCACATATTTTTTCTCAAAAACGGTAAGTCTGGCGTGGTTTTGACCATAACAAGATTTGTAGAGGCATTCATTACGAACATTTTAAACCAAAAATCTTAATTCTAGGCCTACTAGTTTCCGAGAAAATGAAAATAAACCAAATTATGCCATACTTTTAGCTGAAAATATGTAAAAATATGTATGTTATTGTGCGATGCACATATTTTTTCTCAAAAACGGTAAGTCTGGCGTGGTTTTGACCATAACAAGATTTGTAGAGGCATTCATTACGAACATTCTAAACCAAAAATCTTAATTCTAGGCCTACTAGTTTCCGAGAAAATGAAAATAAACCAAATTATGCCATACTTTTAGCTGAAAATATGTAAAAATATGTATGTTATTGTGCGATGCACATATTTTTTCTCAAAAACGGTAAGTCTGGCGTGATTTTGACCATAACAAGATTTGTAGAGACATTCGTTACGAACATTTTAAGCCAAAAATCCTAATTCTAGGCCTACTAGTTTCCGAGAAAATGAAAATAAACCAAATTATGCCATACTTTTAGCTGAAAATATGTATGTTATTGTGCGATGCACATATTTTTTCTCAAAAACGGTAAGTCTGGCGTGGTTTTGACCATAACAAGATTTGTAGAGGCATTCATTACGAACATTTTAAACCAAAAATCTTAATTCTAGGCCTACTAGTTTCCGAGAAAATGAAAATAAACCAAATTATGCCATACTTTTAGCTGAAAATATGTAAAAATATGTATGTTATTGTGCGATGCACATATTTTTTCTCAAAAACGGTAAGTCTGGCGTGGTTTTGACCATAACAAGATTTGTAGAGACATTCATTACGAACATTTTAAGCCAAAAATCCTAATTCTAGGCCTACTAGTTTCCGAGAAAATGAAAATAAACCAAATTATGCCATACTTTTAGCTGAAAATATGTATGTTATTGTGCGATGCACATATTTTTTCTCAAAAACGGTAAGTCTGGCGTGGTTTTGACCATAACAAGATTTGTAGAGGCATTCATTACGAACATTTTAAGCCAAAAATCTTAATTCTAGGTCTACTAGTTTCCGAGAAAATGAAAATAAACCAAATTATGCCATACTTTTAGCTGAAAATATGTATGTTATTGTGCGATGCACATATTTTTTCTCAAAAACGGTAAGTCTGGCGTGGTTTTGACCATAACAAGATTTGTAGAGGCATTCATTACGAACATTTTAAGCCAAAAATCCTAATTCTAGGCCTACTAGTTTCCGAGAAAATGAAAATAAACCAAATTATGCCATACTTTTAGCTGAAAATATGTATGTTATTGTGCGATGCACATATTTTTTCTCAAAAACGGTAAGTCTGGCGTGGTTTTGACCATAACAAGATTTGTAGAGGCATTCATTACGAACATTTTAAACCAAAAATCTTAATTCTAGGCCTACTAGTTTCCGAGAAAATGAAAATAAACCAAATTATGCCATACTTTTAGCTGAAAATATGTAAAAATATGTATGTTATTGTGCGATGCACATATTTTTTCTCAAAAACGGTAAGTCTGGCGTGGTTTTGACCATAACAAGATTTGTAGAGGCATTCATTACGAACATTTTAAACCAAAAATCTTAATTCTAGGCCTACTAGTTTCCGAGAAAATGAAAATAAACCAAATTATGCCATACTTTTAGCTGAAAATATATATGTTATTGTGCGATGCACATATTTTTTCTCAAAAACGGTAAGTCTGGCGTGGTTTCGACCATAACAAGATTTGTAGAGGCATTCATTACGAACATTTTAAGCCAAAAATCTTAATTCTAGGCCTACTAGTTTCCGAGAAAATGAAAATAAACCAAATTATGCCATACTTTTAGCTGAAAATATGTATGTTATTGTGCGATGCACATATTTTTTCTCAAAAACGGTAAGTCTGGCGTGGTTTTGACCATAACAAGATTTGTTGAGGCATTCATTACGAACATTTTAAACCAAAAATCTTAATTCTAGGCCTACTAGTTTCCGAGAAAATGAAAATAAACCAAATTATGCCATACTTTTAGCTGAAAATATGTATGTTATTGTGCGATGCACATATTTTTTCTCAAAAACGGTAAGTCTGGCGTGGTTTTGACCATAACAAGATTTGTAGAGGCATTCATTACGAACATTTTAAACCAAAAATCTTAATTCTAGGCCTACTAGTTTCCGAGAAAATGAAAATAAACCAAATTATGCCATACTTTTAGCTGAAAATATGTAAAAATATGTATGTTATTGTGCGATGCACATATTTTTTCTCAAAAACGGTAAGTCTGGCGTGGTTTTGACCATAACAAGATTTGTAGGGGCATTCATTACGAACATTTTAAGCCAAAAATCCTAATTCTAGGCCTACTAGTTTCCGAGAAAATGAAAATAAACCAAATTATGCCATACTTTTAGCTGAAAATATGTATGTTATTGTGCGATGCACATATTTTTTCTCAAAAACGGTAAGTCTGGCGTGGTTTTGACCATAACAAGATTTGTAGAGGCATTCATTACGAACATTTTAAACCAAAAATCTTAATTCTAGGCCTACTAGTTTCCGAGAAAATGAAAATAAACCAAATTATGCCATACTTTTAGCTGAAAATATGTAAAAATATGTATGTTATTGTGCGATGCACATATTTTTTCTCAAAAACGGTAAGTCTGGCGTGGTTTTGACCATAACAAGATTTGTAGAGGCATTCATTACGAACATTCTAAACCAAAAATCTTAATTCTAGGCCTACTAGTTTCCGAGAAAATGAAAATAAACCAAATTATGCCATACTTTTAGCTGAAAATATGTAAAAATATGTATGTTATTGTGCGATGCACATATTTTTTCTCAAAAACGGTAAGTCTGGCGTGATTTTGACCATAACAAGATTTGTAGAGACATTCGTTACGAACATTTTAAGCCAAAAATCCTAATTCTAGGCCTACTAGTTTCCGAGAAAATGAAAATAAACCAAATTATGCCATACTTTTAGCTGAAAATATGTATGTTATTGTGCGATGCACATATTTTTTCTCAAAAACGGTAAGTCTGGCGTGGTTTTGACCATAACAAGATTTGTAGAGGCATTCATTACGAACATTTTAAACCAAAAATCTTAATTCTAGGCCTACTAGTTTCCGAGAAAATGAAAATAAACCAAATTATGCCATACTTTTAGCTGAAAATATGTAAAAATATGTATGTTATTGTGCGATGCACATATTTTTTCTCAAAAACGGTAAGTCTGGCGTGGTTTTGACCATAACAAGATTTGTAGAGACATTCATTACGAACATTTTAAGCCAAAAATCCTAATTCTAGGCCTACTAGTTTCCGAGAAAATGAAAATAAACCAAATTATGCCATACTTTTAGCTGAAAATATGTATGTTATTGTGCGATGCACATATTTTTTCTCAAAAACGGTAAGTCTGGCGTGGTTTTGACCATAACAAGATTTGTAGAGGCATTCATTACGAACATTTTAAGCCAAAAATCTTAATTCTAGGTCTACTAGTTTCCGAGAAAATGAAAATAAACCAAATTATGCCATACTTTTAGCTGAAAATATGTATGTTATTGTGCGATGCACATATTTTTTCTCAAAAACGGTAAGTCTGGCGTGGTTTTGACCATAACAAGATTTGTAGAGGCATTCATTACGAACATTTTAAACCAAAAATCTTAATTCTAGGCCTACTAGTTTCCGAGAAAATGAAAATAAACCAAATTATGCCATACTTTTAGCTGAAAATATGTATGTTATTGTGCGATGCACATATTTTTTCTCAAAAACGGTAAGTCTGGCGTGGTTTTGACCAAAACAAGATTTGTAGAGGCATTCATTACGAACATTTTAAACCAAAAATCTTAATTCTAGGCCTACTAGTTTCCGAGAAAATGAAAATAAACCAAATTATGCCATAATTTTAACTGAAAATATGTAAAAATATGTATGTTATTGTGCGATGCACATATTTTTTCTCAAAAACGGTAAGTCTGGCGTGGTTTTGACCATAACAAGATTTGTAGAGGCATTCATTACGAACATTTTAAGCCAAAAATCTTAATTCTAGGCCTACTAGTTTCCGAGAAAATGAAAATAAACCAAATTAAACCAAAACAAGATTTGTAGAGGCATTCATTACGAACATTTTAAACCAAAAATCTTAATTCTAGGCCTACTAGTTTCCGAGAAAATGAAAATAAACCAAATTATGCCATACTTTTAGCTGAAAATATGTAAAAATATGTATGTTATTGTGCGATGCACATATTTTTTCTCAAAAACGGTAAGTCTGGCGTGGTTTTGACCATAACAAGATTTGTAGAGGCATTCATTACGAACATTTTAAGCCAAAAATCCTAATTCTAGGCCTACTAGTTTCCGAGAAAATGAAAATAAACCAAATTATGCCATACTTTTAGCTGAAAATATGTATGTTATTGTGCGATGCACATATTTTTTCTCAAAAACGGTAAGTCTGGCGTGGTTTTGACCATAACAAGATTTGTACAGGCATTCATTACGAACATTTTAAACCAAAAATCTTAATTCTAGGCCTACTAGTTTCCGAGAAAATGAAAATAAACCAAATTATGCCATACTTTTAGCTGAAAATATGTATGTTATTGTGCGATGCACATATTTTTTCTCAAAAACGGTAAGTCTGGCGTGGTTTTGACCATAACAAGATTTGTAGAGGCATTCATTACGAACATTTTAAACCAAAAATCTTAATTCTGGGCATACTAGTTTCCGAGAAAATGAAAATAAACCAAATTATGCCATACTTTTAGCTGAAAATATGTATGTTATTGTGCGATGCACATATTTTTTCTCAAAAACGGTAAGTCTGGCGTGGTTTTGACCATAACAAGATTTGTAGAGGCATTCATTACGAACATTTTAAACCAAAAATCTTAATTCTAGGCCTACTAGTTTCCGAGAAAATGAAAATAAACCAAATTATGCCATACTTTTAGCTGAAAATATGTATGTTATTGTGCGATGCACATATTTTTTCTCAAAAACGGTAAGTCTGGCGTGGTTTTGACCATAACAAGATTTGTAGAGGCATTCATTACGAACATTTTAAACCAAAAATCTTAATTCTAGGCCTACTAGTTTCCGAGAAAATGAAAATAAACCAAATTATGCCATACTTTTAGCTGAAAATATGTAAAAATATGTATGTTATTGTGCGATGCACATATTTTTTCTCAAAAACGGTAAGTCTGGCGTGGTTTTGACCGTAACAGGATTTGTAGAGACATTCATTACGAACATTTTAAGCCAAAAATCCTAATTCTAGGCCTACTAGTTTCCGAGAAAATGAAAATAAACCAAATTATGCCATACTTTTAGCTGAAAATATGTATGTTATTGTGCGATGCACATATTTTTTCTCAAAAACGGTAAGTCTGGCGTGGTTTAGACCATAACAAGATTTGTAGAGGCATTCATTACGAACATTTTAAGCCAAAAATCTTAATTCTAGGCCTACTAGTTTCCGAGAAAATGAAAATAAACCAAATTATGCCATACTTTTAGCTGAAAATATGTATGTTATTGTGCGATGCACATATTTTTTCTCAAAAACGGTAAGTCTGGCGTGGTTTTGACCATAACAAGATTTGTAGAGGCATTCATTACGAACATTTTAAACCAAAAATCTTAATTCTAAGTCTACTAGTTTCCGAGAAAATGAAAATAAACCAAATTATGCCATACTTTTAGCTGAAAATATGTATGTTATTGTGCGATGCACATATTTTTTCTCAAAAACGGTAAGTCTGGCGTGGTTTTGACCATAACAAGATTTGTAGAGGCATTCATTACGAACATTTTAAACCAAAAATCTTAATTCTAGGCCTACTAGTTTCCGAGAAAATGAAAATAAACCAAATTATGCCATACTTTTAGCTGAAAATATGTAAAAATATGTATGTTATTGTGCGATGCACATATTTTTTCTCAAAAACGGTAAGTCTGGCGTGGTTTTGACCATAACAAGATTTGTAGAGGCATTCACTACGAACATTTTAAACCAAAAATCTTAATTCTAGGCCTACTAGTTTCCGAGAAAATGAAAATAAACCAAATTATGCCATACTTTTAGCTGAAAATATGTATGTTATTGTGCGATGCACATATTTTTTCTCAAAAACGGTAAGTCTGGCGTGGTTTTGACCATAACAAGATTTGTAGAGGCATTCATTACGAACATTTTAAACCAAAAATCTTAATTCTAGGCCTACTAGTTTCCGAGAAAATGAAAATAAACCAAATTATGCCATACTTTTAGCTGAAAATATGTATGTTATTGTGCGATGCACATATTTTTTCTCAAAAACGGTAAGTCTGGCGTGGTTTTGACCATAACAAGATTTGTACAGGCATTCATTACGAACATTTTAAACCAAAAATCTTAATTCTAGGCCTACTAGTTTCCGAGAAAATGAAAATAAACCAAATTATGCCATACTTTTAGCTGAAAATATGCATGTTATTGTGCGATGCACATATTTTTTCTCAAAAACGGTAAGTCTGGCGTGGTTTTGACCATAACAAGATTTGTAGAGGCATTCATTACAAACATTTTAAACCAAAAATCTTAATTCTAGGCCTACTAGTTTCCGAGAAAATGAAAATAAACCAAATTATGCCATACTTTTAGCTGAAAATATGTAAAAATATGTATGTTATTGTGCGATGCACATATTTTTTCTCAAAAACGGTAAGTCTGGCGTGGTTTTGACCACAACAAGATTTGTAGAGGCATTCATTACGAACATTTTAAACCAAAAATCTTAATTCTAGGCCTACTAGTTTCCGAGAAAATGAAAATAAACCAAATTATGCCATACTTTTAGCTGAAAATATGTAAAAATATGTATGTTATTGTGCGATGCACATATTTTTTCTCAAAAACGGTAAGTCTGGCGTGGTTTTGACCATAACAAGATTTGTAGAGGCATTCATTACGAACATTTTAAACCAAAAATCTTAATTCTAGGCCTACTAGTTTCCGAGAAAATGAAAATAAACCAAATTATGCCATACTTTTAGCTGAAAATATGTGTTATTGTGCGATGCACATATTTTTTCTCAAAAACGGTAAGTCTGGCGTGGTTTTGACCATAACAAGATTTGTAGAGGCATTCATTACGAACATTTTAAACCAAAAATCTTAATTCTAGGCCTACTAGTTTCCGAGAAAATGAAAGTAAACCAAATTATGCCATACTTTTAGCTGAAAATTTGTATGTTATTGTGCGATGCACATATTTTTTCTCAAAAACGGTAAGTCTGGCGTGGTTTTGACTATAACAAGATTTGTAGAGGCATTCATTACGAACATTTTAAGCCAAAAATCCTAATTCTAGGCTTACTAGTTTCCGAGAAAATGAAAATAAACCAAATTATGCCATACTTTTAGCTGAAAATATGTAAAAATATGTATGTTATTGTGCGATGCACATATTTTTTCTCAAAAACGGTAAGTCTGGCGTGGTTTTGACCATAACAAGATTTGTAGAGGCATTCATTACGAACATTTTAAACCAAAAATCTTAATTCTAGGCCTACTAGTTTCCGAGAAAATGAAAATAAACCAAATTATGCCATACTTTTAGCTGAAAATATGTATGTTATTGTGCGATGCACATATTTTTTCTCAAAAACGGTAAGTCTGGCGTGGTTTTGACCATAACAAGATTTGTAGAGGCATTCATTACGAACATTTTAAACCAAAAATCTTAATTCTAGGCCCACTAGTTTCCGAGAAAATGAAAATAAACCAAATTATGCCATACTTTTAGCTGAAAATATGTAAAAATATGTATGTTATTGTGCGATGCACATATTTTTTCTCAAAAACGGTAAGTCTGGCGTGGTTTTGACCATAACAAGATTTGTAGAGGCATTCATTACGAACATTTTAAACCAAAAATCTTAATTCTAGGCCTACTAGTTTCCGAGAAAATGAAAATAAACCAAATTATGCCATACTTTTAGCTGAAAATATGCATGTTATTGTGCGATGCACATATTTTTTCTCAAAAACGGTAAGTCTGGCGTGGTTTTGACCATAACAAGATTTGTAGAGGCATTCATTACAAACATTTTAAACCAAAAATCTTAATTCTAGGCCTACTAGTTTCCGAGAAAATGAAAATAAACCAAATTATGCCATACTTTTAGCTGAAAATATGTAAAAATATGTATGTTATTGTGCGATGCACATATTTTTTCTCAAAAACGGTAAGTCTGGCGTGGTTTTGACCACAACAAGATTTGTAGAGGCATTCATTACGAACATTTTAAACCAAAAATCTTAATTCTAGGCCTACTAGTTTCCGAGAAAATGAAAATAAACCAAATTATGCCATACTTTTAGCTGAAAATATGTAAAAATATGTATGTTATTGTGCGATGCACATATTTTTTCTCAAAAACGGTAAGTCTGGCGTGGTTTTGACCATAACAAGATTTGTAGAGGCATTCATTACGAACATTTTAAACCAAAAATCTTAATTCTAGGCCTACTAGTTTCCGAGAAAATGAAAATAAACCAAATTATGCCATACTTTTAGCTGAAAATATGTGTTATTGTGCGATGCACATATTTTTTCTCAAAAACGGTAAGTCTGGCGTGGTTTTGACCATAACAAGATTTGTAGAGGCATTCATTACGAACATTTTAAACCAAAAATCTTAATTCTAGGCCTACTAGTTTCCGAGAAAATGAAAGTAAACCAAATTATGCCATACTTTTAGCTGAAAATTTGTATGTTATTGTGCGATGCACATATTTTTTCTCAAAAACGGTAAGTCTGGCGTGGTTTTGACTATAACAAGATTTGTAGAGGCATTCATTACGAACATTTTAAGCCAAAAATCCTAATTCTAGGCCTACTAGTTTCCGAGAAAATGAAAATAAACCAAATTATGCCATACTTTTAGCTGAAAATATGTAAAAATATGTATGTTATTGTGCGATGCACATATTTTTTCTCAAAAACGGTAAGTCTGGCGTGGTTTTGACCATAACAAGATTTGTAGAGGCATTCATTACGAACATTTTAAACCAAAAATCTTAATTCTAGGCCTACTAGTTTCCGAGAAAATGAAAATAAACCAAATTATGCCATACTTTTAGCTGAAAATATGTATGTTATTGTGCGATGCACATATTTTTTCTCAAAAACGGTAAGTCTGGCGTGGTTTTGACCATAACAAGATTTGTAGAGGCATTCATTACGAACATTTTAAACCAAAAATCTTGATTCTAGGCCCACTAGTTTCCGAGAAAATGAAAATAAACCAAATTATGCCATACTTTTAGCTGAAAATATGTAAAAATATGTATGTTATTGTGCGATGCACATATTTTTTCTCAAAAACGGTAAGTCTGGCGTGGTTTTGACCATAACAAGATTTGTAGAGGCATTCATTACGAACATTTTAAACCAAAAATCTTAATTCTAGGCCTACTAGTTTCCGAGAAAATGAAAATAAACCAAATTATGCCATACTTTTAGCTGAAAATATGTAAAAATGTGTATGTTATTGTGCGATGCACATATTTTTTCTCAAAAACGGTAAGTCTGGCGTGGTTTTGACCATAACAAGATTTGTAGAGGCATTCATTACGAACATTTTAAACCAAAAATCTTAATTCTAGGCCTACTAGTTTCCGAGAAAATGAAAATAAACCAAATTATGCCATACTTTTAGCTGAAAATATGTATGTTATTGTGCGATGCACATATTTTTTCTCAAAAACGGTAAGTCTGGCGTGGTTTTGACCATAACAAGATTTGTAGAGGCATTCATTACGAACATTTTAAACCAAAAATCTTAATTCTAGGCCTACTAGTTTCCGAGAAAATGAAAATAAACCAAATTATGCCATACTTTTAGCTGAAAATATGTAAAAATATGTATGTTATTGTGCGATGCACATATTTTTTCTCAAAAACGGTAAGTCTGGCGTGGTTTTGACCATAACAAGATTTGTAGAGACATTCATTACGAACATTTTAAGCCAAAAATCCTAATTCTAGGCCTACTAGTTTCCGAGAAAATGAAAATAAACCAAATTATGCCATACTTTTAGCTGAAAATATGTATGTTATTGTGCGATGCACATATTTTTTCTCAAAAACGGTAAGTCTGGCGTGGTTTTGACCATAACAAGATTTGTAGAGGCATTCATTACGAACATTTTAAGCCAAAAATCTCAATTCTAGGCCTACTAGTTTCCGAGAAAATGAAAATAAACCAAATTATGCCATACTTTTAGCTGAAAATATGTATGTTATTGTGCGATGCACATATTTTTTCTCAAAAACGGTAAGTCTGGCGTGGTTTTGACCATAACAAGATTTGTAGAGGCATTCATTACGAACATTTTAAACCAAAAATCTTAATTCTAGGCCTACTAGTTTCCGAGAAAATGAAAATAAACCAAATTATGCCATACTTTTAGCTGAAAATATGTAAAAATATGTATGTTATTGTGCGATGCACATATTTTTTCTCAAAAACGGTAAGTCTGGCGTGGTTTTGACCATAACAAGATTTGTAGAGGCATTCATTACGAACATTTTAAACCAAAAATCTTAATTCTAGGCCTACTAGTTTCCGAGAAAATGAAAATAAACCAAATTATGCCATACTTTTAGCTGAAAATATGTATGTTATTGTGCGATGCACATATTTTTTCTCAAAAACGGTAAGTCTGGCGTGGTTTTGACCATAACAAGATTTGTAGAGGCATTCACTACGAACATTTTAAACCAAAAATCTTAATTCTAGGCCTACTAGTTTCCGAGAAAATGAAAATAAACCAAATTATGCCATACTTTTAGCTGAAAATATGTATGTTATTGTGCGATGCACATATTTTTTCTCAAAAACGGTAAGTCTGGCGTGGTTTTGACCATAACAGGATTTGTAGAGGCATTCATTACGAACATTTTAAGCCAAAAATCCTAATTCTAGGCCTACTAGTTTCCGAGAAAATGAAAATAAACCAAATTATGCCATACTTTTAGCTGAAAATATGTATGTTATTGTGCGATGCACATATTTTTTCTCAAAAACGGTAAATCTGGCGTGGTTTTGACCATAACAAGATTTGTAGAGGCATTCATTACGAACATTTTAAACCAAAAATCTTAATTCTAGGCCTACTAGTTTCCGAGAAAATGAAAATAAACCAAATTATGCCATACTTTTAGCTGAAAATATGTATGTTATTGTGCGATGCACATATTTTTTCTCAAAAACGGTAAGTCTGGCGTGGTTTTGACCATAACAAGATTTGTAGAGGCATTCATTACGAACATTTTAAACCAAAAATCTTAATTCTAGGCCTACTAGTTTCCGAGAAAATGAAAATAAACCAAATTATGCCATACTTTTAGCTGAAAATATGTATGTTATTGTGCGATGCACATATTTTTTCTCAAAAACGGTAAGTCTGGCGTGGTTTTGACCATAACAAGATTTGTAGAGGCATTCATTACAAACATTTTAAACCAAAAATCGTAATTCTAGGCCTACTAGTTTCCGAGAAAATGAAAATAAACCAAATTATGCCATACTTTTAGCTGAAAATATGTATGTTATTGTGCGATGCACATATTTTTTCTCAAAAACGGTAAGTCTGGCGTGGTTTTGACCATAACAAGATTTGTAGAGGCATTCATTACGAACATTTTAAACCAAAAATCTTAATTCTAGGCCTACTAGTTTCCGAGAAAATGAAAATAAACCAAATTATGCCATACTTTTAGCTGAAAATATGTAAAAATATGTATGTTATTGTGCGATGCACATATTTTTTCTCAAAAACGGTAAGTCTGGCGTGGTTTTGACCATAACAAGATTTGTAGAGGCATTCATTACGAACATTTTAAACCAAAAATCCTAATTCTAGGCCTACTAGTTTCCGAGAAAATGAAAATAAACCAAATTATGCCATACTTTTAGCTGAAAATATGTATGTTATTGTGCGATGCACATATTTTTTCTCAAAAACGGTAAGTCTGGCGTGGTTTTGACCATAACAAGATTTGTAGAGGCATTCATTACTAACATTTTAAACCAAAAATCTTAATTCTAGGCCTACTAGTTTTCGAGAAAATGAAAATAGACCAAATTATGCCATACTTTTAGCTGAAAATATGTATGTTATTGTGCGATGCACATATTTTTTCTCAAAAACGGTAAGTCTGGCGTAGTTTTGACCATAACAAGATTTGTAGAGGCATTCATTACGAACATTTTAAACCAAAAATCTTAATTCTAGGCCTACTAGTTTCCGAGAAAATGAAAATAAACCAAATTATGCCATACTTTTAGCTGAAAATATGTAAAAATATGTATGTTATTGTGCGATGCACATATTTTTTCTCAAAAACGGTAAGTCTGGCGTGGTTTTGACCATAACAAGATTTGTAGAGGCATTCATTACGAACATTTTAAACCAAAAATCTTAATTCTAGGCCTACTAGTTTCCGAGAAAATGAAAATAAACCAAATTATGCCATACTTTTAGCTGAAAATATGTAAAAATATGTATGTTATTGTGCGATGCACATATTTTTTCTCAAAAACGGTAAGTCTGGCGTGGTTTTGACCATAAAAAGATTTGTAGAGGCATTCATTACGAACATTTTAAACCAAAAATCTTAATTCTAGGCCTACTAGTTTCCGAGAAAATGAAAATAAACCAAATTATGCCATACTTTTAGCTGAAAATATGTATGTTATTGTGCGATGCACATATTTTTTCTCAAAAACGGTAAGTCTGGCGTGGTTTTGACCATAACAAGATTTGTAGAGGCATTCATTACGAACATTTTAAACCAAAAATCTTAATTCTAGGCCTACTAGTTTCCGAGAAAATGAAAATAAACCAAATTATGCCATACTTTTAGCTGAAAATATGTAAAAATATGTATGTTATTGTGCGATGCACATATTTTTTCTCAAAAACGGTAAGTCTGGCGTGGTTTTGACCATAACAAGATTTGTAGAGGCATTCATTACGAACATTTTAAACCAAAAATCTTAATTCTAGGCCTACTAGTTTCCGAGAAAATGAAAATAAACCAAATTATGCCATACTTTTAGCTGAAAATATGTATGTTATTGTGCGATGCACATATTTTTTCTCAAAAACGGTAAGTCTGGCGTGGTTTTGACCATAACAAGATTTGTACAGGCATTCATTACGAACATTTTAAACCAAAAATCCTAATTCTAGGCCTACTAGTTTTCGAGAAAATGAAAATAAACCAAATTATGCCATACTTTTAGCTGAAAATATGTATGTTATTGTGCGATGCACATATTTTTTCTCAAAAACGGTAAGTCTGGCGTGGTTTTGACCATAACAAGATTTGTAGAGGCATTCATTACGAACATTTTAAACCAAAAATCTTAATTCTAGGCCTACTAGTTTCCGAGAAAATGAAAATAAACCAAATTATGCCATACTTTTAGCTGAAAATATGTATGTTATTGTGCGATGCACATATTTTTTCTCAAAAACGGTAAGTCTGGCGTGGTTTTGACCATAACAAGATTTGTAGAGGCATTCATTACGAACATTTTAAACCAAAAATCTTAATTCTAGGCCTACTAGTTTCCGAGAAAATGAAAATAAACCAAATTATGCCATACTTTTAGCTGAAAATATGTATGTTATTGTGCGATGCACATATTTTTTCTCAAAAACGGTAAGTCTGGCGTGGTTTTGACCATAACAAGATTTGTAGAGGCATTCATTACGAACATTTTAAACCAAAAATCTTAATTCTAGGCCTACTAGTTTCCGATAAAATGAAAATAAACCAAATTATGCCATACTTTTAGCTGAAAATATGTATGTTATTGTGCGATGCACATATTTTTTCTCAAAAACGGTAAGTCTGGCGTGGTTTTGACCATAACAAGATTTGTACAGGCATTCATTACGAACATTTTAAACCAAAAATCCTAATTCTAGGCCTACTAGTTTTCGAGAAAATGAAAATAAACCAAATTATGCCATACTTTTAGCTGAAAATACGTATGTTATTGTGCGATGCACATATTTTTTCTCAAAAACGGTAAGTCTGGCGTGGTTTTGACCATAACAAGATTTGTAGAGGCATTCATTACGAACATTTTAAACCAAAAATCTTAATTCTAGGCCTACTAGTTTCCGAGAAAATGAAAATAAACCAAATTATGCCATACTTTTAGCTGAAAATATGTAAAAATATGTATGTTATTGTGCGATGCACATATTTTTTCTCAAAAACGGTAAGTCTGGCGTGGTTTTGACCATAACAAGATTTGTAGAGGCATTCATTACGAACATTTTAAACCAAAAATCTTAATTCTAGGCCTACTAGTTTCCGAGGAAATGAAAATAAACCAAATTATGCCATACTTTTAGCTGAAAATATGTATGTTATTGTGCGATGCACATATTTTTTCTCAAAAACGGTAAGTCTGGCGTGGTTTTGACCATAACAAGATTTGTAGAGGCATTCATTACGAACATTTTAAACCAAAAATCTTAATTCTAGGCCTACTAGTTTCCGAGAAAATGAAAATAAACCAAATTATGCCATACTTTTAGCTGAAAATATGTAAAAATATGTATGTTATTGTGCGATGCACATATTTTTTCTCAAAAACGGTAAGTCTGGCGTGGTTTTGACCGTAACAAGATTTGTAGAGGCATTCATTACGAACATTTTAAACCAAAAATCTTAATTCTAGGCCTACTAGTTTCCAAGAAAATGAAAATAAACCAAATTATGCCATACTTTTAGCTGAAAATATGTAAAAATATGTATGTTATTGTGCGATGCACATATTTTTTCTCAAAAACGGTAAGTCTGGCGTGGTTTTGACCATAACAAGATTTGTAGAGGCATTCATTACGAACATTTTAAACCAAAAATCTTAATTCTAGGCCCACTAGTTTCCGAGAAATTGAAAATAAACCAAATTATGCCATACTTTTAGCTGAAAATATGTAAAAATATGTATGTTATTGTGCGATGCACATATTTTTTCTCAAAAACGGTAAGTCTGGCGTGGTTTTGACCATAACAAGATTTGTAGAGGCATTCATTACTAACATTTTAAACCAAAAATCTTAATTCTAGGCCTACTAGTTTTCGAGAAAATGAAAATAGACCAAATTATGCCATACTTTTAGCTGAAAATATGTAAAAATATGTATGTTATTGTGCGATGCACATATTTTTTCTCAAAAACGGTAAGTCTGGCGTGGTTTTGACCACAACAAGATTTGTAGAGGCATTCATTACGAACATTTTAAACCAAAAATCTTAATTCTAGGCCTACTAGTTTCCGAGAAAATGAAAATAAACCAAATTATGCCATACTTTTAGCTGAAAATATGCATGTTATTGTGCGATGCACATATTTTTTCTCAAAAACGGTAAGTCTGGCGTGGTTTTGACCATAACAAGATTTGTAGAGGCATTCATTACGAACACTTTAAACCAAAAATCTTAATTCTAGGCCTACTAGTTTCCGAGAAAATGAAAATAAACCAAATTATGCCATACTTTTAGCTGAAAATATGTAAAAATGTGTATGTTATTGTGCGATGCACATATTTTTTCTCAAAAACGGTAAGTCTGGCGTGGTTTTGACCATAACAATATTTGTAGAGGCATTCATTACGAACATTTTAAACCAAAAATCTTAATTCTAGGCCTACTAGTTTCCGAGAAAATGAAAATAAACCAAATTATGCCATACTTTTAGCTGAAAATATGTATGTTATTGTGCGATGCACATATTTTTTCTCAAAAACGGTAAGTCTGGCGTGGTTTTGACCATAACAAGATTTGTAGAGGCATTCATTACGAACATTTTAAACCAAAAATCTTAATTCTAGGCCTACTAGTTTCCGAGAAAATGAAAATAAACCAAATTATGCCATACTTTTAGCTGAAAATATGTAAAAATATGTATGTTATTGTGCGATGCACATATTTTTTCTCAAAAACGGTAAGTCTGGCGTGGTTTTGACCATAACAAGATTTGTAGAGACATTCATTACGAACATTTTAAGCCAAAAATCCTAATTCTAGGCCTACTAGTTTCCGAGAAAATGAAAATAAACCAAATTATGCCATACTTTTAGCTGAAAATATGTATGTTATTGTGCGATGCACATATTTTTTCTCAAAAACGGTAAGTCTGGCGTGGTTTTGACCATAACAAGATTTGTAGAGGCATTCATTACGAACATTTTAAGCCAAAAATCTCAATTCTAGGCCTACTAGTTTCCGAGAAAATGAAAATAAACCAAATTATGCCATACTTTTAGCTGAAAATATGTATGTTATTGTGCGATGCACATATTTTTTCTCAAAAACGGTAAGTCTGGCGTGGTTTTGACCATAACAAGATTTGTAGAGGCATTCATTACGAACATTTTAAACCAAAAATCTTAATTCTAGGCCTACTAGTTTCCGAGAAAATGAAAATAAACCAAATTATGCCATACTTTTAGCTGAAAATATGTAAAAATATGTATGTTATTGTGCGATGCACATATTTTTTCTCAAAAACGGTAAGTCTGGCGTGGTTTTGACCATAACAAGATTTGTAGAGGCATTCATTACGAACATTTTAAACCAAAAATCTTAATTCTAGGCCTACTAGTTTCCGAGAAAATGAAAATAAACCAAATTATGCCATACTTTTAGCTGAAAATATGTATGTTATTGTGCGATGCACATATTTTTTCTCAAAAACGGTAAGTCTGGCGTGGTTTTGACCATAACAAGATTTGTAGAGGCATTCACTACGAACATTTTAAACCAAAAATCTTAATTCTAGGCCTACTAGTTTCCGAGAAAATGAAAATAAACCAAATTATGCCATACTTTTAGCTGAAAATATGTATGTTATTGTGCGATGCACATATTTTTTCTCAAAAACGGTAAGTCTGGCGTGGTTTTGACCATAACAGGATTTGTAGAGGCATTCATTACGAACATTTTAAGCCAAAAATCCTAATTCTAGGCCTACTAGTTTCCGAGAAAATGAAAATAAACCAAATTATGCCATACTTTTAGCTGAAAATATGTATGTTATTGTGCGATGCACATATTTTTTCTCAAAAACGGTAAATCTGGCGTGGTTTTGACCATAACAAGATTTGTAGAGGCATTCATTACGAACATTTTAAACCAAAAATCTTAATTCTAGGCCTACTAGTTTCCGAGAAAATGAAAATAAACCAAATTATGCCATACTTTTAGCTGAAAATATGTATGTTATTGTGCGATGCACATATTTTTTCTCAAAAACGGTAAGTCTGGCGTGGTTTTGACCATAACAAGATTTGTAGAGG
Organism: Myathropa florea; assembly: GCA_930367185.1. Classification (NCBI taxonomy): domain Eukaryota; kingdom Metazoa; phylum Arthropoda; class Insecta; order Diptera; family Syrphidae; genus Myathropa; species Myathropa florea. The sequence goes on from OV884004.1 coordinate 72,594,321, forward strand.
CATTCATTACGAACATTTTAAACCAAAAATCTTAATTCTAGGCCTACTAGTTTCCGAGAAAATGAAAATAAACCAAATTATGCCATACTTTTAGCTGAAAATATGTATGTTATTGTGCGATGCACATATTTTTTCTCAAAAACGGTAAGTCTGGCGTGGTTTAGACCATAACAAGATTTGTAGAGGCATTCATTACAAACATTTTAAACCAAAAATCTTAATTCTAGGCCTACTAGTTTCCGAGAAAATGAAAATAAACCAAATTATGCCATACTTTTAGCTGAAAATATGTATGTTATTGTGCGATGCACATATTTTTTCTCAAAAACGGTAAGTCTGGCGTGGTTTTGACCATAACAAGATTTGTAGAGGCATTCATTACGAACATTTTAAACCAAAAATCTTAATTCTAGGCCTACTAGTTTCCGAGAAAATGAAAATAAACCAAATTATGCCATACTTTTAGCTGAAAATATGTAAAAATATGTATGTTATTGTGCGATGCACATATTTTTTCTCAAAAACGGTAAGTCTGGCGTGGTTTTGACCATAACAAGATTTGTAGAGGCATTCATTACGAACATTTTAAACCAAAAATCCTAATTCTAGGCCTACTAGTTTCCGAGAAAATGAAAATAAACCAAATTATGCCATACTTTTAGCTGAAAATATGTATGTTATTGTGCGATGCACATATTTTTTCTCAAAAACGGTAAGTCTGGCGTGGTTTTGACCATAACAAGATTTGTAGAGGCATTCATTACTAACATTTTAAACCAAAAATCTTAATTCTAGGCCTACTAGTTTTCGAGAAAATGAAAATAGACCAAATTATGCCATACTTTTAGCTGAAAATATGTATGTTATTGTGCGATGCACATATTTTTTCTCAAAAACGGTAAGTCTGGCGTAGTTTTGACCATAACAAGATTTGTAGAGGCATTCATTACGAACATTTTAAACCAAAAATCTTAATTCTAGGCCTACTAGTTTCCGAGAAAATGAAAATAAACCAAATTATGCCATACTTTTAGCTGAAAATATGTAAAAATATGTATGTTATTGTGCGATGCACATATTTTTTCTCAAAAACGGTAAGTCTGGCGTGGTTTTGACCATAACAAGATTTGTAGAGGCATTCATTACGAACATTTTAAACCAAAAATCTTAATTCTAGGCCTACTAGTTTCCGAGAAAATGAAAATAAACCAAATTATGCCATACTTTTAGCTGAAAATATGTATGTTATTGTGCGATGCACATATTTTTTCTCAAAAACGGTAAGTCTGGCGTGGTTTTGACCATAACAAGATTTGTAGAGGCATTCATTACGAACATTTTAAACCAAAAATCTTAATTCTAGGCCTACTAGTTTCCGAGAAAATGAAAATAAACCAAATTATGCCATACTTTTAGCTGAAAATATGTAAAAATATGTATGTTATTGTGCGATGCACATATTTTTTCTCAAAAACGGTAAGTCTGGCGTGGTTTTGACCATAACAAGATTTGTAGAGGCATTCATTACGAACATTTTAAACCAAAAATCTTAATTCTAGGCCTACTAGTTTCCGAGAAAATGAAAATAAACCAAATTATGCCATACTTTTAGCTGAAAATATGTAAAAATATGTATGTTATTGTGCGATGCACATATTTTTTCTCAAAAACGGTAAGTCTGGCGTGGTTTTGACCATAACAAGATTTGTAGAGGCATTCATTACGAACATTTTAAACCAAAAATCTTAATTCTAGGCCTACTAGTTTCCGAGAAAATGAAAATAAACCAAATTATGCCATACTTTTAGCTGAAAATATGTAAAAATATGTATGTTATTGTGCGATGCACATATTTTTTCTCAAAAACGGTAAGTCTGGCGTGGTTTTGACCATAACAAGATTTGTAGAGGCATTCATTACGAACATTTTAAACCAAAAATCTTAATTCTAGGCCTACTAGTTTCCGAGAAAATGAAAATAAACCAAATTATGCCATACTTTTAGCTGAAAATATGTATGTTATTGTGCGATGCACATATTTTTTCTCAAAAACGGTAAGTCTGGCGTGGTTTTGACCATAACAAGATTTGTACAGGCATTCATTACGAACATTTTAAACCAAAAATCCTAATTCTAGGCCTACTAGTTTTCGAGAAAATGAAAATAAACCAAATTATGCCATACTTTTAGCTGAAAATACGTATGTTATTGTGCGATGCACATATTTTTTCTCAAAAACGGTAAGTCTGGCGTGGTTTTGACCATAACAAGATTTGTAGAGGCATTCATTACGAACATTTTAAACCAAAAATCTTAATTCTAGGCCTACTAGTTTCCGAGAAAATGAAAATAAACCAAATTATGCCATACTTTTAGCTGAAAATATGTAAAAATATGTATGTTATTGTGCGATGCACATATTTTTTCTCAAAAACGGTAAGTCTGGCGTGGTTTTGACCATAACAAGATTTGTAGAGGCATTCATTACGAACATTTTAAACCAAAAATCTTAATTCTAGGCCTACTAGTTTCCGAGGAAATGAAAATAAACCAAATTATGCCATACTTTTAGCTGAAAATATGTATGTTATTGTGCGATGCACATATTTTTTCTCAAAAACGGTAAGTCTGGCGTGGTTTTGACCATAACAAGATTTGTAGAGGCATTCATTACGAACATTTTAAACCAAAAATCCTAATTCTAGGCCTACTAGTTTCCGAGAAAATGAAAATAAACCAAATTATGCCATACTTTTAGCTGAAAATATGTATGTTATTGTGCGATGCACATATTTTTTCTCAAAAACGGTAAGTCTGGCGTGGTTTTGACCATAACAAGATTTGTAGAGGCATTCATTACGAACATTTTAAACCAAAAATCTTAATTCTAGGCCTACTAGTTTCCGAGAAAATGAAAATAAACCAAATTATGCCATACTTTTAGCTGAAAATATGTATGTTATTGTGCGATGCACATATTTTTTCTCAAAAACGGTAAGTCTGGCGTGGTTTTGACCATAACAAGATTTGTAGAGGCATTCATTACGACCATTTTAAACCAAAAATCTTAATTCTAGGCCCACTAGTTTCCGAGAAATTGAAAATAAACCAAATTATGCCATACTTTTAGCTGAAAATATGTAAAAATATGTATGTTATTGTGCGATGCACATATTTTTTCTCAAAAACGGTAAGTCTGGCGTGGTTTTGACCATAACAAGATTTGTAGAGGCATTCATTACGAACATTTTAAACCAAAAATCTTAATTCTAGGCCTACTAGTTTCCGAGAAAATGAAAATAAACCAAATTATGCCATACTTTTAGCTGAAAATATGTATGTTATTGTGCGATGCACATATTTTTTCTCAAAAACGGTAAGTCTGGCGTGGTTTTGACCATAACAAGATTTGTAGAGGCATTCATTACGAACATTTTAAACCAAAAATCTTAATTCTAGGCCTACTAGTTTCCGAGAAAATGAAAATAAACCAAATTATGCCATACTTTTAGCTGAAAATATGTATGTTATTGTGCGATGCACATATTTTTTCTCAAAAACGGTAAGTCTGGCGTGGTTTTGACCATAACAAGATTTGTAGAGGCATTCATTACGAACATTTTAAACCAAAAATCTTAATTCTAGGCCTACTAGTTTCCGATAAAATGAAAATAAACCAAATTATGCCATACTTTTAGCTGAAAATATGTATGTTATTGTGCGATGCACATATTTTTTCTCAAAAACGGTAAGTCTGGCGTGGTTTTGACCATAACAAGATTTGTACAGGCATTCATTACGAACATTTTAAACCAAAAATCCTAATTCTAGGCCTACTAGTTTTCGAGAAAATGAAAATAAACCAAATTATGCCATACTTTTAGCTGAAAATACGTATGTTATTGTGCGATGCACATATTTTTTCTCAAAAACGGTAAGTCTGGCGTGGTTTTGACCATAACAAGATTTGTAGAGGCATTCATTACGAACATTTTAAACCAAAAATCTTAATTCTAGGCCTACTAGTTTCCGAGGAAATGAAAATAAACCAAATTATGCCATACTTTTAGCTGAAAATATGTATGTTATTGTGCGATGCACATATTTTTTCTCAAAAACGGTAAGTCTGGCGTGGTTTTGACCATAACAAGATTTGTAGAGGCATTCATTACGAACATTTTAAACCAAAAATCTTAATTCTAGGCCTACTAGTTTCCGAGAAAATGAAAATAAACCAAATTATGCCATACTTTTAGCTGAAAATATGTAAAAATATGTATGTTATTGTGCGATGCACATATTTTTTCTCAAAGACGGTAAGTCTGGCGTGGTTTTGACCATAACAAGATTTGTAGAGGCATTCATTACGAACACTTTAAACCAAAAATCTTAATTCTAGGCCTACTAGTTTCCGAGAAAATGAAAATAAACCAAATTATGCCATACTTTTAGCTGAAAATATGTAAAAATATGTATGTTATTGTGCGATGCACATATTTTTTCTCAAAAACGGTAAGTCTGGCGTGGTTTTGACCATAACAAGATTTGTAGAGGCATTCATTACGAACATTTTAAACCAAAAATCTTAATTCTAGGCCTACTAGTTTCCAAGAAAATGAAAATAAACCAAATTATGCCATACTTTTAGCTGAAAATATGTAAAAATATGTATGTTATTGTGCGATGCACATATTTTTTCTCAAAAACGGTAAGTCTGGCGTGGTTTTGACCATAACAAGATTTGTAGAGGCATTCATTACGAACATTTTAAACCAAAAATCTTAATTCTAGGCCCACTAGTTTCCGAGAAATTGAAAATAAACCAAATTATGCCATACTTTTAGCTGAAAATATGTAAAAATATGTATGTTATTGTGCGATGCACATATTTTTTCTCAAAAACGGTAAGTCTGGCGTGGTTTTGACCATAACAAGATTTGTAGAGGCATTCATTACTAACATTTTAAACCAAAAATCTTAATTCTAGGCCTACTAGTTTTCGAGAAAATGAAAATAGACCAAATTATGCCATACTTTTAGCTGAAAATATGTAAAAATATGTATGTTATTGTGCGATGCACATATTTTTTCTCAAAAACGGTAAGTCTGGCGTGGTTTTGACCACAACAAGATTTGTAGAGGCATTCATTACGAACATTTTAAACCAAAAATCTTAATTCTAGGCCTACTAGTTTCCGAGAAAATGAAAATAAACCAAATTATGCCATACTTTTAGCTGAAAATATGCATGTTATTGTGCGATGCACATATTTTTTCTCAAAAACGGTAAGTCTGGCGTGGTTTTGACCATAACAAGATTTGTAGAGGCATTCATTACGAACACTTTAAACCAAAAATCTTAATTCTAGGCCTACTAGTTTCCGAGAAAATGAAAATAAACCAAATTATGCCATACTTTTAGCTGAAAATATGTAAAAATATGTATGTTATTGTGCGATGCACATATTTTTTCTCAAAAACGGTAAGTCTGGCGTGGTTTTGACCATAACAAGATTTGTAGAGGCATTCATTACGAACATTTTAAACCAAAAATCTTAATTCTAGGCCTACTAGTTTCCAAGAAAATGAAAATAAACCAAATTATGCCATACTTTTAGCTGAAAATATGTAAAAATATGTATGTTATTGTGCGATGCACATATTTTTTCTCAAAAACGGTAAGTCTGGCGTGGTTTTGACCATAACAAGATTTGTAGAGGCATTCATTACTAACATTTTAAGCCAAAAATCCTAATTCTAGGCCTACTAGTTTTCGAGAAAATGAAAATAGACCAAATTATGCCATACTTTTAGCTGAAAATATGTAAAAATATGTATGTTATTGTGCGATGCACATATTTTTTCTCAAAAACGGTAAGTCTGGCGTGGTTTTGACCACAACAAGATTTGTAGAGGCATTCATTACGAACATTTTAAACCAAAAATCTTAGTTCTAGGCCTACTAGTTTCCGAGAAAATGAAAATAAACCAAATTATGCCATACTTTTAGCTGAAAATATGCATGTTATTGTGCGATGCACATATTTTTTCTCAAAAACGGTAAGTCTGGCGTGGTTTTGACCATAACAAGATTTGTAGAGGCATTCATTACGAACATTTTAAACCAAAAATCTTAATTCTAGGCCCACTAGTTTCCGAGAAAATGAAAATAAACCAAATTATGCCATACTTTTAGCTGAAAATATGTAAAAATATGTATGTTATTGTGCGATGCACATATTTTTTCTCAAAAACGGTAAGTCTGGCGTGGTTTTGACCATAACAAGATTTGTAGAGGCATTCATTACGAACATTTTAAACCAAAAATCTTAATTCTAGGCCTACTAGTTTCCGAGAAAATGAAAATAAACCAAATTATGCCATACTTTTAGCTGAAAATATGCATGTTATTGTGCGATGCACATATTTTTTCTCAAAAACGGTAAGTCTGGCGTGGTTTTGACCATAACAAGATTTGTAGAGGCATTCATTACGAACATTTTAAACCAAAAATCTTAATTCTAGGCCTACTAGTTTCCGAGGAAATGAAAATAAACCAAATTATGCCATACTTTTAGCTGAAAATATGTATGTTATTGTGCGATGCACATATTTTTTCTCAAAAACGGTAAGTCTGGCGTGGTTTTGACCATAACAAGATTTGTAGAGGCATTCATTACGAACATTTTAAACCAAAAATCTTAATTCTAGGCCTACTAGTTTCCGAGAAAATGAAAATAAACCAAATTATGCCATACTTTTAGCTGAAAATATGTGTGTTATTGTGCGATGCACATATTTTTTCTCAAAAACGGTAAGTCTGGCGTGGTTTTGACCATAACAAGATTTGTAGAGGCATTCATTACGAACATTTTAAACCAAAAATCTTAATTCTAGGCCTACTAGTTTCCGAGAAAATGAAAATAAACCAAATTATGCCATACTTTTAGCTGAAAAAATGTATGTTATTGTGCGATGCACATATTTTTTCTCAAAAACGGTAAGTCTGGCGTGGTTTTGACCATAACAAGATTTGTAGAGGCATTCATTACGAACATTTTAAACCAAAAATCTTAATTCTAGGCCTACTAGTTTCCGAGAAAATGAAAATAAACCAAATTATGCCATACTTTTAGCTGAAAATATGTAAAAATATGTATGTTATTGTGCGATGCACATATTTTTTCTCAAAAACGGTAAGTCTGGCGTGGTTTTGACCGTAACAAGATTTGTAGAGGCATTCATTACGAACATTTTAAACCAAAAATCTTAATTCTAGGCCTACTAGTTTCTGAGAAAATGAAAATAAACCAAATTATGCCATACTTTTAGCTGAAGATATGTAAAAATATGTATGTTATTGTGCGATGCACATATTTTTTCTCAAAAACGGTAAGTCTGGCGTGGTTTTGACCATAACAAGATTTGTAGAGGCATTCATTACGAACATTTTAAACCAAAAATCTTAATTCTAGGCCTACTAGTTTCCGAGAAAATGAAAATAAACCAAATTATGCCATACTTTTAGCTGAAAATATGTATGTTATTGTGCGATGCACATATTTTTTCTCAAAAACGGTAAGTCTGGCGTGGTTTTGACCATAACAAGATTTGTAGAGACATTCATTACGAACATTTTAAACCAAAAATCTTAATTCTAGGCCTACTAGTTTCCGAGAAAATGAAAATAAACCAACTTATGCCATACTTTTAGCTGAAAATATGTATGTTATTGTGCAATGCACATATTTTTTCTCAAAAACGGTAAGTCTGGCGTGGTTTTGACCATAACAAGATTTGTAGAGGCATTCATTACGAACATTTTAAACCAAAAATCTTAATTCTAGGCCTACTAGTTTCTGAGAAAATGAAAATAAACCAAATTATGCCATACTTTTAGCTGAAAATATGTAAAAATATGTATGTTATTGTGCGATGCACATATTTTTTCTCAAAAACGGTAAGTCTGGCGTGGTTTTGACCATAACAAGATTTGTAGAGGCATTCATTACGAACATTTTAAACCAAAAATCTTAATTCTAGGCCTACTAGTTTCCGAGAAAATGAAAATAAACCAAATTATGCCATACTTTTAGCTGAAAATATGTATGTTATTGTGCGATGCACATATTTTTTCTCAAAAACGGTAAGTCTGGCGTGGTTTTGACCATAACAAGATTTGTAGAGGCATTCATTACGAACATTTTAAACCAAAAATCTTAATTCTAGGCCTACTAGTTTCCGAGAAAATGAAAATAAACCAACTTATGCCATACTTTTAGCTGAAAATATGTATGTTATTGTGCAATGCACATATTTTTTCTCAAAAACGGTAAGTCTGGCGTGGTTTTGACCATAACAAGATTTGTAGAGGCATTCATTACGAACATTTTAAACCAAAAATCTTAATTCTAGGCCTACTAGTTTCCGAGAAAATGAAAATAAACCAACTTATGCCATACTTTTAGCTGAAAATATGTATGTTATTGTGCAATGCACATATTTTTTCTCAAAAACGGTAAGTCTGGCGTGGTTTCGACCATAACAAGATTTGTAGAGGCATTCATTACGAACATTTTAAACCAAAAATCTTAATTCTAGGCCTACTAGTTTCTGAGAAAATGAAAATAAACCAAATTATGCCATACTTTTAGCTGAAAATATGTAAAAATATGTATGTTATTGTGCGATGCACATATTTTTTCTCAAAAACGGTAAGTCTGGCGTGGTTTTGACCATAACAAGATTTGTAGAGGCATTCATTACGAACATTTTAAACCAAAAATCTTAATTCTAGGCCTACTAGTTTCTGAGAAAATGAAAATAAACCAAATTATGCCATACTTTTAGCTGAAGATATGTAAAAATATGTATGTTATTGTGCGATGCACATATTTTTTCTCAAAAACGGTAAGTCTGGCGTGGTTTTGACCATAACAAGATTTGTAGAGGCATTCATTACGAACATTTTAAACCAAAAATCTTAATTCTAGGCCTACTAGTTTCCGAGAAAATGAAAATAAACCAAATTATGCCATACTTTTAGCTGAAAATATGTATGTTATTGTGCGATGCACATATTTTTTCTCAAAAACGGTAAGTCTGGCGTGGTTTTGACCATAACAAGATTTGTAGAGGCATTCATTACGAACATTTTAAACCAAAAATCTTAATTCTAGGCCTACTAGTTTCCGAGAAAATGAAAATAAACCAAATTATGCCATACTTTTAGCTGAAAATATGTATGTTATTGTGCGATGCACATATTTTTTCTCAAAAACGGTAAGTCTGGCGTGGTTTTGACCATAATAAGATTTGTAGAGGCATTCATTACGAACATTTTAAACCAAAAATCTTAATTCTAGGCCTACTAGTTTCCGAGAAAATGAAAATAAACCAACTTATGCCATACTTTTAGCTGAAAATATGTATGTTATTGTGCAATGCACATATTTTTTCTCAAAAACGGTAAGTCTGGCGTGGTTTTGACCATAACAAGATTTGTAGAGGCATTCATTACGAACATTTTAAACCAAAAATCTTAATTCTAGGCCTACTAGTTTCCGAGAAAATGAAAATAAACCAAATTATGCCATACTTTTAGCTGAAAATATGTATGTTATTGTGCGATGCACATATTTTTTCTCAAAAACGGTAAGTCTGGCGTGGTTTTGACCTAACAAGATTTTTAGAGGCATTCATTACGAACATTTTAAACCAAAAATCTTAATTCTAGGCCTACTAGTTTTCGAGAAAATGAAAATAAACCAAATTATGCCATACTTTTAGTTGAAAATATGTATGTTATTGTGCGATGCACATATTTTTTCTCAAAAACGGTAAGTCTGGCGTGGTTTTGACCATAACAAGATTTGTAGAGGCATTCATTACGAACATTTTAAACCAAAAATCTTAATTCTAGGCCTACTAGTTTCCGAGAAAATGAAAATAAACCAAATTATGCCATACTTTTAGCTGAAAATATGTATGTTATTGTGCGATGCACATATTTTTTCTCAAAAACGGTAAGTCTGGCGTGGTTTTGACCATAACAAGATTTGTAGAGGCATTCATTACGAACATTCTAAACCAAAAATCTTAATTCTAGGCCTACTAGTTTCCGAGAAAATGAAAATAAACCAAATTATGCCATACTTTTAGCTGAAAATATGTAAAAATATGTATGTTATTGTGCGATGCACATATTTTTTCTCAAAAACGGTAAGTCTGGCGTGGTTTTGACCATAACAAGATTTGTAGAGGCATTCATTACGAACATTTTAAACCAAAAATCTTAATTCTAGGCCTACTAGTTTCCGAGAAAATGAAAATAAACCAAATTATGCCATACTTTTAGCTGAAAATATGTATGTTATTGTGCGATGCACATATTTTTTCTCAAAAATGGTAAGTCTGGCGTGGTTTTGACCATAACAAGATTTGTAGAGGCATTCATTACGAACATTTTAAACCAAAAATCTTAATTCCAGGCCTACTAGTTTCCGAGAAAATGAAAATAAACCAAATTATGCCATACTTTTAGCTGAAAATATGTATGTTATTGTGCGATGCACATATTTTTTCTCAAAAACGGTAAGTCTGGCGTAGTTTTGACCATAACAAGATTTGTAGAGGCATTCATTACGAACATTTTAAACCAAAAATCTTAATTCTAGGCCTACTAGTTTCCGAGAAAATGAAAATAAACCAAATTATGCCATACTTTTAGCTGAAAATATGTATGTTATTGTGCGATGCACATATTTTTTCTCAAAAACGGTAAGTCTGGCGTGGTTTTGACCATAACAAGATTTGTAGAGGCATTCATTACGAACATTTTAAACTAAAAATCTTAATTCTAGGCCTACTAGTTTCCGAGAAAATGAAAATAAACCAAATTATGCCATACTTTTAGCTGAAAATATGTAAAAATATGTATGTTATTGTGCGATGCACATATTTTTTCTCAAAAACGGTAAGTCTGGCGTGGTTTTGACCATAACAAGATTTGTAGAGGCATTCATTACGAACATTTTAAACCAAAAATCTTAATTCTAGGCCTACTAGTTTCTGAGAAAATGAAAATAAACCAAATTATGCCATACTTTTAGCTGAAAATATGTATGTTATTGTGCGATGCACATATTTTTTCTCAAAAACGGTAAGTCTGGCGTGGTTTTGACCATAACAAGATTTGTAGAGGCATTCATTACGAACATTTTAAACCAAAAATCTTAATTCTAGGCCTACTAGTTTCCGAGAAAATGAAAATAAACCAAATTATGCCATACTTTTAGCTGAAAATATGTATGTTATTGTGCGATGCACATATTTTTTCTCAAAAACGGTAAGTCTGGCGTGGTTTTGACCATTACAAGATTTGTAGAGGCATTCATTACGAACATTTTAAACCAAAAATCTTAATTCTAGGCCTACTAGTTTCTGAGAAAATGAAAATAAACCAAATTATGCCATACTTTTAGCTGAAGATATGTAAAAATATGTATGTTATTGTGCGATGCACATATTTTTTCTCAAAAACGGTAAGTCTGGCGTGGTTTTGACCATAACAAGATTTGTAGAGGCATTCATTACGAACATTTTAAACCAAAAATCTTAATTCTAGGCCTACTAGTTTCCGAGAAAATGAAAATAAACCAAATTATGCCATACTTTTAGCTGAAAATATGTATGTTATTGTGCGATGCACATATTTTTTCTCAAAAACGGTAAGTCTGGCGTGGTTTTGACCATAACAAGATTTGTAGAGGCATTCATTACGAACATTTTAAACCAAAAATCTTAATTCTAGGCCTACTAGTTTCCGAGAAAATGAAAATAAACCAAATTATGCCATACTTTTAGCTGAAAATATGTATGTTATTGTGCGATGCACATATTTTTTCTCAAAAACGGTAAGTCTGGCGTGGTTTTGACCATAATAAGATTTGTAGAGGCATTCATTACGAACATTTTAAACCAAAAATCTTAATTCTAGGCCTACTAGTTTCCGAGAAAATGAAAATAAACCAACTTATGCCATACTTTTAGCTGAAAATATGTATGTTATTGTGCAATGCACATATTTTTTCTCAGAAACGGTAAGTCTGGCGTGGTTTTGACCATAACAAGATTTGTAGAGGCATTCATTACGAACATTTTAAACTAAAAATCTTAATTCTAGGCCTACTAGTTTCCGAGAAAATGAAAATAAACCAAATTATGCCATACTTTTAGCTGAAAATATGTAAAAATATGTATGTTATTGTGCGATGCACATATTTTTTCTCAAAAACGGTAAGTCTGGCGTGGTTTTGACCATAACAAGATTTGTAGAGGCATTCATTACGAACATTTTAAACCAAAAATCTTAATTCTAGGCCTACTAGTTTCCGAGAAAATGAAAATAAACCAAATTATGCCATACTTTTAGCTGAAAATATGTATGTTATTGTGCGATGCACATATTTTTTCCCAAAAACGGTAAGTCTGGCGTGGTTTTGACCATAACAAGATTTGTAGAGGCATTCATTACGAACATTTTAAACCAAAAATCTTAATTCTAGGCCTACTAGTTTCCGAGAAAATGAAAATAAACCAAATTATGCCATACTTTTAGCTGAAAATATGTATGTTATTGTGCGATGCACATATTTTTTCTCAAAAACGGTAAGTCTGGCGTGGTTTTGACCATAACAAGATTTGTAGAGGCATTCATTACGAACATTTTAAACCAAAAATCTTAATTCTAGGCCTACTAGTTTCCGAGAAAATGAAAATAAACCAAATTATGCCATACTTTTAGCTGAAAATATGTAAAAATATGTATGTTATTGTGCGATGCACATATTTTTTCTCAAAAACGGTAAGTCTGGCGTGGTTTTGACCATAACAAGATTTGTAGAGGCATTCATTACGAACATTTTAAACCAAAAATCTTAATTCTAGGCCTACTAGTTTCCGAGAAAATGAAAATAAACCAAATTATGCCATACTTTTAGCTGAAAATATGTATGTTATTGTGCGATGCACATATTTTTTCTCAAAAACGGTAAGTCTGGCGTGGTTTTGACCATAACAAGATTTGTAGAGGCATTCATTACGAACATTTTAAACCAAAAATCTTAATTCTAGGCCTACTAGTTTCCGAGAAAATGAAAATAAACCAAATTATGCCATACTTTTAGCTGAAAATATGTATGTTATTGTGCGATGCACATATTTTTTCTCAAAAACGGTAAGTCTGGCGTGGTTTTGACCATAACAAGATTTGTAGAGGCATTCATTACGAACATTTTAAACCAAAAATCTTAATTCTAGGCCTACTAGTTTCCGAGAAAATGAAAATAAACCAAATTATGCCATACTTTTAGCTGAAAATATGTATGTTATTGTGCGATGCACATATTTTTTCTCAAAAACGGTAAGTCTGGCGTGGTTTTGACCATAACAAGATTTGTAGAGGCATTCATTACGAACATTTTAAACCAAAAATCTTAATTCTAGGCCTACTAGTTTCCGAGAAAATGAAAATAAACCAAATTATGCCATACTTTTAGCTGAAAATATGTAAAAATATGTATGTTATTGTGCGATGCACATATTTTTTCTCAAAAACGGTAAGTCTGGCGTGGTTTTGACCATAACAAGATTTGTAAAGGCATTCATTACGAACATTTTAAACCAAAAATCTTAATTCTAGGCCTACTAGTTTCCGAGAAAATGAAAATAAACCAAATTATGCCATACTTTTAGCTGAAAATATGTATGTTATTGTGCGATGCACATATTTTTTCTCAAAAACGGTAAGTCTGGCGTGGTTTTGACCATAACAAGATTTGTAGAGGCATTCATTACGAACATTTTAAACCAAAAATCTTAATTCTAGGCCTACTAGTTTCCGAGAAAATGAAAATAAACCAAATTATGCCATACTTTTAGCTGAAAATATGTATGTTATTGTGCGATGCACATATTTTTTCTCAAAAACGGTAAGTCTGGCGTGGTTTTGACCATAACAAGATTTGTAGAGGCATTCATTACGAACATTTTAAACCAAAAATCTTAATTCCAGGCCTACTAGTTTCCGAGAAAATGAAAATAAACCAAATTATGCCATACTTTTAGCTGAAAAACTTTTAGCTGAAAATATGTATGTTATTGTGCGATGCACATATTTTTTCTCAAAAACGGTAAGTCTGGCGTGGTTTTGACCTAACAAGATTTGTAGAGGCATTCATTACGAACATTTTAAACCAAAAATCTTAATTCTAGGCCTACTAGTTTCCGAGAAAATGAAAATAAACCAAATTATGCCATACTTTTAGCTGAAAATATGTATGTTATTGTGCGATGCACATATTTTTTCTCAAAAACGGTAAGTCTGGCGTGGTTTTGACCATAACAAGATTTGTAGAGGCATTCATTACGAACATTTTAAACCAAAAATCTTAATTCTAGGCCTACTAGTTTCCGAGAAAATGAAAATAAACCGAATTATGCCATACTTTTAGCTGAAAATATGTATGTTATTGTGCGATGCACATATTTTTTCTCAAAAACGGTAAGTCTGGCGTGGTTTTGACCATAACAAGATTTGTAGAGGCATTCATTACGAACATTGTAAACCAAAAATCTTAATTCTAGGCCTACTAGTTTCCGAGAAAATGAAAATAAACCAAGTTATGCCATACTTTTAGCTGAAAATATGTAAAAATATGTATGTTATTGTGCGATGCACATATTTTTCTCAAAAACGGTAAGTCTGGCGTGGTTTTGACCATAACAAGATTTGTAGAGGCATTCATTACGAACATTTTAAACCAAAAATCTTAATTCTAGGCCTACTAGTTTCCGAGAAAATGAAAATAAACCAAATTATGCCATACTTTTAGCTGAAAATATGTATGTTATTGTGCGATGCACATATTTTTTCTCAAAAACGGTAAGTCTGGCGTGGTTTTGACCATAACAAGATTTGTAGAGGCATTCATTACGAACATTTTAAACCAAAAATCTTAATTCTAGGCCTACTAGTTTCCGAGAAAATGAAAATAAACCAAATTATGCCATACTTTTAGCTGAAAATATGTATGTTATTGTGCGATGCACATATTTTTTCTCAAAAACGGTAAGTCTGGCGTGGTTTTGACCATAACAAGATTTGTAGAGGCATTCATTACGAACATTTTAAACCAAAAATCTTAATTCTAGGCCTACTAGTTTCCGAGAAAATGAAAATAAACCAAATTATGCCATACTTTTAGCTGAAAATATGTAAAAATATGTATGTTATTGTGCGATGCACATATTTTTTCTCAAAAACGGTAAGTCTGGCGTGGTTTTGACCATAACAAGATTTGTAGAGGCATTCATTACGAACATTTTAAACCAAAAATCTTAATTCTAGGCCTACTAGTTTCCGAGAAAATGAAAATAAACCAAATTATGCCATACTTTTAGCTGAAAATATGTAAAAATATGTATGTTATTGTGCGATGCACATATTTTTTCTCAAAAACGGTAAGTCTGGCGTGGTTTTGACCATAACAAGATTTGTAGAGGCATTCATTACGAACATTTTAAACCAAAAATCTTAATTCTAGGCCTACTAGTTTCCGAGAAAATGAAAATAAACCAAATTATGCCATACTTTTAGCTGAAAATATGTAAAAATATGTATGTTATTGTGCGATGCACATATTTTTTCTCAAAAACGGTAAGTCTGGCGTGGAGGTCAGGTGCGGACTCTTAGGGTAAAGTCTATGGACGATCCTTATTGAGAAACCGTTTCAAGAAGACATACTGCCTCCACGGGGCGGCCACCGGGCAACGAATGCTGCAGCGAGACTATAGGTCTGGTATCTCAGGCTCGCACAATGAACAAATGGTTCTTGGCGCCAACCTGCGATGCACGACCTTAATTTCTCAACTGTATACATCCGGCCAAAGTATGCGACGGGAGGAGTAAACCTCCTAAAATAATCTCTAATCCAATGGTGGAACAGCATACGCCGAGGGATGCGTGGCTAAGAGAGAGCTTAGTCTCTAGTATGCGAACTCCGAATACCTGGCGACCTTCGGTTTTAATCTAGCCTTCCCTAGGCATATCGGGCGCTACCTAGGGTGACATATATTTCCCGAATACTCGTGGGATCATAATTTCCAAACAAATTTCAAAAAAAGATGAGTATGGTGAAGCTCCAAATTCACCAGCGTCTGTTCATGCTGTGGAGCATGCAGACGGCAATTTTCGGGACGCTATTGAGCCTCCGACGGCCGCTCCACCTTCGGCCATAGTCAACCAGCTCGAAAGCGAGCCAGCTACAGTCCTAGCTGACAAGGAGATTGGGGCCAAATGGGCACAATCCTTGACAGCTACCAGCGCTAGTGTCAGTTCAGAGGAGTCTGACACATCCACGGTCATAGACACTTGCAGTGTAGTCACGGAGAAATCCGGATGTTCTTCCATTGGGAAGAAACTTGACAAGCTGCGTCTAGGACCAGGTGGATTTGTCAAACTGAACTCAGCTGAAAAGAGAAGATACAACCAAGCTATTCGCAAGGGCGAAACTAGGGAAAATGCCCTAGTATATGCGAAATCTCCTCTTGGAAATGAGTTCAAAAGGGTGAGATCAAAGGATCGCACCCCCTCTGAACCGGCAGCCAAAAAGGCAAAAGCAAGACATGCGCCTGACGCGCCCACCTTCAGTCAGGTTGCTAGTACTGTCAGACTAGGAATCGTCCCAGCTGACATAGATAAACAGCCTCTGTCAGCAGAGCAAATGGCTCTAATACAGGAGGCAGTCATCGACGTGTCGATTGACCTGAGAAACAGGGGCGTGTGGCCACATTTCTCAGGCTCTCAACACAAGTCGGGATGGCTAATTTTCATCTGCTCTGACAGTGCTACTGCTGAGTGGATGAAAAGCAATTTCGATGCTATCAAGGCCAAAAGTGGTCTTGATATTGTACTTGTGGAGGAGGGATCTTTTCCCAAATCTCACATAGTCCGTGGTTTCTTTCCACAGAGCACCGAATTGCCAACGACCAAAGTCCTAGCGACGCTTGAAGCACAAAATGAGGGCCTTCAAGCTTCTTCATGGAAGGCAATGCAAAGGATGAAAGAAGGTTCGCTCCTTCATCTCGTCTTTGCCGTTGACGATGCGTCCATGAAGACCCTGAGCAAACTAAACAACAAGGTTTGCTATAGGTTTGGTCAGGTCAAGTTGATCGTCTCCCATAAGAAGGTCAACGCAGATGATTCTCCATCTGCTTGTGCAACAACAACCTCATCTGCAGTTCCCACTTGCAGCGCTGCAGGGCATGTAAGTGAGGAAAGTACTGCCTCAGCAACTAGGACCGCTGACAGCGAGCCCATTGCTAGCACCAGCGGCCTTAGTGCAGTAGGAAAGAAGGTGACCAGTGTTGTTGCACATAACAAGCAAAAAGCCGGTTCAACAACAACGTCATCTGCAGTCCCCTCTTGCAGCGCTGTCGGGCATGCAAGAGAGGTCAGTACTGCCTCAGCAACCAAGACCGTTGACAGCGAGCCAATTGCTAGCACCAGCGGCCTTGGTGCAGCAGGAAAGACGGTGACTCGTGTTGTTGAACCGAAAAACCGTAATACCGGCATAAAGCCCGGAGTTCCGAGGAAAACAACCGGCGCCGCAGGGCACGTTACTCGGAAGGAAGAGTCGGGGGGGAATTCCAAAAAAGGTCATCCCTCAACGGCTGCTTGTCGCAAAAAGAAAGGCCCTAAAAAGGCCCAACTGATGCGGCAGGCCAGATCCTCGATGGAGGATCAATGAGCTCCATCAAGGTGCTACAGGCGAACCTGCATCACGCGAAGGGCGCGTCCGCTACCCTTAGCAAGCGGTTCGCCGAAGAAAATATAACCCTTGGACTTATCCAGGAACCTTGGGTTAGAAGCGGACATGTTAAAGGTCTCCGGAATGGCAAAAGTAAGTTAATCTCTAAATGTGGAGACCCTGCGCCAAGAGCGGCCTGTCTCATCAGCAATGATATTAACTTTCTTCCCATTCCCAATTTCATTAACAGAGACCTGGTGGCCCTACTACTGGAAGTTCCGACGGAGAGGGGAACACATAACATCGTGTGCGCCTCGGCGTATTTCCCGGATGACAACAGCGTCATACCACCTAAGGACGTCCAGGACCTCATCAGCTATTGCAAATCAGGCAACCTGCACTACATCATCGGTTGCGATGCCAACGCGCATCATGAGGTCTGGGGTAGTAGTGACACCAACAGAAGAGGTGAGTGTCTTTTAGAATATCTTATTAGTAGTGAAATAGATATACTAAATAGAGGCTCAAAGCCTACCTTCATAAATGCGATTCGCGAAGAGATACTTGATCTCACACTTGCAAGTCCATTTATTTCGAATTTTATTGAAAATTGGCATGTGTCAGATGAACCATCTTTGTCAGACCACCAACATATCAGGTTTGACATCCCTGGTCAACTCTCATATGTCTCTAACAGATACGATCCCAAACGCACCGACTGGGATCGCTATCGAGAACTAGTTCTCTCACAAAAAGGGATGCTTCTTACGTCTATTGAGTCCATAGGGGACCTGGATGAAGCAGCCTTCCAATTAAACAATGTAATGATCAATTCCTATCACGACAGTTGTGTCCCCAAGACCACTTCAAATAATCGCAAAGTGCCTTGGTGGAATGATCATCTGACAAAACTCAGGAGTAAAGTCAGAAAACTCTTCAATTCTGCCAAGAAAACGAAGAGGTGGAACGAATATAGGTCCGTTCTCACAGAATACAATTCTGAACTTAGACGATCCAAGCGGGCCACTTGGAGGAAATGCTGTGAAAACATTGCGAACATGCCAGTAGCAGCACGCATCCACAAATCGCTCGCAAAAGATCAGGCAAACTGTGTAGGACTTTTAAAGAAAAGCGACGGTACCTACACGACGGGCAGAGAAGAAACACTTAAAACGTTGCTTCAGGTGCACTTCCCAGGCTCGTCTTATAGCACCTCTCAAGTGCACTCTAACACAACAGACCATAGGGTCTTTGTTAATAGAAGAGTTAAAAGTTTATCTGGAAAAATTTTCAGTACAGATAAGGTTGAATGGGCTGTTGGCACTTTCGATCCCTTCAAAGCTCCCGGTGGTGACGGTATATTTCCTGCACTATTGCAAAGATCAATAGACCTCATCCTACCGGAACTGACAGCTTTATTTAGAGCCAGCTACAACTGGGGTTACATACCAATCTCCTGGAGAAAGGTCAACGTAATATTCATTCCCAAACCGGGTAATAGACCTAGTGAGCTGCCTAAATCATACAGACCTATAAGTCTAACATCATTTGTACTCAAAACGATGGAGAGACTAATTGATGTTTACATTAGAGAACGATTAGAGTTGTCTAACCCTCTAAACTCGAACCAGTATGCATATAGGAAAGGTAAATCCACCATAGGTGCCCTTCATTATCTCGTCAAAAAGATAGAAGGCGCACTTGCTTCCAAAGAAATAGCCCTATGTGCATTCCTCGACATTGAGGGCGCTTTCGATAACACTGGCTACGACTCGATCGCAAGAGCGATCAGTAGCAGAGGTATCGAAGAATCGACTAACAAATGGATCAGAGCCATGTTGGAAAGTCGTTCGATTACATCTTCTTCCGGAGGAGTGTCGGTTTCTGTAACCGCGGCAAAAGGTTGCCCACAAGGGGGGGTTCTTTCCCCCTTATTATGGTCACTAGTTATCGACAAACTGTTAGTAGATCTTCAAGGATCAGGCTACACCACAATTGGTTATGCTGATGACCTGGCGATTGTTATAAGGGGTAAGCACGACACGACTATTTGCAATATGATGCAAAGTGCGCTACTGCAAGTCGTGGAATGGTGCAACGCAGAGGGTTTATCGATCAATCCCTGCAAGACCGTTCTAGTGCCCTTCTCAAGGAGGACTCGTATCAACCTTGAACCCATAATAATCGGCAACACCACACTAGTTTATTCCAGCGAGGTAAAATATCTCGGAGTAATCCTGGACAGACGACTTAACTGGAATTCACATATTAAGTCCGCCATAGAGCGAGCTACCAGAGCACTGTGGGCCAGTAGACGTCTTTACGGTAGGACTTGGGGTCTCTCTCCCAAAATTATTCATTGGTTGTACACAATGATGGCGAGACCCATTATCACATATGCGGCCATCGTATGGTGGCCAAAAACCCTTCAACAGTCATCGGCAAACAAACTGCAAAAACTGCAAAGGGTTGCCTGTCTTGGCATAACAGGTGCCATGCGCACCTGCCCCACAACAGCTCTCGAAGCTATTATCGGGCTGACACCTTTACCCATCTTCGTTAGGAAGATAGCTGCCACCTATGCCATTAAACTGCAGCTAGAATATCAATTCAAACCAGGTGACCTAGTGGGTCACCTTAGGATACTCAACTCAATCCCTAATAGAGACATGTTTTGTACAATGCCGGACACTATGGTCAGGCAGAACTGTTTCGGCAGGTTATTTGAAGTTGAAATATTGGACCGGGTAGACTGGTCCAATGGTGCCCCAACACTAGACCCCAGAAGTCTAGTTTGGTACACAGATGGATCGAAAATGGATTCTGGAGTCGGAGCTGGTGTCTGTGGACCCAACACTGGGATCTCTGTACCGATGGGGTCTAGTCCCACTGTGTTCCAAGCCGAAATCCATGCCATTGAGATCTGCGCGAGACATAATCTTGGTAAAGGTATCAAGGGCGCAATTATACAAATCTTTTCTGATAGCCAGGCAGCACTTAAGGCCTTATCGTCCAGTCAAATAGACTCTAAAGCCGTCAAATGTTGCCACGATGCTCTGCAATCCCTAGCCAAACACAACAAAGTGAAACTTGGTTGGGTCCCTGGGCACAAAGGGATTGCAGGTAACGAATCAGCAGATGAACTCGCTAGAGCGGGTTCAAGTACTGCGTTCATAGGCCCTGAACCATACTGCAGTGTCAATTGGTCGACGGCTGCAGCGCTGATTAATGAATGGGAAAACAAACTTCGCCTAGATCATTGGACCAATGGGTCAGGTCTCAGGCAATCCAAAAAATTAATCAGACCCTATTCCTACAAGGAAATCCTTAGCTTAGATAAGGAGAGCATAAGAAAGCTAACGGGCTTTCTTACTGGCCACTGCGGCTTGTATTACCACCTTAACAAAATGAACTTGTGTCAAAACACGGAATGTAGGTTCTGTCTTGAAGAAGACGAAACATCTCAGCACATCTTATGTGAATGTCCGGCACTACATTGGTTAAGGAAACGTATTCTCCACAGGGAAATACTGACTTCAGTGGAATTGAAAAACTCCACTACAAAAGATATACTATCTTTCATAAGGAAAGTGGTAAATCTTTTGGATTAACTCCAGCCCGTCGATACAATAGATCTTTTTAGGTCGCAGTGTCGCAGCCTTTACGGCAGGGTTGTACAAGAGGAAAAAAAAAAAAAAAAAAAAAAAAAAAGTCTGGCGTGGTTTTGACCATAACAAGATTTGTAGAGGCATTCATTACGAACATTTTAAACCAAAAATCTTAATTCTAGGCCTACTAGTTTCCGAGAAAATGAAAATAAACCAAATTATGCCATACTTTTAGCTGAAAATATGTAAAAATATGTATGTTATTGTGCGATGCACATATTTTTTCTCAAAAACGGTAAGTCTGGCGTGGTTTTGACCATAACAAGATTTGTAGAGGCATTCATTACGAACATTTTAAACCAAAAATCTTAATTCTAGGCCTACTAGTTTCCGAGAAAATGAAAATAAACCAAATTATGCCATACTTTTAGCTGAAAATATGTAAAAATATGTATGTTATTGTGCGATGCACATATTTTTTCTCAAAAACGGTAAGTCTGGCGTGGTTTTGACCATAACAAGATTTGTAGAGGCATTCATTACGAACATTTTAAACCAAAAATCTTAATTCTAGGCCTACTAGTTTCCGAGAAAATGAAAATAAACCAAATTATGCCATACTTTTAGCTGAAAATATGTAAAAATATGTATGTTATTGTGCGATGCACATATTTTTTCTCAAAAACGGTAAGTCTGGCGTGGTTTTGACCATAACAAGATTTGTAGAGGCATTCATTACGAACATTTTAAACCAAAAATCTTAATTCTAGCCCTACTAGTTTCCGAGAAAATGAAAATAAACCAAATTATGCCATACTTTTAGCTGAAAATATGTAAAAATATGTATGTTATTGTGCGATGCACATATTTTTTCTCAAAAACGGTAAGTCTGGCGTGGTTTTGACCATAACAAGATTTGTAGAGGCATTCATTACGAACATTTTAAACCTAAAATCTTAATTCTAGGCCTACTAGTTTCCGAGAAAATGAAAATAAACCAAATTATGCCATACTTTTAGCTGAAAATATGTAAAAATATGTATGTTATTGTGCGATGCACATATTTTTTCTCAAAAACGGTAAGTCTGGCGTGGTTTTGACCATAACAAGATTTGTAGAGGCATTCATTACGAACATTTTAAACCAAAAATCTTAATTCTAGGCCTACTAGTTTCCGAGAAAATGAAAACAAACCAAATTATGCCATACTTTTAGCTGAAAATATGTAAAAATATGTATGTTATTGTGCGATGCACATATTTTTTCTCAAAAACGGTAAGTCTGGCGTGGTTTTGACCATAACAAGATTTGTAGAGGCATTCATTACGAACATTTTAAACCAAAAATCTTAATTCTAGGCCTACTAGTTTCCGAGAAAATGAAAACAAACCAAATTATGCCATACTTTTAGCTGAAAATATGTAAAAATATGTATGTTATTGTGCGATGCACATATTTTTTCTCAAAAACGGTAAGTCTGGCGTGGTTTTGACCATAACAAGATTTGTAGAGGCATTCATTACGAACATTTTAAACCAAAAATCTTAATTCTAGGCCTACTAGTTTCCGAGAAAATGAAAATAAACCAAATTATGCCATACTTTTAGCTGAAAATATGTAAAAATATGTATGTTATTGTGCGATGCACATATTTTTTCTCAAAAACGGTAAGTCTGGCGTGGTTTTGACCATAACAAGATTTGTAGAGGCATTCATTACGAACATTTTAAACCAAAAATCTTAATTCTAGGCCTACTAGTTTCCGAGAAAATGAAAATAAACCAAATTATGCCATACTTTTAGCTGAAAATATGTAAAAATATGTATGTTATTGTGCGATGCACATATTTTTTCTCAAAAACGGTAAGTCTGGCGTGGTTTTGACCATAACAAGATTTGTAGAGGCATTCATTACGAACATTTTAAACCAAAAATCTTAATTCTAGGCCTACTAGTTTCCGAGAAAATGAAAACAAACCAAATTATGCCATACTTTTAGCTGAAAATATGTAAAAATATGTATGTTATTGTGCGATGCACATATTTTTTCTCAAAAACGGTAAGTCTGGCGTGGTTTTGACCATAACAAGATTTGTAGAGGCATTCATTACGAACATTTTAAACCAAAAATCTTAATTCTAGGCCTACTAGTTTCCGAGAAAATGAAAATAAACCAAATTATGCCATACTTTTAGCTGAAAATATGTAAAAATATGTATGTTATTGTGCGATGCACATATTTTTTCTCAAAAACGGTAAGTCTGGCGTGGTTTTGACCATAACAAGATTTGTAGAGGCATTCATTACGAACATTTTAAACCAAAAATCTTAATTCTAGGCCTACTAGTTTCCGAGAAAATGAAAATAAACCAAATTATGCCATACTTTTAGCTGAAAATATGTAAAAATATGTATGTTATTGTGCGATGCACATATTTTTTCTCAAAAACGGTAAGTCTGGCGTGGTTTTGACCATAACAAGATTTGTAGAGGCATTCATTACGAACATTTTAAACCAAAAATCTTAATTCTAGGCCTACTAGTTTCCGAGAAAATGAAAATAAACCAAATTATGCCATACTTTTAGCTGAAAATATGTATGTTATTGTGCGATGCACATATTTTTTCTCCAAAACGGTAAGTCTGGCGTGGTTTTGACCATAACAAGATTTGTAGAGGCATTCATTACGAACATTTTAAACCAAAAATCTTAATTCTAGCCCTACTAGTTTCCGAGAAAATGAAAATAAACCAAATTATGCCATACTTTTAGCTGAAAATATGTAAAAATATGTATGTTATTGTGCGATGCACATATTTTTTCTCCAAAACGGTAAGTCTGGCGTGGTTTTGACCATAACAAGATTTGTAGAGGCATTCATTACGAACATTTTAAACCAAAAATCTTAATTCTAGCCCTACTAGTTTCCGAGAAAATGAAAATAAACCAAATTATGCCATACTTTTAGCTGAAAATATGTATGTTATTGTGCGATGCACATATTTTTTCTTAAAAACGGTAAGTCTGGCGTGGTTTTGACCATAACAAGATTTGTAGAGGCATTCATTACGAACATTTTAAACCAAAAATCTTAATTCTAGGCCTACTAGTTTCCGAGAAAATGAAAATAAACCAAATTATGCCATACTTTTAGCTGAAAATATGTATGTTATTGTGCGATGCACATATTTTTTCTCAAAAACGGTAAGTCTGGCGTGGTTTTGACCATAACAAGATTTGTAGAGGCATTCATTACGAACATACCTAGAAAATGAAAATAAACCAAATTATGCCATACTTTTAGCTGAAAATATGTAAAAATATGTATGTTATTGTGCGATGCACATATTTTTTCTCCAAAACGGTAAGTCTGGCGTGGTTTTGACCATAACAAGATTTGTAGAGGCATTCATTACGAACATTTTAAACCAAAAATCTTAATTCTAGGCCTACTAGTTTCCGAGAAAATGAAAATAAACCAAATTATGCCATACTTTTAGCTGAAAATATGTAAAAATATGTATGTTATTGTGCGATGCACATATTTTTTCTCCAAAACGGTAAGTCTGGCGTGGTTTTGACCATAACAAGATTTGTAGAGGCATTCATTACGAACATTTTAAACCAAAAATCTTAATTCTAGCCCTACTAGTTTCCGAGAAAATGAAAATAAACCAAATTATGCCATACTTTTAGCTGAAAATATGTATGTTATTGTGCGATGCACATATTTTTTCTCAAAAACGGTAAGTCTGGCGTGGTTTTGACCATAACAAGATTTGTAGAGGTATTCATTACGAACATTTTAAACCAAAAATCTTAATTCTAGGCCTACTAGTTTCCGAGAAAATGAAAATAAACCAAATTATGCCATACTTTTAGCTGAAAATATGTAAAAATATGTATGTTATTCTGCGATGCACATATTTTTTCTCAAAAACGGTAAGTCTGGCGTGGTTTTGACCATAACAAGATTTGTAGAGGCATTCATTACGAACATTTTAAACCAAAAATCTTAATTCTAGGCCTACTAGTTTCCGAGAAAATGAAAATAAATCAAATTATGCCATACTTTTAGCTGAAAATATGTAAAAATATGTATGTTATTGTGCGATGCACATATTTTTTCTCAAAAACGGTAAGTCTGGCGTGGTTTTGACCATAACAAGATATGTAGAGGCATTCATTACGAACATTTTAAACCAAAAATCTTAATTCTAGGCCTACTAGTTTCCGAGAAAATGAAAATAAACCAAATTATGCCATACTTTTAGCTGAAAATATGTATGTTATTGTGCGATGCACATATTTTTTCTCAAAAACGGTAAGTCTGGCGTGGTTTTGACCATAACAAGATTTGTAGAGGCATTCATTACGAACATTTTAAACCAAAAATCTTAATTCTAGGCCTACTAGTTTCCGAGAAAATGAAAATAAACCAAATTATGCCATACTTTTAGCTGAAAATATGTAAAAATATGTATGTTATTGTGCGATGCACATATTTTTTCTCCAAAACAGTAAGTCTGGCGTGGTTTTGACCATAACAAGATTTGTAGAGGCATTCATTACGAACATTTTAAACCAAAAATCTTAATTCTAGCCCTACTAGTTTCCGAGAAAATGAAAATAAACCAAATTATGCCATACTTTTAGCTGAAAATATGTATGTTATTGTGCGATGCACATATTTTTTCTCAAAAACGGTAAGTCTGGCGTGGTTTTGACCATAACAAGATTTGTAGAGGCATTCATTACGAACATTTTAAACCAAAAATCTTAATTCTAGGCCTACTAGTTTCCGAGAAAATGAAAATAAACCAAATTATGCCATACTTTTAGCTGAAAATATGTAAAAATATGTATGTTATTGTGCGATGCACATATTTTTTCTCAAAAACGGTAAGTCTGGCGTGGTTTTGACCGTAACAAGATTTGTAGAGGCATTCATTACGAACATTTTAAACCAAAAATCTTAATTCTAGGCCTACTAGTTTCCGAGAAAATGAAAATAAACCAAATTATGCCATACTTTTAGCTGAAAATATGTAAAAATATGTATGTTATTGTGCGATGCACATATTTTTTCTCAAAAACGGTAAGTCTGGCGTGGTTTTGACCATAACAAGATTTGTAGAGGCATTCATTACGAACATTTTAAACCAAAAATCTTAATTCTAGGCCTACTAGTTTCCGAGAAAATGAAAATAAACCAAATTATGCCATACTTTTAGCTGAAAATATGTATGTTATTGTGCGATGCACATATTTTTTCTCAAAAACGGTAAGTCTGGCGTGGTTTTGACCATAACAAGATTTGTAGAGGCATTCATTACGAACATTTTAAACCAAAAATCTTAATTCTAGGCCTACTAATTTCCGAGAAAATGAAAATAAACCAAATTATGCCATACTTTTAGCTGAAAATATGTAAAAATATGTATGTTATTGTGCGATGCACATATTTTTTCTCAAAAACGGTAAGTCTGGCGTGGTTTTGACCAGAACAAGATTTGTAGAGGCATTCATTACGAACATTTTAAACCAAAAATCTTAATTCTAGGCCTACTAGTTTCCGAGAAAATGAAAATAAACCAAATTATGCCATACTTTTAGCTGAAAATATGTATGTTATTGTGCGATGCACATATTTTTTCTCAAAAACGGTAAGTCTGGCGTGGTTTTGACCATAACAAGATTTGTAGAGGCATTCATTACGAACATTTTAAACCAAAAATCTTAATTCTAGGCCTACTAGTTTCCGAGAAAATGAAAATAAACCAAATTATGCCATACTTTTAGCTGAAAATATGTAAAAATATGTATGTTATTGTGCGATGCACATATTTTTTCTCAAAAACGGTAAGTCTGGCGTGGTTTTGACCATAACAAGATTTGTAGAGGCATTCATTACGAACATTTTAAACCAAAAATCTTAATTCTAGGCCTACTAGTTTCCGAGAAAATGAAAATAAATCAAATTATGCCATACTTTTAGCTGAAAATATGTATGTTATTGTGCGATGCACATATTTTTTCTCAAAAACGGTAAGTCTGGCGTGGTAAATATATAAATATATAAATAGCTGAAAATATGTATGTTATTGTGCGATGCACATATTTTTTCTCAAAAACGGTAAGTCTGGCGTGGTTTTGACCATAACAAGATTTGTAGAGGCATTCATTACGAACATTTTAAACCAAAAATCTTAATTCTAGGCCTACTAGTTTCCGAGAAAATTAAAATAAACCAAATTATGCCATACTTTTAGCTGAAAATATGTATGTTATTGTGCGATGCACATATTTTTTCTCAAAAACGGTAAGTCTGGCGTGGTTTTGACCATAACAAGATTTGTAGAGGCATTCATTACGAACATTTTAAACCAAAAATCTTAATTCTAGGCTTACTAGTTTCCGAGAAAATGAAAATAAACCAAATTATGCCATACTTTTAGCTGAAAATATGTATGTTATTGTGCGATGCACATATTTTTTCTCCAAAACGGTAAGTCTGGCGTGGTTTTGACCATAACAAGATTTGTAGAGGCATTCATTACGAACATTTTAAACCAAAAATCTTAATTCTAGGCCTACTAGTTTCCGAGAAAATGAAAATAAACCAAATTATGCCATACTTTTAGCTGAAAATATGTATGTTATTGTGCGATGCACATATTTTTTCTCAAAAACGGTAAGTCTGGCGTGGTTTTGACCATAACAAGATTTGTAGAGGCATTCATTACGAACATTTTAAACCAAAAATCTTAATTCTAGGCCTACTAGTTTCCGAGAAAATGAAAATAAACCAAATTATGCCATACTTTTAGCTGAAAATATGTAAAAATATGTATGTTATTGTGCGATGCACATATTTTTTCTCAAAAACGGTAAGTCTGGCGTGGTTTTGACCATAACAAGATTTGTAGAGGCATTCATTACGAACATTTTAAACCAAAAATCTTAATTCTAGGCCTACTAGTTTCCGAGAAAATTAAAATAAACCAAATTATGCCATACTTTTAGCTGAAAATATGTATGTTATTGTGCGATGCACATATTTTTTCTCAAAAACGGTAAGTCTGGCGTGGTTTTGACCATAACAAGATTTGTAGAGGCATTCATTACGAACATTTTAAACCAAAAATGTTAATTCTAGGCCTACTAGTTTCCGAGAAAATGAAAATAAACCAAATTATGCCATACTTTTAGCTGAAAATATGTATGTTATTGTGCGATGCACATATTTTTTCTCAAAAACGGTAAGTCTGGCGTGGTTTTGACCATAACAAGATTTGTAGAGGCATTCATTACGAACATTTTAAACCAAAAATCTTAATTCTAGGCCTACTAGTTTCCGAGAAAATGAAAATAAACCAAATTATGCCATACTTTTAGCTGAAAATATGTAAAAATATGTATGTTATTGTGCGATGCACATATTTTTTCTCAAAAACGGTAAGTCTGGCGTGGTAAATATATAAATATATAAATAGCTGAAAATATGTATGTTATTGTGCGATGCACATATTTTTTCTCAAAAACGGTAAGTCTGGCGTGGTTTTGACCATAACAAGATTTGTAGAGGCATTCATTACGAACATTTTAAACCAAAAATCTTAATTCTAGGCCTACTAGTTTCCGAGAAAATGAAAATAAACCAAATTATGCCATACTTTTAGCTGAAAATATGTATGTTATTGTGCGATGCACATATTTTTTCTCAAAAACGGTAAGTCTGGCGTGGTTTTGACCATAACAAGATTTGTAGAGGCATTCATTACGAACATTTTAAACCAAAAATCTTAATTCTAGCCCTACTAGTTTCCGAGAAAATGAAAATAAACCAAATTATGCCATACTTTTAGCTGAAAATATGTATGTTATTGTGCGATGCACATATTTTTTCTCAAAAACGGTAAGTCTGGCGTGGTTTTGACCATAACAAGATTTGTAGAGGCATTCATTACGAACATTTTAAACCAAAAATCTTAATTCTAGGCCTACTAGTTTCCGAGAAAATGAAAATAAACCAAATTATGCCATACTTTTAGCTGAAAATATGTAAAAATATGTATGTTATGGTGCGATGCACATATTTTTTCTCAAAAACGGTAAGTCTGGCGTGGTTTTGACCATAACAAGATTTGTAGAGGCATTCATTACGAACATTTTAAACCAAAAATCTTAATTCTAGGCCTACTAGTTTCCGAGAAAATGAAAATAAACCAAATTATGCCATACTTTTAGCTGAAAATATGTAAAAATATGTATGTTATTGTGCGATGCACATATTTTTTCTCAAAAACGGTAAGTCTGGCGTGGTTTTGACCATAACAAGATTTGTAGAGGCATTCATTACGAACATTTTAAACCAAAAATCTTAATTCTAGGCCTACTAGTTTCCGAGAAAATGAAAATAAACCAAATTATGCCATACTTTTAGCTGAAAATATGTAAAAATATGTATGTTATTGTGCGATGCACATATTTTTTCTCAAAAGCGCTAAGTCTGGCGTGGATTTGACCATAACAAGATTTGTAGAGGCATTCATTACGAACATTTTAAACCAAAAATCTTAATTCTAGGCCTACTAGTTTCCGAGAAAATGAAAACAAACCAAATTATGCCATACTTTTAGCTGAAAATATGTAAAAATATGTATGTTATTGTGCGATGCACATATTTTTTCTCAAAAACGGTAAGTCTGGCGTGGTTTTGACCATAACAAGATTTGTAGAGGCATTCATTACGAACATTTTAAACCAAAAATCTTAATTCTAGGCCTACTAGTTTCCGAGAAAATGAAAATAAACCAAATTATGCCATACTTTTAGCTGAAAATATGTATGTTATTGTGCGATGCACATATTTTTTCTCAAAAACGGTAAGTCTGGCGTGGTTTTGACCATAACAAGATTTGTAGAGGCATTCATTACGAACATTTTAAACCAAAAATCTTAATTCTAGGCCTACTAGTTTCCGAGAAAATGAAAATAAACCAAATTATGCCATACTTTTAGCTGAAAATATGTAAAAATATGTATGTTATTGTGCGATGCACATATTTTTTCTCAAAAACGGTAAGTCTGGCGTGGTTTTGACCATAACAAGATTTGTAGAGGCATTCATTACGAACATTTTAAACCAAAAATTTTAATTCTAGGCCTACTAGTTTCCGAGAAAATGAAAATAAACCAAATTATGCCATACTTTTAGCTGAAAATATGTAAAAATATGTATGTTATTGTGCGATGCACATATTTTTTCTCAAAAACGGTAAGTCTGGCGTGGTTTTGACCATAACAAGATTTGTAGAGGCATTCATTACGAACATTTTAAACCAAAAATCTTAATTCTAGGCCTACTATTTTCCGAGAAAATGAAAATAAACCAAATTATGCCATACTTTTAGCTGAAAATATGTAAAAATATGTATGTTATTGTGCGATGCACATATTTTTTCTCAAAAACGGTAAGTCTGGCGTGGTTTTGACCATAACAAGATTTGTAGAGGCATTCCTTACGAACATTTTAAAGCAAAAATCTTAATTCTAGGCCTACTAGTTTCCGAGAAAATGAAAATAAACCAAATTATGCCATACTTTTAGCTGAAAATATGTAAAAATATGTATGTTATTGTGCGATGCACATATTTTTTCTCAAAAACGGTAAGTCTGGCGTGGTTTTGACCATAACAAGATTTGTAGAGGCATTCATTACGAACATTTTAAACCAAAAATCTTAATTCTAGGCCTACTAGTTTCCGAGAAAATGAAAATAAACCAAATTATGCCATACTTTTAGCTGAAAATATGTAAAAATATGTATGTTATTGTGCGATGCACATATTTTTTCTCAAAAGCGGTAAGTCTGGCGTGGATTTGACCATAACAAGATTTGTAGAGGCATTCATTACGAACATTTTAAACCAAAAATCTTAATTCTAGGCCTACTAGTTTCCGAGAAAATGAAAACAAACCAAATTATGCCATACTTTTAGCTGAAAATATGTAAAAATATGTATGTTATTGTGCGATGCACATATTTTTTCTCAAAAACGGTAAGTCTGGCGTGGTTTTGACCATAACAAGATTTGTAGAGGCATTCATTACGAACATTTTAAACCAAAAATCTTAATTCTAGGCCTACTAGTTTCCGAGAAAATGAAAATAAACCAAATTATGCCATACTTTTAGCTGAAAATATGTATGTTATTGTGCGATGCACATATTTTTTCTCAAAAACGGTAAGTCTGGCGTGGTTTTGACCATAACAAGATTTGTAGAGGCATTCATTACGAACATTTTAAACCAAAAATCTTAATTCTAGGCCTACTAGTTTCCGAGAAAATGAAAATAAACCAAATTATGCCATACTTTTAGCTGAAAATATGTAAAAATATGTATGTTATTGTGCGATGCACATATTTTTTCTCAAAAACGGTAAGTCTGGTGTGGTTTTGACCATAACAAGTAGATTTGTAGAGGCATTCATTACGAACATTTTAAACCAAAAATCTTAATTCTAGGCCTACTAGTTTCTGAGAAAATGAAAATAAACCAAATTATGCCATACTTTTAGCTGAAAATATGTAAAAATATGTATGTTATTGTGCGATGCACATATTTTTTCTCAAAGCGGTAAGTCTGGCGTGGTTTTGACCATAACAAGATTTGTAGAGGCATTCATTACGAACATTTTAAACCAAAAATCTTAATTCTAGGCCTACTAGTTTCCGAGAAAATGAAAATAAACCAAATTATGCCATACTTTTAGCTGAAAATATGTAAAAATATGTATGTTATTGTGCGATGCACATATTTTTTCTCAAAAACGGTAAGTCTGGCGTGGTTTTGACCATAACAAGATTTGTAGAGGCATTCCTTACGAACATTTTAAACCAAAAATCTTAATTCTAGGCCTACTAGTTTCCGAGAAAATGAAAATAAACCAAATTATGCCATACTTTTAGCTGAAAATATGTATGTTATTGTGCGATGCACATATTTTTTCTCAAAAACGGTAAGTCTGGCGTGGTTTTGACCATAACAAGATTTGTAGAGGCATTCATTACGAACATTTTAAACCAAAAATCTTAATTCTAGGCCTACTAGTTTCCGAGAAAATGAAAATAAACCAAATTATGCCATACTTTTAGCTGAAAATATGTATGTTATTGTGCGATGCACATATTTTTTCTCAAAAACGGTAAGTCTGGCGTGGTTTTGACCATAACAAGATTTGTAGAGGCATTCATTACGAACATTTTAAACCAAAAATCTTAATTCTAGGCCTACTAGTTTCCGAGAAAATGAAAATAAACCAAATTATGCCATACTTTTAGCTGAAAATATGTAAAAATATGTATGTTATTGTGCGATGCACATATTTTTTCTCAAAAACGGTAAGTCTGGCGTGGTTTTGACCATAACAAGATTTGTAGAGGCATTCATTACGAACATTTTAAACCAAAAATCTTAATTCTAGGCCTACTAGTTTCCGAGAAAATGAAAATAAACCAAATTATGCCATACTTTTAGCTGAAAATATGTAAAAATATGTATGTTATTGTGCGATGCACATATTTTTTCTCAAAAACGGTAAGTCTGGCGTGGTTTTGACCATAACAAGATTTGTAGAGGCATTCATTACGAACATTTTAAACCAAAAATCTTAATTCTAGGCCTACTAGTTTCCGAGAAAATGAAAATAAACCAAATTATGCCATACTTTTAGCTGAAAATATGTAAAAATATGTATGTTATTGTGCGATGCACATATTTTTTCTCAAAAACGGTAAGTCTGGCGTGGTTTTGACCATAACAAGATTTGTAGAGGCATTCATTACGAACATTTTAAACCAAAAATCTTAATTCTAGGCCTACTAGTTTCCGAGAAAATGAAAATAAACCAAATTATGCCATACTTTTAGCTGAAAATATGTATGTTATTGTGCGATGCACATATTTTTTCTCAAAAACGGTAATTCTGGCGTGGTTTTGACCATAACAAGATTTGTAGAGGCATTCATTACGAACATTTTAAACCAAAAATCTTAATTCTAGGCCTACTAGTTTCCGAGAAAATGAAAATAAACCAAATTATGCCATACTTTTAGCTGAAAATATGTATGTTATTGTGCGATGCACATATTTTTTCTCAAAAACGGTAAGTCTGGCGTGGTTTTGACCATAACAAGATTTGTAGAGGCATTCATTACGAACATTTTAAACCAAAAATCTTAATTCTAGGCCTACTAGTTTCCGAGAAAATGAAAATAAACCAAATTATGCCATACTTTTAGCTGAAAATATGTAAAAATATGTATGTTATTGTGCGATGCACATATTTTTTCTCAAAAACGGTAAGTCTGGCGTGGTTTTGACCATAACAAGATTTGTAGAGGCATTCATTACGAACATTTTAAACCAAAAATCTTAATTCTAGGCCTACTAGTTTCCGAGAAAATGAAAATAAACCAAATTATGCCATACTTTTAGCTGAAAATATGTATGTTATTGTGCGATGCACATATTTTTTCTCAAAAACGGTAATTCTGGCGTGGTTTTGACCATAACAAGATTTGTAGAGGCATTCATTACGAACATTTTAAACCAAAAATCTTAATTCTAGGCCTACTAGTTTCCGAGAAAATGAAAATAAACCAAATTATGCCATACTTTTAGCTGAAAATATGTATGTTATTGTGCGATGCACATATTTTTTCTCAAAAACGGTAAGTCTGGCGTGGTTTTGACCATAACAAGATTTGTAGAGGCATTCATTACGAACATTTTAAGCCAAAAATCTTAATTCTAGGCCTACTAGTTTCCGAGAAAATGAAAATAAACCAAATTATGCCATACTTTTAGCTGAAAATATGTATGTTATTGTGCGATGCACATATTTTTTCTCAAAAACGGTAATTCTGGCGTGGTTTTGACCATAACAAGATTTGTAGAGGCATTCATTACGAACATTTTAAACCAAAAATCTTAATTCTAGGCCTACTAGTTTCCGAGAAAATGAAAATAAACCAAATTATGCCATACTTTTAGCTGAAAATATGTATGTTATTGTGCGATGCACATATTTTTTCTCAAAAGCGGTAAGTCTGGCGTGGTTTTGACCATAACAAGATTTGTAGAGGCATTCATTACGAACATTTTAAACCAAAAATCTTAATTCTAGGCCTACTAGTTTCCAAGAAAATGAAAATAAACCAAATTATGCCATACTTTTAGCTGAAAATATGTAAAAATATGTATGTTATTGTGCGATGCACATATTTTTTCTCAAAAACGGTAAGTCTGGCGTGGTTTTGACCATAACAAGATTTGTAGAGGCATTCATTACGAACATTTTAAACCAAAAATCTTAATTCTAGGCCTACTAGTTTCCGAGAAAATGAAAATAAACCAAATTATGCCATACTTTTAGCTGAAAATATGTAAAAATATGTATGTTATTGTGCGATGCACATATTTTTTCTCAAAAACGGTAAGTCTGGCGTGGTTTTGACCATAACAAGATTTGTAGAGGCATTCATTACGAACATTTTAAACCAAAAATCTTAATTCTAGGCCTACTAGTTTCCGAGAAAATGAAAATAAACCAAATTATGCCATACTTTTAGCTGAAAATATGTAAAAATATGTATGTTATTGTGCGATGCACATATTTTTTCTCAAAAACGGTAAGTCTGGCGTGGTTTTGACCATAACAAGATTTGTAGAGGCATTCATTACGAACATTTTAAACCAAAAATCTTAATTCTAGGCCTACTAGTTTCCGAGAAAATGAAAATAAACCAAATTATGCCATACTTTTAGCTGAAAATATGTATGTTATTGTGCGATGCACATATTTTTTCTCAAAAACGGTAAGTCTGGCGTGGTTTTGACCATAACAAGATTTGTAGAGGCATTCATTACGAACATTTTAAACCAAAAATCTTAATTCTAGGCCTACTAGTTTCCGAGAAAATGAAAATAAACCAAATTATGCCATACTTTTAGCTGAAAATATGTATGTTATTGTGCGATGCACATATTTTTTCTCAAAAACGGTTAGTCTGGCGTGGTTTTGACCATAACAAGATTTGTAGAGGCATTCATTACGAACATTTTAAACCAAAAATCTTAATTCTAGGCCTACTAGTTTCCGAGAAAATGAAAATAAACCAAATTATGCCATACTTTTAGCTGAAAATATGTATGTTATTGTGCGATGCACATATTTTTTCTCAAAAACGGTAAGTCTGGCGTGGTTTTGACCATAACAAGATTTATAGAGGCATTCATTACGAACATTTTAAACCAAAAATCTTAATTCTAGGCCTACTAGTTTCCGAGAAAATGAAAATAAACCAAATTATGCCATACTTTTAGCTGAAAATATGTATGTTATTGTGCGATGCACATATTTTTTCTCAAAAACGGTAAGTCTGGCGTGGTTTTGACCATAACAAGATTTGTAGAGGCATTCATTACGAACATTTTAAACCAAAAATCTTAATTCTAGGCCTACTAGTTTCCGAGAAAATGAAAATAAACCAAATTATGCCATACTTTTAGCTGAAAATATGTATGTTATTGTGCGATGCACATATTTTTTCTCAAAAACTGTAATTCTGGCGTGGTTTTGACCATAACAAGATTTGTAGAGGCATTCATTACGAACATTTTAAACCAAAAATCTTAATTCTAGGCCTACTAGTTTCCGAGAAAATGAAAATAAACCAAATTATGCCATACTTTTAGCTGAAAATATGTATGTTATTGTGCGATGCACATATTTTTTCTCAAAAGCGGTAAGTCTGGCGTGGTTTTGACCATAACAAGATTTGTAGAGGCATTCATTACGAACATTTTAAACCAAAAATCTTAATTCTAGGCCTACTAGTTTCCGAGAAAATGAAAATAAACCAAATTATGCCATACTTTTAGCTGAAAATATGTAAAAATATGTATGTTATTGTGCGATGCACATATTTTTTCTCAAAAACGGTAAGTCTGGCGTGGTTTTGACCATAACAAGATTTGTATAGGCATTCATTACGAACATTTTAAACCAAAAATCTTAATTCTAGGCCTACTAGTTTCCGAGAAAATGAAAATAAACCAAATTATGCCATACTTTTAGCTGAAAATATGTAAAAATATGTATGTTATTGTGCGATGCACATATTTTTTCTCAAAAACGGTAAGTCTGGCGTGGTTTTGACCATAACAAGATTTGTAGAGGCATTCATTACGAATATTTTAAACCAAAAATCTTAATTCTAGGCCTACTAGTTTCCGAGAAAATGAAAATAAACCAAATTATGCCATACTTTTAGCTGAAAATATGTATGTTATTGTGCGATGCACATATTTTTTCTCAAAAACGGTAAGTCTGGCGTGGTTTTGACCATAACAAGATTTGTAGAGGCATTCATTACGAACATTTTAAACCAAAAATCTTAATTCTAGGCCTACTAGTTTCCGAGAAAATGAAAATAAACCAAATTATGCCATACTTTTAGCTGAAAATATGTATGTTATTGTGCGATGCACATATTTTTTCTCAAAAACGGTAAGTCTGGCGTGGTTTTGACCATAACAAGATTTGTAGAGGCATTCATTACGAACATTTTAAACCAAAAATCTTAATTCTAGGCCTACTAGTTTCCGAGAAAATGAAAATAAACCAAATTATGCCATACTTTTAGCTGAAAATATGTATGTTATTGTGCGATGCACATATTTTTTCTCAAAAACGGTAAGTCTGGCGTGGTTTTGACCATAACAAGATTTGTAGAGGCATTCATTACGAACATTTTAAACCAAAAATCTTAATTCTAGGCCTACTAGTTTCCGAGAAAATGAAAATAAACCAAATTATGCCATACTTTTAGCTGAAAATATGTATGTTATTGTGCGATGCACATATTTTTTCTCAAAAACGGTAAGTCTGGCGTGGTTTTGACCATAACAAGATTTTTAGAGGCATTCATTACGAACATTTTAAACCAAAAATCTTAATTCTAGGCCTACTAGTTTCCGAGAAAATGAAAATAAACCAAATTATGCCATACTTTTAGCTGAAAATATGTATGTTATTGTGCGATGCACATATTTTTTCTCAAAAACGGTAAGTCTGGCGTGGTTTTGACCATAACAAGATTTGTAGAGGCATTCATTACGAACATTTTAAACCAAAAATCTTAATTCTAGGCCTACTAGTTTCCGAGAAAATGAAAATAAACCAAATTATGCCATACTTTTAGCTGAAAATATGTAAAAATATGTATGTTATTGTGCGATGCACATATTTTTTCTCAAAAACGGTAAGTCTGGCGTGGTTTTGACCATAACAAGATTTGTAGAGGCATTCATTACGAACATTTTAAACTAAAAATCTTAATTCTAGGCCTACTAGTTTCCGAGAAAATGAAAATAAACCAAATTATGCCATACTTTTAGCTGAAAATATGTATGTTATTGTGCGATGCACATATTTTTTCTCAAAAACGGTAAGTCTGGCGTGGTTTTGACCATAACAAGATTTGTAGAGGCATTCATTACGAACATTTTAAACCAAAAATCTTAATTCTAGGCCTACTAGTTTCCGAGAAAATGAAAATAAACCAAATTATGCCATACTTTTAGCTGAAAATATGTATGTTATTGTGCGATGCACATATTTTTTCTCAAAAACGGTAAGTCTGGCGTGGTTTTGACCATAACAAGATTTGTAGAGGCATTCCTTACGAACATTTTAAAGCAAAAATCTTAATTCTAGGCCTACTAGTTTCCGAGAAAATGAAAATAAACCAAATTATGCCATACTT
This sequence comes from Myathropa florea, assembly GCA_930367185.1. NCBI lineage: Eukaryota > Metazoa > Arthropoda > Insecta > Diptera > Syrphidae > Myathropa > Myathropa florea. The sequence continues at coordinate 72,632,578 of OV884004.1, forward strand.
TTAGCTGAAAATATGTAAAAATATGTATGTTATTGTGCGATGCACATATTTTTTCTCAAAAACGGTAAGTCTGGCGTGGTTTTGACCATAACAAGATTTGTAGAGGCATTCATTACGAACATTTTAAACCAAAAATCTTAATTCTAGCCCTACTAGTTTCCGAGAAAATGAAAATAAACCAAATTATGCCATACTTTTAGCTGAAAATATGTAAAAATATGTATGTTATTGTGCGATGCACATATTTTTTCTCAAAAGCGGTAAGTCTGGCGTGGATTTGACCATAACAAGATTTGTAGAGGCATTCATTACGAACATTTTAAACCAAAAATCTTAATTCTAGGCCTACTAGTTTCCGAGAAAATGAAAACAAACCAAATTATGCCATACTTTTAGCTGAAAATATGTAAAAATATGTATGTTATTGTGCGATGCACATATTTTTTCTCAAAAACGGTAAGTCTGGCGTGGTTTTGACCATAACAAGATTTGTAGAGGCATTCATTACGAACATTTTAAACCAAAAATCTTAATTCTAGGCCTACTAGTTTCCGAGAAAATGAAAATAAACCAAATTATGCCATACTTTTAGCTGAAAATATGTAAAAATATGTGTTATTGTGCGATGCACATATTTTTTCTCAAAAACGGTAAGTCTGGCGTGATTTTGACCATAACAAGATTTGTAGAGGCATTCATTACGAACATTTTAAACCAAAAATCTTAATTCTAGGCCTACTAGTTTCCGAGAAAATGAAAATAAACCAAATTATGCCATACTTTTAGCTGAAAATATGTATGTTATTGTGCGATGCACATATTTTTTCTCAAAAACGGTAAGTCTGGCGTGGTTTTGACCATAACAAGATTTGTAGAGGCATTCATTACGAACATTTTAAACCAAAAATCTTAATTCTAGGCCTACTAGTTTCCGAGAAAATGAAAATAAACCAAATTATGCCATACTTTTAGCTGAAAATATGTAAAAATATGTATGTTATTGTGCGATGCACATATTTTTTCTCAAAAACGGTAAGTCTGGCGTGGTTTTGACCATAACAAGATTTGTAGAGGCATTCATTACGAACATTTTAAACCAAAAATCTTAATTCTAGGCCTACTAGTTTCCGAGAAAATGAAAATAAACCAAATTATGCCATACTTTTAGCTGAAAATATGTATGTTATTGTGCGATGCACATATTTTTTCTCAAAAACGGTAAGTCTGGCGTGGTTTTGACCATAACAAGATTTGTAGAGGCATTCATTACGAACATTTTAAACCAAAAATCTTAATTCTAGGCCTACTAGTTTCCGAGAAAATGAAAATAAACCAAATTATGCCATACTTTTAGCTGAAAATATGTATGTTATTGTGCGATGCACATATTTTTTCTCAAAAACGGTAAGTCTGGCGTGGTTTTGACCATAACAAGATTTGTAGAGGCATTCATTACGAACATTTTAAACCAAAAATCTTAATTCTAGGCCTACTAGTTTCCGAGAAAATGAAAATAAACCAAATTATGCCATACTTTTAGCTGAAAATATGTATGTTATTGTGCGATGCACATAATTTTTCTCAAAAACGGTAAGTCTGGCGTGGTTTTGACCATAACAAGATTTGTAGAGGCATTCATTACGAACATTTTAAACCAAAAATCTTAATTCCAGGCCTACTAGTTTCCGAGAAAATGAAAATAAACCAAATTATGCCATACTTTTAGCTGAAAATATGTATGTTATTGTGCGATGCACATATTTTTTCTCAAAAACGGTAAGTCTGGCGTGGTTTTGACCATAACAAGATTTGTAGAGGCATTCATTACGAACATTTTAAACCAAAAATCTTAATTCTAGGCCTACTAGTTTCCGAGAAAATGAAAATAAACCAAATTATGCCATACTTTTAGCTGAAAATATGTAAAAATATGTATGTTATTGTGCGATGCACATATTTTTTCTCAAAAACGGTAAGTCTGGCGTGGTTTTGACCATAACAAGATTTGTAGAGGCATTCATTACGAACATTTTAAACCAAAAATCTTAATTCCAGGCCTACTAGTTTCCGAGAAAATGAAAATAAACCAAATTATGCCATACTTTTAGCTGAAAATATGTATGTTATTGTGCGATGCACATATTTTTTCACAAAAACGGTAAGTCTGGCGTGGTTTTGACCATAACAAGATTTGTAGAGGCATTCATTACGAACATTTTAAACCAAAAATCTTAATTCTAGGCCTACTAGTTTCCGAGAAAATGAAAATAAACCAAATTATGCCTTACTTTTAGCTGAAAATATGTAAAAATATGTATGTTATTGTGCGATGCACATATTTTTTCTCAAAAACGGTAAGTCTGGCGTGGTTTTGACCATAACAAGATTTGTAGAGGCATTCATTACGAACATTTTAAACCAAAAATCTTAATTCTAGGCCTACTAGTTTCCGAGAAAATGAAAATAAACCAAATTATGCCATACTTTTAGCTGAAAATATGTATGTTATTGTGCGATGCACATATTTTTTCTCAAAAACGGTAAGTCTGGCGTGGTTTTGACCATAACAAGATTTGTAGAGGCATTCATTACGAACATTTTAAACCAAAAATCTTAATTCTAGGCTTACTAGTTTCCGAGAAAATGAAAATAAACCAAATTATGCCATACTTTTAGCTGAAAATATGTATGTTATTGTGCGATGCACATATTTTTTCTCAAAAACGGTAAGTCTGGCGTGGTTTTGACCATAACAAGATTTGTAGAGGCATTCATTACGAACATTTTAAACCAAAAATCTTAATTCTAGGCCTACTAGTTTCCGAGAAAATGAAAATAAACCAAATTATGCCATACTTTTAGCTGAAAATATGTAAAAATATGTATGTTATTGTGCGATGCACATATTTTTTCTCAAAAACGGTAAGTCTGGCGTGGTTTTGACCATAACAAGATTTGTAGAGGCATTCATTACGAACATTTTAAACCAAAAATCTTAATTCTATGCCTACTAGTTTCCGAGAAAATGAAAATAAACCAAATTATGCCATACTTTTAGCTGAAAATATGTATGTTATTGTGCGATGCACATATTTTTTCTCAAAAACGGTAAGTCTGGCGTGGTTTTGACCATAACAAGATTTGTAGAGGCATTCATTACGAACATTTTAAGCCAAAAATCTTAATTCTAGGCCTACTAGTTTCCGAGAAAATGAAAATAAACCAAATTATGCCATACTTTTAGCTGAAAATATGTATGTTATTGTGCGATGCACATATTTTTTCTCAAAAACGGTAAGTCTGGCGTGGTTTTGACCATAACAAGATTTGTTGAGGCATTCATTACGAACATTTTAAACCAAAAATCTTAATTCTAGGCCTACTAGTTTCCGAGAAAATGAAAATAAACCAAATTATGCCATACTTTTAGCTGAAAATATGTATGTTATTGTGCGATGCACATATTTTTTCTCAAAAACGGTAAGTCTGGCGTGGTTTTGACCATAACAAGATTTGTAGAGGCATTCATTACGAACATTTTAAACCAAAAATCTTAATTCTAGGCCTACTAGTTTCCGAGAAAATGAAAATAAACCAAATTATGCCATACTTTTAGCTGAAAATATGTATGTTATTGTGCGATGCACATATTTTTTCTCAAAAACGGTAAGTCGGGCGTGGTTTTGACCATAACAAGATTTGTAGAGGCATTCATTACGAACATTTTAAACCAAAAATCTTAATTCTAGGCCTACTAGTTTCCGAGAAAATGAAAATAAACCAAATTATGCCATACTTTTAGCTGAAAATATGTATGTTATTGTGCGATGCACATATTTTTTCTCAAAAACGGTAAGTCTGGCGTGGTTTTGACCATAACAAGATTTGTAGAGGCATTCATTACGAACATTTTAAACCAAAAATCTTAATTCTAGGCCTACTAGTTTCCGAGAAAATGAAAATAAACCAAATTATGCCATACTTTAGCTGAAAATATGTATGTTATTGTGCGATGCACATATTTTTTCTCAAAAACGGTAAGTCTGGCGTGGTTTTGACCATAACAAGATTTGTAGAGGCATTCATTACAAACATTTTAAACCAAAAATCTTAATTCTAGGCCTACTAGTTTCCGAGAAAATGAAAATAAACCAAATTATGCCATACTTTTAGCTGAAAATATGTATGTTATTGTGCGATGCACATATTTTTTTTCAAAAACGGTAAGTTTGGCGTGGTTTTGACCACAACAAGATTTGTAGAGGCATTCATTACGAACATTTTAAACCAAAAATCTTAATTCTAGGCCTACTAGTTTCCGAGAAAATGAAAATAAACCAAATTATGCCATACTTTTAGCTGAAAATATGTATGTTATTGTGCGATGCACATATTTTTTCTCAAAAACGGTAAGTCTGGCGTGGTTTTGACCATAACAAGATTTGTAGAGGCATTCATTACGAACATTTTAAACCAAAAATCTTAATTCTAGGCCTACTAGTTTCCGAGAAAATGAAAATAAACCAAATTATGCCATACTTTTAGCTGAAAATATGTATGTTATTGTGCGATGCACATATTTTTTCTCAAAAACGGTAAGTCTGGCGTGGTTTTGACCATAACAAGATTTGTAGAGGCATTCATTACGAACATTTTAAACCAAAAATCTTAATTCTAGGCCTACTAGTTTCCGAGAAAATGAAAATAAACCAAATTATGCCATACTTTTAGCTGAAAATATGTATGTTATTGTGCGATGCACATATTTTTTCTCAAAAACGGTAAGTCTGGCGTGGTTTTGACCATAACAAGATTTGTAGAGGCATTCATTACGAACATTTTAAGCCAAAAATCTTAATTCTAGGCCTACTAGTTTCCGAGAAAATGAAAATAAACCAAATTATGCCATACTTTTAGCTGAAAATATGTATGTTATTGTGCGATGCACATATTTTTTCTCAAAAACGGTAAGTCTGGCGTGGTTTTGACCATAACAAGATTTGTAGAGGCATTCATTACGAACATTTTAAACCAAAAATCTTAATTCTAGGCCTACTAGTTTCCGAGAAAATGAAAATAAACCAAATTATGCCATACTTTTAGCTGAAAATATGTATGTTATTGTGCGATGCACATATTTTTTCTCAAAAACGGTAAGTCTGGCGTGGTTTTGACCATAACAAGATTTGTAGAGGCATTCATTACGAACATTTTAAACCAAAAATCTTAATTCTAGGCCTACTAGTTTCCGAGAAAATGAAAATAAACCAAATTATGCCATACTTTTAGCTGAAAATATGTAAAAATATGTATGTTATTGTGCGATGCACATATTTTTTCTCAAAAACGGTAAGTCTGGCGTGGTTTTGACCATAACAAGATTTGTAGAGGCATTCATTACGAACATTTTAAACCAAAAATCTTAATTCTAGGCCTACTAGTTTCCGAGAAAATGAAAATAAACCAAATTATGCCATACTTTTAGCTGAAAATATGTATGTTATTGTGCGATGCACATAATTTTTCTCAAAAACGGTAAGTCTGGCGTGGTTTTGACCATAACAAGATTTGTAGAGGCATTCATTACGAACATTTTAAACCAAAAATCTTAATTCTAGGCCTACTAGTTTCCGAGAAAATGAAAATAAACCAAATTATGCCATACTTTTAGCTGAAAATATGTATGTTATTGTGCGATGCACATATTTTTTCTCAAAAACGGTAAGTCTGGCGTGGTTTTGACCATAACAAGATTTGTAGAGGCATTCATTACGAACATTTTAAACCAAAAATCTTAATTCTAGGCCTACTAGTTTCCGAGAAAATGAAAATAAACCAAATTATGCCATACTTTTAGCTGAAAATATGTATGTTATTGTGCGATGCACATATTTTTTCTCAAAAACGGTAAGTCTGGCGTGGTTTTGACCATAACAAGATTTGTAGAGGCATTTATTACGAACATTTTAAACCAAAAATCTTAATTCTAGGCCTACTAGTTTCCGAGAAAATGAAAATAAACCAAATTATGCCATACTTTTAGCTGAAAATATGTATGTTATTGTGCGATGCACATATTTTTTCTCAAAAACGGTAAGTCTGGCGTGGTTTTGACCATAACAAGATTTGTAGAGGCATTCATTACGAACATTTTAAACCAAAAATCTTAATTCTAGGCCTACTAGTTTCCGAGAAAATGAAAATAAACCAAATTATGCCATACTTTTAGCTGAAAATATGTATGTTATTGTGCGATGCACATATTTTTTCTCAAAAACGGTAAGTCTGGCGTGGTTTTGACCATAACAAGATTTGTAGAGGCATTCATTACGAACATTTTAAACCAAAAATCTTAATTCTAGGCCTACTAGTTTCCGAGAAAATGAAAATAAACCAAATTATGCCATACTTTTAGCTGAAAATATGTATGTTATTGTGCGATGCACATATTTTTTCTCAAAAACGGTAAGTCTGGCGTGGTTTTGACCATAACAAGATTTGTAGAGGCATTCATTACGAACATTTTAAACCAAAAATCTTAATTCTAGGCCTACTAGTTTCCGAGAAAATGAAAATAAACCAAATTATGCCATACTTTTAGCTGAAAATATGTATGTTATTGTGCGATGCACATATTTTTTCTCAAAAACGGTAAGTCTGGCGTGGTTTTGACCATAACAAGATTTGTAGAGGCATTCATTACGAACATTTTAAACCAAAAATCTTAATTCTAGGCCTACTAGTTTCCGAGAAAATGAAAATAAACCAAATTATGCCATACTTTTAGCTGAAAATATGTATGTTATTGTGCGATGCACATATTTTTTCTCAAAAACGGTAAGTCTGGCGTGGTTTTGACCATAACAAGATTTGTAGAGGCATTCATTACGAACATTTTAAGCCAAAAATCTTAATTCTAGGCCTACTAGTTTCCGAGAAAATGAAAATAAACCAAATTATGCCATACTTTTAGCTGAAAATATGTATGTTATTGTGCGATGCACATATTTTTTCTCAAAAACGGTAAGTCTGGCGTGGTTTTGACCATAACAAGATTTGTAGAGGCATTCATTACGAACATTTTAAACCAAAAATCTTAATTCTAGGCCTACTAGTTTCCGAGAAAATGAAAATAAACCAAATTATGCCATACTTTTAGCTGAAAATATGTATGTTATTGTGCGATGCACATATTTTTTCTCAAAAACGGTAAGTCTGGCGTGGTTTTGACCATAACAAGATTTGTAGAGGCATTCATTACGAACATTTTAAACCAAAAATCTTAATTCTAGGCCTACTAGTTTCCGAGAAAATGAAAATAAACCAAATTATGCCATACTTTTAGCTGAAAATATGTAAAAATATGTATGTTATTGTGCGTTGCACATATTTTTTCTCAAAAACGGTAAGTCTGGCGTGGTTTTGACCATAACAAGATTTGTAGAGGCATTCATTACGAACATTTTAAACCAAAAATCTTAATTCTAGGCCTACTAGTTTCCGAGAAAATGAAAATAAACCAAATTATGCCATACTTTTAGCTGAAAATATGTATGTTATTGTGCGATGCACATAATTTTTCTCAAAAACGGTAAGTCTGGCGTGGTTTTGACCATAAAAAGATTTGTAGAGGCATTCATTACGAACATTTTAAACCAAAAATCTTAATTCTAGGCCTACTAGTTTCCGAGAAAATGAAAATAAACCAAATTATGCCATACTTTTAGCTGAAAATATGTATGTTATTGTGCGATGCACATATTTTTTCTCAAAAACGGTAAGTCTGGCGTGGTTTTGACCATAACAAGATTTGTAGAGGCATTCATTACGAACATTTTAAACCAAAAATCTTAATTCTAGGCCTACTAGTTTCCGAGAAAATGAAAATAAACCAAATTATGCCATACTTTTAGCTGAAAATATGTATGTTATTGTGCGATGCACATATTTTTTCTCAAAAACGGTAAGTCTGGCGTGGTTTTGACCATAACAAGATTTGTAGAGGCATTCATTACGAACATTTTAAACCAAAAATCTTAATTCTAGGCCTACTAGTTTCCGAGAAAATGAAAATAAACCAAATTATGCCATACTTTTAGCTGAAAATATGTATGTTATTGTGCGATGCACATATTTTTTCTCAAAAACGGTAAGTCTGGCGTGGTTTTGACCATAACAAGATTTGTAGAGGCATTCATTACGAACATTTTAAACCAAAAATCTTAATTCTAGGCCTACTAGTTTCCGAGAAAATGAAAATAAACCAAATTATGCCATACTTTTAGCTGAAAATATGTATGTTATTGTGCGATGCACATATTTTTTCTCAAAAACGGTAAGTCTGGCGTGGTTTTGACCATAACAAGATTTGTAGAGGCATTCATTACGAACATTTTAAACCAAAAATCTTAATTCTAGGCCTACTAGTTTCCGAGAAAATGAAAATAAACCAAATTATGCCATACTTTTAGCTGAAAATATGTATGTTATTGTGCGATGCACATATTTTTTCTCAAAAACGGTAAGTCTGGCGTGGTTTTGACCATAACAAGATTTGTAGAGGCATTCATTACGAACATTTTAAACCAAAAATCTTAATTCTAGGCCTACTAGTTTCCGAGAAAATGAAAATAAACCAAATTATGCCATACTTTTAGCTGAAAATATGTATGTTATTGTGCGATGCACATATTTTTTCTCAAAAACGGTAAGTCTGGCGTGGTTTTGACCATAACAAGATTTGTAGAGGCCTTCATTACGAACATTTTAAACCAAAAATCTTAATTCTAGGCCTACTAGTTTCCGAGAAAATGAAAATAAACCAAATTATGCCATACTTTTAGATGAAAATATGTATGTTATTGTGCGATGCACATATTTTTTCTCAAAAACGGTAAGTCTGGCGTGGTTTTGACCATAACAAGATTTGTAGAGGCATTCATTACGAACATTTTAAACCAAAAATCTTAATTCTAGGCCTACTAGTTTCCGAGAAAATGAAAATAAACCAAATTATGCCATACTTTTAGCTGAAAATATGTATGTTATTGTGCGATGCACATATTTTTTCTCAAAAACGGTAAGTCTGGCGTGGTTTTGACCATAACAAGATTTGTAGAGGCATTCATTACGAACATTTTAAACCAAAAATCTTAATTCTAGGCCTACTAGTTTCCGAGAAAATGAAAATAAACCAAATTATGCCATACTTTTAGCTGAAAATATGTATGTTATTGTGCGATGCACATATTTTTTCTCAAAAACGGTAAGTCTGGCGTGGTTTTGACCATAACAAGATTTGTAGAGGCATTCATTACGAACATTTTAAACCAAAAATTTTAATTCTAGGCCTACTAGTTTCCGAGAAAATTAAAATAAACCAAATTATGCCATACTTTTAGCTGAAAATATGTATGTCATTGTGCGATGCACATATTTTTTCTCAAAAACGGTAAGTCTGGCGTGGTTTTGACCATAACAAGATTTGTAGAGGCATTCATTACGAACATTTTAAACCGAAAATCTTAATTCTAGGCCTACTAGTTTCCGAGAAAATGAAAATAAACCAAATTATGCCATACTTTTAGCTGAAAATATGTATGTTATTGTGCGATGCACATATTTTTTCTCAAAAACGGTAAGTCTGGCGTGGTTTTGACCATAACAAGATTTGTAGAGGCATTCATTACGAACATTTTAAACCAAAAATCTTAATTCTAGGCCTACTAGTTTCCGAGAAAATGAAAATAAACCAAATTATGCCATACTTTTAGCTGAAAATATGTATGTTATTGTGCGATGCACATATTTTTTCTCAAAAACGGTAAGTCTGGCGTGGTTTTGACCATAACAAGATTTGTAGAGGCCTTCATTACGAACATTTTAAACCAAAAATCTTAATTCTAGGCCTACTAGTTTCCGAGAAAATGAAAATAAACCAAATTATGCCATACTTTTAGATGAAAATATGTATGTTATTGTGCGATGCACATATTTTTTCTCAAAAACGGTAAGTCTGGCGTGGTTTTGACCATAACAAGATTTGTAGAGGCATTCATTACGAACATTTTAAACCAAAAATCTTAATTCTAGGCCTACTAGTTTCCGAGAAAATGAAAATAAACCAAATTATGCCATACTTTTAGCTGAAAATATGTATGTTATTGTGCGATGCACATATTTTTTTTCAAAAACGGTAAGTCTGGCGTGGTTTTGACCACAACAAGATTTGTAGAGGCATTCATTACGAACATTTTAAACCAAAAATCTTAATTCTAGGCCTACTAGTTTCCGAGAAAATGAAAATAAACCAAATTATGCCATACTTTTAGCTGAAAATATGTATGTTATTGTGCGATGCACATATATTTTCTCAAAAACGGTAAGTCTGGCGTGGTTTTGACCATAACAAGATTTGTAGAGGCATTCATTACGAACATTTTAAACCAAAAATCTTAATTCTAGGCCTACTAGTTTCCGAGAAAATGAAAATAAACCAAATTATGCCATACTTTTAGCTGAAAATATGTATGTTATTGTGCGATGCACATATTTTTTCTCAAAAACGATAAGTCTGGCGTGGTTTTGACCATAACAAGATTTGTAGAGGCATTCATTACGAACATTTTAAACCAAAAATCTTAATTCTAGGCCTACTAGTTTCCGAGAAAATGAAAATAAACCAAATTATGCCATACTTTTAGCTGAAAATATGTATGTTATTGTGCGATGCACATATTTTTTCTCAAAAGCGGTAAGTCTGGCGTGGTTTTGACCATAACAAGATTTGTAGAGGCATTCATTACGAACATTTTAAACCAAAAATCTTAATTCTAGGCCTACTAGTTTCCGAGAAAATGAAAATAAACCAAATTATGCCATACTTTTAGCTGAAAATATGTAAAAATATGTATGTTATTGTGCGATGCACATATTTTTTCTCAAAAACGGTAAGTCTGGCGTGGTTTTGACCATAACAAGATTTGTAGAGGCATTCATTACGAACATTTTAAACCAAAAATCTTAATTCTAGGCCTACTAGTTTCCGAGAAAATGAAAATAAACCAAATTATGCCATACTTTTAGCTGAAAATATGTATGTTATTGTGCGATGCACATATTTTTTCTCAAAAACGGTAAGTCTGGCGTGGTTTTGACCATAACAAGATTTGTAGAGGCATTCATTACGAACATTTTAAACCAAAAATCTTAATTCTAGGCCTACTAGTTTCCGAGAAAATGAAAATAAACCAAATTATGCCATACTTTTAGCTGAAAATATGTATGTTATTGTGCGATGCACATATTTTTTCTCAAAAACGGTAAGTCTGGCGTGGTTTTGACCATAACAAGATTTGTAGAGGCCTTCATTACGAACATTTTAAACCAAAAATCTTAATTCTAGGCCTACTAGTTTCCGAGAAAATGAAAATAAACCAAATTATGCCATACTTTTAGATGAAAATATGTATGTTATTGTGCGATGCACATATTTTTTCTCAAAAACGGTAAGTCTGGCGTGGTTTTGACCATAACAAGATTTGTAGAGGCATTCATTACGAACATTTTAAACCAAAAATCTTAATTCTAGGCCTACTAGTTTCCGAGAAAATGAAAATAAACCAAATTATGCCATACTTTTAGCTGAAAATATGTATGTTATTGTGCGATGCACATATTTTTTCTCAAAAACGGTAAGTCTGGCGTGGTTTTGACCATAAGAAGATTTGTAGAGGCATTCATTACGAACATTTTAAACCAAAAATCTTAATTCTAGGCCTACTAGTTTCCGAGAAAATGAAAATAAACCAAATTATGCCATACTTTTAGCTGAAAATATGTATGTTATTGTGCGATGCACATATTTTTTCTCAAAAACGGTAAGTCTGGCGTGGTTTTGACCATAACAAGATTTGTAGAGGCATTCATTACGAACATTTTAAACCAAAAATCTTAATTCTAGGCCTACTAGTTTCCGAGAAAATGAAAATAAACCAAATTATGCCATACTTTTAGCTGAAAATATGTATGTTATTGTGCGATGCACATATTTTTTCTCAAAAACGGTAAGTCTGGCGTGGTTTTGACCATAACAAGATTTGTAGAGGCATTCATTACGAACATTTTAAACCAAAAATCTTAATTCTAGGCCTACTAGTTTCCGAGAAAATGAAAATAAACCAAATTATGCCATACTTTTAGCTGAAAATATGTATGTTATTGTGCGATGCACATATTTTTTCTCAAAAACGGTAAGTCTGGCGTGGTTTTGACCATAACAAGATTTGTAGAGGCATTCATTACGAACATTTTAAACCAAAAATCTTAATTCTAGGCCTACTAGTTTCCGAGAAAATGAAAATAAACCAAATTATGCCATACTTTTAGCTGAAAATATGTATGTTATTGTGCGATGCAGATATTTTTTCTCAAAAACGGTAAGTCTGGCGTGGTTTTGACCATAACAAGATTTGTAGAGGCCTTCATTACGAACATTTTAAACCAAAAATCTTAATTCTAGGCCTACTAGTTTCCGAGAAAATGAAAATAAACCAAATTATGCCATACTTTTAGATGAAAATATGTATGTTATTGTGCGATGCACATATTTTTTCTCAAAAACGGTAAGTCTGGCGTGGTTTTGACCATAACAAGATTTGTAGAGGCATTCATTACGAACATTTTAAACCAAAAATCTTAATTCTAGGCCTACTAGTTTCCGAGAAAATGAAAATAAACCAAATTATGCCATACTTTTAGCTGAAAATATGTATGTTATTGTGCGATGCACATATTTTTTTTCAAAAACGGTAAGTCTGGCGTGGTTTTGACCACAACAAGATTTGTAGAGGCATTCATTACGAACATTTTAAACCAAAAATCTTAATTCTAGGCCTACTAGTTTCCGAGAAAATGAAAATAAACCAAATTATGCCATACTTTTAGCTGAAAATATGTATGTTATTGTGCGATGCACATATCTTTTCTCAAAAACGGTAAGTCTGGCGTGGTTTTGACCATAACAAGATTTGTAGAGGCATTCATTACGAACATTTTAAACCAAAAATCTTAATTCTAGGCCTACTAGTTTCCGAGAAAATGAAAATAAACCAAATTATGCCATACTTTTAGCTGAAAATATGTAAAAATATGTATGTTATTGTGCGATGCACATATTTTTTCTCAAAAACGGTAAGTCTGGCGTGGTTTTGACCATAACAAGATTTGTAGAGGCATTCATTACGAACATTTTAAACCAAAAATCTTAATTCTAGGCCTACTAGTTTCCGAGAAAATGAAAATAAACCAAATTATGCCATACTTTTAGCTGAAAATATGTATGTTATTGTGCGATGCACATATTTTTTCTCAAAAACGGTAAGTCTGGCGTGGTTTTGACCATAACAAGATTTGTAGAGGCATTCATTACGAACATTTTAAACCAAAAATCTTAATTCTAGGCCTACTAGTTTCCGAGAAAATGAAAATAAACCAAATTATGCCATACTTTTAGCTGGAAATATGTAAAAATATGTATGTTATTGTGCGATGCACATATTTTTTCTCAAAAGCGGTAAGTCTGGCGTGGTTTTGACCGTAGCAAGATTTGTAGAGGCATTCATTACGAACATTTTAAACCAAAAATCTTAATTCTAGGCCTACTAGTTTCCGAGAAAATGAAAATAAACCAAATTATGCCATACTTTTAGCTGAAAATATGTATGTTATTGTGCGATGCACATATTTTTTCTCAAAAACGGTAAGTCTGGCGTGGTTTTGACCATAACAAGATTTGTAGAGGCATTCATTACGAACATTTTAAACCAAAAATCTTAATTCTAGGCCTACTAGTTTCCGAGAAAATGAAAATAAACCAAATTATGCCATACTTTTAGCTGAAAATATGTAAAAATATGTATGTTATTGTGCGATGCACATATTTTTTCTCAAAAACGGTAAGTCTGGCGTGGTTTTGACCATAACAAGATTTGTAGAGGCATTCATTACGAACATTTTAAAATCTCAATTCTAGGCCTACTAGTTTCCGAGAAAATGAAAATAAACCAAATTATGCCATACTTTTAGCTGAAAATACGTAAAAATATGTATGTTATTGTGCGATGCACATATTTTTTCTCAAAAACGGTAAGTCTGGCGTGGTTTTGACCATAACAAGATTTGTAGAGGCATTCATTACGAACATTTTAAACCAAAAATCTTAATTCTAGGCCTACTAGTTTCCGAGAAAATGAAAATAAACCAAATTATGCCATACTTTTAGCTGAAAATATGTATGTTATTGTGCGATGCACATATTTTTTCTCAAAAACGGTAAGTCTGGCGTGGTTTTGACCATAACAAGATTTGTAGAGGCATTCATTACGAACATTTTAAACCAAAAATCTTAATTCTAGGCCTACTAGTTTCCGAGAAAATGAAAATAAACCAAATTATGCCATACTTTTAGCTGAAAATATGTAAAAATATGTATGTTATTGTGCGATGCACATATTTTTTCTCAAAAACGGTAAGTCTGGCGTGGTTTTGACCATAACAAGATTTGTAGAGGCATTCATTACGAACATTTTAAACCAAAAATCTTAATTCTAGGCCTACTAGTTTCCGAGAAAATGAAAATAAACCAAATTATGCCATACTTTTAGCTGAAAATATGTAAAAATATGTATGTTATTGTGCGATGCACATATTTTTTCTCAAAAGCGGTAAGTCTGGCGTGGTTTTGACCGTAGCAAGATTTGTAGAGGCATTCATTACGAACATTTTAAACCAAAAATCTTAATTCTAGGCCTACTAGTTTCCGAGAAAATGAAAATAAACCAAATTATGCCATACTTTTAGCTGAAAATATGTAAAAATATGTATGTTATTGTGCGATGCACATATTTTTTCTCAAAAACGGTAAGTCTGGCGTGGTTTTGACCATAACAAGATTTGTAGAGGCATTCATTACGAACATTTTAAACCAAAAATCTTAATTCTAGGCCTACTAGTTTCCGAGAAAATGAAAATAAACCAAATTATGCCATACTTTTAGCTGAAAATATGTATGTTATTGTGCGATGCACATATTTTTTCTCAAAAACGGTAAGTCTGGCGTGGTTTTGACCATAACAAGATTTGTAGAGGCATTCATTACGAACATTTTAAACCAAAAATCTTAATTCTAGGCCTACTAGTTTCCGAGAAAATGAAAATAAACCAAATTATGCCATACTTTTAGCTGAAAATATGTAAAAATATGTATGTTATTGTGCGATGCACATATTTTTTCTCAAAAGCGGTAAGTCTGGCGTGGTTTTGACCATAGCAAGATTTGTGGAGGCATTCATTACGAACATTTTAAACCAAAAATCTTAATTCTAGGCCTACTAGTTTCCGAGAAAATGAAAATAAACCAAATTATGCCATACTTTTAGCTGAAAATATGTATGTTATTGTGCGATGCACATATTTTTTCTCAAAAACGGTAAGTCTGGCGTGGTTTTGACCATAACAAGATTTGTAGAGGCATTCATTACGAACATTTTAAACCAAAAATCTTAATTCTAGGCCTACTAGTTTCCGAGAAAATGAAAATAAACCAAATTATGCCATACTTTTAGCTGAAAATATGTAAAAATATGTATGTTATTGTGCGATGCACATATTTTTTCTCAAAAACGGTAAGTCTGGCGTGGTTTTGACCATAACAAGATTTGTAGAGGCATTCATTACGAACATTTTAAAATCTCAATTCTAGGCCTACTAGTTTCCGAGAAAATGAAAATAAACCAAATTATGCCATACTTTTAGCTGAAAATACGTAAAAATATGTATGTTATTGTGCGATGCACATATTTTTTCTCAAAAACGGTAAGTCTGGCGTGGTTTTGACCATAACAAGATTTGTAGAGGCATTCATTACGAACATTTTAAACCAAAAATCTTAATTCTAGGCCTACTAGTTTCCGAGAAAATGAAAATAAACCAAATTATGCCATACTTTTAGCTGAAAATATGTATGTTATTGTGCGATGCACATATTTTTTCTCAAAAACGGTAAGTCTGGCGTGGTTTTGACCATAACAAGATTTGTAGAGGCATTCATTACGGACATTTTAAACCAAAAATCTTAATTCTAGGCCTACTAGTTTCCGAGAAAATGAAAATAAACCAAATTATGCCATACTTTTAGCTGAAAATATGTAAAAATATGTATGTTATTGTGCGATGCACATATTTTTTCTCAATAACGGTAAGTCTGGCGTGGTTTTGACCATAACAAGATTTGTAGAGGCATTCATTACGAACATTTTAAACCAAAAATCTTAATTCTAGGCCTACTAGTTTCCGAGAAAATGAAAATAAACCAAATTATGCCATACTTTTAGCTGAAAATATGTAAAAATATGTATGTTATTGTGCGATGCACATATTTTTTCTCAAAAACGGTAAGTCTGGCGTGGTTTTGACCATAACAAGATTTGTAGAGGCATTCATTACGAACATTTTAAACCAAAAATCTTAATTCTAGGCCTACTAGTTTCCGAGAAAATGAAAATAAACCAAATTATGCCATACTTTTAGCTGAAAATACGTAAAAATATGTATGTTATTGTGCGATGCACATATTTTTTCTCAAAAACGGTAAGTCTGGCGTGGTTTTGACCATTACAAGATTTGTAGAGGCATTCATTACGAACATTTTAAACCAAAAATCTTAATTCTAGGCCTACTAGTTTCCGAGAAAATGAAAATAAACCAAATTATGCCATACTTTTAGCTGAAAATATGTATGTTATTGTGCGATGCACATATTTTTTCTCAAAAACGGTAAGTCTGGCGTGGTTTTGACCATAACAAGATTTGTAGAGGCATTCATTACGGACATTTTAAACCAAAAATCTTAATTCTAGGCCTACTAGTTTCCGAGAAAATGAAAATAAACCAAATTATGCCATACTTTTAGCTGAAAATATGTAAAAATATGTATGTTATTGTGCGATGCACATATTTTTTCTCAATAACGGTAAGTCTGGCGTGGTTTTGACCATAACAAGATTTGTAGAGGCATTCATTACGGACATTTTAAACCAAAAATCTTAATTCTAGGCCTACTAGTTTCCGAGAAAATGAAAATAAACCAAATTATGCCATACTTTTAGCTGAAAATATGTAAAAATATGTATGTTATTGTGCGATGCACATATTTTTTCTCAAAAACGGTAAGTCTGGCGTGGTTTTGACCATAACAAGATTTGTAGAGGCATTCATTACGAACATTTTAAACCAAAAATCTTAATTCTAGGCCTACTAGTTTCCGAGAAAATGAAAATAAACCAAATTATGCCATACTTTTAGCTGAAAATATGTAAAAATATGTATGTTATTGTGCGATGCACATATTTTTTCTCAAAAACGGTAAGTCTGGCGTGGTTTTGACCATAACAAGATTTGTAGAGGCATTCATTACGAACATTTTAAACCAAAAATCTTAATTCTAGGCCTACTAGTTTCCGAGAAAATGAAAATAAACCAAATTATGCCATACTTTTAGCTGAAAATACGTAAAAATATGTATGTTATTGTGGAATGCACATATTTTTTCTCAAAAACGGTAAGTCTGGCGTGGTTTTGACCATTACAAGATTTGTAGAGGCATTCATTACGAACATTTTAAACCAAAAATCTTAATTCTAGGCCTACTAGTTTCCGAGAAAATGAAAATAAACCAAATTATGCCATACTTTTAGCTGAAAATATGTATGTTATTGTGCGATGCACATATTTTTTCTCAAAAACGGTAAGTCTGGCGTGGTTTTGACCATAACAAGATTTGTAGAGGCATTCATTACGGACATTTTAAACCAAAAATCTTAATTCTAGGCCTACTAGTTTCCGAGAAAATGAAAATAAACCAAATTATGCCATACTTTTAGCTGAAAATATGTATGTTATTGTGCGATGCACATATTTTTTCTCAAAAACGGTAAGTCTGGCGTGGTTTTGACCATAACAAGATTTGTAGAGGCATTCATTACGAACATTTTAGACCAAAAATCTCAATTCTAGGCCTACTAGTTTCCGAGAAAATGAAAATAAACCAAATTATGCCATACTTTTAGCTGAAAATACGTAAAAATATGTATGTTATTGTGCGATGCACATATTTTTTCTCAAAAACGGTAAGTCTGGCGTGGTTTTGACCATAACAAGATTTGTAGAGGCATTCATTACGAACATTTTAAACCAAAAATCTTAATTCTAGGCCTACTAGTTTCCGAGAAAATGAAAATAAACCAAATTATGCCATACTTTTAGCTGAAAATATGTACGTTATTGTGCGATGCACATATTTTTTCTCAAAAACGGTAAGTCTGGCGTGGTTTTGACCATAACAAGATTTGTAGAGGCATTCATTACGAACATTTTAAACCAAAAATCTTAATTCTAGGCCTACTAGTTTCCGAGAAAATGAAAATAAACCAAATTATGCCATACTTTTAGCTGAAAATATGTAAAAATATGTATGTTATTGTGCGATGCACATATTTTTTCTCAAAAACGGTAAGTCTGGCGTGGTTTTGACCATAACAAGATTTGTAGAGGCATTCATTACGGACATTTTAAACCAAAAATCTTAATTCTAGGCCTACTAGTTTCCGAGAAAATGAAAATAAACCAAATTATGCCATACTTTTAGCTGAAAATATGTAAAAATATGTATGTTATTGTGCGATGCACATATTTTTTCTCAATAACGGTAAGTCTGGCGTGGTTTTGACCATAACAAGATTTGTAGAGGCATTCATTACGAACATTTTAAACCAAAAATCTTAATTCTAGGCCTACTAGTTTCCGAGAAAATGAAAATAAACCAAATTATGCCATACTTTTAGCTGAAAATATGTAAAAATATGTATGTTATTGTGCGATGCACATATTTTTTCTCAAAAACGGTAAGTCTGGCGTGGTTTTGACCATAACAAGATTTGTAGAGGCATTCATTACGAACATTTTAAACCAAAAATCTCAATTCTAGGCCTACTAGTTTCCGAGAAAATGAAAATAAACCAAATTATGCCATACTTTTAGCTGAAAATACGTAAAAATATGTATGTTATTGTGCGATGCACATATTTTTTCTCAAAAACGGTAAGTCTGGCGTGGTTTTGACCATTACAAGATTTGTAGAGGCATTCATTACGAACATTTTAAACCAAAAATCTTAATTCTAGGCCTACTAGTTTCCGAGAAAATGAAAATAAACCAAATTATGCCATACTTTTAGCTGAAAATATGTATGTTATTGTGCGATGCACATATTTTTTCTCAAAAACGGTAAGTCTGGCGTGGTTTTGACCATAACAAGATTTGTAGAGGCATTCATTACGGACATTTTAAACCAAAAATCTTAATTCTAGGCCTACTAGTTTCCGAGAAAATGAAAATAAACCAAATTATGCCATACTTTTAGCTGAAAATATGTAAAAATATGTATGTTATTGTGCGATGCACATATTTTTTCTCAATAACGGTAAGTCTGGCGTGGTTTTGACCATAACAAGATTTGTAGAGGCATTCATTACGAACATTTTAAACCAAAAATCTTAATTCTAGGCCTACTAGTTTCCGAGAAAATGAAAATAAACCAAATTATGCCATACTTTTAGCTGAAAATATGTATGTTATTGTGCGATGCACATATTTTTTCTCAAAAACGGTAAGTCTGGCGTGGTTTTGACCATAACAAGATTTGTAGAGGCATTCATTACGAACATTTTAAACCAAAAATCTTAATTCTAGGCCTACTAGTTTCCGAGAAAATGAAAATAAACCAAATTATGCCATACTTTTAGCTGAAAATATGTATGTTATTGTGCGATGCACATATTTTTTCTCAAAAACGGTAAGTCTGGCGTGGTTTTGACCATAACAAGATTTGTAGAGGCATTCATTACGAACATTTTAAACCAAAAATCTTAATTCTAGGCCTACTAGTTTCCGAGAAAATGAAAATAAACCAAATTATGCCATACTTTTAGCTGAAAATATGTATGTTATTGTGCGATGCACATAATTTTTCTCAAAAACGGTAAGTCTGGCGTGGTTTTGACCATAACAAGATTTGTAGAGGCATTCATTACGAACATTTTAAACCAAAAATCTTAACTCTAGGCCTACTAGTTTCCGAGAAAATGAAAATAAACCAAATTATGCCATACTTTTAGCTGAAAATATGTATGTTATTGTGCGATGCACATATTTTTTCTCAAAAACGGTAAGTCTGGCGTGGTTTTGACCATAACAAGATTTGTAGAGGCATTCATTACGAACATTTTAAACCAAAAATCTTAATTCTAGGCCTACTAGTTTCCGAGAAAATGAAAATAAACCAAATTATGCCATACTTTTAGCTGAAAATATGTATGTTATTGTGCGATGCACATATTTTTTCTCAAAAACGGTAAGTCTGGCGTGGTTTTGACCATAACAAGATTTGTAGAGGCATTCATTACGAACATTTTAAACCAAAAATCTTAATTCTAGGCCTACTAGTTTCCGAGAAAATGAAAATAAACCAAATTATGCCATACTTTTAGCTGAAAATATGTAAAAATATGTATGTTATTGTGCGATGCACATATTTTTTCTCAAAAACGGTAAGTCTGGCGTGGTTTTGACCATAACAAGATTTGTAGAGGCATTCATTACGAACATTTTAAACCAAAAATCTTAATTCTAGGCCTACTAGTTTCCGAGAAAATGAAAATAAACCAAATTATGCCATACTTTTAGCTGAAAATATGTATGTTATTGTGCGATGCACATATTTTTTCTCAAAAACGGTAAGTCTGGCGTGGTTTTGACCATAACAAGATTTGTAGAGGCATTCATTACGAACATTTTAAACCAAAAATCTTAATTCTAGGCCTACTAGTTTCCGAGAAAATGAAAATAAACCAAATTATGCCATACTTTTAGCTGAAAATATGTAAAAATATGTATGTTATTGTGCGATGCACATATTTTTTCTCAAAAACGGTAAGTCTGGCGTGGTTTTGACCATAACAAGATTTGTAGAGGCATTCATTACGAACATTTTAAACCAAAAATCTTAATTCTAGGCCTACTAGTTTCCGAGAAAATGAAAATAAACCAAATTATGCCATACTTTTAGCTGAAAATATGTAAAAATATGTATGTTATTGTGCGATGCACATATTTTTTCTCAAAAACGGTAAGTCTGGCGTGGTTTTGACCATAACAAGATTTGTAGAGGCATTCATTACGAACATTTTAAACCAAAAATCTTAATTCTAGGCCTACTAGTTTCCGAGAAAATGAAAATAAACCAAATTATGCCATACTTTTAGCTGAAAATATGTATGTTATTGTGCGATGCACATATTTTTTCTCAAAAACGGTAAGTCTGGCGTGGTTTTGACCATAACAAGATTTGTAGAGGCATTCATTACGAACATTTTAAACCAAAAATCTTAATTCTAGGCCTACTAGTTTCCGAGAAAATGAAAATAAACCAAATTATGCCATACTTTTAGCTGAAAATATGTAAAAATATGTATGTTATTGTGCGATGCACATATTTTTTCTCAAAAACGGTAAGTCTGGCGTGGTTTTGACCATAACAAGATTTGTAGAGGCATTCATTACGAACATTTTAAACCAAAAATCCTAATTCTAGGCCTACTAGTTTCCGAGAAAATGAAAATAAACCAAATTATGCCATACTTTTAGCTGAAAATATGTATGTTATTGTGCGATGCACATATTTTTTCTCAAAAACGGTAAGTCTGGCGTGGTTTTGACCATAACAAGATTTGTAGAGGCATTCATTACGAACATTTTAAACCAAAAATCTTAATTCTAGGCCTACTAGTTTCCGAGAAAATGAAAATAAACCAAATTATGCCATACTTTTAGCTGAAAATATGTATGTTATTGTGCGATGCACATATTTTTTCTCAAAAACGGTAAGTCTGGCGTGGTTTTGACCATAACAATATTTTTAGAGGCATTCATTACGAACATTTTAAACAAAAAATCTTAATTCTAGGCCTACTAGTTTCCGAGAAAATGAAAATAAACCAAATTATGCCATACTTTTAGCTGAAAATATGTATGTTATTGTGCGATGCACATATTTTTTCTCAAAAACGGTAAGTCTGGCGTGGTTTTGACCATAACAAGATTTGTAGAGGCATTCATTACGAACATTTTAAACCAAAAATCTTAATTCTAGGCCTACTAGTTTCCGAGAAAATGAAAATAAACCAAATTATGCCATACTTTTAGCTGAAAATATGTAAAAATATGTATGTTATTGTGCGATGCACATATTTTTTCTCAAAAACGGTAAGTCTGGCGTGGTTTTGACCATAACAAGATTTGTAGAGGCATTCATTACGAACATTTTAAACCAAAAATCTTAATTCTAGGCCTACTAGTTTCCGAGAAAATGAAAATAAACCAAATTATGCCATACTTTTAGCTGAAAATATGTATGTTATTGTGCGATGCACATATTTTTTCTCAAAAACGGTAAGTCTGGCGTGGTTTTGACCATAACAAGATTTGTAGAGGCATTCATTACGAACATTTTAAACCAAAAATCTTAATTCTAGGCCTACTAGTTTCCGAGAAAATGAAAATAAACCAAATTATGCCATACTTTTAGCTGAAAATATGTAAAAATATGTATGTTATTGTGCGATGCACATATTTTTTCTCAAAAACGGTAAGTCTGGCGTGGTTTTGACCATAACAAGATTTGTAGAGGCATTCATTACGAACATTTTAAACCAAAAATCCTAATTCTAGGCCTACTAGTTTCCGAGAAAATGAAAATAAACCAAATTATGCCATACTTTTAGCTGAAAATATGTATGTTATTGTGCGATGCACATATTTTTTCTCAAAAACGGTAAGTCTGGCGTGGTTTTGACCATAACAAGATTTGTAGAGGCATTCATTACGAACATTTTAAACCAAAAATCTTAATTCTAGGCCTACTAGTTTCCGAGAAAATGAAAATAAACCAAATTATGCCATACTTTTAGCTGAAAATATGTATGTTATTGTGCGATGCACATATTTTTTCTCAAAAACGGTAAGTCTGGCGTGGTTTTGACCATAACAATATTTGTAGAGGCATTCATTACGAACATTTTAAACAAAAAATCTTAATTCTAGGCCTACTAGTTTCCGAGAAAATGAAAATAAACCAAATTATGCCATACTTTTAGCTGAAAATATGTATGTTATTGTGCGATGCACATATTTTTTCTCAAAAACGGTAAGTCTGGCGTGTTTTTGACCATAACAAGATTTGTAGAGGCATTCATTACGAACATTTTAAACCAAAAATCTTAATTCTAGGCCTACTAGTTTCCGAGAAAATGAAAATAAACCAAATTATGCCATACTTTTAGCTGAAAATATGTATGTTATTGTGCGATGCACATATTTTTTCTCAAAAACGGTAAGTCTGGCGTGGTTTTGACCATAACAAGATTTGTAGAGGCATTCATTACGAACATTTTAAACCAAAAATCTTAATTCTAGCCCTACTAGTTTCCGAGAAAATGAAAATAAACCAAATTATGCCATACTTTTAGCTGAAAATATGTAAAAATATGTATGTTATTGTGCGATGCACATATTTTTTCTCAAAAACGGTAAGTCTGGCGTGGTTTTGACCATAACAAGATTTGTAGAGGCATTCATTACGAACATTTTAAACCAAAAATCTTAATTCTAGGCCTACTAGTTTCCGAGAAAATGAAAATAAACCAAATTATGCCATACTTTTAGCTGAAAATATGTATGTTATTGTGCGATGCACATATTTTTTCTCAAAAACGGTAAGTCTGGCGTGGTTTTGACCATAACAAGATTTGTAGAGGCATTCATTACGAACATTTTAAACCAAAAATCTTAATTCTAGGCCTACTAGTTTCCGAGAAAATGAAAATAAACCAAATTATGCCATACTTTTAGCTGAAAATATGTATGTTATTGTGCGATGCACATATTTTTTCTCAAAAACGGTAAGTCTGGCGTGGTTTTGACCATAACAAGATTTGTAGAGGCATTCATTACGAACATTTTAAACCAAAAATCTTAATTCTAGGCCTACTAGTTTCCGAGAAAATGAAAATAAACCAAATTATGCCATACTTTTAGCTGAAAATATGTAAAAATATGTATGTTATTGTGCGATGCACATATTTTTTCTCAAAAACGGTAAGTCTGGCGTGGTTTTGACCATAACAATATTTGTAGAGGCATTCATTACGAACATTTTAAACCAAAAATCTTAATTCTAGGCCTACTAGTTTCCGAGAAAATGAAAATAAACCAAATTATGCCATACTTTTAGCTGAAAATATGTATGTTATTGTGCGATGCACATATTTTTTCTCAAAAACGGTAAGTCTGGCGTGTTTTTGACCATAACAAGATTTGTAGAGGCATTCATTACGAACATTTTAAACCAAAAATCTTAATTCTAGGCCTACTAGTTTCCGAGAAAATGAAAATAAACCAAATTATGCCATACTTTTAGCTGAAAATATGTATGTTATTGTGCGATGCACATATTTTTTCTCAAAAACGGTAAGTCTGGCGTGGTTTTGACCATAACAAGATTTGTAGAGGCATTCATTACGAACATTTTAAACCAAAAATCTTAATTCTAGGCCTACTAGTTTCCGAGAAAATGAAAATAAACCAAATTATGCCATACTTTTAGCTGAAAATATGTAAAAATATGTATGTTATTGTGCGATGTACATATTTTTTCTCAAAAACGGTAAGTCTGGCGTGGTTTTGACAATAACAAGATTTGTAGAGGCATTCATTACGAACATTTTAAACCAAAAATCTTAATTCTAGGCCTACTAGTTTCCGAGAAAATGAAAATAAACCAAATTATGCCATACTTTTAGCTGAAAATATGTAAAAATATGTATGTTATTGTGCGATGCACATATTTTTTCTCAAAAACGGTAAGTCTGGCGTGGTTTTGACCATAACAAGATTTGTAGAGGCATTCATTACGAACATTTTAAACCAAAAATCTTAATTCTAGGCCTACTAGTTTCCGAGAAAATGAAAATCAACCAAATTATGCCATACTTTTAGCTGAAAATATGTATGTTATTGTGCGATGCACATATTTTTTCTCAAAAACGGTAAGTCTGGCGTGGTTTTGACCATAACAAGATTTGTAGAGGCATTCATTACGAACATTTTAAACCAAAAATCTTAATTCTAGGCCTACTAGTTTCCGAGAAAATGAAAATAAACCAAATTATGCCATACTTTTAGCTGAAAATATGTATGTTATTGTGCGATGCACATATTTTTTCTCAAAAACGGTAAGTCTGGCGTGGTTTTGACCATAACAAGATTTGTAGAGGCATTCATTACGAACATTTTAAACCAAAAATCTAAATTCTAGGCCTACTAGTTTCCGAGAAAATGAAAATAAACCAAATTATGCCATACTTTTAGCTGAAAATATGTATGTTATTGTGCGATGCACATATTTTTTCTCAAAAACGGTAAGTCTGGCGTGGTTTTGACCATAACAAGATTTGTAGAGGCATTCATTACGAACATTTTAAACCAAAAATCTTAATTCTAGGCCTACTAGTTTCCGAGAAAATGAAAATAAACCAAATTATGCCATACTTTTAGCTGAAAATATGTATGTTATTGTGCGATGCACATATTTTTTCTCAAAAACGGTAAGTCTGGCGTGGTTTTGACCATAACAAGATTTGTAGAGGCATTCATTACGAACATTTTAAACCAAAAATCTTAATTCTAGGCCTACTAGTTTCCGAGAAAATGAAAATAAACCAAATTATGCCATACTTTTAGCTGAAAATATGTATGTTATTGTGCGATGCACATATTTTTTCTCAAAAACGGTAAGTCTGGCGTGGTTTTGACCATAACAAGATTTGTAGAGGCATTCATTACGAACATTTTAAACCAAAAATCTTAATTCTAGGCCTACTAGTTTCCGAGAAAATGAAAATAAACCAAATTATGCCATACTTTTAGCTGAAAATATGTATGTTATTGTGCGATGCACATATTTTTTCTCAAAAACGGTAAGTCTGGCGTGGTTTTGACCATAACAAGATTTGTAGAGGCATTCATTACGAACATTTTAAACCAAAAATCTTAATTCTAGGCCTACTAGTTTCCGAGAAAATGAAAATAAACCAAATTATGCCATACTTTTAGCTGAAAATATGTAAAAATATGTATGTTATTGTGCGATGCACATATTTTTTCTCAAAAACGGTAAGTCTGGCGTGGTTTTGACCATAACAATATTTGTAGAGGCATTCATTACGAACATTTTAAACAAAAAATCTTAATTCTAGGCCTACTAGTTTCCGAGAAAATGAAAATAAACCAAATTATGCCATACTTTTAGCTGAAAATATGTATGTTATTGTGCGATGCACATATTTTTTCTCAAAAACGGTAAGTCTGGCGTGTTTTTGACCATAACAAGATTTGTAGAGGCATTCATTACGAACATTTTAAACCAAAAATCTTAATTCTAGGCCTACTAGTTTCCGAGAAAATGAAAATAAACCAAATTATGCCATACTTTTAGCTGAAAATATGTATGTTATTGTGCGATGCACATATTTTTTCTCAAAAACTGTAAGTCTGGCGTGGTTTTGACCATAACAAGATTTGTAGAGGCATTCATTACGAACATTTTAAACCAAAAATCTTAATTCTAGCCCTACTAGTTTCCGAGAAAATGAAAATAAACCAAATTATGCCATACTTTTAGCTGAAAATATGTAAAAATATGTATGTTATTGTGCGATGCACATATTTTTTCTCAAAAACGGTAAGTCTGGCGTGGTTTTGACCATAACAAGATTTGTAGAGGCATTCATTACGAACATTTTAAACCAAAAATCTTAATTCTAGGCCTACTAGTTTCCGAGAAAATGAAAATAAACCAAATTATGCCATACTTTTAGCTGAAAATATGTATGTTATTGTGCGATGCACATATTTTTTCTCAAAAACGGTAAGTCTGGCGTGGTTTTGACCATAACAAGATTTGTAGAGGCATTCATTACGAACATTTTAAACCAAAAATCTTAATTCTAGGCCTACTAGTTTCCGAGAAAATGAAAATAAACCAAATTATGCCATACTTTTAGCTGAAAATATGTATGTTATTGTGCGATGCACATATTTTTTCTCAAAAACGGTAAGTCTGGCGTGGTTTTGACCATAACAAGATTTGTAGAGGCATTCATTACGAACATTTTAAACCAAAAATCTTAATTCTAGGCCTACTAGTTTCCGAGAAAATGAAAATAAACCAAATTATGCCATACTTTTAGCTGAAAATATGTAAAAATATGTATGTTATTGTGCGATGCACATATTTTTTCTCAAAAACGGTAAGTCTGGCGTGGTTTTGACCATAACAATATTTGTAGAGGCATTCATTACGAACATTTTAAACCAAAAATCTTAATTCTAGGCCTACTAGTTTCCGAGAAAATGAAAATAAACCAAATTATGCCATACTTTTAGCTGAAAATATGTATGTTATTGTGCGATGCACATATTTTTTCTCAAAAACGGTAAGTCTGGCGTGTTTTTGACCATAACAAGATTTGTAGAGGCATTCATTACGAACATTTTAAACCAAAAATCTTAATTCTAGGCCTACTAGTTTCCGAGAAAATGAAAATAAACCAAATTATGCCATACTTTTAGCTGAAAATATGTATGTTATTGTGCGATGCACATATTTTTTCTCAAAAACGGTAAGTCTGGCGTGGTTTTGACCATAACAAGATTTGTAGAGGCATTCATTACGAACATTTTAAACCAAAAATCTTAATTCTAGGCCTACTAGTTTCCGAGAAAATGAAAATAAACCAAATTATGCCATACTTTTAGCTGAAAATATGTAAAAATATGTATGTTATTGTGCGATGTACATATTTTTTCTCAAAAACGGTAAGTCTGGCGTGGTTTTGACAATAACAAGATTTGTAGAGGCATTCATTACGAACATTTTAAACCAAAAATCTTAATTCTAGGCCTACTAGTTTCCGAGAAAATGAAAATAAACCAAATTATGCCATACTTTTAGCTGAAAATATGTAAAAATATGTATGTTATTGTGCGATGCACATATTTTTTCTCAAAAACGGTAAGTCTGGCGTGGTTTTGACCATAACAAGATTTGTAGAGGCATTCATTACGAACATTTTAAACCAAAAATCTTAATTCTAGGCCTACTAGTTTCCGAGAAAATGAAAATCAACCAAATTATGCCATACTTTTAGCTGAAAATATGTATGTTATTGTGCGATGCACATATTTTTTCTCAAAAACGGTAAGTCTGGCGTGGTTTTGACCATAACAAGATTTGTAGAGGCATTCATTACGAACATTTTAAACCAAAAATCTTAATTCTAGGCCTACTAGTTTCCGAGAAAATGAAAATAAACCAAATTATGCCATACTTTTAGCTGAAAATATGTATGTTATTGTGCGATGCACATATTTTTTCTCAAAAACGGTAAGTCTGGCGTGGTTTTGACCATAACAAGATTTGTAGAGGCATTCATTACGAACATTTTAAACCAAAAATCTAAATTCTAGGCCTACTAGTTTCCGAGAAAATGAAAATAAACCAAATTATGCCATACTTTTAGCTGAAAATATGTATGTTATTGTGCGATGCACATATTTTTTCTCAAAAACGGTAAGTCTGGCGTGGTTTTGACCATAACAAGATTTGTAGAGGCATTCATTACGAACATTTTAAACCAAAAATCTTAATTCTAGGCCTACTAGTTTCCGAGAAAATGAAAATAAACCAAATTATGCCATACTTTTAGCTGAAAATATGTAAAAATATGTATGTTATTGTGCGATGCACATATTTTTTCTCAAAAACGGTAAGTCTGGCGTGGTTTTGACCATAACAAGATTTGTAGAGGCATTCATTACGAACATTTTAAACCAAAAATCTTAATTCTAGGCCTACTAGTTTCCGAGAAAATGAAAATAAACCAAATTATGCCATACTTTTAGCTGAAAATATGTAAAAATATGTATGTTATTGTGCGATGCACATATTTTTTCTCAAAAACGGTAAGTCTGGCGTGGTTTTGACCATAACAATATTTGTAGAGGCATTCATTACGAACATTTTAAACCAAAAATCTTAATTCTAGGCCTACTAGTTTCCGAGAAAATGAAAATAAACCAAATTATGCCATACTTTTAGCTGAAAATATGTATGTTATTGTGCGATGCACATATTTCTTCTCAAAAACGGTAAGTCTGGCGTGGTTTTGACCATAAAAAGATTTGTAGAGGCATTCATTACGAACATTTTAAACCAAAAATCTTAATTCTAGGCCTACTAGTTTCCGAGAAAATGAAAATAAACCAAATTATGCCATACTTTTAGCTGAAAATATGTAAAAATATGTATGTTATTGTGCGATGCACATATTTTTTCTCAAAAACGGTAAGTCTGGCGTGGTTTTGACCATAACAAGATTTGTAGAGGCATTCATTACGAACATTTTAAACCAAAAATCTTAATTCTAGGCCTACTAGTTTCCGAGAAAATGAAAATAAACCAAATTATGCCATACTTTTAGCTGAAAATATGTATGTTATTGTGCGATGCGGGCGCCGTGGCGTAGTGGGTAGGTGCGTCAACTCCTACGCTCGAGGTCGTCAGTTCGAATCTCGGAAAAAAAAAAAAAACATCAAACATTTTTTCACGGCTCCACCTCTTTCGAGTCACTGACAATGCTCAAAGAGTATAACTGTCTAGAAAAAAGCTTCTCAATCTCGCCGTTCGGAGTCGGCATTAAACTGTAGGTCCCATCCACTCGTGAGAGAACAATAGCACGCACAACACGAGTGGTTGCTGAGAAGCTAGGCCCAGGTCCACCTCGGACTGTAGCGCCGTCATTATTATTATTATTATTATTATTATTGTGCGATGCACATATTTTTTCTCAAAAACGGTAAGTCTGGCGTGGTTTTGACCATAACAAGATTTGTAGAGGCATTCATTACGAACATTTTAAACCAAAAATCTTAATTCTAGGCCTACTAGTTTCCGAGAAAATGAAAATAAACCAAATTATGCCATACTTTTAGCTGAAAATATGTATGTTATTGTGCGATGCACATATTTTTTCTCAAAAACGGTAAGTCTGCCGTGGTTTTGACCATAACAAGATTTGTAGAGGCATTCATTACGAACATTTTAAACCAAAAATCTTAATTCTAGGCCTACTAGTTTCCGAGAAAATGAAAATCAACCAAATTATGCCATACTTTTAGCTGAAAATATGTATGTTATTGTGCGATGCACATATTTTTTCTCAAAAACGGTAAGTCTGGCGTGGTTTTGACCATAACAATATTTGTAGATGCATTCATTACGAACATTTTAAACCAAAAATCTTAATTCTAGGCCTACTAGTTTCCGAGAAAATTAAAATAAACCAAATTATGCCATACTTTTAGCTGAAAATATGTATGTTATTGTGCGATGCACATATTTTTTCTCAAAAACGGTAAGTCTGGCGTGGTTTTGACCATAACAAGATTTGTAGAGGCATTCATTACGAACATTTTAAACCAAAAATCTTAATTCTAGGCCTACTAGTTTCCGAGAAAATGAAAATAAACCAAATTATGCCATACTTTTAGCTGAAAATATGTATGTTATTGTGCGATGCACATATTTTTTCTCAAAAACGGTAAGTCTGGCGTGGTTTTGACCATAACAAGATTTGTAGAGGCATTCATTACGAACATTTTAAACCAAAAATCTTTATTCTAGGCCTACTAGTTTCCGAGAAAATGAAAATAAACCAAATTATGCCATACTTTTAGCTGAAAATATGTAAAAATATGTATGTTATTGTGCGATGCACATATTTTTTCTCAAAAACGGTAAGTCTGGCGTGGTTTTGACCATAACAAGATTTGTAGAGGCATTCATTACGAACATTTTAAACCAAAAATCTTAATTCTAGGCCTACTAGTTTCCGAGAAAATGAAAATAAACCAAATTATGCCATACTTTTAGCTGAAAATATGTAAAAATATGTATGTTATTGTGCGATGCACATATTTTTTCTCAAAAACGGTAAGTCTGGCGTGGTTTTGACCATAACAAGATTTGTAGAGGCATTCATTACGAACATTTTAAACCAAAAATCTTAATTCTAGGCCTACTAGTTTCCGAGAAAATGAAAATAAACCAAATTATGCCATACTTTTAGCTGAAAATATGTAAAAATATGTATGTTATTGTGCGATGCACATATTTTTTCTCAAAAACGGTAAGTCTGGCGTGGTTTTGACCATAACAAGATTTGTAGAGGCATTCATTACGAACATTTTAAACCAAAAATCTTAATTCTAGGCCTACTAGTTTCCGAGAAAATGAAAATAAACCAAATTATGCCATACTTTTAGCTGAAAATATGTATGTTATTGTGCGATGCACATATTTTTTCTCAAAAACGGTTAGTCTGGCGTGGTTTTGACCATAACAAGATTTGTAGAGGCATTCATTACGAACATTTTAAACCAAAAATCTTAATTCTAGGCCTACTAGTTTCCGAGAAAATGAAAATAAACCAAATTATGCCATACTTTTAGCTGAAAATATGTATGTTATTGTGCGATGCACATATTTTTTCTCAAAAACGGTAAGTCTGGCGTGGTTTTGACCATAACAAGATTTGTAGAGGCATTCATTACGAACATTTTAAACCAAAAATCTTAATTCTAGGCCTACTAGTTTCCGAGAAAATGAAAATAAACCAAATTATGCCATACTTTTAGCTGAAAATATGTATGTTATTGTGCGATGCACATATTTTTTCTCAAATACGGTAAGTCTGGCGTGGTTTTGACCATAACAAGATTTGTAGAGGCATTCATTACGAACATTTTAAACCAAAAATCTTAATTCTAGGCCTACTAGTTTCCGAGAAAATGAAAATAAACCAAATTATGCCATACTTTTAGCTGAAAATATGTAAAAATATGTATGTTATTGTGCGATGCACATATTTTTTCTCAAAAACGGTAAGTCTGGCGTGGTTTTGACCATAGCAAGATTTGTAGAGGCATTCATTACGAACATTTTAAACCAAAAATCTTAATTCTAGGCCTACTAGTTTCCGAGAAAATGAAAATAAACCAAATTATGCCATACTTTTAGCTGAAAATATGTAAAAATATGTATGTTATTGTGCGATGCACATATTTTTTCTCAAAAACGGTAAGTCTGGCGTGGTTTTGACCATAACAAGATTTGTAGAGGCATTCATTACGAACATTTTAAACCAAAAATCTTAATTCTAGGCCTACTAGTTTCCGAGAAAATGAAAATAAACCAAATTATGCCATACTTTTAGCTGAAAATATGTATGTTATTGTGCGATGCACATATTTTTTCTCAAAAACGGTAAGTCTGGCGTGGTTTTGACGATAACAAGATTTGTAGAGGCATTCATTACGAACATTTTAAACCAAAAATCTTAATTCTAGGCCTACTAGTTTCCGAGAAAATGAAAATAAACCAAATTATGCCATACTTTTAGCTGAAAATATGTATGTTATTGTGCGATGCACATATTTTTTCTCAAAAACGGTAAGTCTGGCGTGGTTTTGACCATAACAAGATTTGTAGAGGCATTCATTACGAACATTTTAAACCAAAAATCTTAATTCTAGGCCTACTAGTTTCCGAGAAAATGAAAATAAACCAAATTATGCCATACTTTTAGCTGAAAATATGTATGTTATTGTGCGATGCACATAATTTTTCTCAAAAACGGTAAGTCTGGCGTGGTTTTGACCATAACAAGATTTGTAGAGGCATTCATTACGAACATTTTAAACCAAAAATCTTAATTCTAGGCCTACTAGTTTCCGAGAAAATGAAAATAAACCAAATTATGCCATACTTTTAGCTGAAAATATGTATGTTATTGTGCGATGCACATATTTTTTCTCAAAAACGGTAAGTCTGGCGTGGTTTTGACCATAACAAGATTTGTAGAGGAATTCATTACGAACATTTTAAACCAAAAATCTTAATTCTAGGCCTACTAGTTTCCGAGAAAATGAAAATAAACCAAATTATGCCATACTTTTAGCTGAAAATATGTAAAAATATGTATGTTATTGTGCGATGCACATATTTTTTCTCAAAAACGGTAAGTCTGGCGTGGTTTTGACCATAACAAGATTTGTAGAGGCATTCATTACGAACATTTTAAACCAAAAATCTTAATTCTAGGCCTACTAGTTTCCGAGAAAATGAAAATAAACCAAATTATGCCATACTTTTAGCTGAAAATATGTATGTTATTGTGCGATGCACATATTTTTTCTCAAAAACGGTAAGTCTGGCGTGGTTTTGACCATAACAAGATTTGTAGAGGCATTCATTACGAACATTTTAAACCAAAAATCTTAATTCTAGGCCTACTAGTTTCCGAGAAAATGAAAATAAACCAAATTATGCCATACTTTTAGCTGAAAATATGTAAAAATATGTATGTTATTGTGCGATGCACATATTTTTTCTCAAAAACGGTAAGTCTGGCGTGGTTTTGACCATAACAAGATTTGTAGAGGCATTCATTACGAACATTTTAAACCAAAAATCTTAATTCTAGGCCTACTAGTTTCCGAGGAAATGAAAATAAACCAAATTATGCCATACTTTTAGCTGAAAATATGTATAAAATATGTATGTTATTGTGCGATGCACATATTTTGTCTCAAAAACGGTAAGTCTGGCGTGGTTTTGACCATAACAAGATTTGTAGAGGCATTCATTACGAACATTTTAAACCAAAAATCTTAATTCTAGGCCTACTAGTTTCCGAGAAAATGAAAATAAACCAAATTATGCCATACTTTTAGCTGAAAATATGTATGTTATTGTGCGATGCACATATTTTTTCTCAAAAACGGTAAGTCTGGCGTGGTTTTGACCATAACAATATTTGTAGAGGCATTCATTACGAACATTTTAAACCAAAAATCTTAATTCTAGGCCTACTAGTTTCCGAGAAAATGAAAATAAACCAAATTATGCCATACTTTTAGCTGAAAATATGTATGTTATTGTGCGATGCACATATTTTTTCTCAAAAACGGTAAGTCTGGCGTGGTTTTGACCATAAAAAGATTTGTAGAGGCATTCATTACGAACATTTTAAACCAAAAATCTTAATTCTAGGCCTACTAGTTTCCGAGAAAATGAAAATAAACCAAATTATGCCATACTTTTAGCTGAAAATATGTAAAAATATGTATGTTATTGTGCGATGCACATATTTTTTCTCAAAAACGGTAAGTCTGGCGTGGTTTTGACCATAACAAGATTTGTAGAGGCATTCATTACGAACATTTTAAACCAAAAATCTTAATTCTAGGCCTACTAGTTTCCGAGGAAATGAAAATAAACCAAATTATGCCATACTTTTAGCTGAAAATATGTATAAAATATGTATGTTATTGTGCGATGCACATATTTTTTCTCAAAAACGGTAAGTCTGGCGTGGTTTTGACCATAACAAGATTT
Organism: Myathropa florea; assembly: GCA_930367185.1. Classification (NCBI taxonomy): domain Eukaryota; kingdom Metazoa; phylum Arthropoda; class Insecta; order Diptera; family Syrphidae; genus Myathropa; species Myathropa florea. The sequence continues at coordinate 72,667,265 of OV884004.1, forward strand.
GTAGAGGCATTCTTTACGAACATTTTAAACCAAAAATCTTAATTCTAGGCCTACTAGTTTCCGAGAAAATGAAAATAAACCAAATTATGCCATACTTTTAGCTGAAAATATGTATGTTATTGTGCGATGCACATATTTTTTCTCAAAAACGGTAAGTCTGGCGTGGTTTTGACCATAACAAGATCTGTAGAGGCATTCATTACGAACATTTTAAACCAAAAATCTTAATTCTAGGCCTACTAGTTTCCGAGAAAATGAAAATAAACCAAATTATGCCTTACTTTTAGCTGAAAATATGTAAAAATATGTATGTTATTGTGCGATGCACATATTTTTTCTCAAAAACGGTAAGTCTGGCGTGGTTTTGACCATAACAAGATTTGTAGAGGCATTCATTACGAACATTTTAAACCAAAAATCTTAATTCTAGGCCTACTAGTTTCCGAGAAAATGAAAATCAACCAAATTATGCCATACTTTTAGCTGAAAATATGTATGTTATTGTGCGATGCACATATTTTTTCTCAAAAACGGTAAGTCTGGCGTGGTTTTGACCATAACAATATTTGTAGAGGCATTCATTACGAACATTTTAAACCAAAAATCTTAATTCTAGGCCTACTAGTTTCCGAGAAAATGAAAATAAACCAAATTATGCCATACTTTTAGCTGAAAATATGTATGTTATTGTGCGATGCACATATTTTTTCTCAAAAACGGTAAGTCTGGCGTGGTTTTGACCATAACAAGATTTGTAGAGGCATTCATTACGAACATTTTAAACCAAAAATCTTTATTCTAGGCCTACTAGTTTCCGAGAAAATGAAAATAAACCAAATTATGCCATACTTTTAGCTGAAAATATGTAAAAATATGTATGTTATTGTGCGATGCACATATTTTTTCTCAAAAACGGTAAGTCTGGCGTGGTTTTGACCATAACAAGATTTGTAGAGGCATTCATTACGAACATTTTAAACCAAAAATCTTAATTCTAGGCCTACTAGTTTCCGAGAAAATGAAAATAAACCAAATTATGCCATACTTTTAGCTGAAAATATGTAAAAATATGTATGTTATTGTGCGATGCAAGAAAATATGTATGTTATTGTGCGATGCACATATTTTTTCTCAAAAACGGTAAGTCTGGCGTGGTTTTGACCATAACAATATTTGTAGAGGCATTCATTACGAACATTTTAAACCAAAAATCTTAATTCTAGGCCTACTAGTTTCCGAGAAAATGAAAATAAACCAAATTATGCCATACTTTTAGCTGAAAATATGTATGTTATTGTGCGATGCACATATTTTTTCTCAAAAACGGTAAGTCTGGCGTGGTTTTGACCATAACAAGATTTGTAGAGGCATTCATTACGAACATTTTAAACCAAAAATCTTAATTCTAGGCCTACTAGTTTCCGAGAAAATGAAAATAAACCAAATTATGCCATACTTTTAGCTGAAAATATGTATGTTATTGTGCGATGCACATATTTTTTCTCAAAAACGGTAAGTCTGGCGTGGTTTTGACCATAACAAGATTTGTAGAGGCATTCATTACGAACATTTTAAACCAAAAATCTTTATTCTAGGCCTACTAGTTTCCGAGAAAATGAAAATAAACCAAATTATGCCATACTTTTAGCTGAAAATATGTAAAAATATGTATGTTATTGTGCGATGCACATATTTTTTCTCAAAAACGGTAAGTCTGGCGTGGTTTTGACCATAACAAGATTTGTAGAGGCATTCATTACGAACATTTTAAACCAAAAATCTTAATCCTAGGCCTACTAGTTTCCGAGAAAATGAAAATAAACCAAATTATGCCATACTTTTAGCTGAAAATATGTAAAAATATGTATGTTATTGTGCGATGCACATATTTTTTCTCAAAAACGGTAAGTCTGGCGTGGTTTTGACCATAACAAGATTTGTAGAGGCATTCATTACGAACATTTGAAACCAAAAATCTTAATTCTAGGCCTACTAGTTTCCGAGAAAATGAAAATAAACCAAATTATGCCATACTTTTAGCTGAAAATATGTATGTTATTGTGCGATGCACATATTTTTTCTCAAAAACGGTAAGTCTGGCGTGGTTTTGACCATAACAAGATTTGTAGAGGCATTCATTACGAACATTTTAAACCAAAAATCTTAATTCTAGGCCTACTAGTTTCCGAGAAAATGAAAATAAACCAAATTATGCCATACTTTTAGCTGAAAATATGTATGTTATTGTGCGATGCACATATTTTTTCTCAAAAACGGTTAGTCTGGCGTGGTTTTGACCATAACAAGATTTGTAGAGGCATTCATTACGAACATTTTAAACCAAAAATCTTAATTCTAGGCCTACTAGTTTCCGAGAAAATGAAAATAAACCAAATTATGCCATACTTTTAGCTGAAAATATGTATGTTATTGTGCGATGCACATATTTTTTCTCAAAAACGGTAAGTCTGGCGTGGTTTTGACCATAACAAGATTTGTAGAGGCATTCATTACGAACATTTTAAACCAAAAATCTTAATTCTAGGCCTACTAGTTTCCGAGAAAATGAAAATAAACCAAATTATGCCATACTTTTAGCTGAAAATATGTAAAAATATGTATGTTATTGTGCGATGCACATATTTTTTCTCAAAAACGGTAAGTCTGGCGTGGTTTTGACCATAGCAAGATTTGTAGAGGCATTCATTACGAACATTTTAAACCAAAAATCTTAATTCTAGGCCTACTAGTTTCCGAGAAAATGAAAATAAACCAAATTATGCCATACTTTTAGCTGAAAATATGTATGTTATTGTGCGATGCACATATTTTTTCTCAAAAACGGTAAGTCTGGCGTGGTTTTGACCATAACAAGATTTGTAGAGGCATTCATTACGAACATTTTAAACCAAAAATCTTAATTCTAGGCCTACGAGTTTCCGAGAAAATGAAAATAAACCAAATTATGCCATACTTTTAGCTGAAAATATGTATGTTATTGTGCGATGCACATATTTTTTCTCAAAAACGGTAAGTCTGGCGTGGTTTTGACCATAACAAGATTTGTAGAGGCATTCATTACGAACATTTTAAACCAAAAATCTTAATTCTAGGCCTACTAGTTTCCGAGAAAATGAAAATAAACCAAATTATGCCATACTTTTAGCTGAAAATATGTAAAAATATGTATGTTATTGTGCGATGCACATATTTTTTCTCAAAAACGGTAAGTCTGGCGTGGTTTTGACCATAACAAGATTTGTAGAGGCATTCATTACGAACATTTTAAACCAAAAATCTTAATTCTAGGCCTACTAGTTTCCGAGAAAATGAAAATAAACCAAATTATGCCATACTTTTAGCTGAAAATATGTAAAAATATGTATGTTATTGTGCGATGCACATATTTTTTCTCAAAAACGGTAAGTCTGGCGTGGTTTTGACCATAACAAGATTTGTAGAGGCATTCATTACGAACATTTTAAACCAAAAATCTTAATTCTAGGCCTACTAGTTTCCGAGAAAATGAAAATAAACCAAATTATGCCATACTTTTAGCTGAAAATATGTATGTTATTGTGCGATGCACATATTTTTTCTCAAAAACGGTTAGTCTGGCGTGGTTTTGACCATAACAAGATTTGTAGAGGCATTCATTACGAACATTTTAAACCAAAAATCTTAATTCTAGGCCTACTAGTTTCCGAGAAAATGAAAATAAACCAAATTATGCCATACTTTTAGCTGAAAATATGTATGTTATTGTGCGATGCACATATTTTTTCTCAAAAACGGTAAGTCTGGCGTGGTTTTGACCATAACAAGATTTGTAGAGGCATTCATTACGAACATTTTAAACCAAAAATCTTAATTCTAGGCCTACTAGTTTCCGAGAAAATGAAAATAAACCAAATTATGCCATACTTTTAGCTGAAAATATGTATGTTATTGTGCGATGCACATATTTTTTCTCAAAAACGGTAAGTCTGGCGTGGTTTTGACCATAACAAGATTTGTAGAGGCATTCATTACGAACATTTTAAAATTAAAAATCTTAATTCTAGGCCTACTAGTTTCCGAGAAAATGAAAATAAACCAAATTATGCCATACTTTTAGCTGAAAATATGTATGTTATTGTGCGATGCACATATTTTTTCTCAAAAACGGTAAGTCTGGCGTGGTTTTGACCATAACAAGATTTGTAGAGGCATTCATTACGAACATTTTAAACCAAAAATCTTAATTCTAGGCCTACTAGTTTCCGAGAAAATGAAAATAAACCAAATTATGCCATACTTTTAGCTGAAAATATGTATGTTATTGTGCGATGCACATATTTTTTCTCAAAAACGGTAAGTCTGGCGTGGTTTTGACCATAACAAGATTTGTAGAGGCATTCATTACGAACATTTTAAACCAAAAATCTTAATTCTAGGCCTACTAGTTTCCGAGAAAATGAAAATAAACCAAATTATGCCATACTTTTAGCTGAAAATATGTATGTTATTGTGCGATGCACATATTTTTTCTCAAAAACGGTTAGTCTGGCGTGGTTTTGACCATAACAAGATTTGTAGAGGCATTCATTACGAACATTTTAAACCAAAAATCTTAATTCTAGGCCTACTAGTTTCCGAGAAAATGAAAATAAACCAAATTATGCCATACTTTTAGCTGAAAATATGTATGTTATTGTGCGATGCACATATTTTTTCTCAAAAACGGTAAGTCTGGCGTGGTTTTGACCATAACAAGATTTGTAGAGGCATTCATTACGAACATTTTAAACCAAAAATCTTAATTCTAGGCCTACTAGTTTCCGAGAAAATGAAAATAAACCAAATTATGCCATACTTTTAGCTGAAAATATGTATGTTATTGTGCGATGCACATATTTTTTCTCAAAAACGGTAAGTCTGGCGTGGTTTTGACCATAACAAGATTTGTAGAGGCATTCATTACGAACATTTTAAAATTAAAAATCTTAATTCTAGGCCTACTAGTTTCCGAGAAAATGAAAATAAACCAAATTATGCCATACTTTTAGCTGAAAATATGTATGTTATTGTGCGATGCACATATTTTTTCTCAAAAACGGTAAGTCTGGCGTGGTTTTGACCATAACAAGATTTGTAGAGGCATTCATTACGAACATTTTAAACCAAAAATCTTAATTCTAGGCCTACTAGTTTCCGAGAAAATGAAAATAAACCAAATTATGCCATACTTTTAGCTGAAAATATGTATGTTATTGTGCGATGCACATATTTTTTCTCAAAAACGGTAAGTCTGGCGTGGTTTTGACCATAACAAGATTTGTAGAGGCATTCATTACGAACATTTTAAACCAAAAATCTTAATTCTAGGCCTACTAGTTTCCGAGAAAATGAAAATAAACCAAATTATGCCATACTTTTAGCTGAAAATATGTATGTTATTGTGCGATGCACATATTTTTTCTCAAAAACGGTAAGTCTGGCGTGGTTTTGACCATAACAAGATTTGTAGAGGCATTCATTACGAACATTTTAAACCAAAAATCTTAATTCTAGGCCTACTAGTTTCCGAGAAAATGAAAATAAACCAAATTATGCCATACTTTTAGCTGAAAATATGTAAAAATATGTATGTTATTGTGCGATGCACATATTTTTTCTCAAAAACGGTAAGTCTGGCGTGGTTTTGACCATAACAAGATTTGTAGAGGCATTCATTACGAACATTTTAAACCAAAAATCTTAATTCTAGGCCTACTAGTTTCCGAGAAAATGAAAATAAACCAAATTATGCCATACTTTTAGCTGAAAATATGTATGTTATTGTGCGATGCACATATTTTTTCTCAAAAACGGTAAGTCTGGCGTGGTTTTGACCATAACAAGATTTGTAGAGGCATTCATTACGAACATTTTAAACCAAAAATCTTAATTCTAGGCCTACTAGTTTCCGAGAAAATGAAAATAAACCAAATTATGCCATACTTTTAGCTGAAAATATGTATGTTATTGTGCGATGCACATATTTTTTCTCAAAAACGGTAAGTCTGGCGTGGTTTTGACCATAACAAGATTTGTAGAGGCATTCATTACGAACATTTTAAACCAAAAATCTTAATTCTAGGCCTACTAGTTTCCGAGAAAATGAAAATAAACCAAATTATGCCATACTTTTAGCTGAAAATATGTAAAAATATGTATGTTATTGTGCGATGCACATATTTTTTCTCAAAAACGGTAAGTCTGGCGTGGTTTTGACCATAACAAGATTTGTAGAGGCCTTCATTACGAACATTTTAAACCAAAAATCTTAATTCTAGGCCTACTAGTTTCCGAGAAAATGAAAATAAACCAAATTATGCCATACTTTTAGCTGAAAATATGTATGTTATTGTGCGATGCACATATTTTTTCTCAAAAACGGTAAGTCTGGCGTGGTTTTGACCATAACAAGATTTGTAGAGGCATTCATTACGAACATTTTAAACCAAAAATCTTAATTCTAGGCCTACTAGTTTCCGAGAAAATGAAAATAAACCAAATTATGCCATACTTTTAGCTGAAAATATGTATGTTATTGTGCGATGCACATATTTTTTCTCAAAAACGGTAAGTCTGGCGTGGTTTTGACCACAACAAGATTTGTAGAGGCATTCATTACGAACATTTTTAACCAAAAATCTTAATTCTAGGCCTACTAGTTTCCGAGAAAATGAAAATAAACCAAATTATGCCATACTTTTAGCTGAAAATATGTATGTTATTGTGCGATGCACATATATTTTCTCAAAAACGGTAAGTCTGGCGTGGTTTTGACCATAACAAGATTTGTAGAGGCATTCATTACGAACATTTTAAACCAAAAATCTTAATTCTAGGCCTACTAGTTTCCGAGAAAATGAAAATAAACCAAATTATGCCATACTTTTAGCTGAAAATATGTAAAAATATGTATGTTATTGTGCGATGCACATATTTTTTCTCAAAAACGGTAAGTCTGGCGTGGTTTTGACCATAACAAGATTTGTAGAGGCATTCATTACGAACATTTTAAACCAAAAATCTTAATTCTAGGCCTACTAGTTTCCGAGAAAATGAAAATAAACCAAATTATGCCATACTTTTAGCTGAAAATATGTATGTTATTGTGCGATGCACATATTTTTTCTCAAAAGCGGTAAGTCTGGCGTGGTTTTGACCATAACAAGATTTGTAGAGGCATTCATTACGAACATTTTAAACCAAAAATCTTAATTCTAGGCCTACTAGTTTCCGAGAAAATGAAAATAAACCAAATTATGCCATACTTTTAGCTGAAAATATGTAAAAATATGTATGTTATTGTGCGATGCACATATTTTTTCTCAAAAACGGTAAGTCTGGCGTGGTTTTGACCATAACAAGATTTGTAGAGGCATTCATTACGAACATTTTAAACCAAAAATCTTAATTCTAGGCCTACTAGTTTCCGAGAAAATGAAAATAAACCAAATTATGCCATACTTTTAGCTGAAAATATGTAAAAATATGTATGTTATTGTGCGATGCACATATTTTTTCTCAAAAACGGTAAGTCTGGCGTGGTTTTGACCATAACAAGATTTGTAGAGGCATTCATTACGAACATTTTAAACCAAAAATCTTAATTCTAGGCCTACTAGTTTCCGAGAAAATGAAAATAAACCAAATTATGCCATACTTTTAGCTGAAAATATGTATGTTATTGTGCGATGCACATATTTTTTCTCAAAAACGGTAAGTCTGGCGTGGTTTTGACCATAACAAGATTTGTAGAGGCATTCATTACGAACATTTTAAACCAAAAATCTTAATTCTAGGCCTACTAGTTTCCGAGAAAATGAAAATAAACCAAATTATGCCATACTTTTAGCTGAAAATATGTAAAAATATGTATGTTATTGTGCGATGCACATATTTTTTCTCAAAAACGGTAAGTCTGGCGTGGTTTTGACCATAACAAGATTTGTAGAGGCATTCATTACGAACATTTTAAAATCTCAATTCTAGGCCTACTAGTTTCCGAGAAAATGAAAATAAACCAAATTATGCCATACTTTTAGCTGAAAATACGTAAAAATATGTATGTTATTGTGCGATGCACATATTTTTTCTCAAAAACGGTAAGTCTGGCGTGGTTTTGACCATTACAAGATTTGTAGAGGCATTCATTACGAACATGTTAAACCAAAAATCTTAATTCTAGGCCTACTAGTTTCCGAGAAAATGAAAATAAACCAAATTATGCCATACTTTTAGCTGAAAATATGTATGTTATTGTGCGATGCACATATTTTTTCTCAAAAACGGTAAGTCTGGCGTGGTTTTGACCATAACAAGATTTGTAGAGGCATTCATTACGGACATTTTAAACCAAAAATCTTTATTCTAGGCCTACTAGTTTCCGAGAAAATGAAAATAAACCAAATTATGCCATACTTTTAGCTGAAAATATGTATGTTATTGTGCGATGCACATATTTTTTCTCAAAAACGGTAAGCCTGGCGTGGTTTTGACCATAACAAGATTTGTAGAGGCATTCATTACGAACATTTTAAACTAAAAATCTTAATTCTAGGCCTACTAGTTTCCGAGAAAATGAAAATAAACCAAATTATGCCATACTTTTAGCTGAAAATATGTAAAAATATGTATGTTATTGTGCGATGCACATATTTTTTCTCAAAAACGGTAAGTCTGGCGTGGTTTTGACCATAACAAGATTTGTAGAGGCATTCATTACGAACATTTTAAACCAAAAAATCTCAATTCTAGGCCTACTAGTTTCCAAGAAAATGAAAATAAACCAAATTATGCCATACTTTTAGCTGAAAATACGTAAAAATATGTATGTTATTGTGCGATGCACATATTTTTTCTCAAAAACGGTAAGTCTGGCGTGGTTTTGACCATAACAAGATTTGTAGAGGCATTCATTACGAACATTTTAAACCAAAAATCTTAATTCTAGGCCTACTAGTTTCCGAGAAAATGAAAATAAACCAAATTATGCCATACTTTTAGCTGAAAATATGTAAAAATATGTATGTTATTGTGCGATGCACATATTTTTTCTCAATAACGGTAAGTCTGGCGTGGTTTTGACCATAACAAGATTTGTAGAGGCATTCATTACGAACATTTTAAACCAAAAATCTTAATTCTAGGCCTACTAGTTTCCGAGAAAATGAAAATAAACCAAATTATGCCATACTTTTAGCTGAAAATATGTATGTTATTGTGCGATGCACATATTTTTTCTCAAAAACGGTAAGTCTGGCGTGGTTTTGACCATAACAAGATTTGTAGAGGCATTCATTACGAACATTTTAAACCAAAAATCTTAATTCTAGGCCTACTAGTTTCCGAGAAAATGAAAATAAACCAAATTATGCCATACTTTTAGCTGAAAATATGTAAAAATATGTATGTTATTGTGCGATGCACATATTTTTTCTCAAAAACGGTAAGTCTGGCGTGGTTTTGACCATAACAAGATTTGTAGAGGCATTCATTACGAACATTTTAAACCAAAAATCTTAATTCTAAGCCTACTAGTTTCCGAGAAAATGAAAATAAACCAAATTATGCCATACTTTTAGCTGAAAATATGTATGTTATTGTGCGATGCACATAATTTTTCTCAAAAACGGTAAGTCTGGCGTGGTTTTGACCATAACAAGATTTGTAGAGGCATTCATTACGAACATTTTAAACCAAAAATCTTAATTCTAGGCCTACTAGTTTCCGAGAAAATGAAAATAAACCAAATTATGCCATACTTTTAGCTGAAAATATGTATGTTATTGTGCGATGCACATATTTTTTCTCAAAAACGGCAAGTCTGGCGTGGTTTTGACCATAACAAGATTTGTAGAGGCATTCATTACGAACATTTTAAACCAAAAATCTTTATTCTAGGCCTACTAGTTTCCGAGAAAATGAAAATAAACCAAATTATGCCATACTTTTAGCTGAAAATATGTAAAAATATGTATGTTATTGTGCGATGCACATATTTTTTCTCAAAAACGGTAAGTCTGGCGTGGTTTTGACCATAACAAGATTTGTAGAGGCATTCATTACGAACATTTTAAACCAAAAATCTTAATTCTAGGCCTACTAGTTTCCGAGAAAATGAAAATAAACCAAATTATGCCATACTTTTAGCTGAAAATATGTAAAAATATGTATGTTATTGTGCGATGCACATATTTTTTCTCAAAAACGGTAAGTCTGGCGTGGTTTTGACCATAACAAGATTTGTAGAGGCATTCATTACGAACATTTTAAACCAAAAATCTTAATTCTAGGCCTACTAGTTTCCGAGAAAATGAAAATAAACCAAATTATGCCATACTTTTAGCTGAAAATATGTATGTTATTGTGCGATGCACATATTTTTTCTCAAAAACGGTAAGTCTGGCGTGGTTTTGACCATAACAAGATTTGTAGAGGCATTCATTACGAACATTTTAAACCAAAAATCTTAATTCTAGGCCTACTAGTTTCCGAGAAAATGAAAATAAACCAAATTATGCCATACTTTTAGCTGAAAATATGTATGTTATTGTGCGATGCACATATTTTTTCTCAAAAACGGTAAGTCTGGCGTGGTTTTGACCATAACAAGATTTGTAGAGGCATTCATTACGAACATTTTAAACCAAAAATCTTAATTCTAGGCCTACTAGTTTCCGAGAAAATGAAAATAAACCAAATTATGCCATACTTTTAGCTGAAAATATGTAAAAATATGTATGTTATTGTGCGATGCACATATTTTTTCTCAATAACGGTAAGTCTGGCGTGGTTTTGACCATAACAAGATTTGTAGAGGCATTCATTACGAACATTTTAAACCAAAAATCTTAATTCTAGGCCTACTAGTTTCCGAGAAAATGAAAATAAACCAAATTATGCCATACTTTTAGCTGAAAATATGTAAAAATATGTATGTTATTGTGCGATGCACATATTTTTTCTCAAAAACGGTAAGTCTGGCGTGGTTTTGACCATAACAAGATTTGTAGAGGCATTCATTACGAACATTTTAAACCAAAAAATCTCAATTCTAGGCCTACTAGTTTCCGAGAAAATGAAAATAAACCAAATTATGCCATACTTTTAGCTGAAAATACGTAAAAATATGTATGTTATTGTGCGATGCACATATTTTTTCTCAAAAACGGTAAGTCTGGCGTGGTTTTGACCATAACAAGATTTGTAGAGGCATTCATTACGAACATTTTAAACCAAAAATCTTAATTCTAGGCCTACTAGTTTCCGAGAAAATGAAAATAAACCAAATTATGCCATACTTTTAGCTGAAAATATGTAAAAAAATGTATGTTATTGTGCGATGCACATATTTTTTCTCAATAACGGTAAGTCTGGCGTGGTTTTGACCATAACAAGATTTGTAGAGGCATTCATTACGAACATTTTAAACCAAAAATCTTAATTCTAGGCCTACTAGTTTCCGAGAAAATGAAAATAAACCAAATTATGCCATACTTTTAGCTGAAAATATGTATGTTATTGTGCGATGCACATATTTTTTCTCAAAAACGGTAAGTCTGGCGTGGTTTTGACCATAACAAGATTTGTAGAGGCATTCATTACGAACATTTTAAACCAAAAATCTTAATTCTAGGCCTACTAGTTTCCGAGAAAATGAAAATAAACCAAATTATGCCATACTTTTAGCTGAAAATATGTAAAAATATGTATGTTATTGTGCGATGCACATATTTTTTCTCAAAAACGGTAAGTCTGGCGTGGTTTTGACCATAACAAGATTTGTAGAGGCATTCATTACGAACATTTTAAACCAAAAATCTTAATTCTAGGCCTACTAGTTTCCGAGAAAATGAAAATAAACCAAATTATGCCATACTTTTAGCTGAAAATATGTATGTTATTGTGCGATGCACATAATTTTTCTCAAAAACGGTAAGTCTGGCGTGGTTTTGACCATAACAAGATTTGTAGAGGCATTCATTACGAACATTTTAAACCAAAAATCTTAATTCTAGGCCTACTAGTTTCCGAGAAAATGAAAATAAACCAAATTATGCCATACTTTTAGCTGAAAATATGTAAAAATATGTATGTTATTGTGCGATGCACATATTTTATCTCAAAAACGGTAAGTCTGGCGTGGTTTTGACCATAACAAGATTTGTAGAGGCATTCATTACGAACATTTTAAACCAAAAATCTTAATTCTAGGCCTACTAGTTTCCGAGAAAATGAAAATAAACCAAATTATGCCATACTTTTAGCTGAAAATATGTATGTTATTGTGCGATGCACATATTTTTTCTCAAAAACGGTAAGTCTGGCGTGGTTTTGACCATAACAAGATTTGTAGAGGCATTCATTACGAACATTTTAAACCAAAAATCTTAATTCTAGGCCTACTAGTTTCCGAGAAAATGAAAATAAACCAAATTATGCCATACTTTTAGCTGAAAATATGTATGTTATTGTGCGATGCACATATTTTTTCTCAAAAACGGTAAGTCTGGCGTGGTTTTGACCATAACAAGATTTGTAGAGGCATTCATTACGAACATTTTAAACCAAAAATCTTAATTCTAGGCCTACTAGTTTCCGAGAAAATGAAAATAAACCAAATTATGCCATACTTTTAGCTGAAAATATGTAAAAATATGTATGTTATTGTGCGATGCACATATTTTTTCTCAAAAACGGTAAGTCTGGCGTGGTTTTGACCATAACAAGATTTGTAGAGGCATTCATTACGAACATTTTAAACCAAAAATCTTAATTCTAGGCCTACTAGTTTCCGAGAAAATGAAAATAAACCAAATTATGCCATACTTTTAGCTGAAAATATGTAAAAATATGTATGTTATTGTGCGATGCACATATTTTATCTCAAAAACGGTAAGTCTGGCGTGGTTTTGACCATAACAAGATTTGTAGAGGCATTCATTACGAACATTTTAAACCAAAAATCTTAATTCTAGGCCTACTAGTTTCCGAGAAAATGAAAATAAACCAAATTATGCCATACTTTTAGCTGAAAATATGTATGTTATTGTGCGATGCACATATTTTTTCTCAAAAACGGTAAGTCTGGCGTGGTTTTGACCATAACAAGATTTGTAGAGGCATTCATTACGAACATTTTAAACCAAAAATCTTAATTCTAGGCCTACTAGTTTCCGAGAAAATGAAAATAAACCAAATTATGCCATACTTTTAGCTGAAAATATGTATGTTATTGTGCGATGCACATATTTTTTCTCAAAAACGGTAAGTCTGGCGTGGTTTTGACCATAACAAGATTTGTAGAGGCATTCATTACGAACATTTTAAACCAAAAATCTTAATTCTAGGCCTACTAGTTTCCGAGAAAATGAAAATAAACCAAATTATGCCATACTTTTAGCTGAAAATATGTAAAAATATGTATGTTATTGTGCGATGCACATATTTTATCTCAAAAACGGTAAGTCTGGCGTGGTTTTGACCATAACAAGATTTGTAGAGGCATTCATTACGAACATTTTAAACCAAAAATCTTAATTCTAGGCCTACTAGTTTCCGAGAAAATGAAAATAAACCAAATTATGCCATACTTTTAGCTGAAAATATGTATGTTATTGTGCGATGCACATATTTTTTCTCAAAAACGGTAAGTCTGGCGTGGTTTTGACCATAACAAGATTTGTAGAGGCATTCATTACGAACATTTTAAACCAAAAATCTTAATTCTAGGCCTACTAGTTTCCGAGAAAATGAAAATAAACCAAATTATGCCATACTTTTAGCTGAAAATATGTATGTTATTGTGCGATGCACATATTTTTTCTCAAAAACGGTAAGTCTGGCGTGGTTTTGACCATAACAAGATTTGTAGAGGCATTCATTACGAACATTTTAAACCAAAAATCTTAATTCTAGGCCTACTAGTTTCCGAGAAAATGAAAATAAACCAAATTATGCCATACTTTTAGCTGAAAATATGTATGTTATTGTGCGATGCACATATTTTTTCTCAAAAACGGTTAGTCTGGCGTGGTTTTGACCATAACAAGATTTGTAGAGGCATTCATTACGAACATTTTAAACCAAAAATCTTAATTCTAGGCCTACTAGTTTCCGAGAAAATGAAAATAAACCAAATTATGCCATACTTTTAGCTGAAAATATGTAAAAATATGTATGTTATTGTGCGATGTACATATTTTTTCTCAAAAACGGTAAGTCTGGCGTGGTTTTGACCATAACAAGATTTGTAGAGGCATTCATTACGAACATTTTAAACCAAAAATCTTAATTCTAGGCCTACTAGTTTCCGAGAAAATGAAAATAAACCAAATTATGCCATACTTTTAGCTGAAAATATGTATGTTATTGGGCGATGCACATATTTTTTCTCAAAAACGGTAAGTCTGGCGTGGTTTTGACCATAACAAGATTTGTAGAGGCATTCATTACGAACATTTTAAACCAAAAATCTTAATTCTAGGCCTACTAGTTTCCGAGAAAATGAAAATAAACCAAATTATGCCATACTTTTAGCTGAAAATATGTATGTTATTGTGCGATGCACATATTTTTTCTCAAAAACGGTAAGTCTGGCGTGGTTTTGACCATAACAAGATTTGTAGAGGCATTCATTACGAACATTTTAAACCAAAAATCTTAATTCTAGGCCTACTAGTTTCCGAGAAAATGAAAATAAACCAAATTATGCCATACTTTTAGCTGAAAATATGTATGTTATTGTGCGATGCACATATTTTTTCTCAAAAACGGTAAGTCTGGCGTGGTTTTGACCATAACAAGATTTGTAGAGGCATTCATTACGAACATTTTAAACCAAAAATCTTAATTCTAGGCCTACTAGTTTCCGAGAAAATGAAAATAAACCAAATTATGCCATACTTTTAGCTGAAAATATGTATGTTATTGTGCGATGCACATATTTTTTCTCAAAAACGGTAAGTCTGGCGTGGTTTTGACCATAACAAGATTTGTAGAGGCATTCATTACGAACATTTTAAACCAAAAATCTTAATTCTAGGCCTACTAGTTTCCGAGAAAATGAAAATAAACCAAATTATGCCATACTTTTAGCTGAAAATATGTAAAAATATGTATGTTATTGTGCGATGCACATATTTTTTCTCAAAAACGGTAAGTCTGGCGTGGTTTCGACCATAAAAAGATTTGTAGAGGCATTCATTACGAACATTTTAAACCAAAAATCTTAATTCTAGGCCTACTAGTTTCCGAGAAAATGAAAATAAACCAAATTATGCCATACTTTTAGCTGAAAATATGTATGTTATTGTGCGATGCACATATTTTTTCTCAAAAACGGTAAGTCTGGCGTGGTTTTGACCATAACAAGATTTGTAGAGGCATTCATTACGAACATTTTAAACCAAAAATCTTAATTCTAGGCCTACTAGTTTCCGAGAAAATGAAAATAAACCAAATTATGCCATACTTTTAGCTGAAAATATGTAAAAATATGTATGTTATTGTGCGATGCACATATTTTTTCTCAAAAACGGTAAGTCTGGCGTGGTTTTGACCATAACAAGATTTGTAGAGGCATTCATTACGAACATTTTAAACCAAAAATCTTAATTCTAGGCCTACTAGTTTCCGAGAAAATGAAAATAAACCAAATTATGCCATACTTTTAGCTGAAAATATGTAAAAATATGTATGTTATTGTGCGATGCACATATTTTTTCTCAAAAACGGTAAGTCTGGCGTGGTTTTGACCATAACAAGATTTGTAGAGGCATTCATTACGAACATTTTAAACCAAAAATCTTAATTCTAGGCCTACTAGTTTCCGAGAAAATGAAAATAAACCAAATTATGCCATACTTTTAGCTGAAAATATGTATGTTATTGTGCAATGCACATATTTTTTCTCAAAAACGGTAAGTCTGGCGTGGTTTTGACCATAACAAGATTTGTAGAGGCATTCATTACGAACATTTTAAACCAAAAATCTTAATTCTAGGCCTACTAGTTTCCGAGAAAATGAAAATAAACCAAATTATGCCATACTTTTAGCTGAAAATATGTATGTTATTGTGCGATGCACATATTTTTTCTCAAAAACGGTAAGTCTGGCGTGGTTTTGACCATAACAAGATTTGTAGAGGCATTCATTACGAACATTTTAAACCAAAAATCTTAATTCTAGGCCTACTAGTTTCCGAGAAAATGAAAATAAACCAAATTATGCCATACTTTTAGCTGAAAATATGTAAAAATATGTATGTTATTGTGCGATGCACATATTTTTTCTCAAAAACGGTAAGTCTGGCGTGGTTTTGACCATAACAAGATTTGTAGAGGCATTCATTACGAACATTTTAAACCAAAAATCTTAATTCTAGGCCTACTAGTTTCCGAGAAAATGAAAATAAACCAAATTATGCCATACTTTTAGCTGAAAATATGTAAAAATATGTATGTTATTGTGCGATGCACATATTTTTTCTCAAAAACGGTAAGTCTGGCGTGGTTTTGACCATAACAGGATTTGTAGAGGCATTCATTACGAACATTTTAAACCAAAAATCTTAATTCTAGGCGTACTAGTTTCCGAGAAAATGAAAATAAACCAAATTATGCCATACTTTTAGCTGAAAATATGTATGTTATTGTGCGATGCACATATTTTTTCTCAAAAATGGTAAGTCTGGCGTGGTTTTGACCATAACAAGATTTGTAGAGGCATTCATTACGAACATTTTAAACCAAAAATCTTAATTCTAGGCCTACTAGTTTCCGAGAAAATGAAAATAAACCAAATTATGCCATACTTTTAGCTGAAAATATGTATGTTATTGTGCGATGCACATATTTTTTCTCAAAAACGGTAAGTCTGGCGTGGTTTTGACCATAACAAGATTTGTAGAGGCATTCATTACGAACATTTTAAACCAAAAATCTTAATTCTAGGCCTACTAGTTTCCGAGAAAATGAAAATAAACCAAATTATGCCATACTTTTAGCTGAAAATAGGTATGTTATTGTGCAATGCACATATTTTTTCTCAAAAACGGTAAGTCTGGCGTGGTTTTGACCATAACAAGATTTGTAGAGGCATTCATTACGAACATTTTAAACCAAAAATCTTAATTCTAGGCCTACTAGTTTCCGAGAAAATGAAAATAAACCAAATTATGCCATACTTTTAGCTGAAAATATGTAAAAATATGTATGTTATTGTGCGATGCACATATTTTTTCTCAAAAACGGTAAGTCTGGCGTGGTTTTGACCATAACAAGATTTGTAGAGGCATTCATTACGAACATTTTAAACCAAAAATCTTAATTCTAGGCCTACTAGTTTCCGAGAAAATGAAAATAAACCAAATTATGCCATACTTTTAGCTGAAAATATGTATGTTATTGTGCGATGCACATATTTTTTCTCAAAAACGGTAAGTCTGGCGTGGTTTTGACCATAACAAGATTTGTAGAGGCATTCATTACGAACATTTTAAACCAAAAATCTTAATTCTAGGCCTACTAGTTTCCGAGAAAATGAAAATAAACCAAATTATGCCATACTTTTAGCTGAAAATATGTATGTTATTGTGCGATGCACATATTTTTTCTCAAAAACGGTAAGTCTGGCGTGGTTTTGACCATAACAAGATTTGTAGAGGCATTCATTACGAACATTTTAAACCAAAAATCTTAATTCTAGGCCTACTAGTTTCCGAGAAAATGAAAATAAACCAAATTATGCCATACTTTTAGCTGAAAATATGTAAAAATATGTATGTTATTGTGCGATGCACATATTTTTTCTCAAAAACGGTAAGTCTGGCGTGGTTTTGACCATAACAAGATTTGTAGAGGCATTCATTACGAACATTTTAAACCAAAAATCTTAATTCTAGGCCTACTAGTTTCCGAGAAAATGAACTTTTAGCTGAAAATATGTAAAAATATGTATGTTATTGTGCGATGCACATATTTTTTCTCAAAAACGGTAAGTCTGGCGTGGTTTTGACCATAACAAGATTTGTAGAGGCATTCATTACGAACATTTTAAACCAAAAATCTTAATTCTAGGCCTACTAGTTTCCGAGAAAATGAAAATAAACCAAATTATGCCATACTTTTAGCTGAAAATATGTATGTTATTGTGCGATGCACATATTTTTTCTCAAAAACGGTTAGTCTGGCGTGGTTTTGACCATAACAAGATTTGTAGAGGCATTCATTACGAACATTTTAAACCAAAAATCTTAATTCTAGGCCTACTAGTTTCCGAGAAAATGAAAATAAACCAAATTATGCCATACTTTTCAGTCGTCGAGAAGCTTTCGTTCGCGAATGACATTCCAATCCGGCTATTTCATAGTGTCTATCCTAAAGGTAAATTGGCAAAATTCCGAAACGCGGCAGATCTCCGAATTCCGAGGGTATATCCAATCCCTTGGATAAAAAATCTCGCAGCATGAGTAGTACCAGTGCGGGTAAAAATGACCCACGGGGTAATTATTATAGCCCATTGCAGTGTTTGCTTGACGCGGATGAAATGGACGAAGTTATCTCGCCGAGTGAAACTCAAATTAAAAAAGTGTTTGTACCTCCTATAAAATTACTACAGAAAGCTAGTGACTATGTGCATAGTTTCATGAAAACATTAAATATCTCCACCTATTCCATTAAAAAATTAACCATAGGAATAAAAATCTTATGTGAAACTATTGAAACATATAACACTGTGATCGCGTTTTTAAAACAGAACAATTGTCAGTTTTTCACTCATGATATAAAGAGTGAAAAAGCATTCAAAGTAATGTTACATGGACTTGATAACATTGAAGCA
This sequence comes from Myathropa florea, assembly GCA_930367185.1. Classification (NCBI taxonomy): domain Eukaryota; kingdom Metazoa; phylum Arthropoda; class Insecta; order Diptera; family Syrphidae; genus Myathropa; species Myathropa florea. Next base: position 72,686,142 of record OV884004.1, read on the forward strand.
AACGACTTAAAGCTTGAATTAACTGAGCGCGGTTTAAAGTGTATTGACGTTAAGAAAATCACAAAGAACTACGAGAGATATAGTGACACTTTGTACTTAGTTTCGCTTGAAAATGGATCAATTAAATTAATTGATCTTAAGAAAAATGTCCGATCCGTTTTCCACACACAAGTGCGTTGGAGCTTTCAGAAGAAAATTAAAGGCAAACTGACACAATGTCACAATTGCCAAATGTTCGGGCATGGCGAACGTAATTGTCATGTAAGAACATATTGTGGACTCTGTGCCGGCTCACACAAAACTGCCGATTGCAAGAATCTCAATATACAGAAATGTGCAAATTGCAACGGCGAGCATAAAGCTAGCGATGTCGCTTGTTTAAGCAGAGCAAAATATTTAGAGCTTAAGAGCAACATGGCAAACCGACAAAATCAGTCTCGGCATTATACTCGAAAAGCTTTATCTTCAACGCAAGCTTTCAATACACAACCAGTTCGCAATGTGCATGTTGATCTGTCATCAATGACAGCTTTTCCTCCTCTTCCGCAACGAAGACAACCGATGGGGGAACGTTATCATCAATCGGACGCCATCAGCTGTTTGCAACCACCAAACACACGGGGGACTAATACTCATCAAACAACAGGTTTGATCGGATCAAACAGCAATCTTTTTTCTATGGAAGAGCTGAATGTTTTAATAATGGAAATGATATCAAAATTGTCAGTATGTAAAACTAAAAGCGACCAATTTCAAGTTATTGCACAATTAGCAACAAAATTTTTGTATTCTAATGATGATAAGTAATAATACGATAGATAGTTATTTAAATATAGTAACATGGAACGCTAGGGGGATTCGAAATAAAAGCGCGGAATTCACAAACTTTTTGAATTCAAAAAACGTTGACATAGCTTTAGTGACCGAAACATGGTTAAACCAAGATCATAATCTATCCACACCAAACTTTAAATGCTATCGAGTTGATAGAACTACTAGACCTGGTGGTGGTGTAGCTATTCTCGTGAGAAGATCGATTCAACACACACTCTTACCAATCACTAGAACACAATTGGTAGAAAACATAGGTATCAAAGTGAAATTAAATAATCAAAGAACTTTAAAAGTTTTCTGTGTCTACTTTCCTGGTGGCAGTGTATCAGATATGAAAAAGAATAGTTTAAGAAATGATTTGCGTAAACTGTTTTCCTTGCATGACGATTTCCTAATCGGAGGCGATTTAAACTGCAGACACAGGGATTGGGGTTGTATGCGAGCTAATGCTTGGGGTAATTTGCTTTGTAATCTTTCTGTTTCCCTACCCATTAGCATATTGTTTCCGTGTAGTCCAACATATATACTTGCTGGATCACGTGGTTGTCCATCTGTGCTTGATATCTTTGTCACTAACTGTCCTAATTTTGTAACTGATCCTGTCGTTTTTAATGAACTGAATTCAGACCATAACCCAGTCTTGTGCAAGCTTCTTTTGACTGGAGCAAAACAGTTTCAGTATATTTACGATATGAAAAATGCCAACTGGACTCATTATAGAAGTAGTTTAAACAAAAAGCTTCAACATGTCAATACTAACTTAGATCAAATAACATGTAAGCAAGATGTTGACTCTCTTGTTAACACTTTTACAAAACACATCTTGGATTCTGCTGGCGAAAGTATACCAAAGGTAGCTAAAAAAAATAATTCTTTCAAACTCCCATTGCATATTTTAAATCTTATAAAGATAAGAAATATGTGTAGGAGAAATTGGCAGAGGTATAGGCAACCTTTTTTTAGAAACCAGATGAAATTCTTGAACAACATCATCAACAAACATATATTTCAGTTTCGAAATGAATCCTGGAGTAAGAAGCTTCAGGATTTAGACAAGAATTCGAAGCCATTTTGGAACATGGTAAAAATAGTCAGAAATAAGAATAGGCATATCCCATTGCTTAAAGAACATTCAAATATTTATTTTACGGACAGTGAGAAAGCCAATGCTCTAGCCGTTACTTTTGAGCGTAATCATTGCATATCGCAACATTTGGGTGATGCGCATACAAACTCTGTGGTTGATAGTTCAGTCGAGAGACTAAGAACACTGAACATAAATACACCTGTAGATGCTTACGTAAACGAAGAAGACATCTTGTTTTTTATAAATAATCTGGTAACTAGAAAGTCTGGAGGATTAGATCATGTAAGAAACATCTATCTTAAGGAACTACCAAAAAAGGGGATCAAAATGATGGTGTATATTATCAACTCCTGCCTTAAAATACAGTACTTTCCGATCAAATGGAAGCTTGCCAAAGTCTCACCCATATTAAAAGCAGGCAAGTTAGATGTTAATCCGGGTAGTTATCGACCAATAAGCCTATTAAGTAACCTTAGTAAGGTTTATGAAAAAATTCTTAAAGAAAAGATTATGAAAATCATTGATGATAACCATATCTTTCCGAATGAACAGTTTGGTTTTAGACGCAACCACAACACTGCCTATCAAGTACAAAGAATTTATAATCATGTTAAAAGTAACCGGTCGATAGGAAAATCGACCGGCATGATTTTACTTGATATTGAAAAGGCCTTTGACTGTGTTTGGCATAATGGATTGATACATAAAATGATGGTTCTAAACTTTCCTCCTTACCTGTGCAATATAATCCTAAATTTTCTGTCTGATCGTCGTTTTCAAGTGCATGTCAATAGTGGTGTATCTAATGTAGTCTACTTGAAGTCCGGAGTACCTCAGGGTTCTGTACTGGGGCCCATTCTCTATAATTTATATACCTCAGACCTTCCAGATCTGCCTGAATGTGGATTAGCTGTTTTTGCTGATGACACAGCTGTATTTTCATCCCATGATTTTGCTCTCAATATTGAGATCAATCTAAAATATGCGATGGAAATACTAGAAATGTATTTTAATAAATGGAAGATCCAATTAAACAAGGACAAGCTGCAAGCTATCTTTTTCACTAGAAAAAGAAAAGCTTGTTGTTTGCCCTCTTCTAATGTTCAGATTAATGGAACAAATGTAAAGTTTCAGAATTCTGTTAAATATTTAGGTATCCATCTTGATTCCAAATTAACATTCCAGGAACACATCTCACAGACTGTTAATAAGGTTAATATTGCAACGAGAGTCCTTTACCCATTTATAAATAGAAGATCATCCCTTTCTCTGCCAAATAAAATAATTATATTTAAAGTTATATTTCAAGCTATTCTTCTTTATGGTTGTTCAGTTTGGGGAAACTCCGCCCAATGCCACATAAAAAAATTACAAGTAGCTCAAAATAAAGTTTTAAAGTTAATATTAAACCTACCATGGGATTATCCTACTTTACACCTTCATAAAAGAGCTGGTGTTGAATTTGTCTCAGAGAGAATATCCAAAATCACTAAAAAGTTTATGAATTCTTGCGCTTTTGCTGAGAATCCCCTAGTTAATGATCTGTTTGCAACTACTAGTCAAAATGTATGATTTATTTATTTATTTTTGTATTTTCATTTTAATGTTTTTGTTTACTTGTTTATTTATTTATTTATTACTTTATGTGCTTATTAATTTATTACTTTATTTATTTGATTGTATTAATTTATTTGTAGTTATTTATTTATTTATTTGTTTATATATTTATTCATTTATATATTTATTCATTTATTTATTTATTTTTTTTATTTATTTATTTATTTATTTATTTATTTATTTATTTATTTACTTATTTATTTATTTATTTATTTATTTATTTATTTATTTATTTATTTATTTATTTATTTATTTATTTATTTATTTATTTATTTCAATTATTACTATTATTATTATTATTATTGTTATTTTTTTTTATTTTTTATTTTTTTTTTTTTATATTGAAGGTTTTGTCGTGTTTCCTTCAAAATTCTAATTATTGTCTAGTTTCCTTTTTAAAATTTTTGTAATAACTTCTCAGAAGAAAGATATATAATAAAAATATCAAATCTCTGTAATTAATAGTATATTGTGCAATAACAAAGCCATTGTAAATTTATAACGAAATAAAGCTATCTATCTATCATGCCATACTTTTAGCTGAAAATATGTATGTTATTGTGCGATGCACATATTTTTTCTCAAAAACGGTAAGTCTGGCGTGGTTTTGACCATAACAAGATTTGTAGAGGCATTCATTACGAACATTTTAAACCAAAAATCTTAATTCTAGGCCTACTAGTTTCCGAGAAAATGAAAATAAACCAAATTATGCCATACTTTTAGCTGAAAATATGTATGTTATTGTGCGATGCACATATTTTTTCTCAAAAACGGTAAGTCTGGCGTGGTTTTGACCATAACAATATTTGTAGAGGCATTCATTACGAACATTTTAAACCAAAAATCTTAATTCTAGGCCTACTAGTTTCCGAGAAAATGAAAATAAACCAAATTATGCCATACTTTTAGCTGAAAATATGTATGTTATTGTGCGATGCACATATTTTTTCTCAAAAACGGTAAGTCTGGCGTGGTTTTGACCATAACAAGATTTGTAGAGGCATTCATTACGAACATTTTAAACCAAAAATCTTAATTCTAGGCCTACTAGTTTCCGAGAAAATGAAAATAAACCAAATTATGCCATACTTTTAGCTGAAAATATGTATGTTATTGTGCGATGCACATATTTTTTCTCAAAAACGGTAAGTCTGGCGTGGTTTTGACCATAACAAGATTTGTAGAGGCATTCATTACGAACATTTTAAACCAAAAATCTTAATTCTAGGCCTACTAGTTTCCGAGAAAATGAAAATAAACCAAATTATGCCATACTTTTAGCTGAAAATATGTATGTTATTGTGCGATGCACATATTTTTTCTCAAAAACGGTAAGTCTGGCGTGGTTTTGACCATAACAAGATTTGTAGAGGCATTCATTACGAACATTTTAAACCAAAAATCTTAATTCTAGGCCTACTAGTTTCCGAGAAAATGAAAATAAACCAAATTATGCCATACTTTTAGCTGAAAATATGTAAAAATATGTATGTTATTGTGCGATGCACATATTTTTTCTCAAAAACGGTAAGTCTGGCGTGGTTTTGACCATAACAAGATTTGTAGAGGCATTCATTACGAACATTTTAAACCAAAAATCTAAATTCTAGGCCTACTAGTTTCCGAGAAAATGAAAATAAACCAAATTATGCCATACTTTTAGCTGAAAATATGTATGTTATTGTGCGATGCACATATTTTTTCTCAAAAACGGTAAGTCTGGCGTGGTTTTGACCATAACAAGATTTGTAGAGGCATTCATTACGAACATTTTAAACCAAAAATCTTAATTCTAGGCCTACTAGTTTCCGAGAAAATGAAAATAAACCAAATTATGCCATACTTTTAGCTGAAAATATGTATGTTATTGTGCGATGCACATATTTTTTCTCAAAAACGGTAAGTCTGGCGTGGTTTTGACCATAACAAGATTTGTAGAGGCATTCATTACGAACATTTTAAACCAAAAATCTTAATTCTAGGCCTACTAGTTTCCGAGAAAATGAAAATAAACCAAATTATGCCATACTTTTAGCTGAAAATATGTATGTTATTGTGCGATGCACATATTTTTTCTCAAAAACGGTAAGTCTGGCGTGGTTTTGACCATAACAAGATTTGTAGAGGCATTCATTACGAACATTTTAAACCAAAAATCTTAATTCTAGGCCTACTAGTTTCCGAGAAAATGAAAATAAACCAAATTATGCCATACTTTTAGCTGAAAATATGTATGTTATTGTGCGATGCACATATTTTTTCTCAAAAACGGTAAGTCTGGCGTGGTTTTGACCATAACAAGATTTGTAGAGGCATTCATTACGAACATTTTAAACCAAAAATCTTAATTCTAGGCCTACTAGTTTCCGAGAAAATGAAAATAAACCAAATTATGCCATACTTTTAGCTGAAAATATGTAAAAATATGTATGTTATTGTGCGATGCACATATTTTTTCTCAAAAACGGTAAGTCTGGCTTGGTTTTGACCATAACAAGATTTGTAGAGGCATTCATTACGAACATTTTAAACCAAAAATCTTAATTCTAGGCCTACTAGTTTCCGAGAAAATGAAAATAAACCAAATTATGCCATACTTTTAGCTGAAAATATGTATGTTATTGTGCGATGCACATATTTTTTCTCAAAAACGGTAAGTCTGGCGTGGTTTTGACCATAACAAGATTTGTAGAGGCATTCATTACGAACATTTTAAACCAAAAATCTTAATTCTAGGCCTACTAGTTTCCGAGAAAATGAAAATAAACCAAATTATGCCATACTTTTAGCTGAAAATATGTATGTTATTGTGCGATGCACATATTTTTTCTCAAAAACGGTAAGTCTGGCGTGGTTTTGACCATAACAAGATTTGTAGAGGCATTCATTACGAACATTTTAAACCAAAAATCTTAATTCTAGGCCTACTAGTTTCCAAGAAAATGAAAATAAACCAAATTATGCCATACTTTTAGCTAAAAATATGTAAAAATATGTATGTTATTGTGCGATGCACATATTTTTTCTCAAAAACGGTAAGTCTGGCGTGGTTTTGACCATAACAAGATTTGTAGAGGCATTCATTACGAACATTTTAAACCAAAAATCTTAATTCTAGGCCTACTAGTTTCCGAGAAAATGAAAATAAACCAAATTATGCCATACTTTTAGCTGAAAATATGTATGTTATTGTGCGATGCACATATTTTTTCTCAAAAACGGTAAGTCTGGCGTGGTTTTGACCATAACAAGATTTGTAGAGGCATTCATTACGAACATTTTAAACCAAAAATCTTAATTCTAGGCCTACTAGTTTCCGAGAAAATGAAAATAAACCAAATTATGCCATACTTTTAGCTGAAAATATGTATGTTATTGTGCGATGCACATATTTTTTCTCAAAAACGGTAAGTCTGGCGTGGTTTTGACCATAACAAGATTTGTAGAGGCATTCATTACGAACATTTTAAACCAAAAATCTTAATTCTAGGCCTACTAGTTTCCGAGAAAATGAAAATAAACCAAATTATGCCATACTTTTAGCTGAAAATATGTAAAAATATGTATGTTATTGTGCGATGCACATATTTTTTCTCAAAAACGGTAAGTCTGGCGTGGTTTTGACCATAACAAGATTTGTAGAGGCATTCATTACGAACATTTTAAACCAAAAATCTTAATTCTAGGCCTACTAGTTTCCGAGAAAATGAAAATAAACCAAATTATGCCATACTTTTAGCTGAAAATATGTATGTTATTGTGCGATGCACATATTTTCTCTCAAAAACGGTAAGTCTGGCGTGGTTTTGACCATAACAAGATTTGTAGAGGCATTCATTACGAACATTTTAAACCAAAAATCTTAATTCTAGGCCTACTAGTTTCCGAGAAAATGAAAATAAACCAAATTATGCCATACTTTTAGCTGAAAATATGTATGTTATTGTGCGATGCACATATTTTTTCTCAAAAACGGTAAGTCTGGCGTGGTTTTGACCATAACAAGATTTGTAGAGGCATTCATTACGAACATTTTAAACCAAAAATCTTAATTCTAGGCCTACTAGTTTCTGAGAAAATGAAAATAAACCAAATTATGCCATACTTTTAGCTGAAAATATGTAAAAATATGTATGTTATTGTGCGATGCACATATTTTTTCTCAAAAACGGTAAGTCTGGCGTGGTTTTGACCATAACAAGATTTGTAGAGGCATTCATTACGAACATTTTAAACCAAAAATCTTAATTCTAGGCCTACTAGTTTCCGAGAAAATGAAAATAAACCAAATTATGCCATACTTTTAGCTGAAAATATGTATGTTATTGTGCGATGCACATACTTTTTCTCAAAAACGGTAAGTCTGGCGTGGTTTTGACCATAACAAGATTTGTAGAGGCATTCATTACGAACATTTTAAACCAAAAATCTTAATTCTAGGCCTACTAGTTTCCGAGAAAATGAAAATAAACCAAATTATGCCATACTTTTAGCTGAAAATATGTAAAAATATGTATGTTATTGTGCGATGCACATATTTTTTCTCAAAAACGGTAAGTCTGGCGTGGTTTTGACCATAACAAGATTTGTAGAGGCATTCATTACGAACATTTTAAACCAAAAATCTTAATTCTAGGCCTACTAGTTTCCGAGAAAATGAAAATAAACCAAATTATGCCATACTTTTAGCTGAAAATATGTAAAAATATGTATGTTATTGTGCGATGCACATATTTTTTCTCAAAAACGGTAAGTCTGGCGTGGTTTTGACCATAACAAGATTTGTAGAGGCATTCATTACGAACATTTTAAACCAAAAGTCTTAATTCTAGGCCTACTAGTTTCCGAGAAAATGAAAATAAACCAAATTATGCCATACTTTTAGCTGAAAATATGTAAAAATATGTATGTTATTGTGCGATGCACATATTTTTTCTCAAAAACGGTAAGTCTGGCGTGGTTTTGACCATAACAAGATTTGTAGAGGCATTCATTACGAACATTTTAAACCAAAAATCTTAATTCTAGGCCTACTAGTTTCCGAGAAAATGAAAATAAACCAAATTATGCCATACTTTTAGCTGAAAATATGTATGTTATTGTGCGATGCACATATTTTTTCTCAAAAACGGTAAGTCTGGCGTGGTTTTGACCATAACAAGATTTGTAGAGGCATTCATTACGAACATTTTAAACCAAAAATCTTAATTCTAGGCCTACTAGTTTCTGAGAAAATGAAAATAAACCAAATTATGCCATACTTTTAGCTGAAAATATGTAAAAATATGTATGTTATTGTGCGATGCACATATTTTTTCTCAAAAACGGTAAGTCTGGCGTGGTTTTGACCATAACAAGATTTGTAGAGGCATTCATTACGAACATTTTAAACCAAAAATCTTAATTCTAGGCCTACTAGTTTCCGAGAAAATGAAAATAAACCAAATTATGCCATACTTTTAGCTGAAAATATGTATGTTATTGTGCGATGCACATACTTTTTCTCAAAAACGGTAAGTCTGGCGTGGTTTTGACCATAACAAGATTTGTAGAGGCATTCATTACGAACATTTTAAACCAAAAATCTTAATTCTAGGCCTACTAGTTTCCGAGAAAATGAAAATAAACCAAATTATGCCATACTTTTAGCTGAAAATATGTAAAAATATGTATGTTATTGTGCGATGCACATATTTTTTCTCAAAAACGGTAAGTCTGGCGTGGTTTTGACCATAACAAGATTTGTAGAGGCATTCATTACGAACATTTTAAACCAAAAATCTTAATTCTAGGCCTACTAGTTTCCGAGAAAATGAAAATAAACCAAATTATGCCATACTTTTAGCTGAAAATATGTAAAAATATGTATGTTATTGTGCGATGCACATATTTTTTCTCAAAAACGGTAAGTCTGGCGTGGTTTTGACCATAACAAGATTTGTAGAGGCATTCATTACGAACATTTTAAACCAAAAATCTTAATTCTAGGCCTACTAGTTTCCGAGAAAATGAAAATAAACCAAATTATGCCATACTTTTAGCTGAAAATATGTATGTTATTGTGCGATGCACATATTTTTTCTCAAAAACGGTAAGTCTGGCGTGGTTTTGACCATAACAAGATTTGTAGAGGCATTCATTACGAACATTTTAAACCAAAAATCTTAATTCTAGGCCTACTAGTTTCCGAGAAAATGAAAATAAACCAAATTATGCCATACTTTTAGCTGAAAATATGTATGTTATTGTGCGATGCACATATTTTTTCTCAAAAACGGTAAGTCTGGCGTGGTTTTGACCATAACAAGATTTGTAGAGGCATTCATTACGAACATTTTAAACCAAAAATCTTAATTCTAGGCCTACTAGTTTCCGAGAAAATGAAAATAAACCAACTTATGCCATACTTTTAGCTGAAAATATGTATGTTATTGTGCGATGCACATATTTTTTCTCAAAAACGGTAAGTCTGGCGTGGTTTTGACCATAACAAGATTTGTAGAGGCATTCATTACGAACATTTTAAACCAAAAATCTTAATTCTAGGCCTACTTGTTTCCGAGAAAATGAAAATAAACCAAATTATGCCATACTTTTAGCTGAAAATATGTAAAAATATGTATGTTATTGTGCGATGCACATATTTTTTCTCAAAAACGGTAAGTCTGGCGTGGTTTTGACCATAACAAGATTTGTAGAGGCATTCATTACGAACATTTTAAACCAAAAATCTTAATTCTAGGCCTACTAGTTTCCGAGAAAATGAAAATAAACCAAATTATGCCATACTTTTAGCTGAAAATATGTATGTTATTGTGCGATGCACATATTTTTTCTCAAAAACGGTAAGTCTGGCGTGGTTTTGACCATAACAAGATTTGTAGAGGCATTCATTACGAACATTTTAAACCAAAAATCTTAATTCTAGGCCTACTAGTTTCCGAGAAAATGAAAATAAACCAAATTATGCCATACTTTTAGCTGAAAATATGTATGTTATTGTGCGATGCACATATTTTTTCTCAAAAACGGTAAGTCTGGCGTGGTTTTGACCATAACAAGATTTGTAGAGGCATTCATTACGAATATTTTAAACCAAAAATCTTAATTCTAGGCCTACTAGTTTCCGAGAAAATGAAAATAAACCAAATTATGCCATACTTTTAGCTGAAAATATGTATGTTATTGTGCGATGCACATATTTTTTCTCAAAAACGGTAAGTCTGGCGTGGTTTTGACCATAACAAGATTTGTAGAGGCATTCATTACGAACATTTTAAACCAAAAATCTTAATTCTAGGCCTACTAGTTTCCGAGAAAATGAAAATAAACCAAATTATGCCATACTTTTAGCTGAAAATATGTATGTTATTGTGCGATGCACATATTTTTTCTCAAAAACGGTAAGTCTGGCGTGGTTTTGACCATAACAAGATTTGTAGAGGCATTCATTACGAACATTTTAAACCAAAAATCTTAATTCTAGGCCTACTAGTTTCCGAGAAAATGAAAATAAACCAAATTATGCCATACTTTTAGCTGAAAATATGTAAAAATATGTATGTTATTGTGCGATGCACATATTTTTTCTCAAAAACGGTAAGTCTGGCGTGGTTTTGACCATAACAAGATTTGTAGAGGCATTCATTACGAACATTTTAAACCAAAAATCTTAATTCTAGGCCTACTAGTTTCCGAGAAAATGAAAATAAACCAAATTATGCCATACTTTTAGCTGAAAATATGTAAAAATATGTATGTTATTGTGCGATGCACATATTTTTTCTCAAAAACGGTAAGTCTGGCGTGGTTTTGACCATAACAAGATTTGTAGAGGCATTCATTACGAACATTTTAAACCAAAAATCTTAATTCTAGGCCTACTAGTTTCCGAGAAAATGAAAATAAACCAACTTATGCCATACTTTTAGCTGAAAATATGTATGTTATTGTGCGATGCACATATTTTTTCTCAAAAACGGTAAGTCTGGCGTGGTTTTGACCATAACAAGATTTGTAGAGGCATTCATTACGAACATTTTAAACCAAAAATCTTAATTCTAGGCCTACTAGTTTCCGAGAAAATGAAAATAAACCAAATTATGCCATACTTTTAGCTGAAAATATGTATGTTATTGTGCGATGCACATATTTTTTCTCAAAAACGGTAAGTCTGGCGTGGTTTTGACCATAACAAGATTTGTAGAGGCATTCATTACGAACATTTTAAACCAAAAATCTTAATTCTAGGCCTACTAGTTTCCGAGAAAATGAAAATAAACCAAATTATGCCATACTTTTAGCTGAAAATATGTAAAAATATGTATGTTATTGTGCGATGCACATATTTTTTCTCAAAAACGGTAAGTCTGGCGTGGTTTTGACCATAACAAGATTTGTAGAGGCATTCATTACGAACATTTTAAACCAAAAATCTTAATTCTAGGCCTACTAGTTTCCGAGAAAATGAAAATAAACCAAATTATGCCATACTTTTAGCTGAAAATATGTATGTTATTGTGCGATGCACATATTTTTTCTCAAAAACGGTAAGTCTGGCGTGGTTTTGACCATAACAAGATTTGTAGAGGCATTCATTACGAACATTTTAAACCAAAAATCTTAATTCTAGGCCTACTAGTTTCCGAGAAAATGAAAATAAACCAAATTATGCCATACTTTTAGCTGAAAATATGTAAAAATATGTATGTTATTGTGCGATGCACATATTTTTTCTCAAAAACGGTAAGTCTGGCGTGGTTTTGACCATAACAAGATTTGTAGAGGCATTCATTACGAACATTTTAAACCAAAAATCTTAATTCTAGGCCTACTAGTTTCCGAGAAAATGAAAATAAACCAAATTATGCCATACTTTTAGCTGAAAATATGTAAAAATATGTATGTTATTGTGCGATGCACATATTTTTTCTCAAAAACGGTAAGTCTGGCGTGGTTTTGACCATAACAAGATTTGTAGAGGCATTCATTACGAACATTTTAAACCAAAAATCTTAATTCTAGGCCTACTAGTTTCCGAGAAAATGAAAATAAACCAAATTATGCCATACTTTTAGCTGAAAATATGTAAAAATATGTATGTTATTGTGCGATGCACATATTTTTTCTCAAAAACGGTAAGTCTGGCGTGGTTTTGACCATAACAAGATTTGTAGAGGCATTCATTACGAACATTTTAAACCAAAAATCTTAATTCTAGGCCTACTAGTTTCCGAGAAAATGAAAATAAACCAAATTATGCCATACTTTTAGCTGAAAATATGTATGTTATTGTGCGATGCACATATTTTTTCTCAAAAACGGTAAGTCTGGCGTGGTTTTGACCATAACAAGATTTGTAGAGGCATTCATTACGAACATTTTAAACCAAAAATCTTAATTCTAGGCCTACTAGTTTCCGAGAAAATGAAAATAAACCAAATTATGCCATACTTTTAGCTGAAAATATGTATGTTATTGTGCGATGCACATATTTTTTCTCAAAAACGGTAAGTCTGGCGTGGTTTTGACCATAACAAGATTTGTAGAGGCATTCATTACGAATATTTTAAACCAAAAATCTTAATTCTAGGCCTACTAGTTTCCGAGAAAATGAAAATAAACCAAATTATGCCATACTTTTAGCTGAAAATATGTATGTTATTGTGCGATGCACATATTTTTTCTCAAAAACGGTAAGTCTGGCGTGGTTTTGACCATAACAAGATTTGTAGAGGCATTCATTACGAACATTTTAAACCAAAAATCTTAATTCTAGGCCTACTAGTTTCCGAGAAAATGAAAATAAACCAAATTATGCCATACTTTTAGCTGAAAATATGTATGTTATTGTGCATCGCACATATTTTTTCTCAAAAACGGTAAGTCTGGCGTGGTTTTGACCATAACAAGATTTGTAGAGGCATTCATTACGAACATTTTAAACCAAAAATCTTAATTCTAGGCCTACTAGTTTCCGAGAAAATGAAAATAAACCAAATTATGCCATACTTTTAGCTGAAAATATGTATGTTATTGTGCGATGCACATATTTTTTCTCAAAAACGGTAAGTCTGGCGTGGTTTTGACCATAACAAGATTTGTAGAGGCATTCATTACGAACATTTTAAACCAAAAATCTTAATTCTAGGCCTACTAGTTTCCGAGAAAATGAAAATAAACCAAATTATGCCATACTTTTAGCTGAAAATATGTATGTTATTGTGCGATGCACATATTTTTTCTCAAAAACGGTAAGTCTGGCGTGGTTTTGACCATAACAAGATTTGTAGAGGCATTCATTACGAACATTTTAAACCCAAAATCTTAATTCTAGGCCTACTAGTTTCCGAGAAAATGAAAATAAACCAAATTATGCCATACTTTTAGCTGAAAATATGTAAAAATATGTATGTTATTGTGCGATGCACATATTTTTTCTCAAAAACGGTAAGTCTGGCGTGGTTTTGACCATAACAAGATTTGTAGAGGCATTCATTACGAACATTTTAAACCAAAAATCTTAATTCTAGGCCTACTAGTTTCCGAGAAAATGAAAATAAACCAAATTATGCCATACTTTTAGCTGAAAATATGTATGTTATTGTGCGATGCACATATTTTTTCTCAAAAACGGTAAGTCTGGCGTGGTTTTGACCATAACAAGATTTGTAGAGGCATTCATTACGAACATTTTAAACCAAAAATCTTAATTCTAGGCCTACTAGTTTCCGAGAAAATGAAAATAAACCAAATTATGCCATACTTTTAGCTGAAAATATGTAAAAATATGTATGTTATTGTGCGATGCACATATTTTTTCTCAAAAACGGTAAGTCTGGCGTGGTTTTGACCATAACAAGATTTGTAGAGGCATTCATTACGAACATTTTAAACCAAAAATCTTAATTCTAGGCCTACTAGTTTCCGAGAAAATGAAAATAAACCAAATTATGCCATACTTTTAGCTGAAAATATGTAAAAATATGTATGTTATTGTGCGATGCACATATTTTTTCTCAAAAACGGTAAGTCTGGCGTGGTTTTGACCATAACAAGATTTGTAGAGGCATTCATTACGAACATTTTAAACTAAAAATCTTAATTCTAGGCCTACTAGTTTCCGAGAAAATGAAAATAAACCAAATTATGCCATACTTTTAGCTGAAAATATGTAAAAATATGTATGTTATTGTGCGATGCACATATTTTTTCTCAAAAACGGTAAGTCTGGCGTGGTTTTGACCATAACAAGATTTGTAGAGGCATTCATTACGAACATTTTAAACTAAAAATCTTAATTCTAGGCCTACTAGTTTCCGAGAAAATGAAAATAAACCAAATTATGCCATACTTTTAGCTGAAAATATGTATGTTATTGTGCGATGCACATATTTTTTCTCAAAAACGGTAAGTCTGGCGTGGTTTTGACCATAACAAGATTTGTAGAGGCATTCATTACGAACATTTTAAACCAAAAATCTTAATTCTAGGCCTACTAGTTTCCGAGAAAATGAAAATAAACCAACTTATGCCATACTTTTAGCTGAAAATATGTATGTTATTGTGCGATGCACATATTTTTTCTCAAAAACGGTAAGTCTGGCGTGGTTTTGACCATAACAAGATTTGTAGAGGCATTCATTACGAACATTTTAAACTAAAAATCTTAATTCTAGGCCTACTAGTTTCCGAGAAAATGAAAATAAACCAAATTATGCCATACTTTTAGCTGAAAATATGTATGTTATTGTGCGATGCACATATTTTTTCTCAAAAACGGTAAGTCTGGCGTGGTTTTGACCATAACAAGATTTGTAGAGGCATTCATTACGAACATTTTAAACCAAAAATCTTAATTCTAGGCCTACTAGTTTCCGAGAAAATGAAAATAAACCAACTTATGCCATACTTTTAGCTGAAAATATGTATGTTATTGTGCGATGCACATATTTTTTCTCAAAAACGGTAAGTCTGGCGTGGTTTTGACCATAACAAGATTTGTAGAGGCATTCATTACGAACATTTTAAACCAAAAATCTTAATTCTAGGCCTACTAGTTTCCGAGAAAATGAAAATAAACCAACTTATGCCATACTTTTAGCTGAAAATATGTATGTTATTGTGCGATGCACATATTTTTTCTCAAAAACGGTAAGTCTGGCGTGGTTTTGACCATAACAAGATTTGTAGAGGCATTCATTACGAACATTTTAAACCAAAAATCTTAATTCTAGGCCTACTAGTTTCCGAGAAAATGAAAATAAACCAAATTATGCCATACTTTTAGCTGAAAATATGTATGTTATTGTGCGATGCACATATTTTTTCTCAAAAACGGTAAGTCTGGCGTGGTTTTGACCATAACAAGATTTGTAGAGGCATTCATTACGAACATTTTAAACCAAAAATCTTAATTCTAGGCCTACTAGTTTCCGAGAAAATGAAAATAAACCAAATTATGCCATACTTTTAGCTGAAAATATGTATGTTATTGTGCGATGCACATATTTTTTCTCAAAAACGGTAAGTCTGGCGTGGTTTTGACCATAACAAGATTTGTAGAGGCATTCATTACGAACATTTTAAAACAAAAATCTTAATTCTAGTCCTACTAGTTTCCGAGAAAATGAAAATAAACCAAATTATGCCATACTTTTAGCTGAAAATATGTATGTTATTGTGCGATGCACATATTTTTTCT
This sequence comes from Myathropa florea, assembly GCA_930367185.1. NCBI lineage: Eukaryota > Metazoa > Arthropoda > Insecta > Diptera > Syrphidae > Myathropa > Myathropa florea. Next base: position 72,702,386 of record OV884004.1, read on the forward strand.
CAAAAACGGTAAGTCTGGCGTGGTTTTGACCATAACAAGATTTGTAGAGGCATTCATTACGAACATTTTAAACCAAAAATCTTAATTCTAGGCCTACTAGTTTCCGAGAAAATGAAAATAAACCAAATTATGCCATACTTTTAGCTGAAAATATGTATGTTATTGTGCGATGCACATATTTTTTCTCAAAAACGGTAAGTCTGGCGTGGTTTTGACCATAACAAGATTTGTAGAGGCATTCATTACGAACATTTTAAACTAAAAATCTTAATTCTAGGCCTACTAGTTTCCGAGAAAATGAAAATAAACCAAATTATGCCATACTTTTAGCTGAAAATATGTAAAAATATGTATGTTATTGTGCGATGCACATACTTTTTCTCAAAAACGGTAAGTCTGGCGTGGTTTTGACCATAACAAGATTTGTAGAGGCATTCATTACGAACATTTTAAACCAAAAATCTTAATTCTAGGCCTACTAGTTTCCGAGAAAATGAAAATAAACCAAATTATGCCATACTTTTAGCTGAAAATATGTATGTTATTGTGCGATGCACATATTTTTTCTCAAAAACGGTAAGTCTGGCGTGGTTTTGACCATAACAAGATTTGTAGAGGCATTCATTACGAACATTTTAAACCAAAAATCTTAATTCTAGGCCTACTAGTTTCCGAGAAAATGAAAATAAACCAAATTATGCCATACTTTTAGCTGAAAATATGTAAAAATATGTATGTTATTGTGCGATGCACATACTTTTTCTCAAAAACGGTAAGTCTGGCGTGGTTTTGACCATAACAAGATTTGTAGAGGCATTCATTACGAACATTTTAAACCAAAAATCTTAGTTCTAGGCCTACTAGTTTCCGAGAAAATGAAAATAAACCAAATTATGCCATACTTTTAGCTGAAAATATGTATGTTATTGTGCGATGCACATATTTTTTCTCAAAAACGGTAAGTCTGGCGTGGTTTTGACCATAACAAGATTTGTAGAGGCATTCATTACGAACATTTTAAACCAAAAATCTTAATTCTGGGCCTACTAGTTTCCGAGAAAATGAAAATAAACCAAATTATGCCATACTTTTAGCTGAAAATATGTAAAAATATGTATGTTATTGTGAGATGCACATATTTTTTCTCAAAAACGGTAAGTCTGGCGTGGTTTTGACCATAACAAGATTTGTAGAGGCATTCATTACGAACATTTTAAACCAAAAATCTTAATTCTAGGCCTACTAGTTTCCGAGAAAATGAAAATAAACCAAATTATGCCATACTTTTAGCTGAAAATATGTATGTTATTGTGCGATGCACATATTTTTTCTCAAAAACGGTAAGTCTGGCGTGGTTTTGACCATAACAAGATTTGTAGAGGCATTCATTACGAACATTTTAAACCAAAAATCTTAATTCTAGGCCTACTAGTTTCCGAGAAAATGAAAATAAACCAAATTATGCCATACTTTTAGCTGAAAATATGTATGTTATTGTGCGATGCACATATTTTTTCTCAAAAACGGTAAGTCTGGCGTGGTTTTGACCATAACAATATTTGTAGAGGCATTCATTACGAACATTTTAAACAAAAAATCTTAATTCTAGGCCTACTAGTTTCCGAGAAAATTAAAATAAACCAAATTATGCCATACTTTTAGCTGAAAATATGTATGTTATTGTGCGATGCACATATTTTTTCTCAAAAACGGTAAGTCTGGCGTGTTTTTGACCATAACAAGATTTGTAGAGGCATTCATTACGAACATTTTAAACCAAAAATCTTAATTCTAGGCCTACTAGTTTCCGAGAAAATGAAAATAAACCAAATTATGCCATACTTTTAGCTGAAAATATGTATGTTATTGAGCGATGCACATATTTTTTCTCAAAAACGGTAAGTCTGGCGTGGTTTTGACCATAACAAGATTTGTAGAGGCATTCATTACGAACATTTTAAACTAAAAATCTTAATTCTAGGCCTACTAGTTTCCGAGAAAATGAAAATAAACCAAATTATGCCATACTTTTAGCTGAAAATATGTAAAAATATGTATGTTATTGTGCGATGCACATATTTTTTCTCAAAAACGGTAAGTCTGGCGTGGTTTTGACCATAACAAGATTTGTAGAGGCATTCATTACGAACATTTTAAACCAAAAATCTTAATTCTAGGCCTACTAGTTTCCGAGAAAATGAAAATAAACCAAATTATGCCATACTTTTAGCTGAAAATATGTATGTTATTGTGCGATGCACAAATTTTTTCTCAAAAACGGTAAGTCTGGCGTGGTTTTGACCATAACAAGATTTGTAGAGGCATTCATTACGAACATTTTAAACCAAAAATCTTAATTCTAGGCCTACTAGTTTCCGAGAAAATGAAAATAAACCAAATTATGCCATACTTTTAGCTGAAAATATGTAAAAATATGTATGTTATTGTGCGATGCACATATTTTTTCTCAAAAACGGTAAGTCTTAATTCTAGGCCTACTAGTTTCCGAGAAAATGAAAATAAACCAAATTATGCCATACTTTTAGCTGAAAATATGTAAAAATATGTATGTTATTGTGCGATGCACATATTTTTTCTCAAAAACGGTAAGTCTGGCGTGGTTTTGACCATAACAAGATTTGTAGAGGCATTCATTACGAACATTTTAAACCAAAAATCTTAATTCTAGGCCTACTAGTTTCCGAGAAAATGAAAATAAACCAAATTATGCCATACTTTTAGCTGAAAATATGTAAAAATATGTATGTTATTGTGCGATGCACATATTTTTTCTCAAAAACGGTAAGTCTGGCGTGGTTTTGACCATAACAAGATTTGTAGAGGCATTCATTACGAACATTTTAAACCAAAAATCTTAATTCTAGGCTTACTAGTTTCCGAGAAAATGAAAATAAACCAAATTATGCCATACTTTTAGCTGAAAATATGTAAAAATATGTATGTTATTGTGCGATGCACATATTTTTTCTCAAAAACGGTAAGTCTGGCGTGGTTTTGACCATAACAAGATTTGTAGAGGCATTCATTACGAACATTTTAAACCAAAAATCTTAATTCTAGGCTTACTAGTTTCCGAGAAAATGAAAATAAACCAAATTATGCCATACTTTTAGCTGAAAATATGTAAAAATATGTATGTTATTGTGCGATGCACATATTTTTTCTCAAAAACGGTAAGTCTGGCGTGGTTTTGACCATAACAAGATTTGTAGAGGCATTCATTACGAACATTTTAAACCAAAAATCTTAATTCTAGGCCTACTAGTTTCCGAGAAAATGAAAATAAACCAAATTATGCCATACTTTTAGCTGAAAATATGTAAAAATATGTATGTTATTGTGCGATGCACATATTTTTTCTCAAAAACGGTAAGTCTTAATTCTAGGCCTACTAGTTTCCGAGAAAATGAAAATAAACCAAATTATGCCATACTTTTAGCTGAAAATATGTAAAAATATGTATGTTATTGTGCGATGCACATATTTTTTCTCAAAAACGGTAAGTCTGGCGTGGTTTTGACCATAACAAGATTTGTAGAGGCATTCATTACGAACATTTTAAACCAAAAATCTTAATTCTAGGCCTACTAGTTTCCGAGAAAATGAAAATAAACCAAATTATGCCATACTTTTAGCTGAAAATATGTAAAAATATGTATGTTATTGTGCGATGCACATATTTTTTCTCAAAAACGGTAAGTCTGGCGTGGTTTTGACCATAACAAGATTTGTAGAGGCATTCATTACGAACATTTTAAACCAAATATCTTAATTCTAGGCCTACTAGTTTCCGAGAAAATGAAAATAAACCAAATTATGCCATACTTTTAGCTGAAAATATGTATGTTATTGTGCGATGCACATATTTTTTCTCAAAAACGGTAAGTCTGGCGTGGTTTTGACCATAACAAGATTTGTAGAGGCATTCATTACGAACATTTTAAACCAAAAATCTTAATTCTAGGCCTACTAGTTTCCGAGAAAATGAAAATAAACCAAATTATGCCATACTTTTAGCTGAAAATATGTAAAAATATGTATGTTATTGTGCGATGCACATATTTTTTCTCAAAAACGGTAAGTCTGGCGTGGTTTTGACCATAACAAGATTTGTAGAGGCATTCACTACGAACATTTTAAACCAAAAATCTTAATTCTAGGCCTACTAGTTTCCGAGAAAATGAAAATAAACCAAATTATGCCATACTTTTAGCTGAAAATATGTATGTTATTGTGCGATGCACATATTTTTTCTCAAAAACGGTAAGTCTGGCGTGGTTTTGACCATAACAAGATTTGTAGAGGCATTCATTACGAACATTTTAAACCAAAAATCTTAATTCTAGGCCTACTAGTTTCCGAGAAAATGAAAATAAACCAAATTATGCCATACTTTTAGCTGAAAATATGTATGTTATTGTGCGATGCACATATTTTTTCTCAAAAACGGTAAGTCTGGCGTGGTTTTGACCATAACAAGATTTGTAGAGGCATTCATTACGAACATTTTAAACCAAAAATCTTAATTCTAGGCCTACTAGTTTCCGAGAAAATGAAAATAAACCAAATTATGCCATACTTTTAGCTGAAAATATGTATGTTATTGTGCGATGCACATATTTTTTCTCAAAAATGGTAAGTCTGGCGTGGTTTTGACCATAACAAGATTTGTAGAGGCATTCATTACGAACATTTTAAACCAAAAATCATAATTCTAGGCCTACTAGTTTCCGAGAAAATGAAAATAAACCAAATTATGCCATACTTTTAGCTGAAAATATGTATGTTATTGTGCGATGCACATATTTTTTCTCAAAAACGGTAAGTCTGGCGTGGTTTTGACCATAACAAGATTTGTAGAGGCATTCATTACGAACATTTTAAACCAAAAATCTTAATTCTAGGCCTACTAGTTTCCGAGAAAATGAAAATAAACCAAATTATGCCATACTTTTAGCTGAAAATATGTATGTTATTGTGCGATGCACATATTTTTTCTCAAAAACGGTAAGTCTGGCGTGGTTTTGACCATAACAAGATTTGTAGAGGCATTCATTACGAACATTTTAAACCAAAAATCTTAATTCTAGGCCTACTAGTTTCCGAGAAAATGAAAATAAACCAAATTATGCCATACTTTTAGCTGAAAATATGTAAAAATATGTATGTTATTGTGCGATGCACATATTTTTTCTCAAAAACGGTAAGTCTGGCGTGGTTTTGACCATAACAAGATTTGTAGAGGCATTCATTACGAACATTTTAAACCAAAAATCTTAATTCTAGGCCTACTAGTTTCCGAGAAAATGAAAATAAACCAAATTATGCCATACTTTTAGCTGAAAATATGTAAAAATATGTATGTTATTGTGCGATGCACATATTTTTTCTCAAAACCGGTAAGTCTGGCGTGGTTTTGACCATAACAAGATTTGTAGAGGCATTCATTACGAACATTTTAAACCAAAAATCTTAATTCTAGGCCTACTAGTTTCCGAGAAAATGAAAATAAACCAAATTATGCCATACTTTTAGCTGAAAATATGTAAAAATATGTATGTTATTGTGCGATGCACATATTTTTTCTCAAAAACGGTAAGTCTGGCGTGGTTTTGACCATAACAAGATTTGTAGAGGCATTCATTACGAACATTTTAAACCAAAAATCTTAATTCTAGGCCTACTAGTTTCCGAGAAAATGAAAATAAACCAAATTATGCCATACTTTTAGCTGAAAATATGTATGTTATTGTGCGATGCACATATTTTTTCTCAAAAACGGTAGGTCTGGCGTGGTTTTGACCATAACAAGATTTGTAGAGGCATTCATTACGAACATTTTAAACCAAAAATCTTAATTCTAGGCCTACTAGTTTCCGAGAAAATGAAAATAAACCAAATTATGCCATACTTTTAGCTGAAAATATGTATGTTATTGTGCGATGCACATATTTTTTCTCAAAAACGGTAAGTCTGGCGTGGTTTTGACCATAACAAGATTTGTAGAGGCATTCATTACGAACATTTTAAACCAAAAATCTTAATTCTAGGCCTACTAGTTTCCGAGAAAATGAAAATAAACCAAATTATGCCATACTTTTAGCTGAAAATATGTAAAAATATGTATGTTATTGTGCGATGCACATATTTTTTCTCAAAAACGGTAAGTCTGGCGTGGTTTTGACCATAACAAGATTTGTAGAGGCATTCATTACGAACATTTTAAACCAAAAATCTTAATTCTAGGCCTACTAGTTTCCGAGAAAATGAAAATAATCCAAATTATGCCATACTTTTAGCTGAAAATATGTAAAAATATGTATGTTATTGTGCGATGCACATATTTTTTCTCAAAAACGGTAAGTCTGGCGTGGTTTTGACCATAACAAGATTTGTAGAGGCATTCATTACGAACATTTTAAACCAAAAATCTTAATTCTAGGCCTACTAGTTTCCGAGAAAATGAAAATAAACCAAATTATGCCATACTTTTAGCTGAAAATATGTAAAAATATGTATGTTATTGTGCGATGCACATATTTTTTCTCAAAAACGGTAAGTCTGGCGTGGTTTTGACCATAACAAGATTTGTAGAGGCATTCATTACGAACATTTTAAACCAAAAATCTTAATTCTAGGCCTACTAGTTTCCGAGAAAATGAAAATAAACCAAATTATGCCATACTTTTAGCTGAAAATATGTAAAAATATGTATGTTATTGTGCGATGCACATATTTTTTCTCAAAAACGGTAAGTCTGGCGTGGTTTTGACCATAACAAGATTTGTAGAGGCATTCATTACGAACATTTTAAACCAAAAATCTTAATTCTAGGCCTACTAGTTTCCGAGAAAATGAAAAGAAACCAAATTATGCCATACTTTTAGCTGAAAATATGTAAAAATATGTATGTTATTGTGCGATGCACATATTTTTTCTCAAAAACGGTAAGTCTGGTGTGGTTTTGACCATAACAAGATTTGTAGAGGCATTCATTACGAACATTTTAAACCAAAAATCTTAATTCTAGGCCTACTAGTTTCCGAGAAAATGAAAATAAACCAAATTATGCCATACTTTTAGCTGAAAATATGTAAAAATATGTATGTTATTGTGCGATGCACATATTTTTTCTCAAAACCGGTAAGTCTGGCGTGGTTTTGACCATAACAAGATTTGTAGAGGCATTCATTACGAACATTTTAAACCAAAAATCTTAATTCTAGGCCTACTAGTTTCCGAGAAAATGAAAATAAACCAAATTATGCCATACTTTTAGCTGAAAATATGTAAAAATATGTATGTTATTGTGCGATGCACATATTTTTTCTCAAAAACGGTAAGTCTGGCGTGGTTTTGACCATAACAAGATTTGTAGAGGCATTCATTACGAACATTTTAAACCAAAAATCTTAATTCTAGGCCTACTAGTTTCCGAGAAAATGAAAATAAACCAAATTATGCCATACTTTTAGCTGAAAATATGTATGTTATTGTGCGATGCACATATTTTTTCTCAAAAACGGTAGGTCTGGCGTGGTTTTGACCATAACAAGATTTGTAGAGGCATTCATTACGAACATTTTAAACCAAAAATCTTAATTCTAGGCCTACTAGTTTCCGAGAAAATGAAAATAAACCAAATTATGCCATACTTTTAGCTGAAAATATGTATGTTATTGTGCGATGCACATATTTTTTCTCAAAAACGGTAAGTCTGGCGTGGTTTTGACCATAACAAGATTTGTAGAGGCATTCATTACGAACATTTTAAACCAAAAATCTTAATTCTAGGCCTACTAGTTTCCGAGAAAATGAAAATAAACCAAATTATGCCATACTTTTAGCTGAAAATATGTAAAAATATGTATGTTATTGTGCGATGCACATATTTTTTCTCAAAAACGGTAAGTCTGGCGTGGTTTTGACCATAACAAGATTTGTAGAGGCATTCATTACGAACATTTTAAACCAAAAATCTTAATTCTAGGCCTACTAGTTTCCGAGAAAATGAAAATAATCCAAATTATGCCATACTTTTAGCTGAAAATATGTAAAAATATGTATGTTATTGTGCGATGCACATATTTTTTCTCAAAAACGGTAAGTCTGGCGTGGTTTTGACCATAACAAGATTTGTAGAGGCATTCATTACGAACATTTTAAACCAAAAATCTTAATTCTAGGCCTACTAGTTTCCGAGAAAATGAAAATAAACCAAATTATGCCATACTTTTAGCTGAAAATATGTAAAAATATGTATGTTATTGTGCGATGCACATATTTTTTCTCAAAAACGGTAAGTCTGGCGTGGTTTTGACCATAACAAGATTTGTAGAGGCATTCATTACGAACATTTTAAACCAAAAATCTTTATTCTAGGCCTACTAGTTTCCGAGAAAATGAAAATAAACCAAATTATGCCATACTTTTAGCTGAAAATATGTATGTTATTGTGCGATGCACATATTTTTTCTCAAAAACGGTAAGTCTGGCGTGGTTTTGACCATAACAAGATTTGTAGAGGCATTCATTACGAACATTTTAAACCAAAAATCTTAATTCTAGGCCTACTAGTTTCCGAGAAAATGAAAATAAACCAAATTATGCCATACTTTTAGCTGAAAATATGTATGTTATTGTGCGATGCACATATTTTTTCTCAAAAACGGTAAGTCTGGCGTGGTTTTGACCATAACAAGATTTGTAGAAGCATTCATTACGAACATTTTAAACCAAAAATCTTAATTCTAGGCCTACTAGTTTCCGAGAAAATGAAAATAAACCAAATTATGCCATACTTTTAGCTGAAAATATGTATGTTATTGTGCGATGCACATATTTTTTCTCAAAAACGGTAAGTCTGGCGTGGTTTTGACCATAACAAGATTTGTAGAGGCATTCATTACGAACATTTTAAACCAAAAATCTTAATTCTAGGCCTACTAGTTTCCGAGAAAATGAAAATAAACCAAATTATGCCATACTTTTAGCTGAAAATATGTATGTTATTGTGCGATGCACATATTTTTTCTCAAAAACGGTAAGTCTGGCGTGGTTTTGACCATAACAAGATTTGTAGAGGCATTCATTACGAACATTTTAAACCAAAAATCTTAATTCTAGGCCTACTAGTTTCCGAGAAAATGAAAATAAACCAAATTATGCCATACTTTTAGCTGAAAATATGTATGTTATTGTGCGATGCACATATTTTTTCTCAAAAACGGTAAGTCTGGCGTGGTTTTGACCATAACAAGATTTGTAGAGGCATTCATTACGAACATTTTAAACCAAAAATCTTAATTCTAGGCCTACTAGTTTCCGAGAAAATGAAAATAAACCAAATTATGCCATACTTTTAGCTGAAAATATGTATGTTATTGTGCGATGCACATATTTTTTCTCAAAAACGGTAAGTCTGGCGTGGTTTTGACCATAACAAGATTTGTAGAGGCATTCATTACGAACATTTTAAACCAAAAATCTTAATTCTAGGCCTACTAGTTTCCGAGAAAATGAAAATAAACCAAATTATGCCATACTTTTAGCTGAAAATATGTATGTTATTGTGCGATGCACATATTTTTTCTCAAAAACGCTAAGTCTGGCGTGGTTTTGACCATAACAAGATTTGTAGAGGCATTCATTACGAACATTTTAAACCAAAAATCTTAATTCTAGGCCTACTAGTTTCCGAGAAAATGAAAATAAACCAAATTATGCCATACTTTTAGCTGAAAATATGTAAAAATATGTATGTTATTGTGCGATGCACATATTTTTTCTCAAAACCGGTAAGTCTGGCGTGGTTTTGACCATAACAAGATTTGTAGAGGCATTCATTACGAACATTTTAAACCAAAAATCTTAATTCTAGGCCTACTAGTTTCCGAGAAAATGAAAATAAACCAAATTATGCCATACTTTTAGCTGAAAATATGTAAAAATATGTATGTTATTGTGCGATGCACATATTTTTTCTCAAAAACGGTAAGTCTGGCGTGGTTTTGACCATAACAAGATTTGTAGAGGCATTCATTACGAACATTTTAAACCAAAAATCTTAATTCTAGGCCTACTAGTTTCCGAGAAAATGAAAATAAACCAAATTATGCCATACTTTTAGCTGAAAATATGTAAAAATATGTATGTTATTGTGCGATGCACATATTTTTTCTCAAAAACGGTAAGTCTGGCGTGGTTTTGACCATAACAAGATTTGTAGAGGCATTCATTACGAATATTTTAAACCAAAAATCTTAATTCTAGGCCTACTAGTTTCCGAGAAAATGAAAATAAACCAAATTATGCCATACTTTTAGCTGAAAATATGTATGTTATTGTGCGATGCACATATTTTTTCTCAAAAACGGTAAGTCTGGCGTGGTTTTGACCATAACAAGATTTGTAGAGGCATTCATTACGAACATTTTAAACCAAAAATCTTAATTCTAGGCCTACTAGTTTCCGAGAAAATGAAAATAATCCAAATTATGCCATACTTTTAGCTGAAAATATGTAAAAATATGTATGTTATTGTGCGATGCACATATTTTTTCTCAAAAACGGTAAGTCTGGCGTGGTTTTGACCATAACAAGATTTGTAGAGGCATTCATTACGAACATTTTAAATCAAAAATCTTAATTCTAGGCCTACTAGTTTCCGAGAAAATGAAAATAATCCAAATTATGCCATACTTTTAGCTGAAAATATGTAAAAATATGTATGTTATTGTGCGATGCACATATTTTTTCTCAAAAACGGTAAGTCTGGCGTGGTTTTGACCATAACAAGATTTGTAGAGGCATTCATTACGAACATTTTAAACCAAAAATCTTAATTCTAGGCCTACTAGTTTCCGAGAAAATGAAAATAAACCAAATTATGCCATACTTTTAGCTGAAAATATGTAAAAATATGTATGTTATTGTGCGATGCACATATTTTTTCTCAAAAACGGTAAGTCTGGCGTGGTTTTGACCATAACAAGATTTGTAGAGGCATTCATTACGAACATTTTAAACCAAAAATCTTAATTCTAGGCCTACTAGTTTCCCAGAAAATGAAAATAAACCAAATTATGCCATACTTTTAGCTGAAAATATGTATGTTATTGTGCGATGCACATATTTTTTCTCAAAAACGGTAAGTCTGGCGTGGTTTTGACCATAACAAGATTTGTAGAGGCATTCATTACGAACATTTTAAACCAAAAATCTTAATTCTAGGCCTACTAGTTTCCGAGAAAATGAAAATAAACCAAATTATGCCATACTTTTAGCTGAAAATATGTATGTTATTGTGCGATGCACATATTTTTTCTCAAAAACGGTAAGTCTGGCGTGGGTTTGACCATAACAAGATTTGTAGAGGCATTCGTTACGAACATTTTAAACCAAAAATCTTAATTCTAGGCCTACTAGTTTCCGAGAAAATGAAAATAAACCAAATTATGCCATACTTTTAGCTGAAAATATGTATGTTATTGTGCGATGCACATATTTTTTCTCAAAAACGGTAAGTCTGGCGTGGTTTTGACCATAACAAGATTTGTAGAGGCATTCATTACGAACATTTTAGACCAAAAATCTTAATTCTAGGCCTACTAGTTTCCGAGAAAATGAAAATAAACCAAATTATGCCATACTTTTAGCTGAAAATTTGTAAAAATATGTATGTTATTGTGCGATGCACATATTTTTTCTCAAAAACGGTAAGTCTGGCGTGGTTTTGACCATAACAAGATTTGTAGATGCATTCATTACGAACATTTTAAACCAAAAATCTTAATTCTAGGCCTACTAGTTTCCGAGAAAATGAAAATAAACCAAATTATGCCATACTTTTAGCTGAAAATATGTAAAAATATGTATGTTATTGTGCGATGCACATATTTTTTCTCAAAAACGGTAAGTCTGGCGTGGTTTTGACCATAACAAGATTTGTAGAGGCATTCATAACGAACATTTTAAACCAAAAATCTTAATTCTAGGCCTACTAGTTTCCGAGAAAATGAAAATAAACCAAATTATGCCATACTTTTAGCTGAAAATATGTATGTTATTGTGCGATGCACATATTTTTTCTCAAAAACGGTAAGTCTGGCGTGGTTTTGACCATAACAAGATTTGTAGAAGCCTTCATTACGAACATTTTAAACCAAAAATCTTAATTCTAGGCCTACTAGTTTCCGAGAAAATGAAAATAAACCAAATTATGCCATACTTTTAGCTGAAAATATGTATGTTATTGTGCGATGCACATATTTTTTCTCAAAAACGGTAAGTCTGGCGTGGTTTTGACCATAAAAAGATTTGTAGATGCATTCATTACGAACATTTTAAACCAAAAATCTTAATTCTAGGCCTACTAGTTTCCGAGAAAATGAAAATAAACCAAATTATGCCATACTTTTAGCTGAAAATATGTATGTTATTGTGCGATGCACATATTTTTTCTCAAAAACGGTAAGTCTGGCGTGGTTTTGACCATAACAAGATTTGTAGAGGCATTCATTACGAATATTTTAAACCAAAAATCTTAATTCTAGGCCTACTAGTTTCCGAGAAAATGAAAATAAACCAAATTATGCCATACTTTTAGCTGAAAATATGTATGTTATTGTGCGATGCACATATTTTTTCTCAAAAACGGTAAGTCTGGCGTGGTTTTGACCATAACAAGATTTGTAGAGGCATTCATTACGAATATTTTAAACCAAAAATCTTAATTCTAGGCCTACTAGTTTCCGAGAAAATGAAAATAAACCAAATTATGCCATACTTTTAGCTGAAAATATGTATGTTATTGTGCGATGCACATATTTTTTCTCAAAAACGGTAAGTCTGGCGTGGTTTTGACCATAACAAGATTTGTAGAGGCATTCATTACGAACATTTTAAACCAAAAATCTTAATTCTAGGCCTACTAGTTTCCGAGAAAATGAAAATAAACCAAATTATGCCATACTTTTAGCTGAAAATATGTATGTTATTGTGCGATGCACATATTTTTTCTCAAAAACTTTAAGTCTGGCGTGGTTTTGACCATAACAAGATTTGTAGAGGCATTCATTACGAACATTTTAAACCAAAAATCTTAATTCTAGGCCTACTAGTTTCCGAGAAAATGAAAATAAACCAAATTATGCCATACTTTTAGCTGAAAATATGTAAAAATATGTATGTTATTGTGCGATGCACATATTTTTTCTCAAAAACGGTAAGTCTGGCGTGGTTTTGACCATAACAAGATTTGTAGATGCATTCATTACGAACATTTTAAACCAAAAATCTTAATTCTAGGCCTACTAGTTTCCGAGAAAATGAAAATAAACCAAATTATGCCATACTTTTAGCTGAAAATATGTAAAAATATGTATGTTATTGTGCGATGCACATATTTTTTCTCAAAAACGGTAAGTCTGGCGTGGTTTTGACCATAACAAGATTTGTAGAGGCATTCATTACGAACATTTTAAACCAAAAATCTTAATTCTAGGCCTACTAGTTTCCGAGAAAATGAAAATAAACCAAATTATGCCATACTTTTAGCTGAAAATATGTAAAAATATGTATGTTATTGTGCGATGCACATATTTTTTCTCAAAAACGGTAAGTCTGGCGTGGTTTTGACCATAACAAGATTTGTAGAGGCATTCATTACGAACATTTTAAACCAAAAACCTTAATTCTAGGCCTACTAGTTTCCGAGAAAATGAAAATAAACCAAATTATGCCATACTTTTAGCTGAAAATATGTATGTTATTGTGCGATGCACATATTTTTTCTCAAAAACGGTAAGTCTGGCGTGGTTTTGACCATAACAAGATTTGTAGAAGCATTCATTACGAACATTTTAAACCAAAAATCTTAATTCTAGGCCTACTAGTTTCCGAGAAAATGAAAATAAACCAAATTATGCCATACTTTTAGCTGAAAATATGTATGTTATTGTGCGATGCACATATTTTTTCTCAAAAACGGTAAGTCTGGCGTGGTTTTGACCATAACAAGATTTGTAGAGGCATTCATTACGAATATTTTAAACCAAAAGTCTTAATTCTAGGCCTACTAGTTTCCGAGAAAATGAAAATAAACCAAATTATGCCATACTTTTAGCTGAAAATATGTATGTTATTGTGCGATGCACATATTTTTTCTCAAAAACGGTAAGTCTGGCGTGGTTTTGACCATAACAAGATTTGTAGAGGCATTCATTACGAACATTTTAAACCAAAAATCTTAATTCTAGGCCTACTAGTTTCCGAGAAAATGAAAATAATCCAAATTATGCCATACTATTAGCTGAAAATATGTAAAAATATGTATGTTATTGTGCGATGCACATATTTTTTCTCAAAAACGGTAAGTCTGGCGTGGTTTTGACCATAACAAGATTTGTAGAGACATTCATTACGAACATTTTAAACCAAAAATCTTAATTCTAGGCCTACTAGTTTCCGAGAAAATGAAAATAAACCAAATTATGCCATACTTTTAGCTGAAAATATGTATGTTATTGTGCGATGCACATATTTTTTCTCAAAAACGGTAAGTCTGGCGTGGTTTTGACCATAACAAGATTTGTAGAGGCATTCATTACGAACATTTTAAACCAAAAATCTTAATTCTAGGCCTACTAGTTTCCGAGAAAATGAAAATAAACCAAATTATGCCATACTTTTAGCTGAAAATATGTAAAAATATGTATGTTATTGTGCGATGCACATTTTTTTTCTCAAAAACGGTAAGTCTGGCGTGGTTTTGACCATAACAAGATTTGTAGAGGCATTCATTACGAACATTTTAAACCAAAAATCTTAATTCTAGGCCTACTAGTTTCCGAGAAAATGAAAATAAACCAAATTATGCCATACTTTTAGCTGAAAATATGTAAAAATATGTATGTTATTGTGCGATGCACATATTTTTTCCCAAAAACGGTAAGTCTGGCGTGGTTTTGACCATAACAAGATTTGTAGAAGCATTCATTACGAACATTTTAAACCAAAAATCTTAATTCTAGGCCTACTAGTTTCCGAGAAAATGAAAATAAACCAAATTATGCCATACTTTTAGCTGAAAATATGTAAAAATATGTATGTTATTGTGCGATGCACATATTTTTTCTCAAAAACGGTAAGTCTGGCGTGGTTTTGACCATAACAAGATTTGTAGAGGCATTCATTACGAACATTTTAAACCAAAAATCTTAATTCTAGGCCTACTAGTTTCCGAGAAAATGAAAATAATCCAAATTATGCCATACTTTTAGCTGAAAATATGTAAAAATATGTATGTTATTGTGCGATGCACATATTTTTTCTCAAAAACGGTAAGTCTGGCGTGGTTTTGACCATAAAAAGATTTGTAGAGACATTCATTACGAACATTTTAAACCAAAAATCTTAATTCTAGGCCTACTAGTTTCCGAGAAAATGAAAATAAACCAAATTATGCCATACTTTTAGCTGAAAATATGTATGTTATTGTGCGATGCACATATTTTTTCTCAAAAACGGTAAGTCTGGCGTGGTTTTGACCATAACAAGATTTGTAGAGGCATTCATTACGAACATTTTAAACCAAAAATCTTAATTCTAGGCCTACTAGTTTCCGAGAAAATGAAAATAAACCAAATTATGCCATACTTTTAGCTGAAAATATGTATGTTATTGTGCGATGCACATATTTTTTCTCAAAAACGGTAAGTCTGGCGTGGTTTTGACCATAACAAGATTTGTAGAGGCATTCATTACGAACATTTTAAACCAAAAATCTTTATTCTAGGCCTACTAGTTTCCGAGAAAATGAAAATAAACCAAATTATGCCATACTTTTAGCTGAAAATATGTAAAAATATGTATGTTATTGTGCGATGCACATATTTTTTCTCAAAAACGGTAAGTCTGGCGTGGTTTTGACCATAACAAGATTTGTAGATGCATTCATTACGAACATTTTAAACCAAAAATCTTAATTCTAGGCCTACTAGTTTCCGAGAAAATGAAAATAAACCAAATTATGCCATACTTTTAGCTGAAAATATGTATGTTATTGTGCGATGCACATATTTTTTCTCAAAAACGGTAAGTCTGGCGTGGTTTTGACCATAACAAGATTTGTAGAGGCATTCATTACGAACATTTTAAACCAAAAATCTTTATTCTAGGCCTACTAGTTTCCGAGAAAATGAAAATAAACCAAATTATGCCATACTTTTAGCTGAAAATATGTAAAAATATGTATGTTATTGTGCGATGCACATATTTTTTCTCAAAAACGGTAAGTCTGGCGTGGTTTTGACCATAACAAGATTTGTAGATGCATTCATTACGAACATTTTAAACCAAAAATCTTAATTCTAGGCCTACTAGTTTCCGAGAAAATGAAAATAAACCAAATTATGCCATACTTTTAGCTGAAAATATGTATGTTATTGTGCGATGCACATATTTTTTCTCAAAAACGGTAAGTCTGGCGTGGTTTTGACCATAACAAGATTTGTAGAGGCATTCATTACGAACATTTTAAACCAAAAATCTTAATTCTAGGCCTACTAGTTTCCGAGAAAATGAAAATAATCCAAATTATGCCATACTTTTAGCTGAAAATATGTAAAAATATGTATGTTATTGTGCGATGCACATATTTTTTCTCAAAAACGGTAAGTCTGGCGTGGTTTTGACCATAACAAGATTTGTAGAGGCATTCATTACGAACATTTTAAACCAAAAATCCCACTAGTTTCCGAGAAAATGAAAATAAACCAAATTATGCCATACTTTTAGCTGAAAATATGTATGTTATTGTGCGATGCACATATTTTTTCTCAAAAACGGTAAGTCTGGCGTGGTTTTGACCATAACAAGATTTGTAGAGGCATTCATTACGAACATTTTAAACCAAAAATCTTAATTCTAGGCCTACTAGTTTCCGCGAAAATGAAAATAAACCAAATTATGCCATACTTTTAGCTGAAAATATGTATGTTATTGTGCGATGCACATATTTTTTCTCAAAAACGGTAAGTCTGGCGTGGTTTTGACCATAACAAGATTTGTAGAGGCATTCATTACGAACATTTTAAACCAAAAATCTTAATTCTAGGCCTACTAGTTTCCGAGAAAATGAAAATAAACCAAATTATGCCATACTTTTAGCTGAAAATATGTATGTTATTGTGCGATGCACATATTTTTTCTCAAAAACGGTAAGTCTGGCGTGGTTTTGACCATAACAAGATTTGTAGATGCATTCATTACGAACATTTTAAACCAAAAATCTTAATTCTAGGCCTACTAGTTTCCGAGAAAATGAAAATAAACCAAATTATGCCATACTTTTAGCTGAAAATATGTATGTTATTGTGCGATGCACATATTTTTTCTCAAAAACGGTAAGTCTGGCGTGGTTTTGACCATAACAAGATTTGTAGAGGCATTCATTACGAACATTTTAAACCAAAAATCTTAATTCTAGGCCTACTAGTTTCCGAGAAAATGAAAATAAACCAAATTATGCCATACTTTTAGCTGAAAATATGTAAAAATATGTATGTTATTGTGCGATGCACATATTTTTTCTCAAAAACGGTAAGTCTGGCGTGGTTTTGACCATAACAAGATTTGTAGAGGCATTCATTACGAATATTTTAAACCAAAAATCTTAATTCTAGGCCTACTAGTTTCCGAGAAAATGAAAATAAACCAAATCATGCCATACTTTTAGCTGAAAATATGTATGTTATTGTGCGATGCACATATTTTTTCTCAAAAACGGTAAGTCTGGCGTGGTTTTGACCATAACAAGATTTGTAGAGGCATTCATTACGAACATTTTAAACCAAAAATCTTAATTCTAGGCCTACTAGTTTCCGAGAAAATGAAAATAATCCAAATTATGCCATACTTTTAGCTGAAAATATGTATAAATATGTATGTTATTGTGCGATGCACATATTTTTTCTCAAAAACGGTAAGTCTGGCGTGGTTTTGACCATAACAAGATTTGTAGAGACATTCATTACGAACATTTTAAACCAAAAATCTTAATTCTAGGCCTACTAGTTTCCGAGAAAATGAAAATAAACCAAATTATGCCATACTTTTAGCTGAAAATATGTATGTTATTGTGCGATGCACATATTTTTTCTCAAAAACGGTAAGTCTGGCGTGGTTTTGACCATAACAAGATTTGTAGAGGCATTCATTACGAACATTTTAAACCAAAAATCTTAATTCTAGGCCTACTAGTTTCCGAGAAAATGAAAATAAACCAAATTATGCCATACTTTTAGCTGAAAATATGTAAAAATATGTATGTTATTGTGCGATGCACATATTTTTTCTCAAAAACGGTAAGTCTGGCGTGGTTTTGACCATAACAAGATTTGTAGAGGCATTCATTACGAACATTTTAAACCAAAAATCTTAATTCTAGGCCTACTAGTTTCCGAGAAAATGAAAATAAACCAAATTATGCCATACTTTTAGCTGAAAATATGTAAAAATATGTATGTTATTGTGCGATGCACATATTTTTTCTCAAAAACGGTAAGTCTGGCGTCGTTTTGACCATAACAAGATTTGTAGAAGCATTCATTACGAACATTTTAAACCAAAAATCTTAATTCTAGGCCTACTAGTTTCCGAGAAAATGAAAATAAACCAAATTATGCCATACTTTTAGCTGAAAATATGTAAAAATATGTATGTTATTGTGCGATGCACATATTTTTTCTCAAAAACGGTAAGTCTGGCGTGGTTTTGACCATAACAAGATTTGTAGAGGCATTCATTACGAACATTTTAAACCAAAAATCTTAATTCTAGGCCTACTAGTTTCCGAGAAAATGAAAATAATCCAAATTATGCCATACTTTTAGCTGAAAATATGTAAAAATATGTATGTTATTGTGCGATGCACATATTTTTTCTCAAAAACGGTAAGTCTGGCGTGGTTTTGACCATAACAAGATTTGTAGAGGCATTCATTACGAACATTTTAAACCAAAAATCTTAATTCTAGGCCTACTAGTTTCCGAGAAAATGAAAATAAACCAAATTATGCCATACTTTTAGCTGAAAATATGTATGTTATTGTGCGATGCACATATTTTTTCTCAAAAACGGTAAGTCTGGCGTGGTTTTGACCATAACAAGATTTGTAGAGGCATTCATTACGAACATTTTAAACCAAAAATCTTAATTCTAGGCCTTCTAGTTTCCGAGAAAATGAAAATAAACCAAATTATGCCATACTTTTAGCTGAAAATATGTATGTTATTGTGCGATGCACATATTTTTTCTCAAAAACTGTAAGTCTGGCGTGGTTTTGACCATAACAAGATTTGTAGAGGCATTCATTACGAACATTTTAAACCAAAAATCTTAATTCTAGGCCTACTAGTTTCCGAGAAAATGAAAATAAACCAAATTATGCCATACTTTTAGCTGAAAATATGTATGTTATTGTGCGATGCACATATTTTTTCTCAAAAACGGTAAGTCTGGCGTGGTTTTGACCATAACAAGATTTGTAGAGGCCTTCATTACGAACATTTTAAACCAAAAATCTTAATTCTAGGCCTACTAGTTTCCGAGAAAATGAAAATAAACCAAATTATGCCATACTTTTAGCTGAAAATATGTATGTTATTGTGCGATGCACATATTTTTTCTCAAAAACGGTAAGTCTGGCGTGGTTTTGACCATAACAAGATTTGTAGATGCATTCATTACGAACATTTTAAACCAAAAATCTTAATTCTAGGCCTACTAGTTTCCGAGAAAATGAAAATAAACCAAATTATGCCATACTTTTAGCTGAAAATATGTATGTTATTGTGCGATGCACATATTTTTTCTCAAAAACGGTAAGTCTGGCGTGGTTTTGACCATAACAAGATTTGTAGAGGCATTCATTACGAACATTTTAAACCAAAAATCTTAATTCTAGGCCTACTAGTTTCCGAGAAAATGAAAATAATCCAAATTATGCCATACTTTTAGCTGAAAATATGTAAAAATATGTATGTTATTGTGCGATGCACATATTTTTTCTCAAAAACGGTAAGTCTGGCGTGGTTTTGACCATAACAAGATTTGTAGAGGCATTCATTACGAACATTTTAAACCAAAAATCTTAATTCTAGGCCTACTAGTTTCCGAGAAAATGAAAATAAACCAAATTATGCCATACTTTTAGCTGAAAATATGTATGTTATTGTGCGATGCACATATTTTTTCTCAAAAACGGTAAGTCTGGCGTGGTTTTGACCATAACAAGATTTGTAGAGGCATTCATTACGAACATTTTAAACCAAAAATCTTAATTCTAGGCCTTCTAGTTTCCGAGAAAATGAAAATAAACCAAATTATGCCATACTTTTAGCTGAAAATATGTATGTTATTGTGCGATGCACATATTTTTTCTCAAAAACGGTAAGTCTGGCGTGGTTTTGACCATAACAAGATTTGTAGAGGCATTCATTACGAACATTTTAAACCAAAAATCTTAATTCTAGGCCTACTAGTTTCCGAGAAAATGAAAATAAACCAAATTATGCCATACTTTTAGCTGAAAATATGTATGTTATTGTGCGATGCACATATTTTTTCTCAAAAACGGTAAGTCTGGCGTGGTTTTGACCATAACAAGATTTGTAGAGGCATTCATTACGAACATTTTAAACCAAAAATCTTAATTCTAGGCCTACTAGTTTCCGAGAAAATGAAAATAAACCAAATTATGCCATACTTTTAGCTGAAAATATGTATGTTATTGTGCGATGCACATATTTTTTCTCAAAAACGGTAAGTCTGGCGTGGTTTTGACCATAACAAGATTTGTAGAGGCCTTCATTACGAACATTTTAAACCAAAAATCTTAATTCTAGGCCTACTAGTTTCCGAGAAAATGAAAATAAACCAAATTATGCCATACTTTTAGCTGAAAATATGTATGTTATTGTGCGATGCACATATTTTTTCTCAAAAACGGTAAGTCTGGCGTGGTTTTGACCATAACAAGATTTGTAGATGCATTCATTACGAACATTTTAAACCAAAAATCTTAATTCTAGGCCTACTAGTTTCCGAGAAAATGAAAATAAACCAAATTATGCCATACTTTTAGCTGAAAATATGTATGTTATTGTGCGATGCACATATTTTTTCTCAAAAACGGTAAGTCTGGCGTGGTTTTGACCATAACAAGATTTGTAGAGGCATTCATTACGAACATTTTAAACCAAAAATCTTAATTCTAGGCCTACTAGTTTCCCAGAAAATGAAAATAAACCAAATTATGCCATACTTTTAGCTGAAAATATGTATGTTATTGTGCGATGCACATATTTTTTCTCAAAAACGGTAAGTCTGGCGTGGTTTTGACCATAACAAGATTTGTAGAGGCATTCATTACGAACATTTTAAACCAAAAATCTTAATTCTAGGCCTACTAGTTTCCGAGAAAATGAAAATAAACCAAATTATGCCATACTTTTAGCTGAAAATATGTAAAAATATGTATGTTATTGTGCGATGCACATATTTTTTCTCAAAAACGGTAAGTCTGGCGTGGTTTTGACCATAACAAGATTTGTAGAGGCATTCGTTACGAACATTTTAAACCAAAAATCTTAATTCTAGGCCTACTAGTTTCCGAGAAAATGAAAATAAACCAAATTATGCCATACTTTTAGCTGAAAATATGTAAAAATATGTATGTTATTGTGCGATGCACATATTTTTTCTCAAAAACGGTAAGTCTGGCGTGGTTTTGACCATAACAAGATTTGTAGAGGCATTCATTACGAACATTTTAAACCAAAAATCTTAATTCTAGGCCTACTAGTTTCCGAGAAAATGAAAATAATCCAAATTATGCCATACTTTTAGCTGAAAATATGTAAAAATATGTATGTTATTGTGCGATGCACATATTTTTTCTCAAAAACGGTAAGTCTGGCGTGGTTTTGACCGTAACAAGATTTGTAGAGGCATTCATTACGAACATTTTAGACCAAAAATCTTAATTCTAGGCCTACTAGTTTCCGAGAAAATGAAAATAAACCAAATTATGCCATACTTTTAGCTGAAAATATGTATGTTATTGTGCGATGCACATATTTTTTCTCAAAAACGGTAAGTCTGGCGTGGTTTTGACCATAACAAGATTTGTAGAGGCATTCATTACGAACATTTTAAACCAAAAATCTTAATTCTAGGCCTACTAGTTTCCGAGAAAATGAAAATAAACCAAATTATGCCATACTTTTAGCTGAAAATATGTATGTTATTGTGCGATGCACATATTTTTTCTCAAAAACGGTAAGTCTGGCGTGGTTTTGACCATAACAAGATTTGTAGAGGCATTCATTACGAACATTTTAAATCAAAAATCTTAATTCTAGGCCTACTAGTTTCCGAGAAAATGAAAATAAACCAAATTATGCCATACTTTTAGCTGAAAATATGTATGTTATTGTGCGATGCACATATTTTTTCTCAAAAACGGTAAGTCTGGCGTGGTTTTGACCATAACAAGATTTGTAGAGGCATTCGTTACAAACATTTTAAACCAAAAATCTTAATTCTAGGCCTACTAGTTTCCGAGTAAATGAAAATAAACCAAATTATGCCATACTTTTAGCTGAAAATATGTATGTTATTGTGCGATGCACATATTTTTTCTCAAAAACGGTAAGTCTGGCGTGGTTTTGACCATAACAAGATTTGTAGAGGCATTCATTACGAACATTTTAAACCAAAAATCTTAATTCTAGGCCTACTAGTTTCCGAGAAAATGAAAATAAACCAAATTATGCCATACTTTTAGCTGAAAATATGTAAAAATATGTATGTTATTGTGCGATGCACATATTTTTTCTCAAAAACGGTAAGTCTGGCGTGGTTTTGACCATAACAAGATTTGTAGAGGCATTCATTACGAACATTTTAAACTAAAAATCTTAATTCTAGGCCTACTAGTTTCCGAGAAAATGAAAATAAACCAAATTATGCCATACTTTTAGCTGAAAATATGTATGTTATTGTGCGATGCACATATTTTTTCTCAAAAACGGTAAGTCTGGCGTGGTTTTGACCATAACAAGATTTGTAGAGGCATTCATTACGAACATTTTAAACCAAAAATCTTAATTCTAGGCCTACTAGTTTCCGAGAAAATGAAAATAAACCAAATTATGCCATACTTTTAGCTGAAAATATGTAAAAATATGTATGTTATTGTGCGATGCACATATTTTTTCTCAAAAACGGTAAGTCTGGCGTGGTTTTGACCATAACAAGATTTGTAGAGGCATTCATTACGAACATTTTAAATCAAAAATCTTAATTCTAGGCCTACTAGTTTCCGAGAAAATGAAAATAAACCAAATTATGCCATACTTTTAGCTGAAAATATGTATGTTATTGTGCGATGCACATATTTTTTCTCAAAAACGGTAAGTCTGGCGTGGTTTTGACCATAACAAGATTTGTAGAGGCATTCATTACGAACATTTTAAACCTAAAATCTTAATTCTAGGCCTACTAGTTTCCGAGAAAATGAAAATAAACCAAATTATGCCATACTTTTAGCTGAAAATATGTAAAAATATGTATGTTATTGTGCGATGCACATATTTTTTCTCAAAAACGGTAAGTCTGGCGTGGTTTTGACCATAACAAGATTTGTAGAGGCATTCATTACGAACATTTTAAACCAAAAATCTTAATTCCAGGCCTACTAGTTTCCGAGAAAATGAAAATAAATCAAATTATGCCATACTTTTAGCTGAAAATATGTATGTTATTGTGCGATGCACATATTTTTTCTCAAAAACGGTAAGTCTGGCGTGGTTTTGACCATAACAAGATTTGTAGAGGCATTCATTACGAACATTTTAAACCAAAAATCTTAATTCTAGGCCTACTAGTTTCCGAGAAAATGAAAATAAACCAAATTATGCCATACTTTTAGCTGAAAATATGTAAAAATATGTATGTTATTGTGCGATGCACATATTTTTTCTCAAAAACGGTAAGTCTGGCGTGGTTATGACCATAACAAGATTTGTAGAGGCATTCATTACGAACATTTTAAACCAAAAATCTTAATTCTAGGCCTACTAGTTTCCGAGAAAATGAAAATAAATCAAATTATGCCATACTTTTAGCTGAAAATATGTATGTTATTGTGCGATGCACATATTTTTTCTCAAAAACGGTAAGTCTGGCGTGGTTTTGACCATAACAAGATTTGTAGAGGCATTCATTACGAACATTTTAAACCAAAAATCTTAATTCTAGGCCTACTAGTTTCCGAGAAAATGAAAATAAACCAAATTATGCCATACTTTTAGCTGAAAATATGTATGTTATTGTGCGATGCACATATTTTTTCTCAAAAACGGTAAGTCTGGCGTGGTTTTGACCATAACAAGATTTGTAGAGGCATTCATTACGAACATTTTAAACCAAAAATCTTAATTCTAGGCCTACTAGTTTCCGAGAAAATGAAAATAAACCAAATTATGCCATACTTTTAGCTGAAAATATGTAAAAATATGTATGTTATTGTGCGATGCACATATTTTTTCTCAAAAACGGTAAGTCTGGCGTGGTTTTGACCATAACAAGATTTGTAGAGGCATTCATTACGAACATTTTAAACCAAAAATCTTAATTCTAGGCCTACTAGTTTCCGAGAAAATGAAAATAAACCAAATTATGCCATACTTTTAGCTGAAAATATGTATGTTATTGTGCGATGCACATATTTTTTCTCAAAAACGGTAAGTCTGGCGTGGTTTTGACCATAACAAGATTTGTAGAGGCATTCATTACGAACATTTTAAACCAAAAATCTTAATTCTAGGCCTACTAGTTTCCGAGAAAATGAAAATAAACCAAATTATGCCATACTTTTAGCTGAAAATATGTAAAAATATGTATGTTATTGTGCGATGCACATATTTTTTCTCAAAAACGGTAAGTCTGGCGTGGTTTTGACCATAACAAGATTTGTAGAGGCATTCATTACGAACATTTTAAACCTAAAATCTTAATTCTAGGCCTACTAGTTTCCGAGAAAATGAAAATAAACCAAATTATGCCATACTTTTAGCTGAAAATATGTAAAAATATGTATGTTATTGTGCGATGCACATATTTTTTCTCAAAAACGGTAAGTCTGGCGTGGTTTTGACCATAACAAGATTTGTAGAGGCATTCATTACGAACATTTTAAATCAAAAATCTTAATTCTAGGCCTACTAGTTTCCGAGAAAATGAAAATAAACCAAATTATGCCATACTTTTAGCTGAAAATATGTAAAAATATGTATGTTATTGTGCGATGCACATATTTTTTCTCAAAAACGGTAAGTCTGGCGTGGTTTTGACCATAACAAGATTTATAGAGGCATTCGTTACGAACATTTTAAACCAAAAATCTTAATTCTAGGCCTACTAGTTTCCGAGAAAATGAAAATAAACCAAATTATGCCATACTTTTAGCTGAAAATATGTAAAAATATGTATGTTATTGTGCGATGCACATATTTTTTCTCAAAAACGGTAAGTCTGGCGTGGTTTTGACCATAACAAGATTTGTAGAGGCATTCATTACGAACATTTTAAACCAAAAATCTTAATTCTGGGCCTACTAGTTTCCGAGAAAATGAAAATAAACCAAATTATGCCATACTTTTAGCTGAAAATATGTATGTTATTGTGCGATGCACAAATTTTTTCTCAAAAACGGTAAGTCTGGCGTGGTTTTGACCATAACAAGATTTGTAGAGGCATTCATTACGAACATTTTAAACCAAAAATCTTAATTCTAGGCCTACTAGTTTCCGAGAAAATGAAAATAAACCAAATTATGCCATACTTTTAGCTGAAAATATGTAAAAATATGTATGTTATTGTGCGATGCACATATTTTTTCTCAAAAACGGTAAGTCTGGCGTGGTTATGACCATAACAAGATTTGTAGAGGCATTCATTACGAACATTTTAAACCAAAAATCTTAATTCTAGGCCTACTAGTTTCCGAGAAAATGAAAATAAATCAAATTATGCCATACTTTTAGCTGAAAATATGTATGTTATTGTGCGATGCACATATTTTTTCTCAAAAACGGTAAGTCTGGCGTGGTTTTGACCATAACAAGATTTGTAGAGGCATTCATTACGAACATTTTAAACCAAAAATCTTAATTCTAGGCCTACTAGTTTCCGAGAAAATGAAAATAAACCAAATTATGCCATACTTTTAGCTGAAAATATGTATGTTATTGTGCGATGCACATATTTTTTCTCAAAAACGGTAAGTCTGGCGTGGTTTTGACGATAACAAGATTTGTAGAGGCATTCATTACGAACATTTTAAACCAAAAATCTTAATTCTAGGCCTACTAGTTTCCGAGAAAATGAAAATAAACCAAATTATGCCATACTTTTAGCTGAAAATATGTATGTTATTGTGCGATGCACATATTTTTTCTCAAAAACGGTAAGTCTGGCGTGGTTTTGACCATAACAAGATTTGTAGAGGCATTCATTACGAACATTTTAAACCAAAAATCTTAATTCTAGGCCTACTAGTTTCCGAGAAAATGAAAATAAACCAAATTATGCCATACTTTTAGCTGAAAATATGTATGTTATTGTGCGATGCACATATTTTTTCTCAAAAACGGTAAGTCTGGCGTGGTTTTGACCATAACAAGATTTGTAGAGGCATTCATTACGAACATTTTAAACCAAAAATCTTAATTCTGGGCCTACTAGTTTCCGAGAAAATGAAAATAAACCAAATTATGCCATACTTTTAGCTGAAAATATGTATGTTATTGTGCGATGCACATATTTTTTCTCAAAAACGGTAAGTCTGGCGTGGTTTTGACCATAACAAGATTTGTAGATGCATTCATTACGAACATTTTAAACCAAAAATCTTAATTCTAGGCCTACTAGTTTCCGAGAAAATGAAAATAAACCAAATTATGCCATACTTTTAGCTGAAAATATGTAAAAATATGTATGTTATTGTGCGATGCACATATTTTTTCTCAAAAACGGTAAGTCTGGCGTGGTTTTGACCATAACAAGATTTGTAGAGGCATTCATTACGAACATTTTAAACCAAAAATCTTAATTCTAGGCCTACTAGTTTCCGAGAAAATGAAAATAAACCAAATTATGCCATACTTTTAGCTGAAAATATGTATGTTATTGTGCGATGCACATATTTTTTCTCAAAAACGGTAAGTCTGGCGTGGTTTTGACCATAACAAGATTTGTAGAGGCATTCATTACGAACATTTTAAACCAAAAATCTTAATTCTAGGCCTACTAGTTTCCGAGAAAATGAAAATAAACCAAATTATGCCATACTTTTAGCTGAAAATATGTAAAAATATGTATGTTATTGTGCGATGCACATATTTTTTCTCAAAAACGGTAAGTCTGGCGTGGTTATGACCATAACAAGATTTGTAGAGGCATTCATTACGAACATTTTAAACCAAAAATCTTAATTCTAGGCCTACTAGTTTCCGAGAAAATGAAAATAAATCAAATTATGCCATACTTTTAGCTGAAAATATGTATGTTATTGTGCGATGCACATATTTTTTCTCAAAAACGGTAAGTCTGGCGTGGTTTTGACGATAACAAGATTTGTAGAGGCATTCATTACGAACATTTTAAACCAAAAATCTTAATTCTAGGCCTACTAGTTTCCGAGAAAATGAAAATAAACCAAATTATGCCATACTTTTAGCTGAAAATATGTATGTTATTGTGCGATGCACATATTTTTTCTCAAAAACGGTAAGTCTGGCGTGGTTTTGACCATAACAAGATTTGTAGAGGCATTCATTACGAACATTTTAAACCAAAAATCTTAATTCTAGGCCTACTAGTTTCCGAGAAAATGAAAATAAACCAAATTATGCCATACTTTTAGCTGAAAATATGTATGTTATTGTGCGATGCACATATTTTTTCTCAAAAACGGTAAGTCTGGCGTGGTTTTGACCATAACAAGATTTGTAGAGGCATTCATTACGAACATTTTAAACCAAAAATCTTAATTCT
The DNA here is from genome assembly GCA_930367185.1 of Myathropa florea. Lineage (NCBI taxonomy): Eukaryota > Metazoa > Arthropoda > Insecta > Diptera > Syrphidae > Myathropa > Myathropa florea. The sequence goes on from OV884004.1 coordinate 72,730,529, forward strand.
AGGCCTACTAGTTTCCGAGAAAATGAAAATAAACCAAATTATGCCATACTTTTAGCTGAAAATATGTATGTTATTGTGCGATGCACATATTTTTTCTCAAAAACGGTAAGTCTGGCGTGGTTTTGACCATAACAAGATTTGTAGAGGCATTCATTATGAACATTTTAAACCAAAAATCTTAATTCTAGGCCTACTAGTTTCCGAGAAAATGAAAATAAACCAAATTATGCCATACTTTTAGCTGAAAATATGTATGTTATTGTGCGATGCACATATTTTTTCTCAAAAACGGTAAGTCTGGCGTGGTTTTGACGATAACAAGATTTGTAGAGGCATTCATTACGAACATTTTAAACCAAAAATCTTAATTCTAGGCCTACTAGTTTCCGAGAAAATGAAAATAAACCAAATTATGCCATACTTTTAGCTGAAAATATGTATGTTATTGTGCGATGCACATATTTTTTCTCAAAAACGGTAAGTCTGGCGTGGTTTTGACCATAACAAGATTTGTAGAGGCATTCATTACGAACATTTTAAACCAAAAATCTTAATTCTAGGCCTACTAGTTTCCGAGAAAATGAAAATAAACCAAATTATGCCATACTTTTAGCTGAAAATATGTATGTTATTGTGCGATGCACATATTTTTTCTCAAAAACGGTAAGTCTGGCGTGGTTTTGACCATAACAAGATTTGTAGAGGCATTCATTACGAACATTTTAAACCAAAAATCTTAATTCTGGGCCTACTAGTTTCCGAGAAAATGAAAATAAACCAAATTATGCCATACTTTTAGCTGAAAATATGTATGTTATTGTGCGATGCACATATTTTTTCTCAAAAACGGTAAGTCTGGCGTGGTTTTGACCATAACAAGATTTGTAGATGCATTCATTACGAACATTTTAAACCAAAAATCTTAATTCTAGGCCTACTAGTTTCCGAGAAAATGAAAATAAACCAAATTATGCCATACTTTTAGCTGAAAATATGTAAAAATATGTATGTTATTGTGCGATGCACATATTTTTTCTCAAAAACGGTAAGTCTGGCGTGGTTTTGACCATAACAAGATTTGTAGAGGCATTCATTACGAACATTTTAAACCAAAAATCTTAATTCTGGGCCTACTAGTTTCCGAGAAAATGAAAATAAACCAAATTATGCCATACTTTTAGCTGAAAATATGTATGTTATTGTGCGATGCACATATTTTTTCTCAAAAACGGTAAGTCTGGCGTGGTTTTGACCATAACAAGATTTGTAGATGCATTCATTACGAACATTTTAAACCAAAAATCTTAATTCTAGGCCTACTAGTTTCCGAGAAAATGAAAATAAACCAAATTATGCCATACTTTTAGCTGAAAATATGTAAAAATATGTATGTTATTGTGCGATGCACATATTTTTTCTCAAAAACGGTAAGTCTGGCGTGGTTTTGACCATAACAAGATTTGTAGAGGCATTCATTACGAACATTTTAAACCAAAAATCTTAATTCTAGGCCTACTAGTTTCCGAGAAAATGTAAATAAACCAAATTATGCCATACTTTTAGCTGAAAATATGTAAAAATATGTATGTTATTGTGCGATGCACATATTTTTTCTCAAAAACGGTAAGTCTGGCGTGGTTATGACCATAACAAGATTTGTAGAGGCATTCATTACGAACATTTTAAACCAAAAATCTTAATTCTAGGCCTACTAGTTTCCGAGAAAATGAAAATAAATCAAATTATGCCATACTTTTAGCTGAAAATATGTATGTTATTGTGCGATGCACATATTTTTTCTCAAAAACGGTAAGTCTGGCGTGGTTTTGACGATAACAAGATTTGTAGAGGCATTCATTACGAACATTTTAAACCAAAAATCTTAATTCTAGGCCTACTAGTTTCCGAGAAAATGAAAATAAACCAAATTATGCCATACTTTTAGCTGAAAATATGTATGTTATTGTGCGATGCACATATTTTTTCTCAAAAACGGTAAGTCTGGCGTGGTTTTGACCATAACAAGATTTGTAGAGGCATTCATTACGAACATTTTAAACCAAAAATCTTAATTCTAGGCCTACTAGTTTCCGAGAAAATGAAAATAAACCAAATTATGCCATACTTTTAGCTGAAAATATGATTTGTAGAGGCATTCATTACGAACATTTTAAACCAAAAATCTTAATTCTAGGCCTACTAGTTTCCGAGAAAATGAAAATAAACCAAATTATGCCATACTTTTAGCTGAAAATATGTATGTTATTGTGCGATGCACATATTTTTTCTCAAAAACGGTAAGTCTGGCGTGGTTTTGACCATAACAAGATTTGTAGAGGCATTCATTACGAACATTTTAAACCAAAAATCTTAATTCTAGGCCTACTAGTTTCCGAGAAAATGAAAATAAACCAAATTATGCCATACTTTTAGCTGAAAATATGTATGTTATTGTGCGATGCACATATTTTTTCTCAAAAACGGTAAGTCTGGCGTGGTTTTGACCATAACAAGATTTGTAGAGGCATTCATTACGAACATTTTAAACCAAAAATCTTAATTCTGGGCCTACTAGTTTCCGAGAAAATGAAAATAAACCAAATTATGCCATACTTTTAGCTGAAAATATGTATGTTATTGTGCGATGCACATATTTTATCTCAAAAACGGTAAGTCTGGCGTGGTTTTGACCATAACAAGATTTGTAGAGGCATTCATTACGAACATTTTAAACCAAAAATCTTAATTCTAGGCCTACTAGTTTCCGAGAAAATGAAAATAAACCAAATTATGCCATACTTTTAGCTGAAAATATGTATGTTATTGTGCGATGCACATATTTTTTCTCAAAAACGGTAAGTCTGGCGTGGTTTTGACGATAACAAGATTTGTAGAGGCATTCATTACGAACATTTTAAACCAAAAATCTTAATTCTAGGCCTACTAGTTTCCGAGAAAATGAAAATAAACCAAATTATGCCATACTTTTAGCTGAAAATATGTATGTTATTGTGCGATGCACATATTTTTTCTCAAAAACGGTAAGTCTGGCGTGGTTTTGACCATAACAAGATTTGTAGAGGCATTCATTACGAACATTTTAAACCAAAAATCTTAATTCTAGGCCTACTAGTTTCCGAGAAAATGAAAATAAACCAAATTATGCCATACTTTTAGCTGAAAATATGTATGTTATTGTGCGATGCACATATTTTTTCTCAAAAACGGTAAGTCTGGCGTGGTTTTGACCATAACAAGATTTGTAGAGGCATTCATTACGAACATTTTAAACCAAAAATCTTAATTCTGGGCCTACTAGTTTCCGAGAAAATGAAAATAAACCAAATTATGCCATACTTTTAGCTGAAAATATGTATGTTATTGTGCGATGCACATATTTTTTCTCAAAAACGGTAAGTCTGGCGTGGTTTTGACCATAACAAGATTTGTAGATGCATTCATTACGAACATTTTAAACCAAAAATCTTAATTCTAGGCCTACTAGTTTCCGAGAAAATGAAAATAAACCAAATTATGCCATACTTTTAGCTGAAAATATGTAAAAATATGTATGTTATTGTGCGATGCACATATTTTTTCTCAAAAACGGTAAGTCTGGCGTGGTTTTGACCATAACAAGATTTGTAGAGGCATTCATTACGAACATTTTAAACCAAAAATCTTAATTCTAGGCCTACTAGTTTCCGAGAAAATGAAAATAAACCAAATTATGCCATACTTTTAGCTGAAAATATGTATGTTATTGTGCGATGCACATATTTTTTCTCAAAAACGGTGAGTCTGGCGTGGTTTTGACCATAACAAGATTTGTAGAGGCATTCATTACGAACATTTTAAACCAAAAATCTTAATTCTAGGCCTACTAGTTTCCGAGAAAATGAAAATAAACCAAATTATGCCATACTTTTAGCTGAAAATATGTAAAAATATGTATGTTATTGTGCGATGCACATATTTTTTCTCAAAAACGGTAAGTCTGGCGTGGTTTTGACCATAACAAGATTTGTAGAGGCATTCATTACGAACATTTTAAACCAAAAATCTTAATTCTAGGCCTACTAGTTTCCGAGAAAATGAAAATAAACCAAATTATGCCATACTTTTAGCTGAAAATATGTATGTTATTGTGCGATGCACATATTTTTTCTCAAAAACGGTAAGTCTGGCGTGGTTTTGACCATAACAAGATTTGTAGAGGCATTCATTACGAACATTTTAAACCAAAAATCTTAATTCTAGGCCTACTAGTTTCCGAGAAAATGAAAATAAACCAAATTATGCCATACTTTTAGCTGAAAATATGTATGTTATTGTGCGATGCACATATTTTTTCTCAAAAACGGTAAGTCTGGCGTGGTTTTGACCATAACAAGATTTGTAGAGGCATTCATTACGAACATTTTAAACCAAAAATCTTAATTCTAGGCCTACTAGTTTCCGAGAAAATGAAAATAAACCAAATTATGCCATACTTTTAGCTGAAAATATGTAAAAATATGTATGTTATTGTGCGATGCACATATTTTTTCTCAAAAACGGTAAGTCTGGCGTGGTTTTGACCATAACAAGATTTGTAGAGGCATTCATTACGAACATTTTAAACCAAAAATCTTAATTCTAGGCCTACTAGTTTCCGAGAAAATGAAAATAAACCAAATTATGCCATACTTTTAGCTGAAAATATGTATGTTATTGTGCGATGCACATATTTTTTCTCAAAAACGGTAAGTCTGGCGTGGTTTTGACCATAACAAGATTTATAGAGGCATTCATTACGAACATTTTAAACCAAAAATCTTAATTCTAGGCCTACTAGTTTCCGAGAAAATGAAAATAAACCAAATTATGCAATACTTTTAGCTGAAAATATGTATGTTATTGTGCGATGCACATATTTTTTCTCAAAAACGGTAAGTCTGGCGTGGTTTTGACCATAACAAGATTTGTAGAGGCATTCATTACGAACATTTTAAACCAAAAATCTTAATTCTAGGCCTACTAGTTTCCGAGAAAATGAAAATAAACCAAATTATGCCATACTTTTAGCTGAAAATATGTAAAAATATGTATGTTATTGTGCGATGCACATATTTTTTCTCAAAAACGGTAAGTCTGGCGTGGTTTTGACCATAACAAGATTTGTAGAGGCATTCATTACGAACATTTTAAACCAAAAATCTTAATTCTAGGCCTACTAGTTTCCGAGAAAATGAAAATAAACCAAATTATGCCATACTTTTAGCTGAAAATATGTATGTTATTGTGCGATGCACATATTTTTTCTCAAAAACGGTAAGTCTGGCGTGGTTTTGACCATAACAAGATTTATAGAGGCATTCATTACGAACATTTTAAACCAAAAATCTTAATTCTAGGCCTACTAGTTTCCGAGAAAATGAAAATAAACCAAATTATGCCATACTTTTAGCTGAAAATATGTATGTTATTGTGCGATGCACATATTTTTTCTCAAAAACGGTAAGTCTGGCGTGGTTTTGACCATAACAAGATTTGTAGAGGCATTCATTACGAACATTTTAAACCAAAAATCTTAATTCTAGGCCTACTAGTTTCCGAGAAAATGAAAATAAACCAAATTATGCCATACTTTTAGCTGAAAATATGTATGTTATTGTGCGATGCACATATTTTTTCTCAAAAACGGTAAGTCTGGCGTGGTTTTGACCATAACAAGATTTGTACAGGCATTCATTACGAACATTTTAAACCAAAAATCTTAATTCTAGGCCTACTAGTTTCCGAGAAAATGAAAATAAACCAAATTATGCCATACTTTTAGCTGAAAATATGTATGTTATTGTGCGATGCACATATTTTTTCTCAAAAACGGTAAGTCTGGCGTGGTTTTGACCATAACAAGATTTGTAGAGGCATTCATTACGAACATTTTAAACCAAAAATCTTAATTCTAGGCCTACTAGTTTCCGAGAAAATGAAAATAAATCAAATTATGCCATACTTTTAGCTGAAAATATGTATGTTATTGTGCGATGCACATATTTTTTCTCAAAAACGGTAAGTCTGGCGTGGTTTTGACGATAACAAGATTTGTAGAGGCATTCATTACGAACATTTTAAACCAAAAATCTTAATTCTAGGCCTACTAGTTTCCGAGAAAATGAAAATAAACCAAATTATGCCATACTTTTAGCTGAAAATATGTAAAAATATGTATGTTATTGTGCGATGCACATATTTTTTCTCAAAAACGGTAAGTCTGGCGTGGTTTTGACCATAACAAGATTTGTAGAGGCATTCATTACGAACATTTTAAACCAAAAATCTTATTTCTAGGCCTACTAGTTTCCGAGAAAATGAAAATAAACCAAATTATGCCATACTTTTAGCTGAAAATATGTAAAAATATGTATGTTATTGTGCGATGCACATATTTTTTCTCAAAAACGGTAAGTCTGGCGTGGTTTTGACCATAACAAGATTTGTAGAGGCATTCATTACGAACATTTTAAACCAAAAATCTTAATTCTAGGCCTACTAGTTTCCGAGAAAATGAAAATAAACCAAATTATGCCATACTTTTAGCTGAAAATATGTATGTTATTGTGCGATGCACATATTTTTTCTCAAAAACGGTAAGTCTGGCGTGGTTTTGACCATAACAAGATTTGTAGAGGCATTCATTACGAACATTTTAAACCAAAAATCTTAATTCTAGGCCTACTAGTTTCCGAGAAAATGAAAATAAACCAAATTATGCCATACTTTTAGCTGAAAATATGTAAAAATATGTATGTTATTGTGCGATGCACATATTTTTTCTCAAAAACGGTAAGTCTGGCGTGGTTTTGACCATAACAAGATTTGTAGAGGCATTCATTACGAACATTTTAAACCAAAAATCTTAATTCTAGGCCTACTAGTTTCCGAGAAAATGAAAATAAACCAAATTATGCCATACTTTTAGCTGAAAATATGTATGTTATTGTGCGATGCACATATTTTTTCTCAAAAACGGTAAGTCTGGCGTGGTTTTGACGATAACAAGATTTGTAGAGGCATTCATTACGAACATTTTAAACCAAAAATCTTAATTCTAGGTCTACTAGTTTCCGAGAAAATGAAAATAAACCAAATTATGCCATACTTTTAGCTGAAAATATGTATGTTATTGTGCGATGCACATATTTTTTCTCAAAAACGGTAAGTCTGGCGTGGTTTTGACCATAACAAGATTTGTAGAGGCATTCATTACGAACATTTTAAACCAAAAATCTTAATTCTAGGCCTACTAGTTTCCGAGAAAATGAAAATAAACCAAATGATGCCATACTTTTAGCTGAAAATATGTAAAAATATGTATGTTATTGTGCGATGCACATATTTTTTCTCAAAAACGGTAAGTCTGGCGTGGTTTTGACCATAACAAGATTTGTAGAGGCATTCATTACGAACATTTTAAACCAAAAATCTTAATTCTAGGCCTACTAGTTTCCGAGAAAATGAAAATAAACCAAATTATGCCATACTTTTAGCTGAAAATATGTATGTTATTGTGCGATGCACATATTTTTTCTCAAAAACGGTAAGTCTGGCGTGGTTTTGACCATAACAAGATTTATAGAGGCATTCATTACGAACATTTTAAACCAAAAATCTTAATTCTAGGCCTACTAGTTTCCGAGAAAATGAAAATAAACCAAATTATGCCATACTTTTAGCTGAAAATATGTATGTTATTGTGCGATGCACATATTTTTTCTCAAAAACGGTAAGTCTGGCGTGGTTTTGACCATAACAAGATTTGTAGAGGCATTCATTACGAACATTTTAAACCAAAAATCTTAATTCTAGGCCTACTAGTTTCCGAGAAAATGAAAATAAACCAAATTATGCCATACTTTTAGCTGAAAATATGTAAAAATATGTATGTTATTGTGCGATGCACATATTTTTTCTCAAAAACGGTAAGTCTGGCGTGGTTTTGACCATAACAAGATTTGTAGAGGCATTCATTACGAACATTTTAAACCAAAAATCTTAATTCTAGGCCTACTAGTTTCCGAGAAAATGAAAATAAACCAAATTATGCCATACTTTTAGCTGAAAATATGTATGTTATTGTGCGATGCACATATTTTTTCTCAAAAACGGTAAGTCTGGCGTGGTTTTGACCATAACAAGATTTATAGAGGCATTCATTACGAACATTTTAAACCAAAAATCTTAATTCTAGGCCTACTAGTTTCCGAGAAAATGAAAATAAACCAAATTATGCCATACTTTTAGCTGAAAATATGTATGTTATTGTGCGATGCACATATTTTTTCTCAAAAACGGTAAGTCTGGCGTGGTTTTGACCATAACAAGATTTGTAGAGGCATTCATTACGAACATTTTAAACCAAAAATCTTAATTCTAGGCCTACTAGTTTCCGAGAAAATGAAAATAAACCAAATTATGCCATACTTTTAGCTGAAAATATGTATGTTATTGTGCGATGCACATATTTTTTCTCAAAAACGGTAAGTCTGGCGTGGTTTCGACCATAACAAGATTTGTACAGGCATTCATTACGAACATTTTAAACCAAAAATCTTAATTCTAGGCCTACTAGTTTCCGAGAAAATGAAAATAAACCAAATTATGCCATACTTTTAGCTGAAAATATGTATGTTATTGTGCGATGCACATATTTTTTCTCAAAAACGGTAAGTCTGGCGTGGTTTTGACCATAACAAGATTTGTAGAGGCATTCATTACGAACATTTTAAACCAAAAATCTTAATTCTAGGCCTACTAGTTTCCGAGAAAATGAAAATAAATCAAATTATGCCATACTTTTAGCTGAAAATATGTATGTTATTGTGCGATGCACATATTTTTTCTCAAAAACGGTAAGTCTGGCGTGGTTTTGACGATAACAAGATTTGTAGAGGCATTCATTACGAACATTTTAAACCAAAAATCTTAATTCTAGGCCTACTAGTTTCCGAGAAAATGAAAATAAACCAAATTATGCCATACTTTTAGCTGAAAATATGTAAAAAGATGTATGTTATTGTGCGATGCACATATTTTTTCTCAAAAACGGTAAGTCTGGCGTGGTTTTGACCATAACAAGATTTGTAGAGGCATTCATTACGAACATTTTAAACCAAAAATCTTATTTCTAGGCCTACTAGTTTCCGAGAAAATGAAAATAAACCAAATTATGCCATACTTTTAGCTGAAAATATGTAAAAATATGTATGTTATTGTGCGATGCACATATTTTTTCTCAAAAACGGTAAGTCTGGCGTGGTTTTGACCATAACAAGATTTGTAGAGGCATTCATTACGAACATTTTAAACCAAAAATCTTAATTCTAGGCCTACTAGTTTCCGAGAAAATGAAAATAAACCAAATTATGCCATACTTTTAGCTGAAAATATGTATGTTATTGTGCGATGCACATATTTTTTCTCAAAAACGGTAAGTCTGGCGTGGTTTTGACCATAACAAGATTTGTAGAGGCATTCATTACGAACATTTTAAACCAAAAATCTTAATTCTAGGCCTACTAGTTTCCGAGAAAATGAAAATAAACCAAATTATGCCATACTTTTAGCTGAAAATATGTAAAAATATGTATGTTATTGTGCGATGCACATATTTTTTCTCAAAAACGGTAAGTCTGGCGTGGTTTTGACCATAACAAGATTTGTAGAGGCATTCATTACGAACATTTTAAACCAAAAATCTTAATTCTAGGCCTACTAGTTTCCGAGAAAATGAAAATAAACCAAATTATGCCATACTTTTAGCTGAAAATATGTATGTTATTGTGCGATGCACATATTTTTTCTCAAAAACGGTAAGTCTGGCGTGGTTTTGACGATAACAAGATTTGTAGAGGCATTCATTACGAACATTTTAAACCAAAAATCTTAATTCTAGGTCTACTAGTTTCCGAGAAAATGAAAATAAACCAAATTATGCCATACTTTTAGCTGAAAATATGTATGTTATTGTGCGATGCACATATTTTTTCTCAAAAACGGTAAGTCTGGCGTGGTTTTGACCATAACAAGATTTGTAGAGGCATTCATTACGAACATTTTAAACCAAAAATCTTAATTCTAGGCCTACTAGTTTCCGAGAAAATGAAAATAAACCAAATTATGCCATACTTTTAGCTGAAAATATGTAAAAATATGTATGTTATTGTGCGATGCACATATTTTTTCTCAAAAACGGTAAGTCTGGCGTGGTTTTGACCATAACAAGATTTGTAGAGGCATTCATTACGAACATTTTAAACCAAAAATCTTAATTCTAGGCCTACTAGTTTCCGAGAAAATGAAAATAAACCAAATTATGCCATACTTTTAGCTGAAAATATGTAAAAATATGTATGTTATTGTGCGATTCACATATTTTTTCTCAAAAACGGTAAGTCTGGCGTGGTTTTGACCATAACAAGATTTGTAGAGGCATTCATTACGAACATTTTAAACCAAAAATCTTAATTCTAGGCCTACTAGTTTCCGAGAAAATGAAAATAAACCAAATTATGCCATACTTTTAGCTGAAAATATGTAAAAATATGTATGTTATTGTGCGATGCACATATTTTTTCTCAAAAACGGTAAGTCTGGCGTGGTTTTGACCATAACAAGATTTGTAGAGGCATTCATTACGAACATTTTAAACCAAAAATCTTAATTCTAGGCCTACTAGTTTCCGAGAAAATGAAAATAAACCAAATTATGCCATACTTTTAGCTGAAAATATGTATGTTATTGTGCGATGCACATATTTTTTCTCAAAAACGGTAAGTCTGGCGTGGGTTTGACCATAACAAGATTTGTAGAGGCATTCGTTACGAACATTTTAAACCAAAAATCTTAATTCTAGGCCTACTAGTTTCCGAGAAAATGAAAATAAACCAAATTATGCCATACTTTTAGCTGAAAATATGTATGTTATTGTGCGATGCACATATTTTTTCTCAAAAACGGTAAGTCTGGCGTGGTTTTGACCATAACAAGATTTGTAGAGGCATTCATTACGAACATTTTAAACCAAAAATCTTAATTCTAGGCCTACTAGTTTCCGAGAAAATGAAAATAAACCAAATTATGCCATACTTTTAGCTGAAAATATGTATGTTATTGTGCGATGCACATATTTTTTCTCAAAAACGGTAAGTCTGGCGTGGTTTTGACCATAACAAGATTTGTAAAGGCATTCATTACGAACATTTTAAACCAAAAATCTTAATTCTAGGCCTACTAGTTTCCGAGAAAATGAAAATAAACCAAATTATGCCATACTTTTAGCTGAAAATATGTAAAAATATGTATGTTATTGTGCGATGCACATATTTTTTCTCAAAAACGGTAAGTCTGGCGTGGTTTTGACCATAACAAGATTTGTAGAGGCATTCATTACGAACATTTTAAACCAAAAATCTTAATTCTAGGCCTACTAGTTTCCGAGAAAATGAAAATAAATCAAATTATGCCATACTTTTAGCTGAAAATATGTATGTTATTGTGCGATGCACATATTTTTTCTCAAAAACGGTAAGTCTGGCGTGGTTTTGACCATAACAAGATTTGTAGAGGCATTCATTACGAACATTTTAAACCAAAAATCTTAATTCTAGGCCTACTAGTTTCCGAGAAAATGAAAATAAACCAAATTATGCCATACTTTTAGCTGAAAATATGTATGTTATTGTGCGATGCACATATTTTTTCTCAAAAACGGTAAGTCTGGCGTGGTTTTGACCATAACAAGATTTGTAGAGGCATTCAATACGAACATTTTAAATCAAAAATCTTAATTCTAGGCCTACTAGTTTCCGAGAAAATGAAAATAAACCAAATTATGCCATACTTTTAGCTGAAAATATGTATGTTATTGTGCGATGCACATATTTTTTCTCAAAAACGGTAAGTCTGGCGTGGTTTTGACGATAACAAGATTTGTAGAGGCATTCATTACGAACATTTTAAACCAAAAATCTTAATTCTAGGCCTACTAGTTTACGAGAAAATGAAAATAAACCAAATTATGCCATACTTTTAGCTGAAAATATGTAAAAATATGTATGTAATTGTGCGATGCACATATTTTTTCTCAAAAACGGTAAGTCTGGCGTGGTTTTGACCATAACAAGATTTGTAGAGGCATTCATTACGAACATTTTAAACCAAAAATCTTAATTCTAGGCCTACTAGTTTCCGAGAAAATGAAAATAAACCAAATTATGCCATACTTTTAGCTGAAAATATGTATGTTATTGTGCGATGCACATATTTTTTCTCAAAAACGGTAAGTCTGGCGTGGTTTTGACCATAACAAGGTTTGTAGAGGCATTCATTACGAACATTTTAAACCAAAAATCTTAATTCTAGGCCTACTAGTTTCCGAGAAAATGAAAATAAACCAAATTATGCCATACTTTTAGCTGAAAATATGTATGTTATTGTGCGATGCACATATTTTTTCTCAAAAACGGTAAGTCTGGCGTGGGTTTGACCATAACAAGATTTGTAGAGGCATTCGTTACGAACATTTTAAACCAAAAATCTTAATTCTAGGCCTACTAGTTTCCGAGAAAATGAAAATAAACCAAATTATGCCATACTTTTAGCTGAAAATATGTATGTTATTGTGCGATGCACATATTTTTTCTCAAAAACGGTAAGTCTGGCGTGGTTTTGACCATAACAAGATTTGTAGAGGCATTCATTACGAACATTTTAAACCAAAAATCTTAATTCTAGGCCTACTAGTTTCCGAGAAAATGAAAATAAACCAAATTATGCCATACTTTTAGCTGAAAATATGTAAAAATATGTATGTTATTGTGCGATGCACATATTTTTTCTCAAAAACGGTAAGTCTGGCGTGGTTTTGACCATAACAAGATTTGTAGAGACATTCATTACGAACATTTTAAACCAAAAATCTTAATTCTAGGCCTACTAGTTTCCGAGAAAATGAAAATAAATCAAATTATGCCATACTTTTAGCTGAAAATATGTATGTTATTGTGCGATGCACATATTTTTTCTCAAAAACGGTAAGTCTGGCGTGGTTTTGACGATAACAAGATTTGTAGAGGCATTCATTACGAACATTTTAAACCAAAAATCTTAATTCTAGGCCTACTAGTTTCCGAGAAAATGAAAATAAACCAAATTATGCCATACTTTTAGCTGAAAATATGTATGTTATTGTGCGATGCACATATTTTTTCTCAAAAACGGTAAGTCTGGCGTGGTTTTGACCATAACAAGATTTGTAGAGGCATTCATTACGAACATTTTAAACCAAAAATCTTAATTCTAGGCCTACTAGTTTCCGAGAAAATGAAAATAAACCAAATTATGCCATACTTTTAGCTGAAAATATGTAAAAATATGTATGTTATTGTGCGATGCACATATTTTTTCTCAAAAACGGTAAGTCTGGCGTGGTTTTGACCATAACAAGATTTGTAGAGGCATTCATTACGAACATTTTAAACCAAAAATCTTAATTCTAGGCCTACTAGTTTCCGAGAAAATGAAAATAAACCAAATTATGCCATACTTTTAGCTGAAAATATGTAAAAATATGTATGTTATTGTGCGATGCACATATTTTTTCTCAAAAACGGTAAGTCTGGCGTGGTTTTGACCATAACAAGATTTGTAGAGGCATTCATTACGAACATTTTAAACCAAAAATCTTAATTCTAGGCCTACTAGTTTCCGAGAAAATGAAAATAAACCAAATTATGCCATACTTTTAGCTGAAAATATGTATGTTATTGTGCGATGCACATATTTTTTCTCAAAAACGGTAAGTCTGGCGTGGTTTTGACCATAACAAGATTTGTAGAGGCATTCATTACGAACATTTTAAACCAAAAATCTTAATTCTAGGCCTACTAGTTTCCGAGAAAATGAAAATAAACCAAATTATGCCATACTTTTAGCTGAAAATATGTATGTTATTGTGCGATGCACATATTTTTTCTCAAAAACGGTAAGTCTGGCGTGGTTTTGACCATAACAAGATTTGTAGAGGCATTCATTACGAACATTTTAAACCAAAAATCTTAATTCTAAGCCTACTAGTTTCCGAGAAAATGAAAATAAACCAAATTATGCCATACTTTTAGCTGAAAATATGTAAAAATATGTATGTTATTGTGCGATGCACATATTTTTTCTCAAAAACGGTAACTCTGGCGTGGTTTTGACCATAACAAGATTTGTAGAGGCATTCATTACGAACATTTTAAACCAAAAATCTTAATTCTAGGCCTACTAGTTTCCGAGAAAATGAAAATAAACCAAATTATGCCATACTTTTAGCTGAAAATATGTAAAAATATGTATGTTATTGTGCGATGCACATATTTTTTTTCAAAAACGGTAAGTCTGGCGTGGTTTTGACCATAACAAGATTTGTAGAGGCATTCATTACGAACATTTTAAACCAAAAATCTTAATTCTAGGCCTACTAGTTTCCGAGAAAATGAAAATAAACCAAATTATGCCATACTTTTAGCTGAAAATATGTAAAAATATGTATGTTATTGTGCGATGCACATATTTTTTCTCAAAAACGGTAAGTCTGGCGTGGTTTTGACCATAACAAGATTTGTAGAGGCATTCATTACGAACATTTTAAACCAAAAATCTTAATTCTAGGCCTACTAGTTTCCGAGAAAATGAAAATAAACCAAATTATGCCATACTTTTAGCTGAAAATATGTATGTTATTGTGCGATGCACATATTTTTTCTCAAAAACAGTAAGTCTGGCGTGGGTTTGACCATAACAAGATTTGTAGAGGCATTCGTTACGAACATTTTAAACCAAAAATCTTAATTCTAGGCCTACTAGTTTCCGAGAAAATGAAAATAAACCAAATTATGCCATACTTTTAGCTGAAAATATGTATGTTATTGTGCGATGCACATATTTTTTCTCAAAAACGGTAAGTCTGGCGTGGTTTTGACCATAACAAGATTTGTAGAGGCATTCATTACGAACATTTTAAACCAAAAATCTTAATTCTAGGCCTACTAGTTTCCGAGAAAATGAAAATAAACCAAATTATGCCATACTTTTAGCTGAAAATATGTATGTTATTGTGCGATGCACATATTTTTTCTCAAAAACGGTAAGTCTGGCGTGGTTTTGACCATAACAAGATTTGTAGAGGCATTCATTACGAACATTTTAAACCAAAAATCTTAATTCTAGGCCTACTAGTTTCCGAGAAAATGAAAATAAACCAAATTATGCCATACTTTTAGCTGAAAATATGTATGTTATTGTGCGATGCACATATTTTTTCTCAAAAACGGTAAGTCTGGCGTGGTTTTGACCATAACAAGATTTGTAGAGGCATTCATTACGAACATTTTAAACCAAAAATCTTAATTCTAGGTCTACTAGTTTCCGAGAAAATGAAAATAAACCAAATTATGCCATACTTTTAGCTGAAAATATATAAAAATATGTATGTTATTGTGCGATGCACATATTTTTTCTCAAAAACGGTAAGTCTGGCGTGGTTTTGACCATAACAAGATTTGTAGAGGCATTCATTACGAACATTTTAAACCAAAAATCTTAATTCTAGGCCTACTAGTTTCCGAGAAAATGAAAATAAACCAAATTATGCCATACTTTTAGCTGAAAATATGTAAAAATATGTATGTTATTGTGCGATGCACATATTTTTTCTCAAAAACGGTAAGTCTGGCGTGGTTTTGACCATAACAAGATTTGTAGAGGCATTCATTACGAACATTTTAAACCAAAAATCTTAATTCTAGGCCTACTAGTTTCCGAGAAAATGAAAATAAACCAAATTATGCCATACTTTTAGCTGAAAATATGTATGTTATTGTGCGATGCACATATTTTTTCTCAAAAACGGTAAGTCTGGCGTGGTTTTGACCATAACAAGATTTGTAGAGGCATTCATTACGAACATTTTAAACCAAAAATCTTAATTCTAGGCCTACTAGTTTCCGAGAAAATGAAAATAAACCAAATTATGCCATACTTTTAGCTGAAAATATGTATGTTATTGTGCGATGCACATATTTTTTCTCAAAAACGGTAAGTCTGGCGTGGTTTTGACCATAACAAGATTTGTAGAGGCATTCATTACGAACATTTTAAACCAAAAATCTTAATTCTAGGCCTACTAGTTTCCGAGAAAATGAAAATAAACCAAATTATGCCATACTTTTAGCTGAAAATATGTAAAAATATGTATGTTATTGTGCGATGCACATATTTTTTCTCAAAAACGGTAAGTCTGGCGTGGTTTTGACCATAACAAGATTTGTAGAGGCATTCATTACGAACATTTTAAACCAAAAATCTTAATTCTAGGCCTACTAGTTTCCGAGAAAATGAAAATAAACCAAATTATGCCATACTTTTAGCTGAAAATATGTAAAAATATGTATGTTATTGTGCGATGCACATATTTTTTCTCAAAAACGGTAAGTCTGGCGTGGTTTTGACCATAACAAGATTTGTAGAGGCATTCATTACGAACATTTTAAACCAAAAATCTTAATTCTAGGCCTACTAGTTTCCGAGAAAATGAAAATAAACCTAATTATGCCATACTTTTAGCTGAAAATATGTAAAAATATGTATGTTATTGTGCGATGCACATATTTTTTCTCAAAAACGGTAAGTCTGGCGTGGTTTTGACCATAACAAGATTTGTAGAGGCATTCATTACGAACATTTTAAACCAAAAATCTTAATTCTAGGCCTACTAGTTTCCGAGAAAATGAAAATAAACCAAATTATGCCATACTTTTAGCTGAAAATATGTAAAAATATGTATGTTATTGTGCGATGCACATATTTTTTCTCAAAAACGGTAAGTCTGGCGTGGTTTTGACCATAACAAGATTTGTAGAGGCATTCATTACGAACATTTTAAACCAAAAATCTTAATTCTAGGCCTACTAGTTTCCGAGAAAATGAAAATAAACCAAATTATGCCATACTTTTAGCTGAAAATATGTAAAAATATGTATGTTATTGTGCGATGCACATATTTTTTCTCAAAAACGGTAAGTCTGGCGTGGTTTTGACCATAACAAGATTTGTAGAGGCATTCATTACGAACATTTTGAACCAAAAATCTTAATTCTAGGCCTACTAGTTTCCGAGAAAATGAAAATAAACCAAATAATGCCATACTTTTAGCTGAAAATATGTATGTTATTTTGCGATGCACATATTTTTTCTCAAAAACGGTAAGTCTGGCGTGGTTTTGACCATAACAAGATTTGTAGAGGCATTCATTACGAACATTTTAAACCAAAAATCTTAATTCTAGGCCTACTAGTTTCCGAGAAAATGAAAATAAACCAAATTATGCCATACTTTTAGCTGAAAATATGTATGTTATTGTGCGATGCACATATTTTTTCTCAAAAACGGTAAGTCTGGCGTGGTTTTGACCATAACAAGATTTGTAGAGGCATTCATTACGAACATTTTAAACCAAAAATCTTAATTCTAGGCCTACTAGTTTACGAGAAAATGAAAATAAACCAAATTATGCCATACTTTTAGCTGAAAATATGTAAAAATATGTATGTTATTGTGCGATGCACATATTTTTTCTCAAAAACGGTAAGTCTGGCGTGGTTTTGACCATAACAAGATTTGTAGAGGCATTCATTACGAACATTTTAAACCAAAAATCTTAATTCTAGGCCTACTAGTTTCCGAGAAAATGAAAATAAACCAAATTATGCCATACTTTTAGCTGAAAATATGTATGTTATTGTGCGATGCACATATTTTTTCTCAAAAACGGTAAGTCTGGCGTGGTTTTGACCATAACAAGATTTGTAGAGGCATTCATTACGAACATTTTAAACCAAAAATCTTAATTCTAGGCCTACTAGTTTCCGAGAAAATGAAAATAAACCAAATTATGCCATACTTTTAGCTGAAAATATGTAAAAATATGTATGTTATTGTGCGATGCACATATTTTTTCTCAAAAACGGTAAGTCTGGCGTGGTTTTGACCATAACAAGATTTGTAGAGGCATTCATTACGAACATTTTAAACCAAAAATCTTAATTCTAGGCCTACTAGTTTCCGAGAAAATGAAAATAAACCAAATTATGCCATACTTTTAGCTGAAAATATGTATGTTATTGTGCGATGCACATATTTTTTCTCAAAAACGGTAAGTCTGGCGTGGTTTTGACCATAACAAGATTTGTAGAGGCATTCATTACGAACATTTTAAACCAAAAATCTTAATTCTAGGCCTACTAGTTTCCGAGAAAATGAAAATAAACCAAATTATGCCATACTTTTAGCTGAAAATATGTAAAAATATGTATGTTATTGTGCGATGCACATATTTTTTCTCAAAAACGGTAAGTCTGGCGTGGTTTTGACCATAACAAGATTTGTAGAGGCATTCATTACGAACATTTTAAACCAAAAATCTTAATTCTAGGCCTACTAGTTTCCGAGAAAATGAAAATAAACCAAATTATGCCATACTTTTAGCTGAAAATATGTAAAAATATGTATGTTATTGTGCGATGCACATATTTTTTCTCAAAAACGGTAAATCTGGCGTGGTTTTGACCATAACAAGATTTGTAGAGGCATTCATTACGAACATTTTAAACCAAAAATCTTAATTCTAGGCCTACTAGTTTCCGAGAAAATGAAAATAAACCAAATTATGCCATACTTTTAGCTGAAAATATGTAAAAATATGTATGTTATTGTGCGATGCACATATTTTTTCTCAAAAACGGTAAGTCTGGCGTGGTTTTGACCATAACAAGATTTGTAGAGGCATTCATTACGAACATTTTAAACCAAAAATCTTAATTCTAGGCCTACTAGTTTCCGAGAAAATGAAAATAAACCAAATTATGCCATACTTTTAGCTGAAAATATGTATGTTATTGTGCGATGCACATATTTTTTCTCAAAAACGGTAAGTCTGGCGTGGTTTTGACCATAACAAGATTTGTAGAGGCATTCATTACGAACATTTTAAACCAAAAATCTTAATTCTAGGCCTACTAGTTTCCGAGAAAATGAAAATAAACCAAATTATGCCATACTTTTAGCTGAAAATATGTAAAAATATGTATGTTATTGTGCGATGCACATATTTTTTCTCAAAAACGGTAAGTCTGGCGTGGTTTTGACCATAACAAGATTTGTAGAGGCATTCATTACGAACATTTTAAACCAAAAATCTTAATTCTAGGCCTACTAGTTTCCGAGAAAATGAAAATAAACCAAATTATGCCATACTTTTAGCTGAAAATATGTAAAAATATGTATGTTATTGTGCGATGCACATATTTTTTCTCAAAAACGGTAAGTCTGGCGTGGTTTTGACCATAACAAGATTTGTAGAGGCATTCATTACGAACATTTTAAACCAAAAATCTTAATTCTAGGCCTACTAGTTTCCGAGAAAATGAAAATAAACCAAATTATGCCATACTTTTAGCTGAAAATATGTAAAAATATGTATGTTATTGTGCGATGCACATATTTTTTCTCAAAAACGGTAAGTCTGGCGTGGTTTTGACCATAACAAGATTTGTAGAGGCATTCATTACGAACATTTTAAACCAAAAATCTTAATTCTAGGCCTACTAGTTTCCGAGAAAATGAAAATAAACCAAATTATGCCATACTTTTAGCTGAAAATATGTAAAAATATGTATGTTATTGTGCGATGCACATATTTTTTCTCAAAAACGGTAAGTCTGGCGTGGTTTTGACCATAACAAGATTTGTAGAGGCATTCATTACGAACATTTTAAACCAAAAATCTTAATTCTAGGCCTACTAGTTTCCGAGAAAATGAAAATAAACCAAATTATGCCATACTTTTAGCTGAAAATATGTAAAAATATGTATGTTATTGTGCGATGCACATATTTTTTCTCAAAAACGGTAAGTCTGGCGTGGTTTTGACCATAACAAGATTTGTAGAGGCATTCATTACGAACATTTTAAACCAAAAATCTTAATTCTAGGCCTACTAGTTTCCGAGAAAATGAAAATAAACCAAATTATGCCATACTTTTAGCTGAAAATATGTAAAAATATGTATGTTATTGTGCGATGCACATATTTTTTCTCAAAAACGGTAAGTCTGGCGTGGTTTTGACCATAACAAGATTTGTAGAGGCATTCATTACGAACATTTTAAACCAAAAATCTTAATTCTAGGCCTACTAGTTTCCGAGAAAATGAAAATAAACCAAATTATGCCATACTTTTAGCTGAAAATATGTATGTTATTGTGCGATGCACCATAACAAGATTTGTAGAGGCATTCATTACGAACATTTTAAACCAAAAATCTTAATTCTAGGCCTACTAGTTTCCGAGAAAATGAAAATAAACCAAATTATGCCATACTTTTAGCTGAAAATATGTAAAAATATGTATGTTATTGTGCGATGCACATATTTTTTCTCAAAAACGGTAAGTCTGGCGTGGTTTTGACCATAACAAGATTTGTAGAGGCATTCATTACGAACATTTTAAACCGAAAATCTTAATTCTAGGCCTACTAGTTTCCGAGAAAATGAAAATAAACCAAATTATGCCATACTTTTAGCTGAAAATATGTAAAAATATGTATGTTATTGTGCGATGCACATATTTTTTCTCAAAAACGGTAAGTCTGGCGTGGTTTTGACCATAACAAGATTTGTAGAGGCATTCATTACGAACATTTTAAACCAAAAGTCTTAATTCTAGGCCTACTAGTTTCCGAGAAAATGAAAATAAACCGAATTATGCCATACTTTTAGCTGAAAATATGTAAAAATATGTATGTTATTGTGCGATGCACATATTTTTTCTCAAAAACGGTAAGTCTGGCGTGGTTTTGACCATAACAAGATTTGTAGAGGCATTCATTACGAACATTTTAAACCAAAAATCTTAATTCTAGGCCTACTAGTTTCCGAGAAAATGAAAATAAACCGAATTATGCCATACTTTTAGCTGAAAATATGTAAAAATATGTATGTTATTGTGCGATGCACATATTTTTTCTCAAAAACGGTAAGTCTGGCGTGGTTTTGACCATAACAAGATTTGTAGAGGCATTCATTACGAACATTTTAAACCAAAAATCTTAATTCTAGGCCTACTAGTTTCCGAGAAAATGAAAATAAACCAAATTATGCCATACTTTTAGCTGAAAATATGTAAAAATATGTATGTTATTGTGCGATGCACATATTTTTTCTCAAAAACGGTAAGTCTGGCGTGGTTTTGACCATAACAAGATTTGTAGAGGCATTCATTACGAACATTTTAAACCAAAAATCTTAATTCTAGGCCTACTAGTTTCCGAGAAAATGAAAATAAACCGAATTATGCCATACTTTTAGCTGAAAATATGTAAAAATATGTATGTTATTGTGCGATGCACATATTTTTTCTCAAAAACGGTAAGTCTGGCGTGGTTTTGACCATAACAAGATTTGTAGAGGCATTCATTACGAACATTTTAAACCAAAAATCTTAATTCTAGGCCTACTAGTTTCCGAGAAAATGAAAATAAACCAAATTATGCCATACTTTTAGCTGAAAATATGTAAAAATATGTATGTTATTGTGCGATGCACATATTTTTTCTCAAAAACGGTAAGTCTGGCGTGGTTTTGACCATAACAAGATTTGTAGAGGCATTCATTACGAACATTTTAAACCAAAAATCTTAATTCTAGGCCTACTAGTTTCCGAGAAAATGAAAATAAACCAAATTATGCCATACTTTTAGCTGAAAATATGTAAAAATATGTATGTTATTGTGCGATGCACATATTTTTTCTCAAAAACGGTAAGTCTGGCGTGGTTTTGACCATAACAAGATTTGTAGAGGCATTCATTACGAACATTTTAAACCAAAAATCTTAATTCTAGGCCTACTAGTTTCCGAGAAAATGAAAATAAACCAAATTATGCCATACTTTTAGCTGAAAATATGTATGTTATTGTGCGATTCACATATTTTTTCTCAAAAACGGTAAGTCTGGCGTGGTTTTGACCATAACAAGATTTGTAGAGGCATTCATTACGAACATTTTAAACCAAAAATCTTAATTCTAGGCCTACTAGTTTCCGAGAAAATGAAAATAAACCAAATTATGCCATACTTTTAGCTGAAAATATGTAAAAATATGTATGTTATTGTGCGATGCACATATTTTTTCTCAAAAACGGTAAGTCTGGCGTGGTTTTGACCATAACAAGATTTGTAGAGGCATTCATTACGAACATTTTAAACCAAAAATCTTAATTCTAGGCCTACTAGTTTCCGAGAAAATGAAAATAAACCAAATTATGCCATACTTTTAGCTGAAAATATGTAAAAATATGTATGTTATTGTGCGATGCACATATTTTTTCTCAAAAACGGTAAGTCTGGCGTGGTTTTGACCATAACAAGATTTGTAGAGGCATTCATTACGAACATTTTAAACCAAAAATCTTAATTCTAGGCCTACTAGTTTCCGAGAAAATGAAAATAAACCAAATTATGCCATACTTTTAGCTGAAAATATGTAAAAATATGTATGTTATTGTGCGATGCACATATTTTTTCTCAAAAACGGTAAGTCTGGCGTGGTTTTGACCATAACAAGATTTGTAGAGGCATTCATTACGAACATTTTAAACCAAAAATCTTAATTCTAGGCCTACTAGTTTCCGAGAAAATGAAAATAAACCAAATTATGCCATACTTTTAGCTGAAAATATGTAAAAATATGTATGTTATTGTGCGATGCACATATTTTTTCTCAAAAACGGTAAGTCTGGCGTGGTTTTGACCATAACAAGATTTGTAGAGGCATTCATTACGAACATTTTAAACCAAAAATCTTAATTCTAGGCCTACTAGTTTCCGAGAAAATGAAAATAAACCAAATTATGCCATACTTTTAGCTGAAAATATGTAAAAATATGTATGTTATTGTGCGATGCACATATTTTTTCTCAAAAACGGTAAGTCTGGCGTGGTTTTGACCATAACAAGATTTGTAGAGGCATTCATTACGAACATTTTAAACCAAAAATCTTAATTCTAGGCCTACTAGTTTCCGAGAAAATGAAAATAAACCAAATTATGCCATACTTTTAGCTGAAAATATGTAAAAATATGTATGTTATTGTGCGATGCACATATTTTTTCTCAAAAACGGTAAGTCTGGCGTGGTTTTGACCATAACAAGATTTGTAGAGGCATTCATTACGAACATTTTAAACCAAAAATCTTAATTCTAGGCCTACTAGTTTCCGAGAAAATGAAAATAAACCAAATTATGCCATACTTTTAGCTGAAAATATGTATGTTATTGTGCGATGCACCATAACAAGATTTGTAGAGGCATTCATTACGAACATTTTAAACCAAAAATCTTAATTCTAGGCCTA